>CM021701.1:12670269-12727448 GCA_011074415.1 Stictonetta naevosa
GGGAGGGAGGGAGGGAGAAAGAGAGACATTTTTTTATCTAAAATCTGAAAATTTCCTAGTAAATCCAGAAGACTCTTGAAATCAGTCATTTTTTCCTACTCTGTTTATTTTTGTCTACTGAGCTAAATAATTACCTCAGGAACCAACTCAGGTGACCTCTGACAATGGCTATGGAAATGTGAGAGCACAGGCTGCACCTAATTTTAAATAGGAGTAATCTCAAAGAAGCCTCTAAATTTTTTCTGACTTACTGTGAAGGATAAAATGGTTCATGCTGCCTCAAATGTCTGGACTACCACGACAGACTCTGTCAAGACTGTGGTGCTGATATCTTACTTCAGCCTGAATAAGACCCAGTCACCTGAATACTGAATGTTAGTTGTACTGTGTAGAGTGTCTCAATTTTAATTTATGCCAATGCATATGTAAATTAATAGAAGGTAAAGGGGTTCACTGATTTACAGATGGTGCATAAAGCATCAGCACTGAACTTCTCTGTCTGTCTGCTTCCCTGTCTTGCAAAAAGAGAATAATGTTAGACATTGACCTTTTTGGAGAATATTTAGACTTAATTCCGTAGAACAAGCAAATGCTTTTTTTTTTTTAAAAAAAAAAAAAAAAAAAGTTAATGGAAAGTATGACAGATGTGCAAAAATGTATAAAATACAATTTGAGAAGGTAAGTGAAACCTGCTAGAACCTCACACCTTTTATAATTTAAATATGTGAAAGTACTTGCCAATGATTCACTGGGATTAAAGCTTTTTGTTGCCAGAACCATTGCATGTTGAAAATAAAACCTTTTGAGGGTAATGATTTATTTACAACTATCTTGCTAGTTCATCTCAGTCTCATAATGCTAGCTGTTGAGTCACAGCCTGAAAGTAGCAAATGGGAATGAAGAACTTATGACTGTGGCAAGCAAGGGTGTTCTACAGAGTACCACCAAGTTTTTCTTCTCAGTTCAGTCCCTGTTTTGATTAAAGGTTACTGTTTCTTGATAGCTAGAGTACATAAAACCTATTTAAATCACTGTTGTAAATATGCCTCTGTATAACCTGCTCCTTCAGAATGCTTGACTCCTAATTATGTGCAAAAATAAGAGTAAGATGGAATTACAGAAATTGTATTGAGGAAAATGATCCCATCTACTTCACAAGAGGCCAAATTGAAGAATTCAAAATGGGCCCTAAATCATGGTCAAATGTTCACTGAGAATTTTCTTCATAAACATTTTTTTTTCCTAAAGACTAACAAGTCTTTTTTTATGCTATTTTCTTTAAACCCCATTTTCTTTCTCAAAAGATTGAAGGGAGTTTTAATCCAAACATCATGGCTGCAGAAAATGAAATGAAATGAAATGAAATAAATAAAATAAAATAAAATAAAATAAAATAAATAAAATAAAATAATAAAATAAAAATGGAGTCTGAAGATTTTTGCGGTGTACAGATATTTTAAGATGATTATTAAGCAAAAGAACTTCCAGTGGTTTTGAATGGAAAGCTAGGACAACCAAATCTCAGGTGTTTCTAGTCTGATGTGTCCTTTAATTTTTTCCTCTAGTTAGCAGTCCGCAGTGAGGAAATTCTTCACTGTTCCTCACTGTGTAGTTCCATCCTCTTAAAACCAAATGTGAACTTTTCCTCCACTATGCTACACATAGTAACTGCACACACCATCAATATGCATGCTGTGGGAAGCCAGAATACGCATAACATCTATTCATATTACCTGCTTTATTCCTTATTTTTTCCAAACATCTTAGCATCTGTTTTCAAGAATGTTAAGAACAGCTTGTATCTAAAGAATGTTATGTTCATTACTTAGCATTAGGATTGATAAAAGGTCCTGTGTAGTATCTAATTTTCATGTGTGCACACAAACAACTATAAAGAAGTTCCCAGAAGAATGATAAACAGGGGAATCAAACTTTAATTTCCTACTTAGTTTAGGGAAATTTTCTATGTTCGTTTCTTTACAAATTGTTGAAGTAAACATGCAGGGAAAAGAAGCAACACCAATTAGGGTAAAGAAAAAGGAAATATAATGGAACAGAAAATATGAATTAATACATTTTTTCCTACTTTCTTCCCAATGAATTATACACTCTCTCACATAAAGGAAACAGAAACATGTAATTTCTAAAAGTAAAATTAATACTTTTAATGTCTTTTTATTCTATTTCTCTCACATTTTTCCCCAAGACTTCATTTTGAATTTAAAAAAAAATCAAAAATATCTATTTTTGTAAATCAAAACTGTAAATTGATTTTATTTGAATACTGCTATGAAGAGAATTATAATGTTGAATGTTGCTCAGATTGTAATATGATGCAAATGTAAATATTTCAGGTTATTTTTGATTCAATTGGTTGTATTTTCAGCTGGTGACATTTCAAAACTTGCATGTAATATATATATAACATGTTTTGGTTTCCAATGTGTAGTTTCTACCTATGGGCTACAGTTACATCTGCAAACAAAAATCATGGAAGGTTTTGATCTGTTACAGTCATAATCTCTGGTGACAAACATATTCTGTGTTCTGAGTTTTCTCCTTCAGACAGATACAATATGGATAAACATCTAACCTACTCTTCATAAAATGATTTTTGTTGTTCTGTATTGCAACTTGTTTCTAAAAACACAAACATTTAAAAAGTGTTGCAAAATGTCCAAGTAACTCCTGAAAGTGGGAATCATCAGATCTTTTCAATCTGGTAATTTTATGGACAAGCACTGTTTACCAACAAAGTCTTTCCACCCTACTGACTGTTTGCCAGCTTCTGATTAAATGTTTTTCTCACATTCCCTCTGCAAACTGATCTTTCACGATAAGGTAGTTTTATGAGATAAACTTTTAAAGAACTGAAATCAGGATTTTTATTTAAAAAATCAAATAAAAAATCCTATTATTAATAGGTTCATTCAATTTTTATTACATGAAGGGATAACCATTCCTTCTAAAGAACACTTCCCATGAATGACTTTTTAAAATTTTGTTTGTGAGTTTATTCTTCTTATCAGTTACATATAGCTGTACTGTAACGTTGACACAATTTTGCAGTCAAAAAATCTGACAATAATTCTAACAAGATATGTTCGAATACTTCAAATATACATTAAAAAAAAATTAAAAGCTTATGACCACAAAAAAGCTCATGTTTTTCCATGTTTTGTTTAATTTCTGGTACAGGCATCAAGTCCAAGAACAGAGGTAAACCATGTGGCCAATAGAAAACTTCAAAATCTTGAAGTTCAAAATCTGAATTTTACATATAAATTTATAGGAAAATAACATAAAATAAAATAAATAAAGATAAAATAAAATAGTTTTATATTGTAAAACAGTATAAACTTCAGAAGAAAACATCTCAAGTTCACACAAAGGAACAACAACAACAGCAACAAAAAGACCCAAATTGTCAGATAAGCTAAGTTTAAGAGCTATTCACCCTACATTGTTTCCTATCGCATCACAAACTGAGTAGTATTTCTTTGGATACCACATGAAATCTGCCACACAATCCAATGTAAGTGTTGTTTCAATTCTTCTTAACATAAATTTGGGAAGTATGTAAATACATTTTAAATTTTAATTCTTCAACAATGTGCATTCATTATGAGAGTTTATCTCAAATCAAATTTTTTGTTACTGAATTTAAACATACGACAAAACCTCCTGGGTATATTTCTCACTCCATTTCTGAGCATAGCTTCCATTAAGATTAATGGCTGTTTTGTATCTAATGGGAATATATGTCTTAAGAAAGAAGCAGAATTTTTAGTGGAAATGATGAACAATAGAGGTCATGATTACAATAATTGTTGAATGAAAAATTTAACAAGAGTCTGTGAAAGAAATGTTCCTTTCTTTAAACAAAAAGGCCACATGTTGACACTAATCATATTGAGTAGACCTGCTGAACCAGAGATTTCATTGGGGACCATTTTCCAGGCTAAGATTGAGATTCTTTCATATAATCAGTATAGGCTTGGCTGTATTATTGTCAGTTGTTCAGCAACGCTGGGTCTCCTTAAGGTTGGATAGCTGAGTGTGTGTGGAAATGTCCAGGGGCAAAGACCTAATGAATACAAGCTGACACAAAAGATCGTTGCAGAAGCTGACCAAAAGTTTTTATCACAAATGTCAGTTTTGCAATGCACATGATATAAATGATACAATGATATAAAACAAATATGATATATACAATGATATAAAAATGATACAATGATATAAATCAGAAATCAGATTTAGCATTTAATGGTTCTTTAAATGTAAGGAAGCAAATTTGTTCCATAAAATGTGTGTGATAAAAACATCCTGTTTTTCAAGTTTGAAATGTAAACACTTTTAAATTTATTTATCTTTAAATTCAAAGTCTGATATTGGAGTTAGATGGAGTATTGAGCTTAAGTAAGATCCAACTTAGGACCTACATGGCTTAATTAATTTTAAAAGATATGAGGTTGAGAAATAAAAAGTATGTTCTAAATATTTTCATTTCTTGAAGTTACAAGAACTTTTCCTGTTTTCAGCCTTACTTTTTAATCCTGAAGGCATTTCTTCAGTGTGTATACATTTATGCTAATCATATACTACAGCCATGGGTTCCTCTATCAATATGAAATGTTTTGTACTTGCTGTTTTTGTGCATCTTGTATTGTTATGTGCAATATACAAAATAATGTGTCTAACTATGCCATTTATGCTTTTGAAAGAAAAAGCAAATTACTTACTGAAGAGAATGGCATTTGCATGCATGTGTGTCAGCTTTCAAGCCATTTCCCTCTACAAAATATTGCTTTCTACACTTAGAAAATGCATCCATCCATCAGTTACAAACCATTTCAAAGCACTTTATGAATCTACAGAGCAAAATGTACTTATCTTACATTGGCAGTGTCCCAGCTGTTACAAAATTGCTATTGTCCTAATACTTACAAGGCAATTTTAGCATCAGTTAATAATTTTACAGGATAGATAACTTCTAAAGCATTATAAAATGACAGACATTAAACAATAGCAACTTAGCATTTTTTGAAACAGTTCATGACAGCTTAAAAACTAAAGTGATTTTAATGTATAGTCTACGCAGTTTTAGTTTCTCATTGACAATTCCTTTAGAAGATAAAAATGTGAAAAATCCTTTTAAATAGTGGGTGAAAGAATAAAACAAATTTATCTTTAAAAGATATTCAGTAAAAATCTCAATTAGGAATAATGTCTCAAATCTCCCTGTACAGATAGTAGGTGACAAGAATTAGAATTTATTTAGGCAGAAAAAAAATGATGGTATCATTTAATGGTAGGGTACCACAAAATAAAAAAGGCATATCTATTCATTAAATCTAATACAAAAAGGGAAATACAGTGAACGGCATTTTATATAAATCAGTATGCATTATTTCTTCTCAAAAACTGTTTTCTATCAATCTTAGTTTAAGAGCGTCAGCTAAAGGCACATTCTAGTTAAATTGTTACCTTTAAACTTGTTTAAGTAGCCATTGTGGCCAAATGTTCTTTTTTTTTTTTTTTTTTTTTTTTTGGTTAGACATTTATAATTTACTTAATGTGCAGTACAATCTGTGTTACCAAAAGATTTGATGATGTGTAAAATGTAAACTGTTCTAAACAAATTAAATTAATTGATATTTGAGGTTTTACTTTGGTAATAACTAAAAAGAACCTTTTCAGCGCAACTAATGTACATCACAGTGGCCTTTTTTGTCAATGTACTTATTAAGTTAAGCCAATTGTACCACTTGCTGTCATACAGCACAGGTAATTGACCACCTCATCAAACCAGAGCAAAAAGAATCCCTTAGTGCCTAATTACTACATTCTTCTGTACTATTGAACACATTAAAGCAACATATTGTGCTATATACATCATTTCCCAATAGTATTAGAAGGTCCTTGTACTGGAGAAAAGAGTTCTGATTGCAGTACAGCTATTTCAACGTTTGGTCAATTTAAATTTCAAAACACGTAGTAACTTGAAGAATACTTTAAGCAGTAATCTAAAGTGAAAATATCAATTAATATTGCAGTTCTGCTTTATCCAAATATCATGAATGGTAGAAGTCTGAGAACTTTCAGCAGTGAAATGTAGGACAGATCTTAGGTCCCAGAAAAGCAAGTGGTTGGAGATGTGACACCAATCAAAAGCAGGAAATAGGCATTTCCTGATATGCCTATGTACTTATTTATCCCCAGATGTTCTACTTAATGGAACTTTATTTAAAACTTCTCGCATGGAGTAGAGCTTACAAGGGTAGTGTCTCAATGTGATGGAAGAGAAGAGTTCTCAGATAATTCAGTTATTTGCAGATGTCTCGGCCACATTAGACAAAGTTTCAAAGTCAAGTTTCCTTATTTAAGTGAACTTGCTGATTTACTCCCACAAATGGGTCTGCAGGGCCAAATATGTAACTGGGCACAAGCAGAAGTGCTGAATTGTACTGAGACATTCTGAAGACAAATGTCTTCAGAGGAGCCTATATGAGGATCATTATTTCAATAAACAGCTTTGTGAAGGATTACATGTACTATGCCACAACCTGAATTCCTTAGTAGTACCCCACTTCTTTTGAAGTGTCCAACTCATGTCATGAATCCTGGAAAGCAAGATTGCACTTTTGGTTACATCTCTCTTTTGACAGGAGACCAACACAGCAGAACCTATAACTTAAAAAAAAAAAAGGAACTGCAATACTGCAATACATCACCTTGTTTTTCTGTTTCAGAATAGACATTTCTGAGAGCCAACTACTACCTTAATGTCATGTTAAACTTCCAATAACAACATATTTAGATGGGTGTATATATATATATGGAGATAACCTAAGAAGAAAATACAGTGCATATAGTGCAGAGGCAGCTGCAATAACAATTTACTCTTTCCAAATTACTGTGGACTGTCTCATCGTAGAGTGGGATCACACAGCAGTAGATAAAAAGAGGTCAGTTCACATTCTGATCTATACCAAAAGATAGAGGTAAACTCACTATTAGCTAACTTTAAAAAAATAAAATAAAATAAAAATAAAAATAAAAGGCTATTAAAAAAGGCTATTTGCATACAGCAATGATGATAATCAAAAATTACTGATAGAAATTTTTAGGAGCATCTTACTTTCTGCCTAACCATTTTCTACCAATGGGTATCTGATGATATTTTCAGGTTCTACCAAAGTCTGTCATTTCTGGACTCATACGCATTTACTGAAGAATAGGGGGCAAGCACCTATGAACTGCCTTCTAACACATTTTCTGTGTTCTATCACACCTTCTAACATCATTTTCTGATGACCTTAGAGTCATCAGAAAAAAAGAATTCTATAAGACTTCAACTTGTTTGTCCTCTCTAGATCTCTTTAAAATCCTTTAAAAAGATCAGGTACAAAATCCCCCTCCTACTCTGTCACTGCCTCACCTGGATGGAGCAGCCTCAGTGTTGCTTCAGAGAAGATCTAATTCCTTTAGACACCTACCTCAGTCTGCACAGTGGGTTTTTAAGAATGTTTTAGTCTGATAGTGATGAATCCATTCTGACTGTAGAACTGTAGAAACCTTTTTTTTTTCTCTAGCTTAATATATTTTGAAAAGAGTTTAGATGAGTTGAATTTTTCCTTAGAAAAGAGTACTACTAAGAAGTTTTACTTCCGTTTCTTGCATTTTTTCTTCCTAATTTCAACTATTTCTGTAACATATTCTACATTAATAATTAGCATCTGACTCATGTCTTCAGGTAACATTCAAGAAGTATTACTCACCAGTAGTCTGGCAATTTCTGTTTTTCCATCACAGAATATTTACTCTATCCTGTATATATGCTATATTGCAACATATATTCTTGGCAGAAAGCATCAACAGTTAATTGGTCCATACTTAGTATCTCACACAGAAACAGTGACATTTTGAAAAATGTAAATTGTAGGGAAAAGGTGTTGATAAAATATATTCTGGAAATAGCAAACAAATTCATGCATGCTCCAGCCAACCATTTCAAGCTCCTGAAAATGACTGTTTTATAGAAACCAAACCTTTGTAGGAACATCTTTTAATATTCTTTCATAATGAGGAAGACTGATTCCATCTTGCAAGATACAAAGAATATATTAAATTGCTACTGGCTCATTGACTTTGCCAGCATTTCAAGTGAAAGAAGTGTTTCCATTATCTCTCTCCAAAAATTAACAACTGTTTGAATGCCAGTCATATGGTGGGCAGGTAAATGGGCAAAATGGAAATTAGAATAATGTGGTCATCATGAGGGAAATAGAATAACCTGGGTGAAACACTATGTTCAGTTCAAAATTGTCTATTTCTATCACAAATGAGAAGAGCAGCTGAAATGCACGTTAACTCCTTGACCATATTGTTAGACGGCTTGCATAGTGACATACCTACAAAGATCAGAAATCCAACCTTCAAGCAAAAATCTATTTATACAATATGGAAAAACAGGGAAATTCATATTCATTAATATGTATATATGTATTCATATATATATATGTATTCATTAATACATATATGTTCATTAATATATTTATGTATCCATGCTTATATTTGAAATGAAAAATATTTTCTAGCTATGTACTTTAAATACTTAAATTTTCCTTTTTTTAGGTTTTATTCATGTTTGTGTATAGATTTGCATTTGCTCTTACAAAATATTTTTTCATCTATATATATTCTAACAATTATTTTGAATAAGTTAAGTAACTTGAGATTCAAGTTATCCAAAGGTAGCTGGGATAGAAAAAAAAAATCCAGGATGTTTTAATTGCAGATTTGAAATTTTTGCAAACTTCTTTGAAATGCTTTCCCTTTAGTGTTAGTGATTAAAGGTATTATAAGGATAATTATATGTCAAAAACTTGGTTTTCTTCCCGACTGTGAATTTTTCTCATAAAAGATACTTCCTCTTTTTCTGTAAATAAGAATCTGAATAAAATTTGCTTTTGTGCTTTTTATTAAAGGACATTTATTGGCAATTCTTTCTCTTTGTGTAGTAGTGTAGTATACAAATTTACTAGCTGTTGGAGCAAGGTTGTATTCAAGTAAGTAAAACTTAGCCAGTGGCTCTATACTAATTCCAGAAGTGAAGGCAGTTTGCATGTGTAACAACTCTATTCTGGTTGCAAGTTTTGTCATGATGTCACTTTTCTTTGTTTGGGTTTTGGTCATTTATTTCTATCATTATATTTATGTAAAAGAAGATTCTCATAGACACAATATCCTTATTGTAATTAAGTTTTACTATACTTTATATTACTTTACTCTTACACATAGCTTCAGTGGTGCATGTTCCATGTCAGATGGTCAAAAAAAGGCTAATAACTTGTACAATAGTTAGATAATATAAAAAAACAGCAAATGTGAGATTTATTAAAAGCCACCTTAAGGGGGAAAAGGAAAAGAAGTTCTCTCAACAAAGAAATAGGGCTCCCAAGCTTGACAGAGAGAAACTGGAAGTTGCAAGGGGGATAAAGTCCTTACAATGAGAGATCTTCTTTGAAAGCAGTGACACAAATCATAGCTACTGTTTTCCACAGCCAAAGCTAATTATTTCCACTGTGGGATTTTTCCCATTCAGTCAACAACTACAACATTTTAAAAATCAGTCTTTCAAAGGCTGTATTAGTTTCTTTACTCATTCACAGAAAGTGCAAAAAGAGATGAGATACATTTTTATTTCAAAATGATAATGTTTTTTCAAGCTAAAATGCTTATATTAAAAACAAGCAAACAAACAAAAACAGCCTGTTTATGGTGAACGTAGTCATTCTTTGGAAGAGAAGATTATGAAGGCTGATCTGGGTTTTATACAGTGAAATAGAGACTATGGCATTATCTTGTTTGTGACAGGGTTGAAATCTAGATGAGTATTGGACTATTATGGATGTATCTAAAGTTTTCTGGATGGCTGAGTTTTGAAGATTTCCCAAGCTGAATAAGGACTGAGTCATTTAAGGAGGATTTACCATCAAAGATGAACACCAGTGTAAGCTGAAGAAACTAATGGTTACAAATCTTGTGTATGAATTCAGCATCTCAGATATTGTAACTCTGAACAAATCTACACATTCAGTAAATAAGTTTTATTTTTTTTTTCCTATACGCTTTAAGAAAATATATTTTTTGTATGTATATTGCCACTGAGGAACAGAATGAACTCCCTTCCAATATTTGCAAAAAGAATGCTCTTATCGCAAGTATCCTGTGCATGACATTCACCTTCTTCATTAAGAACGAAACACTGAACAACTTTTCTAACATTAACTCATGAGGTCTGGAGGATAGTACTCCACATGTACATGCATGACAGCATAAGGAGCTCAGCTGCTTGAAGGGAGGAAAGAACTAGCTGGATATTTGTTAGCCTCATGTTTACGTAGTAGATGGCACCCCTAGGATGGGATCTTTGATACCTTAAGTCAGGAGCATCTGTTCCAAGCATATAGTTCCAAGAGTCAGATTTGTCCACCTGAACACTTGCAAACTTAAACATGGTTTACATCCTACAGGTCTTCTTGCAGCCTACTATAAAAGAATCAAACTGATTCACCCCAAAGTGAGGTATGAGAGGCAATATCTGTAAAGAAATACTCATAGCAAGGTATGTTTCTGGTTTTCTCTCCTTCAGACAAAAATAAATAAATAAATAAAGCGGGGAAAAAAAAAAAGAAAAAAAAAAGAAAAAAAAACATTCTATTTAGCTTTCATTATAACTGAAAGAATCAGAAAAGAAACTCAATGTGGCCAAGCAGTCCTTACAAAGTAATGAATCCCACAGGTTTCAGCCTGTAAAAAGTGCTGAGAAACATGTAGTCACAGGCCCATGCTTTATGGTGAATATCCTTTTCTTCTGCGAACAAACTGAAAAACAACAAACAAGCACAAAAACATACCATTCATTGGAGCCAGCAGAAAAAACTCAACTGTCTGATAATGAACATCAAGAAACATACTTTTTAAAGTACAACCCAAAAATGTAGTTTCTTTGTGTTGTTTTATGTTTGTAAAGAATCATGTTACTTTATAACCAACTTTTTATATTTTATTAAAAAAAAAAATACAATAAAAACAACGACAAAAAACTGTGCTAGCAGCATTTATTTTCTCTGTCCACATAATCTCACCTGCCTTGTTGACCAACTCAAATTAACCAAAACCCATTCTTTCCACAGGGAATAGACTGTACAGAGAGGCACTTGTGTTCTCTACAGACAGCATGGAAAACACTGCTGGTCAATACTATGCAATATATAACAGATAATTATGATCTGAGTGTCCAAATTATAATCAGTTTGACAAATGTCCACAAACGTCTTTGGTCTATTTTATATTTTCACTAAGACAAGGCAATCATACAACCAGACAATTCCATCAGGGAAGCTTGTTAGCTGCTTAGTCTGTTAAACCCTGGTTGCCATAGCATCTAGAGTTGAAAAAGCTGCAGATTGGCATGAAAAAGCATGTCGACAATTGCCCTGTCACAGCATGCAAGCCAGGTCTGCTCAAAGGCAGCACACTACAAGTTTTCTTTCCCAGTTTGCACTACCCCATGCTGTTTAATAATATCCATTTACTGGTATTGGGATTGATCTAGTGCAGTGTAAAATCCACATCTACTGAGATTTTGCTTTTCACATGGGGGAGATTCTTTAACAAATAACCACATAACAATTAATTTATAAAGGAAGTATTGTAAAAATTGTAGGAGGCATATCTGATTTAACAGAGAAACAATCCAAACTTTTAACGATCAGGTCTTTAGCAAGCTAATCAGTCCTACAATGTTTATATAAGTATATATATATTTAAAAATATATATTGGTTAGGCACTTTCAAATATTTTTGTTGCTGGTAGTTAGTTTCATCAAACATACTACTTCGCATTTATATTTTGTGTCATCAGAAAAATCTTAATATTTATTATGGCTATGCTTCCTTTTAAATTGTGTGTTTTCTACAGTTAAATAACCACTACAGATGAAGTAGAATTCCATTCATAATTAACATATACTCAAACAGAAATTAGTGTAATTGTGCAGAATTTGTGCAGCAAATTTTCTTTTTTCCCTATAAACCTATTCTGCAGTCTTAATAGTAAAAGTTAATATTATTTTTAACATCAAAGAATTTGCTTTTTAAAAAGTATTTTCTGGTAAAACATTTATATTGATTCTTGAATATAGATCACTACATAAAAATGTTCATTAGTCATCTTCATCAAAGTGTTGGAGTTACAAAAAAAAAAAAAAAAAGCACATAACTAGTGGGCTTTACAATAACTAGTGGGCTTTACACAAGTGTTTCCTATCAAAAGTTTACACTTGGTTTATTCACTTTCCTTTCCATTATTACCTTCTAATCTGTTCTGTCACTTCATTTTACTTTTCCTTCAATGCCACAACTGAAGAAAATCTTGAAAACTACATACCCAGGAGTATAATTAACCTGGCAAACCCAGGAGGATTCTGGCATGGATCTTTTCCCACATTTTCTGATAGTATTATTTCATTTTTTAATCCATCAGTATCACATAGACATGTTTTACTACACCTCTCACTATCAGTTATTTTATCCTATTCATTAAAGGTCTAGATACATAATTTGAGAAAACAGGAGTTTTCTTTTTCAGCTAAATTAGCAGTCCATTAAACTACTTCACAAGAAGTAAATCTTTTCAAGGTAATTTCCTAATATATCTTTGTGATCCTAGTGACAGAAAACATCACTAAATCTTTTAAAAACATATTAGCTGAAATTTTTACTCTGTATTGCCATGTGAAATGCAGAAACAAAAATATGTAATAATAATACTATTAATACTTTTCCTAATAATACTAATAATTTTTTTATGACAATGTGTATTTAATGTCTATTATATTTTTATCTCATTTTAATTTTATTCATATTTTACTAAGTTTGCAACTTAACCATAGTCATATACAATTGAGCTGTAATTTTCCTGAATTTTGACACAGACAAAGTTTGAAAAACACTATTTTTTTCCTTTGAAATCCTTTGTGTGTATATTTAATTAATTAATATTGAGAATAATTCTGTATACATTTTTTCTGTGAATTTTTAAACATCTTAAAGGAGTGCTGAATCTGCAACTCTCCAGCTGACAACACAGTCTACAAGACACTATTGTCCCAAGAAAGTAGTTGTAGCTTATTCATTTTTTGACTGAGACAATATTTGTTAAAGCAATGATGCATTTACCTGCTTAAAAACAACAACAACAACAACAAAAAAATCTCCATTTTAGGTGCAGAACCTCTCAGAAAAACAGCAGATTTTTTTTAAGACTGGCTATTTGACAAAAATTTCAGATAAATAAAGGATTTGATCCATCATATTAATAAATCAGTAACAAAATGTAGCTTAGCACATGGATAACCTAGTTAGAATTTATTTTCCCCTGTTTTTATTATGTTTCTACTAAGTAAAATAAGGAAATTCAGGATTATGTTGCAAGTATAGAATGGTCACTTTGGAAAACCTTAGATGAAAGATAGTGTGCTATCTACAAAGAGAAGTATTTTTGCATTAGATTTTAGAAGACCGAAGTATTTTCTACTGATTTTGGGGTATGGGAGTACACATATATAATTCTGGATAAATTAAGTGAAATGCAGTGAGAGAAAGCCTACAGTACAACTTTACTTTGTTCTGGTGGTAACTCTCCATGTGTACTCTACGAATAGTGCTAGGAGCAGGTAAGTACAGCTGGCAGCATGCAAACACCTATGCCCCACACAACTTTGGGATTTTCTACCCATGATGTTGCAGGATGGCAGCACACTGGAATGAGGCAGGGAATATGACTGAAGGCCTCCAGGCTGTCAAAAAGGAAAATTGAGGAGCAGCTCAGCAATGTTCCTTCACCAAAGTGAACATTTTCTGCAGATACTCAAGCTGTGTGAGAAAGTAATCTCCTTTGCTGCCTGAATATCCTTTCTGAGGAAGGAATGAGTCAGGCTCTGTGGGCCATCTCCTCATACAAGCCTTGAAATCCACCGAGATGGGCATATGCTGATTTGCAACAGCTCAAGTCAGAGTTGTGAAGTTCCCTGGCTGCAATTAATTCTTCCTTGGCATCCCTATTTATATCAATAGGCCCTAATATTGCAAGTTCATTTTACACACTCTGTTTTTACATGGCTGCTGGTCAGTAAACACACCTTGCAGAGGTTCACATCATGCTTTGAAGACACCACAATTGGGGGTATCAAGGAAACATTTTCTGTCCTTAAACAAGAAGTTTATACCAATGGGAAGTCCCTGCACTCACTCAAGATCCTTTCTGTATTCTGGCATAGTCTTTGGCTATTATTCTATTCTCTTTCCATATGTATTTCCTGAATACTTATTTATTGCTAGTAAATACTAAAAAAAAAAAAAAAAAAAAAAAAAAAAAGTGAAGATTCCATTTGTCTATTTTTATTCTAAATTTTCTCTACTACTTAAAATCAGTAGTGAGAGATTATTATCACTTTGTTAGACAATATACAATTCTACCAAATATTATCCTTCTTATTAGGGTACTTATTTAGAAATGTGCTTATACCTTTTTGTCTTCTAATTAAAGCAAAAGGGAGATTAAAATAGAAATTATCACAGTTGAAATTTGCTGACAGAAAAGTGTGGTTTAAAATAACAGTAAATATAGAGCTTTTACAATAGACATGAATGATACTGCAAGTCAAATAATTCTTTAAAACTCCCACTGCAAATTTCCTCATAAAATAGGTTTTCTTCTTTAATCTAAACCTTTTCTATAGTTTCTCTGAAGTCAAATAGCACAATAAAATATGAACATTAGAACTATTCCTATAGAGCAAAAAAAGCATTGCTCTGTAGTAGCTTATTTTTTTTTCTTTTACATTTTGCCTTATTGCAAAATTTTCTTCAACTGGCTGAAAGCACATTAACTGCTAGATAGGCATCACACTGATGTCTCCATGCTGTAGCTTACAGCCGTGAATTTGCTACGATCTGTTTAATCATCAGTGTATTGATTTTCCTCAGCTTTCCTTCATTTTAGCCCCATAGCAGGCTTCTGTAATTTCCTTTGGACAAAGTGTAACCAAACTGTGCTAAGTGATGTTGATTTGCAGGCAAAAGTAAAGGGGTAAATATAAATTAACAAGCTATAAACATTTTACAAGTGGGGAGTCAATAAAAACAGTGTCTGCAGTTCTTTAAAAAAATGATTTGAAGCAGATTGTTAACAAAGGTGTCCAAAGAAACTGACATGAGTCTGAGAATAATTTTTGCGCTTTGTGATTAAGAATTGATCAGTCTAAAAGCCTCTGATGCAACTGAATCACCCATAAGCTGCTGGCCTGAAAAGGCTCAGCAGGGGCTGGTATTTGTTTGCTCAACTCCCATGATTCCAAGTAGATAATTGGGCTGTGAAGTTCATGGCAGAATCTGAATTTGCTTTCTTGCTTCCCAGCTGGCTGAGCACTGGTTTATAGACTTCTGTGTACAAATTCAGCCAGCAGCAAACCTCACATCTTTAATGTAAAAGGTGTTTTGTTGTGTTTTCCAGGTGCTGAGTGGAAAGCCCACACTCCAGAAGCTCATTAAAAGGGCCAAGTTACAGTACAGGTTTATTTCTGTCACAGCATTTCAGAAAACAGTGACAAAGATTAATATGTTTCTTTGGTACTGGAAAAAGCCTGATATGATCCCTTGTGAATTTGATCATCTGTTTCATTGCCTTTAAAAGATTCAATCTCCTATTATATCCTGAAGTTACAGCTGTAAGCCAGGGCTGATAAGAATTCAGACAGCACCACTAGAGCCTTCGCAAAACTAATTGTTTTATTAAGTAGCAGCTTGTTTATTTGCAATTTATTTCATACGTCACTCAGAGAACAAACTCTTCTTTAAAATGATAACGCGTGATAAATCAGCTGTACATTATCCATGACAGGCACTATATTGTATAAATATGTACAAGTAATGGAGTTTAAAAATCTCTCAAACTGTTACTTCTATTCTGTTGTTGCTTATGAATAGCTATTTTTGAACACTTATGGAATTCCTTCCAAGGCTTTTCATAATTCTGACAGTAAACTCAGATCTACAGATTGCCTAAAGAGTCATCTCCATCTGAAGATAGAGCGTGACAGTGTAATTGCATGCTCTGGCCTGAGCTGGGGAAAGCATCCCGATGTGAGCACTCGGCAGATTCACAGAGCCCCCTCCTCCAAGCACAGGTAGCCCTGCTTCTGGAAAGCGCTCCATGGGCAGTGCTCTGTCCTGAAAGATGGGCAACAGAGAGGGGCACGAGGTTCTTCCTGACCAAGACTTATGTTCACATCAAATCCCCAGGGCATCCTGGGCCAGTATACCTGAGGATAATGGCAGCTTTACCATTGCCTCTCATACCTTTTTTGATTAGACCCAGAGACACTAGAATGAATTACAAAACACTTTTGAATCACAAGCTAGAACAGATGGGCTTCACTGCATATTTATGAACTACCAGTATAATGGGATCGTTCCTGGGAGTAGGAGGGAGAAGGCTGAAGGTCCACTTACATTTCATTAGGATTTATTTGGGAAACAAATTATGTTGTCCCTTAAAGAAAGCTTGCTTCATGCTCAAGCTGAAATCTAGGCTTCCTTTTTTCCTTGCTTGCATGTAGTAAAATCTGTTCATATGACTAGTTCCACTGGTTTCATGGGAATGCTCACATGAACAAATGCTTGATTGGTGGTGCTGAGGGTGGAGCTTTGGTTATTTGTCTTTTTGCTGTGATTCGTTATCATGCATGTGAAAATAGGCTTCAATACATCATAATTCAAAGCCCACATCTCTATAGAGAAGGATTTGAGGATGGCACATAATCAAAGAGACATAAAGATGCATATTTTTCTGCATATGTCGGAAATTAGTCAATAAACCCACATTATTCTTAACAGTAGTTCTTATTCCTAATTTCTTAAGTGCCACACCAGCATTTTAACCTGCAATTGATTGTATATGATTGTCTGTACAATACATAGCTAAACAGAACCTTGTTTGCAGCTGGCAATTTATTGCCCTCATGCATTACAACAAAGAAACCCAAAATGGTAGCCAAAGAGAAAACTGCCAGTCAAAACACTCTTGCTCTCTTATTCACACTGTTGCTTTCTACCTCCACACTCCATTTTTCTCTAACAACAAATTTAACTTATGAATGAGAAAGGTTAAAGAAAAAATATTTACTTGCCAAAAACATGGCAAAAATATTATAAAAAGATCTGTTACTGTTAAACACTGTATGTCCTTAGAAAAATGCTAGGAACCACAAGAGTTACACTTTTATCTAAGAGGTAGCATATGTGCCATATAATACATATGTTGCAATCACAGCAACTTATTTTGCATGAACAGCAGCAAACTCTGAAAAAAAAAAAATGTCCAGTGCTCAAATGAAAGCTGTCATCATGCCTTCATTTTAAATATGCATTCAAAGGAAAAGCAGTTTTGTATACTTTCCCTGACAGATTTTTTTGGACAACGGTACCTGTTAGCATAAAAAGAAAAGAAGCACAATTATATTTTTCTATTATAAGATGTTTTGAACAGTTCCATAATGTCATCATTTTTATGTGGAATGATCTATGCTGAGTTAAGATAATTATTCTCGTTCACATGCTCCTATTCCATTCTTCCAGCGATCACCAAAAATGAGCTTTCACAATTGCACCATAGCTAAATTGGCATTCCCTTTAAATATTTGCTATCCAGCCATTGTAAAATCTCATAATCCATGGAAAATAAATATTAAAAATTCCTGGAAGATTCTGGACATAATAAGCTGCATAGTTAAGTGCTGAGTATTAAGTATTCAGCATCCCTTATTCTGCATGACTGTAAGTGTCCATTTGAACCATGAAAAATTTATTTGAATCCTGTTCTGATAAAATTTGCCCCTGCCCTCGCTGGAGCACTATTGTACTGACACTGTATATTCATACAACAAAACCATCATCTCCATCCTAACCTGTCTTGATAATGGACCAATGTCTCTCCTCCAGGCCATTCTTCAAACACAGGAATGATCTTTTAAAATTGGAAAGCAAGAGTTCACAGAGCCACAATCTCTGGAAAGACACTCACAAGTCCTGAAGTCTGGATCACTGTTTTCATACACAACTATGAGAAGTAATCTCAGAAACTTAACACATATTAAAACCAGACAGATTTGTCTCCATATTCCTCCTATTAGAAGGCTGTATCCTGAGCCTTTATGCTGCCAGCAATGATGGCAGATAGCCCAGCTACCAGCCTTTGCAGGTTACGTTTGCTTCAGACCTTAGACAAGAATGATTGATATAAATTTTTTTAAGGAGGTCTTCTTCAAATAGCATAAGGGCAAGGATCAGAACAATTTAAGATTTGATTTATTAAACAGCATTCTGATTTGAGTTTGTGTACTATAAAAATGGAGTATGAATGAAACTAACAAAGTCAAACTGTGTTTCAAAGCATCTATTTTATGCAACATTCTTACAAAATAACCCCAAATTATCCTGCACTACAGGACAAACATCTTTTGCCAGCTAGATGTGTCAGTACAATTATAGATTTATCCATGTTCATTCTTAGTCTTATTGCTTTGAATCCAATGGTCTAGATCCTCAAAAGGCATTGTGGCACTTAATTCCAAAAAAAGACCACCCTGAATTCTTGCAGTCTCAAATTAACAACATCTTAAAACTAATTAAAAGCTCATGAGAACTTTTGATTAAAAATTTAACCACTAAGTACTCTCACATATGAAAAGAACAATGACATCCTCTGCTGTCTAGCCTTGGTGACAAAAAAACTGTCATTATCCACAGCCATGTTATCATATTTGAATGACTGTATGACCACATCAAAACATGAACACCCTCTCCAAAGATCTGCATTACTGTATTCTCTAAATCAGGGAAAGGATAAAAAACATTTCTAAAGAAGTAAATCCTTTAGGAAAAGTGGCATGGATAATTACAACACAGTTTCAAGGAAAAATAAGTTTATGCTACTTCACAGAGAAAGACCTTTCATTTGCCTGGAGAACAAAAACAATCAAACAATCAAAAAACCAAACAAAAAATTAATAATTTTTCAAAAGAACCTTCCCTCTCCAAATAACAGGTTGACACAGTAATTAAGACAGTTTGCAGTTAAACACACTTTTACTTCTACCAGACCCTGTAACTTCTTGTCATATATTTTTCCTCCTGACTTTTTGGCAACACTGCCTTCACAGTACCTCAACCAGAGGGACACACAAAATGGACAGTCCAGCTAGCTGTGGGGGAAAGTACTCACTGACACAAAGCCCTACTCCGTGATCCTTTAAAGGTCTTCGGAGTGCAAGTGTTACTTCTGGCAAGTAGACGAAGAGTCCTCCACAGACGGGCTACACATCTGCTCTTTAGCCACATCTTTGTGTGTGAAATACAATCTCCAGAGCTTTCACAGAGCCTAGATGCTGAGTCTACCTATTCAAGCCGGGCAGTGGAGTGAGACTGAGGTTTTATTCAGCGTTCAAATATGAAAATGACTGTAATATGTGTGATGGACAAGGACTTGGAGAACAGTAACTCCAATAGATCTGAGTATTTGCACACATACACATTCTATTCAAAGCATCTGTAGGCTATAGAATGTTATCAGAAGACTAATATATCCCAATCAGACGGGATTTATTTATAGAGAACACTCTTTTCGCAGTGTTAGATGCCTCATTAACTTGATTCAGCTTGCACACAGCAAAAATATTCCCTCCCTCTTCAGATTTTTTATAGGGAATTATAATTTCTTGTTTCATTTGTTAAAATCCTTTTGCTATGAGGACATTTCAGAAATGCTTTATCACACATGACTTTTTAAAATGCCAGAGTATTCATTTTGACCAAAAGGCTCTCCTTTTGCTGATTTCCTCTTAACAGAGATAGCAGAAAGGATTGTCCTATTTCTTCTTTTCATTTGCCTCTTCCAGAAGCCATTAATATCCAATATTCTATCCTCCTACACAAAAGTTCATGATAGCAAAGTTGAAAGAGTGGGTTATACTTCGTGCTATGAACAGATTATAACTTTGGTATGTCACTGCTACTGTCAATATAATGCTGAGGAAAATTATACTGTAAGAATTTTAAATACTATCTAAATTTAAGAACAAACTAATTCCTGGAAGATTTAAAGAATCTATGGCTTTATCAAATTTGGAGACTTGAAACTCAGCATTTCAAGTTAGAGTGTAGAGGTTTACATGAGTTACCAGCAGAACCTAAAATGAGGAGAAATTGACAAAGGAGTATAACTCAGTTTTTGTTAGTTTATTATTTTTCTCTTGATTTCGTAAAGCAGCAGGCTCCCAAACCTCTTCCTCACTTGTTTCAGCTCCACAGCCCACTGTCATTACTGATTACAATTAAAGATGGAGCAAACAAAAACCATCCAAAACATATATGATCCTATAAATATATTGAATTCACTGAATACCAGTCATATGCTTACCCAGCCTAGAAGATCTCTTTAATGACTGGAATGCAATAGGGAGTAGGGTCTGGTTATGCTATTTTTAAGAAATGAATAGGCAATGCATTCTTTAGGAATGGCAGTTCATTTATAGTTTTATCTAAAACTACTGATATCAATTTACTTCAGTGGGTTACTAATCAAACTATCTTAAAATCTTTCAGATCAATGCAGCCTCCTTTTTTAGTATCTCTTACACTCACATACACACAGAAATTACGTACATTCAAACTATTGGCACAGCAAGTCCTGTTCTCTTTACTTAACCATTCTATTTTTTCAATATCTGAATATAGAGAACTATCTTTTAGGAATGGCTTATTGGATTTCTTTTTTGGACACCATATGGGAAGATGATATGAAAATAATTCTCTCCATCACAAGCATATTTGTTGCAATGCTGCTTAAAGAAAGCTCTCATTCTCTAAGAATCAGTGCAAAACAGCCTTTACTTTAAAACACAGCGAATATAAAGTTAATTTCATGTCAAGAGTAATCTGAGGGCCTAAACCAAATAACATAACGTTGCTGAATGTTGTGATTTGGTTGCAAATTTTCATGATGATTTGGTGGCTTATTAAAAACAAGACTGAAGACTATGAAAGCTATGAAAGTTGTGAATCTTAAATCTTATTTTTTTAAATAGACTTCTGTGTAGGTCTTGAAAATGTGATCTGAATTAATGCAAGACGAACTGTAAATATCTCTAGCTCTATTCCTATCTCTGTCTCTATCTCTGCCTCTCTCTAGTTGTCTCTCCTGTTCTCATTCTCTGTCTCTCCAGATGTGTCACATTTTTTAAGGCAATCTCATGATTTCTGCACCCACGACATAGCTCTCGAGCATTTCAAGTATGTGCATAATGTTCTGGAATCCAAAGGTCTTTGAAACACAAAGAAATTATTACAGAATAATCAGTTATCAGGTGTGATCTGATCTGTGGCAAACGTGTCTAAAAAGTCCCATAGCTCACATGATAATGATGGTGAGATATCTTGAATTAGCATTATAGTAAGAATAAAGGCTTAAACATTTAACCTAAAGCAGCTGATGCATGGAAAATCAATAATTATGTTAATTTTATTGCAAAGTTATTTCTGCTCAAGCTTTTTAAGTTGCACAGAGTAAAGAAAGTTATGTATACATTGCAGGCACTGTTGAACACCATTTAGAATAAAAAGGAAAGTGATTTGCAGAGTGCCCTCCAGCACCATTCTTGGTGTCCCATAAGCCAGGGATGACAGGGATTTCTTAGGCTGTGTCTT
Source organism: Stictonetta naevosa (assembly GCA_011074415.1). Classification (NCBI taxonomy): domain Eukaryota; kingdom Metazoa; phylum Chordata; class Aves; order Anseriformes; family Anatidae; genus Stictonetta; species Stictonetta naevosa. The sequence goes on from CM021701.1 coordinate 12,692,101, forward strand.
ACACAGAATGTCTAGACCGCAGACCAACCTCTCTCTAAGCAATATGAAAGTGTTAAAGATGATTTTTTTTTTAGTTGCTCAAATGTGTTTTATTTTTCTCTGTAAGAATGCTTCTTTCATATTTTGGCAATACAGCCATACTGCATTTCTGTCTGTATTTCCTTCCTTGGTGCATTAACATTGATGAGCCTGTGCAATTTCCTCAGTGATGAACAAACCTGCCATTAAAAAGACTGTTTAACCTAAAACATATAACTAGGATAAAAACAGCAGCAGTTCATAAACGAGCCTGAGTTTCCATGGAGGTACTATAGATCTTGCTTGTGTCTTAATTAGCTTCTCTGCTCTTTAAAAGTGCATTCTGGCTAGTCTGATGGTCTACTGACTGTTCAGACTGTTTTTATAAACACAGATACCTCTTTCTTCCTGTAAATAGTAACTGAGATGATCAGGATGGTCAAAGATCTGAAAACTACAGTCTGCTGATGTAACTACATAAGGCATTCATCCAAGCAAAATTTGCTTGAATACAAGGTTGTGAAAAGTGGGAATAACAATAATAATAACTTAATTTGAAGATCTTAGAAGAAACTTTTCTTTTTTGCCTCCAAGTTATTAGATTAAAGGACACAAATACTATTTTTTTCCCCTGTAATATCTCCCTAACATCTACCTAATGTAATCTTGATGAAAATCTTACCTGTAAGGAATACAAGATTGCTGAAATCAGTTGTTTAAATGAATAAATGAGAATATATACATCAGTCATGAAACCCTGCTGCTAAAATATATTTGTTGCAAATTTATAATAAAATCTGGAGCATTACCACATAAAGACCAGCTGAAAAATGCAAATTCTCCAGAGAGTTTGTGAGTTTCAGCAACCCGAGTGAAATTTTCATTATACCCTCTCTTTTCATCTGTATACCTCCTCAAAAAAAATTGTACCAGTCTTAGATGAGAGCTTCCCAGTCATATTTTCCAGTTGTTTCATATACCTGTGTATACCTTCTTCCATGGCTCACAAGAACTACATTTGGTATGGCCAAAACTTTCCAAAGGATCATCAGCAAGATCAGTAATTACAGAAGAGTATTGGATATTGTTCTGATACCTGATCAGCTCCTTTATGTATTCAACCACGGTAAGGCTTAGTTTCTTCCATGCTGTAGAATACCACAAAAATAGTCAGCAAATGTTACAACGTGTTATGTGTGTGGCAAACTGGTGTTGTTGCTGGGAGAACTAACCTACATTTGTGGTATTTCATTTCTTCTCTGAATACTAAGCCAGCACCCTTATGTGATATATTGTTGTCTTCACAGTTTCCAGGGAGGTTCTCTGTTAGCTGTTCTCTCGTTGCCAGAATTTCAGGCCTTAGATTCATATGAGGCCATAATCTCTTTTGAACCAACATGGATTGTCATTATGATAAATTATTTCTCTGCAAATACCAAAACAATATTTGACATGCCAAATAGCATCTGATAGGTAACTACTGGAGGTCCACTACCTCCATTTTAATCACCACTAGATTCAATGACAACAATAATCATGTTAACTGGAGTTATTTTAAAGACAGGTTCAGATAACAGACTAAAATTGTGTTCCCTTATTAGATGTGTTAGGCTACTGTGAAATTGTTCCTCCTGCCTCCATATACAAATCTGAAGTACTAAGTAAGTGCACAGTAAGATTCCAAGAGGCCTGAACATGCACCAGAGGCATTCACATACTCATGCAACAATGTGGGAGTCCAGATAGACAGATAGATGGACCTCAGAGAATTTTGTGTTGATGTGATGGTATTCATGAACTAAAAGACCAGCCCCCACACAGCCTCAAGTGAGTCAGGCTGATCATAAAATGCAGGGATGCAGCCTCCCACATCTGATTCTAAATTTCCATTCATTCTGCTAAAAAAATAAAAAATTAAAAAAAAAAAATCATTTGCTCAATCTGGTTTGAAGATTAAGTATTTCTGTGGTCAGTGGGAGCATAGCAAAGCATGCTACAGCCTTTAGACATTGCTGCTTATTGAATTAGACTGGAAAAGTGTTTTTGAGCTACCACAGTGGAAAATAATTTTAAAAGAAGGAAAAGAATCAATGTATCTAAGCAGCAGAAGCAGATTAGAGAGACAGAAAAACTCCACGAGGAAAGGTGCAAATGACTGCACAGAAAATCTGGGAGAAAGAACATTTTGGGGGCAACAGAATGTGGAAAGGTTAAGAGTTGCTCAGAGCTGGAGGAAATGTACACAAAGAATGTGGGGCTCTCTGGGTCATGAATTTCATGGAAATATAATTTATATGCATAATTTCCCTATATGTTTTGTCAGGTTACCATTAGCACTTTTCAGTAGCCATTCTTCAACCTGGGAAAAATGAATATATTTCAAGCTGTATTAAATCCAGGCTGAATTGCAAAATTAAATCAGGCTGTACTTCAACGCATGATGTTTGAGAGCAAAGTACCTAATTCCCTTCAACTCCTACCGCTGAGAAAGTGAAAGAATATCACAAACATTATACGAGAATGTATTAAGTACTGGCAAGGCAAATATAAAATTGTTCTTTGCTTACCTTCCATCTCCAGTGTCCAGTTCAATGACTTCTGAGTTGGATTCTTTAGCACTGGGGTCAAAGTGTCACAATCAACTGCACAACTTTCACTGCTGCTTGCACTCCTCCCTCATAGTGAATCTCACCACCTCACTTATAGCCAGTCTTACCTACACGCATCCAGGGACTGTGGTATAACATTAAAGGCAGTGCAGTATTAAAGGCAGTATAGCCCTAAAGGCAGTAATGGCTGAAAAAGTAACTGGCAGAAATGAGACATAGTTTGAGAGATGTACTTCTGTAGTCCTTAGTCAAATCTTATTTCAGATTCTGTTTTGTCTCATTTCCATTTAATTATGATTTTGGATTGTATCCCTCTAAATCTGTACTTCATTATTACCACAGCATATCTGGGCTTTTTTGAATGGCACTAATTGGCATCCTTGCTGGCAGTCTCAACAAAGAGGCCAAAGACTGAATGTGTATGAAGAATGAATTGTCACCTTCTTAGAAACTGTCCTTCTTAAATAGGGCAGAGACATGCAGGGTTTGCAGGCATTGATCATGCTGAACGTGCACCCTGGAAGCTGACTGGAAATGCTAGCAACCCACCAGCCACCAGCCAAACTCCTCTTCAAAAGTCCTCACATATAGCCATTTGTAGGACCAGAGAGTAGATGAACAGCAGACTTCACCCTTAGAGGACTGCTAATCTTGTAATTTTTAAAAGTAGCAAAACTCAAACATGCAATTAAAATATAGATGTCCTAATACCTGCTACTTTCAGCTTCTGCTGCAGTATAAATTGGATATATTCCCATTCATATCAAAATGTTAATGCAAAACATAAATCTAAAAGGTAAATAAAATAAAATAAAATAAAATAAAATAAAATAAAATAAAATAAAATAAAATAGCCAGCTTGGAAAAAGATAACGTTTTTCATCTATGCAGAAGATAATGATACAATATTCAAGTTTTCCACTCTAAAGGTAATATTTTTTGTCTAAGTCAACATACTTTACCATTTTTAAACTTTTCTCATCATATTTTTGACAGCAGGTTTTCCAATTTTGACAGCTTTTAAAAAGTAATTTTAACAGACGAGTGATTTCTCCTCTCAGCAAAGTCAGATTATGTGAAATGTCAATGTAAAAACTATATACTGTGACACATAATCATTTTTCATTGAATTTACTTATTAATTTTACTTGCTATTGCTAATAAAATGTAAGTGCTTAGCTAATTGTATTGCTTGTTTAAATTTTTTAAAGGAATGTATTTTAAAATTGCATTTTTTTTCTGACTACAAAATTTCTCAGAGGCAGCTATAATTTGTCACCCTCCCAATTTATTTAAAGAAGAATTACTATCACAATTGATACTCCCAGCTGAGCGGCCAAAGAATGAATCAGCAGGGAGAGGTTAAACCAACCTTTCATCCATAAGGGTGGGCTCTTTCATTTAAAGGTTGGCACCTATCTGCAGAATTCTGCAGGAAAGCTTTTTTAGACGTGGTGCATGTACTCCATAGAAAGCTTCAGACTTTTGTTATCTGTGCCGTCAACCACCACCTTCACTAACAGTAAACTCAGCAAAGAGGAGGAAGAGGACAGCTCAAAGTTTTCGTTTCTAAATCAAGCTCAGCTCAAGTGGGTCATTAATGAGTTGGACTTGCTGTTACCTCTAAGGCATTCCAGTGTTTCTAAATCTCAGTTTTATATTTCCATTGTGCAGTGACTTTTATTTATAATTGTCTGCTCCAGAAGTCTAAAGGGATTAATTATTTCTATTCTAGAAATCTAAATTAAAACAACAACAAAACACCACTCTCAAGATTGGTACAGTAGGTAGATCTTGTCTTCAAAGATTTTGTGTTGAAAGCCCAAAGTCATGGATTCACTGCTGTTTTGTTCACCTGTAACAAAGACTAGAATGCAACCCCAGTGTACATGTCTTTGTCTCACTGCATCCAGGAAAACTCCAGTGCCCTAGAGAAAGTACTGAAATGAGAGAAAAGAAAAGGAGGGAAAAAGATTTTCCCTCTTTATTAGTCCTTGCAGAGTCAAATAATCTTATCAAGTATGTCTCCCAGAAGGAAAAACTTTCAGTGTCAGTCCCTGTGATTTAAAGTATTTCTATATCAGCTCAACTTAACTGTCATTACCATCTATTCTGTGTTCCATTTTGATCTATCCTCTTCATACGTCACTGGGCCAAAAGCATGCTTGCATTTGAAACCACCAAAGAACTGCCATGATGTAGGCTGCTCCTTCACAGCATTAATGTAAAACTGTTCTAAATCGAGCAATGTTCAATTATCCCTGAGAGTACAGATGACTTAGTTCTTCGTTAACTTAATTGTTTTCCAGTAAAAGTGAAATGTGCTGTATGCAAATTAAATAATACCAAGTGTCAGCACTTAAAAGAAATGCTCATTTAGCTTCAGTAGAGGGTTTTTTATTGCAAATTTTGTTCATTTATTTTGTAAGAAATTGTGTTTGTCTTAATTTGTTCCGAGTACAATACAATTGTGAGACACATTGCCTGCTGGCAAAGTTGGGATTGTTGTCAGCAGGAAATGGCAAACTAATAATACATGGTGGTAAAATATTTATGCTATAGTTTACTGGGAAAATGAATGTCGTTTTCTATTTCATTCCTGCTTGAGACAGTACACAATAATGTAGTTGTTTTCCAAAAGAAGTGGATAGGTTTCTAAATGCTGTGGTGTCTTATCTTGTAACCATCAGTTGAAAAAAAAAAAAAAAAAAATTATAAAAATAGAGCCTTTTACTAGCTTCAATTTAAGAAATTTTAACTGGGAGTACGTAGTGCAGTAATTAGTAGCATCTCACATTCAATGTCATCGGACACTAGTCCAATAGATCAAACACTTGTGTATGTGGCCTACTTACTTCATTGCTCACTCATAATTTTCAATAACAGCGCTGTTCTCGTGTGGGGAGGGGTGGTCCAGAGCCACTAGAGCACTCTGCAGGATGGTGATGTTCAAGTACAACACTGTGTTTATGTACTCCCTAAAGTGTATCAAAGCTCAGATCCAGAGAAATAAAAGAAAAGTCAAACAAAACAAGCATTAGACTGCGTAAAATAAGGTATGGACAAGGCAAACAGGTGAGGCATTGTTTAGGTGGCTAAGGTAGATCAATATCTATGCTTGCAAGCCAGGAATTCTGCCTTCTTTCCTCTAGCACTATGCAGATCATCTTACGGGCTGCAGACAGACTGTCGCCTAAACCCAACTGACAGACAACCTATTTCACCCTTGGAAAAATCATAGCTATCTTCATTCTTGCAGTTCATGAGGGAAAAATAAAAGCTTACATGCCCACATGAAGTCATACTGAAGTATTAGCACGAAACCATGCTGCAGACAACATTTTTTTCTTTTTATGTTATGTATATGATGAAAGCAGTTTTCTATTTCTTCAGTTATAGCCACAAGTCCACACATTTTGCCTAGACTGGCTTATCAAAGCACAATACAGTAGTCTTTCAGGGTCTGAAAAAGATTCATATGACAAGCTGTTACCATTCCATCCTCTCTCTTCAAGTGATCTGTTTTATTATCAGAGATGTTTTGTGATTTCAGACAGGTAGACAACCAGACAACCCAGACCACAGCTACCAGAAGCAGAAATGGGATTTTCTAGCAAACCATAAAGTACTTCATCTCCAGCACCAGAACTTTGCATGAGAAAACCTACCTATAGGAGAGGATAAGCTCCAAATCATGCCAGCTTCAGTACATGAGAGACAATTCCAGAAGCCTGCATCTTTTAGGTCTCAGATACACTGTATCACAACTTAAGTTTGGGGATGGAAGCCAGGATAAGAAGACCTGTTTAGAACTTTAGAGAAAGCATCATTGTTGCTTTTATTAAAGATGTTAGTATAGATATTACATTCTGTTCACTTTTTAAATTGAAAATCCCATTCATTTCTAAATGAATTAACAATGAAAATGCAGTCACAAATTCAAAATAATGTGTATTTCCATGTTTTAAGGAGGTAAAATATTCAGATTTAATCTCCAGAGTGTAAAAGGTCACCTTTGAAGACTGATGCATATCATATCTCTGAGCAACGAGAACAAGTGTGCTTTTCCTCAGTGCAACAACCCTAGTTATTCTTATATTGCAACCATTTTCCTGCCTTACCTTTCTTTATAGTAGAGGAAATGTAATTTACTTGTCAGATTGAAATGTTTGATATAAATCTTTAGCCTTTCTTTCAAACAAGTATTTCTGAAACATTATATTATAAACAACTGGCATGTTTAATTAAACAACTGCTTTATTTTCGGCAGAACAAGGAGGTATGATTATATTAATTGAATAGTAGGACCTGTGACCAAATCTAAAGAAAACATTTTCAGCTCGACAAGGAGGTATGATTATCTTAATTTCAAAGCAAGACATGTGACTAGAATTGAAACAAAATATTTGTCTCTGTCTTTACAATTATTAAAAAATATTTTCATTGTAAAGAAAGGGAATACATGCAATTTACAAAGTATACCTTCAGATTAGTACTCTTACTTCAAACCACAAGAAGGCTAACAAATCAAAAGGAACAAAATAAAAGTCTTAGAGAAAATTATTTCTATGATGAAGAGTATTTTAACTGAACTGCAATTTTAACATATTTACTTGTACTTTTGGATTAAAATGCTATGATAGCAAATATTCTCAATATTTCATAGGCTTACTTGTCCAACTACACAAAGAACCAATACTTCAGTTTTAATCTTAAACAAAGCTTTTATTTGCCTGAAACAACAAAAAGCAAGACATGCACAGTGTAAATGCTTATGAGCAAATGTAATTATCAATGAAAAAAGATGCTGTTAAAGGAAACATACATTGATTTATGGTCCTAATTACCCACATTTAGATTTGTTTAAGTAAACAGATGAAATATTTTTGATCCAGATGTGCCAATTTCCATGCTGTCATTTACCTTGCAGAGATCATAGAATTTTTGCTTTTATCACATTCCCCCGAGTACTTTCATGTTTCTGTTAAAAAGCAGTAGTTGGGAAAACATGTCAGATGCTAAGCACAAAATCCACAATGCAGCAACATGGAAAAAATGTAACAACTGTTTTCGAAGAAATGTCTGTAGGTCAACCTATATACAATCTCAAATGACTTGCCAATTAATGTTAATTAGCTTTAAAGTTACACCATGGCATTACTTTGAGTGCTAAATAAAACACTTGCTGATTTAGCTATTGTATGACCAAATAACAAAAATTAACAGATATGGTTTCAGAGAACAAGTATAGGCAGTTTTATTGCTGGTTGGGATAGTTGCTCCAATGCTAGCTAGAAATGAAGCCAAAGGCTAAGTAATATCCTCAGGCAAGTTGTGATCATTAAAGATGTGATTTTTTCTTAACAACTGGCTTAAAATGGAGCTTATACTGATATAACATGCTACTGTCTGGGACAAGAGCATTTCTCATCTTACAAAAAAGCTTCATATTTTATTCCTGATGTAATTAATGAGATTCCTCAGGGATTTATACTAGTTCATTGTATCATTACCCAACATATCTAACAGTCTGTAGGATGCTCATTAAGAATATTTCCCATCACAATTAAGTTGAATATGAACATTTCTTAAGTAACCTAAAAACATAAATAAACATTAGAAGTATTATGTAATAGTATTTTGTACAGTAATGTTCTTTTGCTAAATGTAGACAGAAGATTAGCTCCCTCTAATTTATTTACCTTTATACAAGCAACTGCAATATAAAAGAACAAGTCTTCTTATACTCTCACACAAATTGCTTAGATGTCAGTGGAATTATTCATGAAGAAAGTTAATGAAGTTTAGTGCAAGATTTTGAATTGTTCATTTACGTTTGGGGAAAAAATGTATATGGGTTAACAAGAAGAATTTTTCATTTTCCTGATAATAGAAGATCTCCTTAAGAGTCTTCCATGACATATCTCATCAAGATTCATCATTCAACAAATGACATAAAGAAATCAAAAGCAAGCATTCACATTTTCTAATATATGTGAAGCCTGTTGAAAAGAAATAAGAACAGTCTTTATTTTGTGTTGATGTACAAGGCTAAGCTGACTGTCCACAGTAAACAGATAAATGAAAACAACTAGCTTGCAGGAGAAGAAAGAGACAACAAAATGTCAGTGAAACTTTTAATGGTAACTTTTGAATATTTCTTTGTAAGGTATACCTTTATATTCAAGACACATCTGGACGTCTACCTGGACAACCTGCTCTAGGGAACCTGCTTTGCCAGGGGGATTGGATCCGATGATCTCTTGAGGTCCCTTCCAACCCCTAGAATTCTGTGATTCTGTATCTTTCTAGTTCTGAAATCCTTTCATGTATCAGTAAAATGCTTTGCTGATTCAAGTTACACATTTAACTATTGACTCTTTTCTGCTTCCACCACTATCATTTCAGTACTTTACTTCTTCCCTCCTCTTTGTTTCAACCCTTCCCTTCTTCTTTCTGTCTGTATCCTCAGCTGAATTTTGCAGTTGTTCCCGAATCAAGGTGTACCTCCTTCTCTTTTGAGAAAGGAAATAGCTTCTATTAACACTTGTGATCCCCAGTCTACATGTGGTATTGACAAGAAAATAAAAGTCAGCCACTGGCTTTTGTGCTCATCACCCCAAAACCCTCTTCTGCACTTTAATGCTGGAAATCACCGATCTTCGTGGGGCAATATAAATTTGCTTTGGTCATTCCTGCAGTTCAACAAATTGTGGCTGCTCTTTCTACCTTTAAGGAACTGCGGTTTAAACTGCTGTTTGCTACAAACTCTGTCCGTTTCCTCCCAACAGTCGAAGTCACTAATCCTGAGAAGTCCTTCTACTCAAGTGAGCTTAAAAAGCACCCACTCCCTTTCACACCATGCAGCTTGGATAATTGGATGACCTCCTGTCCTTGGTCCCTGAGCTTCATAATTTGGAAAGGTAAATCAGAATGACTGGTATTGAGCTGATCTTCCAAACTGCAAACTTGTTCACAACAGGAGGCATTTTTTTCAAACCTTTAGGACAACACCAGCATTTTTTTTCCTAACTTACTTTTTAAATTTGTATTACAAGAGTTTCATGAAAATCTCCATATCGTCTTGTCATTTTACAGTGTCTAAGCCAACATCCATGTTCATCAGAAGTATTCCAGGCATCTTATAAGCAGCTGCAATATAACACAGTGAAAGCAGCATATGTTCCATTTCTCTGTTACACCTGAAAGGACTACCCACATCCTGCAGTCAACCAATAACCCTACTTTGGGTTGTCATTCTCATCCCTCTTTCTCCCTGTAAATCAATACAGTTGCTTAATCCTAGTAGTCCTCTTGCCTTGTCTTTTACTCACCAACCTTACGGTTAGAAATATGGTAATATCCCTGTTGTCTTTCATTGCACTGATTGCAACCTGCGTCTTCAGGATTTCTATTCCATACACTCAAAATCTTTCATATTAGAACAGCTTAAGCCATCTTTTTCACCATCTGTTGGGAATTATTCCTTTATTTGTATTCCTTCACTCTGACTTCCCACCTAAAACTAAAGCCACCTGCCCTCTTCTTTGAGTCTTTTCCTAGCAACACACCACACTTGTAACTATAATCCTATACCATGTTTCTCACCAGTCACAGTTCTTGGTGGATCAGTTATGCCACAGTTTTCTGATGCTGTTGCTTCTGCCTCAGACTCTGTATCTTTGTCTGTCCCATGGTGCCAGTCTCCTTTTTGGACACATTTTTTTTTAAAGAGTACCTTGCAAGCTTCCTAATCATTTTCTCTCATTGCTTTTACTTTACAAATATATTTGAAAAAGACTCCATTATCAGACCTTTTTCTCAGCATGGCTTTTATCTTGCCCATTTACTTAGAGTGAAGCAACCCTTGGCCAATAAGCCAAAATATATAGAATATATAGTTTTAAAACATAAGCCAAATGTTAATTTTAGTCTGAGAAACTGTGCTTTCCAAGAGACACGGTAAGTTCTACATCTTTGTAACCTGTACTTTAAAATACAAGAACTTTATTCTATTAGAATATGTGTAAATACTCATAATTCATGCACGTCACTTTTGATAGTCTACAGCAATATCTAAATAAATCTAAATAAATAAATAAATAAATAAATGATCCACCCTTGGATGGGCTTGTGCTAATTTGTCACGTGTGAAGAGCAAGAAGGTAAATGGGCTCATAAATGCAGAATAAATTCTTCTCTCTCTTAAACACAAGGTAGCTGTAGAATCAGATCTGTGGAATAACTTTATAACTTTAGCTTGGATATTTAATTTTGGGCTGTTTTCTTCTGAGTTCTTAAGTTTTATGCCATACTTTAGAAATCTTGGTTTCTGAAAGATCAACTGATCATTCTGAAATTATAAAAGTTTAATATGAATCAAATTTCAATATATTAGGATTCCCTTCATGTTAGTCGTACATGGTAGCACATGCTCTCCTGAAGGCGGAGATTCATTTTAGTCTCTAATTGCATAGAGAGAAAGGTGTTCTGTGTGGGAATCTTACGTTTTCTTTACTATTTGCCTTTATCTACACAGACTTCTAGTCCCACAGATGACTTATTTTAGAAAGATGGGATTTCCCAATAGTTTATCACTCCTACATTTGCCATTTCCCGTGTCCCATGCATGCAGCTAAGCAAATGTAATAGTATTTGAAGACTTCTTGTGCCAATTTCTGAAGATAAAGATTCAATCTTGTGGCCATTAAACAAGGCTACTGTCTATACAGTTATTTAGTCAGTGACAGATGCTGAGCCCCAAAAAACAATAACCAGAGCAGTACTAGAAGAAAAAACACATATATTCCCATGTTTTTGAACAGAATGCTAACATTAGGCCTATCTATATATAAAAAGAAAAAAAAAATCCAATAACTAAAGCTAAATCTATAGCTAAAGAATGGATAGCATTGATGGGGTCTGTGAATGAATTCTGCCCTTTGTAATAATCTTAAAGAACAACATTTAAAAATAGTGCTTGAAGTAACCATAATAACTGCAGGCAGAATATATCTTGGGGATACAATGTCAGAGACTGTATATGAAATGGAAACCTCCACAACTTCCCATTTCCTAAGGAGCCTAATCCTTTCTTACTGCAACTGAAGTCATCTGTCCTCTTTGAGCTTTTCTTGTTAGGTAGAGGGATGTTGGCATTACTCAGGACAATTCAAATGATTTGGTCTGAAGAATCTGTAGAAAAAGTATCATGTAAATATTAGTTCAAATTTGAATATGAATATCAGTTTGACTACATTTGTAACGAGTCAGATTTTGACTTTTTTTTCCTCCTCTAAATATGTCTTTCCATTGAAGCCAAAATGTTTCATAAAAATGTGTCAGTTTTAATGAAGTTTTCAATGGGAATGTTCTAAATATCCTGGCTTGTCTATTTAGTCATTTCCTAATGAGTGAGTGAAACAAAGAAAAGAATGGAAAGAGAAATACATTAAAAAACAACAACAAAAAAAATCTGTCTTTTTTCGGCCCATAAACATTTATATGCAATTCTATGACATAAAAATGTTATGGAGAGTTTTGTTTTATTTTCAGGGAAGAACAAATGAGACATCTCAAACCATAAATATTTTCATAGACTAGGAAATAGCATGTTGCCCTTAGGTTATCTCTAGGTATGACATTTTTTTTGCTTCCTGCAAACAGTAAATCTGTAATAAGGAATATTTAGGAAAACATTTTTTCTTTTCAGCTTGAATTCATTAGTAGTCACAAAAGCAAGTTCCAGTTCACTGTGATTTTTATATCTACAATTTGTTACATATGTTGTGTTGGCCTATATAAATCAACTCTTTAGAGAAAATAAGCAGTGCTTACAAATAGCAAACACAAAAGACTATGAGGATTATGATCAATAACTTTTCAAATAAAATATCAAATATATTGACTATATATATATCAGGTATCAGGTATATTACATTCAAATATATTTTAATTTCATGTTTATACTGGTTTCTACAAAAAGTTTTGATTTAAGGACTAAAAAAATCAATTTTAAATTTAGGATTTTGAATTTTCCATTCCTGGGTAAGAAGAAGGAACAGAAAGTATCTATAAGGCACTACATGTAATCCCCTATATTTGCAGCTAACCATTCAGTAGGTGCGAAGATTATATGAATTTCCCTTGATCTTCTCAAGTGCCAAGAAATTCAGCATGTAAAGGCTGATCTTCCTGCTTCTAAAGATCTACAATATGAGCAACTGTTTGCCACAAACTGTGTCCATGGTTCTTCACAATGTTCAAAGACACTAAACTTCCAAGGAACATATCTTCCATAGTATGTCAAAAATCACATCTCAAAATTTTAGGATTAACTTAACTTAGGTTTTATAGTAGAAGGTCAGAAACTGAAGTTAAGACATGTCAGAGGTAGAGAACAAATGCCACAAGTCTCTGTAGTAATTTAATTTTAATATGTTAAATAGAATTCCTGTATAATCCATGGAATACAATCTTATTCTTCATTACAAAGGGAAAAAAAAAAAAAAAGTATTCAGTGGCTTTCTAGTCAGAGCTGGAGGAAAGTAAACTTCCTAGTTGACATTTGACAACTGGTTTTACCTTAAAAGTCACAAGTGCAATATTATAACTTGAAAATGAATCAATACAGCATATGTTTGAGTCATTACTCAGATTTTTATCTGAGGTAAACTAGAATAATGTAGAGCTAACCATCTAAAAAATGAGAGCACAAATAAATTTGCATAGCTTTCATAATTGATAATACAATATAAATTGCAAATTGCCAAAATTAACAATGAATAGGAATGGTTTATAGAATAATAATTGTTCACTGATGTAATTTACAAATAAGTTTGCAGGGTAAAATAGTAGAGAATTTTACATCCTGTTTGCAGACAATATGAGAACAAAAAAAAAAATGAAAATTTGACACATCAGTTATTCATTCTATGTTGATCGGTTCACTTTAGTTGATAATACAGCAGAGACATTTTCTATTAGTTTTTCATAGTGCAGTGATGTAACGCATGTAGCATAGAAATGAGGAAGGCCATTTCTTGGCCACATTTTTTTTTTTAACTAATGACTGTGTAGAGTTTCTTGAGATTACCCACACTGTTTACAAGGTGGTATATAAATCACCTATAAAACATCTGTGAAGCACAATATCTGCTAAATGTTAGTCAAGGATCGCTTCCTTTCAAAGTGATTATTGATCCACTGTTAAAACAGCTTATAAAAACAACCATTTTGGAGTAGACATATCTTTCTACTTCTATTCTATTACATACTTTAAAGAGTTATTTTTAGAGGAAATTTCAACATTGCCAAATATTTTTTAATCTAATTATAGATGCCTATGAAATCTAGGAATAAAACATTATTGGTATTATTTATATTTCTATAGAAAGGAAAGATAATGTCCAGGACTGGCTTTTAATACTATTAATGAGCTCTGGCAATGTGAAAAAGAGATGGATTAGGTAGATGTAATGAGATATGATTAAAGGGTGTAGGCACTGAAGGGTGTTGGAGAAATTCTTTTCAGAAAGAGTATAATTAGTGTCTGATAAAAGTACTTAGTAAATGATTTTTTTTAAGAAGAAAGGTTAAGATAAACACATACTATATGACAAACCTGTTTAATTTTCTTTTTCCTTTGGTTCTTTGCATACTCAATAATCTGTTGAAGTTTTATACATAAATAATATTTGTTCAATACTTGATGAAACTTCACAAGACAATTAAAGGGGTTTTAATTGCAAAAGATAGAAAGCAAAGAAAGTGTTGAAGTGTCCTATTGCATTTCAATTATGCATTTTTCTTTTGATTTATGGAACAGATAATAACATGCAACCTTTTTCTGAAATTAAACAAACAAATGAACTTCTCATAAAGCAAGATATCTAGAAGTTGCTTAGCAACTTTCAAAGCACTTTTTATTAAATTAGAAGCTACTTCTTTTAGTTTAGCCTTTAAAATATGCAGCAGCCTAAAGCAGCCTACCCCTGCCACCTTTATATAAATCCTGGATTTTATTTTTTTTTTTGAACCAATAATATTTTGTACACTTTAAAATATCTGCCGAAATGAGATATCAGGCCTTTGGTGCTCCACATTTAATTGTCAACCTTTGGACCACAACTGAGAACTGAAATATGCCAAATGTTAGCCCGGTTAGAGCACTCATAGATGTATGGCAGATGAATACAATAGATACTTAGTGATCCAAGGGAAAGGTTCACCATTGAGGGTCTTTCTGAGTGCACTTATGGTCATGTTTCTGTGTAAGGAATTTATCACACAAAACGTGAAAACCTGAAATAACAAGTGCTGCTCCCCATGTACCTGAGGACTTCTCACTGAAGGAGCTAGCATTTCGTGATCTTCATTCTCTATTTCCAAGACCAGCAATGATGGATTCCCCTCTTGTTTTCCTGCCCTTATCATATTTTATAATTTTATAGTGGTTCATTGCGACAGAGCAGTGTTCAGGATTTGAAGCATTTCAAAAGTGTTCTTCTACTCATGTCTCCATAAGGAGAAGATTTAGTAAAGGTCAACCTTGGAAGCTCTAGCCTGACATTGACTTCTGAACTGTCTTCCCAGAAAGCTAATTCAGACCATGTACCAAGAAAACCTTCCTCAAGACAGCTGCTTCTGCACTTTTGGTCACAGAATAAAGGAACTTTTTAAAATGCTAATCACACTAGCCCTGTTTCAGGTTTTGCAAAACTGTAAACAATGAACATCCTGCTCATTGTCAAAAAAAAAAAAAAAAAAAAAAAAAAAAAAAAAACAGCTTAAAGAAAGGACACATAAGGAGCAACCTTTCTTCCTCTCTCTGTGTACAGGAACATCCATTGTTTCATGTGACAGATTTGCTATTGTGCACAGTGCATGTAATACTGGTGTCCTTACATGGAAAAGAGGGCAGTCTATGAAATTTGCTTCTTCTCCAAAATTCAGGAAGGTTTTCCAATAGTACTGAAGGCAGCTCCCCACTCTAGGTGCCAGAAGGAAGATTCAAATCAGTCTTAATAGCCCTGAAAAAAAGTTTCTTGTCATCAATATCTTATTTTTGAAGTGTAATGATAACACTCTGTAAGTCACCATTGTTCAGTGTTGTCAGCATTGTTCATCACTTTTTTAACTTCAGTTACATCTGAAATCTGAAATAATGAGTATCCCAAGCTAATATGATAATTGGCCTATTGTTTTTGTGAAAATGTAAGTTTTGAGAATGTACAGATGGAAGATCCTGTTAGGTCATCTATTCTCTGTCTATAAAAGTACATTTCTTTCAAGATCAATGACACCATTTCATAGTTTCAACACAGGTCATGGTGGAAGCGTACAGGAAAATCCAGGATGGCGTTAGGATCTACATGAAAACAAGGCAGCAAGCACTTTTCTGCTTTGCTTGTAGGGGCAGAGATGTATCAGAAAACTTTTAGGAACATTAGTGGACATGGCTTCACTTGCTGGAAACCAGCTAGCACTCAGACATCCATGACCATCACTATCTTCTGTTGTCACCTGTCTGAGTAATACAAGCTATGGTCTGCTGCATATTTTCAGGAGTTACATAGGCTAGAAATCAGTAGTACTGTCCTGCTCTGCTAAACATTTATATTCGTCCTCACTGCTGTTCAGATTTCTTTCCTCTTCATTCTTTCTTTTTTCTTGATGTGGTCTCAATGTTGCTCTAGCTATTGCTGATGTTGCTGTTGTGCTTGAATCGGGAACAAAAACATGACTTTACCTAGCTATCCACTTTCTTGCAGTTCCTGCTCTCATCAGACTGATAACACAGCCTCCAAAGCAGCAGTTCTGGAGCTTTCATTGGCAAATCTTGAAGGTGCAGTACAAACACACCATAAAGGGAAAGAAAGGAGTTTGTCAATAGTACTCTACTCTGCTTTTCACTGGACACATTTTAAGCTGATGGAAACTGGCTGTAGAGTTTGAGTAACAGAATTTACCCCATCCAGACTGGAAGTCAGAGCAGAGGAGAGGAGCATCAGAAATATAATGAAAATTTTTACTAAAGATGTGAAGACGAGTCTTATTTGGGGGCAAAAATGTATGGACTAAACCCTGCTAGCCTTAAATGCTTTAGGTGTTTCTGCAAAAAGAGAACTGAAACCCATTATTGATTTAATTTCTTTCAACAGGAAGATCATGAGTAATGTTTTCTGCTATGGAATTATCAGAGCATGTGGTTTAGTGTTCCCTACAATTGTTATATAATGTTTCACACTTCTTAAAAAAAAAAAAAAAAAAAAAAAAAAAAAAAAAAGTGAGCTTGAAGAGTCTTTGCTGTGTTCTCACTCATCATTTTTTTTTCTTTTTTTCTTTTTTCTTTCATTTTCCTTTTATCCTGACTACACATAAGTTGATTCTACTTCTAGGTGAAGGGGATATTTCTCTCCTCCCCTCTTCCCAAAAGAAAAGGTGAATCTTCTGAATATCACTATCCTTCAGGAAGCTCCCTGCAATCTGGAAGAGATTAAGGATACATTGTATGCAGGAATAAAGTTATCAGAAATTATATCAGGCAGTGGAAAGCAAAACAAAACAAAACAAAAAAGCTGATCTGAGAGACTGCAAGACATCCAGCTCCTTGTAGAGCAGGGAAATGTGTCCTTTCCACACTACTGGGGAAAAGAGTTGAAATAACTATTTGCAAAATAAGGAAAATTGCTCCTCACCTCGTCTTAAAACAATAGCGAGATTAGGTACTCATTCTGAGCTGAAGCTTTAGGAAAATATTCTCCCCCTTTTCACCTCTCAGACTGTCAAAAAATTCTCTGCATGTTCTGTTGCAGAAAACATCACAAATAATGGATAGTTCCTTTGAGAAATTGCCAGTAACACCCCATTCTTCCCAGGTTTTCAGAGGTCATAGTAGTGGCTGCATAGATGAGGCCATCATGAGCTAGAGACACCATCAGCACAGAACACTCTGTTATTTATTTAGACTCTGAAAACGAGCCTTCTTGCTTATTTTCCTAAAATAATTAAAATGCATCACTTCAGTTCCTATTTGTTCAAAAAAAAAAAAGGCGTGGGAGCATAAATGTTTTGGCTCTGAGATGACAGTAAATATATCTTCATATCATGTTTTTATTTTACCATCTTAACGCATCCATCCTTCCTAGCCCCTTCCCTTCCCCCATTAATTCCTGAAGTGTTTGAAGGAGCCGTGGAGCCTACAATCTCTCTCTCTCTCCCCTCTTTGCGGCGGAAGATCAAATGTATTACTTTCCTCCCTTTGCATGCCTGATGACGGGATAGAAACATTGGTTCAGCCGAGATTTACGGGCCTGCGTCTACAATGACATCCTGGGAGAGTGCGCCAGCAGCCCCCGCTGCTCAGAGCCAGAGGAGGCACCGCTCGTCGGGGCCAAACCCTGGGCAGGGCAAGCGCTGGGGCGCCCGATCCGCGCTGCTGTCACGGGGCTGTCGGCGGGCACGGCTGCGCATCATCCGTGGCTTGCCCTGAATCGATGCCGGTGTCATTTTGTTGTTGTTGTTCGTTTGTTTGGTTTTATGGTTGGTGGTTGGGTTGGGTTGGTTGTGGGTTTTGGTTGGTTGTGGGCTTTTTGTTGCTAGTTTGTGGTTTGTTTGTTTTGTTTGTTTGTTTGTTTGGGGTTTTATGTTCGTTTTTTTCTTTTAATCAGGCAAAGCAGGATGAGGGGCCAGCATCCCAAATTCCTGCACTGCTATCTGGATACAGTGGGAAAGGAGTTTCTTGGATTAAATCACGGGAAAATACACACATATATAAATAAATTAAAATTTTCCTTCCCCTCAAAAGCTAAGTAATGTGTTATTTACATGTTGTGCAAGGAAGCCAGCTCGATATTAATTTAAGGAGGGTAACTCCAGCACTGCTGGTGATGTTCATTTGCAATTCCTACACACTGGCTATTATGTGCAGTGAACTAATCCTGCCTTGCCTTGGAAACAGAGCTTCCACTTAGCTCGCTGTGCTCCTCAGATTTCCCTTATAAGAGAGCTGTTGTTTTGCTGGGATTTTATGATTAATAATAATAATACATAGAGACCTGAACGCTCTCTACACTTACGTAGATCTTCCCTCTTTTTCCTCTTTTCCCGGCCTTCTCTCTTCTGAACTTTTGGGGAAAGTGGGCAGGGGACGCTGGGAGCACCCATGTTCCCTTTCTCCTCCCTGTTGCAGCTGCCGGGGGTGAACACCGACCGTCGGCGCTGCACGACGGCCAAGCCCCTCGCACCGTGTATCAGTGTCGGGGCGCGAAGGTAAACTTGGTTTAACCGTATCCTATTGCTGGGTGCAACCCTGGGAGCGCCGGGTGCACCGCAGGCCTAGACAGACCCATGGAAGGGCATGGGGTTGGGTGCCGGTGCAAAACCATAAAGGCACAGCAGCCCCCGCCCATGCACGAAGAGCACCCGAAGGGGACCCCGCAGCCCCGAGATGGGCCAGAGCCGGGCCGGGCCGGGCCGGGCCGGGGCGGAGAGGCCGGAGCAGCGCTGGCCGCCGGCTGAGCCGCGCTCGGAGCGTTTATTGGCACGGCGGCAGTCCAGTGCGCGGTCACAAGCAACGCAAAAAGACGGACGGGCTCGGCCACCGCAGCCTTGTCCCCCAAGTCCGAGGGAGGAGCGGGAGATCTCCACCAAGCTAAACGAGGAATTGAATGGGGTTTGCAGCCCTAAGGCTGTTTCGTGCCACCCCCTCCGCGTCCTGCCCCATCCCCAAGCCCGGGCTGATCTCTGCCTCCCTCCGATGGCACTGCGGTCGGCGAGAAGCCCGGCTGGGCCCGGGAAGACGTGTGAGCTGGCTGGGGTGCCCAGCACTGCTCTGCAGCCCTCGGGGCTCCGGACGAGCGGCGGGGGCCCGGGGCGGGCCGGGGGCGCCTCCGCCCCTCCTGCGTCCTGCGGCTCCGCGGGTCTGCCGAGCGCAGCCGCCCTTCTCCCTAGGAGCTGAGGGACACGTGTTTACACTCCAGACAGCCACTAACTTCTCCAGTCTCTCCCTCCCAGCCCCCACTGCCTTCCCTCCTCGCCCCCCTCCATGTTTCTTTTTGGTTGTAGCGCACCAAAAAAAAAAAAAAAAAAAAGTTTGATGCCAGCACGCCGTCCCGCTCTGCCTTTTGCATCGTGACCACGCAGACCTCGTCCATCACGTAGCCTTCTGCCGGGCAGGTCCCCGCTCTGGCTGGCAGGCGGTTCTCGTCGCGGCACCTTCCTCCACAGATACCTAATCAGGGAGAGAGCACATCCCAGGCACAGCCGCAGGCAAGAAAGCCCGGCCCTCCCGCCCCCCCACCACCACCCCCCCCCGTGCTCGGTGCAACCACCCTTCAGCCCCTATGGCTTGGCTTTCCCAGGGCTCAAGGAAGCCGCTCCGGGACACTCGAGAAAGGCAGGCAGAGAGAAAAGGGGCCACCGTTCAGGACCCGGTGCTAAAGCGGCTTCCTCGGGTCCCAAACTAAGGGTATCGATTTATTGACACATTCCCCCAGCCGTGCAGAGATAGCCCCAGACACCTTTCTGAACGGACTGGTCTCATCAGTCGCCGCCAAAGTGGCTTTGATGCCAAGGAACAATCCTGTTGAGACACTTAAGGGCGCCTGAAGGTAGGTTAGGAAATACTGAACGGCTGCTTAGAGGGGAGGGGAAAAATAAGATCCCAAGGACAGGCTTTCAGAGCTCCTAAGAAAGCCCCAGAGATCGCCAAGACTATAAGACTATTTTTTTTTTAGAAGACGATAAGGGCATCTGTTTAACTCCCTTATTAGTCTTTTGAAGAGCAGGAAATAAGGTAAAATCTTTAAATGATGGCTCATGAGTCACACGGTTGGTAGCTTTTCAACTATCGGCTACTGCAAGATGTGCATGTGGCATTTTAAAAATAAACAGGAACTGGAGGCTCGAACTCCCGTGAGTCACAGTGTTTAATAACTACCTAGGCTCAGCTCCGCGTGTCTATGTGTGTTTGTGTTTCCATTGTCAGAGAACAGGGGTGTATGTTCTTCACATGTTAGATTCGCGATTTCATGTTGATTTCGACATTCCCTAACGACCCATCCCACAGAGGTGTCTAAAAGCACCTACAGATTATCTCCCATCTCTCTACGACTCTAATGTGACACACCTACCTACATTTTAGGGGTACATCATTTGAGACAGATTTACAGTTCAACCCTCTCGGCAGACAGGAGGAGAGATCTGCGTGGAATATAAATTCAAGAATGTAATTCTTTCTCAAACAAATAATCTGCTCCCTTTCAAATATAATTAATGTTTTGATAGTGCATTTCTTGTGAGAGAGAGATACAAAAACAGAGGCAACCTCTTGGATCTCTGTTTGTATATCTGCAACAGGAATTTACAGTACCTATCTTGTGAATGTGACAGATAGAGTGTTTTAAACATTTAGAAGTTTATTTATTAGCAGAACTGCAGCAGGAAACTGATAGGTCGTTGCTATCCACTGTGCCCATTTTACGCGTGTTTTTGTTGCAGAGGAAATTGCAATTGCAGTAGGAGGGCATTATTCTTTCATTTGGATGAGAAATGTTGCCTAGCTCTCAGGATGCAGTCTCCTGTCCTGTTGTGTTTAGGAGCCACATGTTCTTGCTCTTTGTGTTTCATTCTCCTCTATCTTTCCTCTGTGGGGCTGACCCTACATCTCTTTTTCCCCCGCAGAGCCAAGGCAAAGCTCCCCAGTGCAGCGGGAACAGACAGCATTTCGACTTTGACAGTCTTCACCAGTCAGACTGGCCCGCGCAACGACGTGTTTCAAGTCCTACAGTCCGAACAAAGCCATGCTTGAAAATGCCCAGAACATTTGTCAGATGCTCGTTAAATACTGACATATGATCGTATGGGTCATTAGTTATAGATCCGCTCCCAAATCCTGCGGGGTGCGTTATTCCTTTTTTTTTTTTTTTTTCCCCTCTCCCTCTCTTTTCCTTCTCTCTTTTCTCTCTAACAGCGCTCTCAAAGGAAAGTACTAGCAGCAATTCTGCCATGGTTAGGAACACGAAATGAGCGATATCCATTCCTAATGCCTACTAGACTGCTCCTAAAGACCAGAATAAAATTGCGTTGGTAAAAAAAAAAAAAAAAAAAAAAAAAAAAAAAAAAAAATTTTTTTTAAAAAAAAAAAAAAAAAAAAAAAAAAAAAAAAAAAAACTGTTTTAATTCAAAATGTTACAAACTCTGGAGATATCGGGTTGGGACTAAAGCCTTCTGTATGTTCCTATCCAGTTCACGAAGGGCCATATTCAACTACCACTTGCATCAAAAGTAAATTTCCCATTCATATCACTGGAAACTGCACTTGGTCTCGATTAAGTCTATAGCCTAAGGAGTACATGCCCTCTATTTCCTCATCATATTAATTTTGTCATTTTGTCTCTTTGTCATGCCTTCTATTTTCTCTTCATATTAATTTTGAAAATCAGAGTATTAAACTGAACCATGTCATGGAGAAATTTTTGAACAGCCTTGGTTTCCATCTGGGATTGCCTTGCCTCACTTTGCTCAAACTGGTATTTTCAGAGAAATGGAGAATGTATCTGAAAACGAGTTTTCACAGAGAGAACCAGACCTGTAGTTGCTCTGGAAGTCTTCAGCAGCAATAATCATAAGTAATATGAGCCATTAAATAATCAACTCTAAAAAATAATCAATTGACTTGAGTGGGTTTTGCATTTGAAAAATAGTGCAAGGCCCTCTAGTTGTGGAGGAAACAGACCTGGCAATTCTCATGGCAGAGGTGAACTCCATTTATTCTCTCTGGAATTTATAGTCCCTATATAGATTATTACAGAACACAGTGTTTACTCCCCCACACAGAATTAAGATAACTTGGACTTGGTGTGTGCAATATTGTAACCACTTTTTAATTTTATGATAGGTGTTGTCTGGATTCACCTTTTCTCTAAATGCCTAAAAATTCTTGCAGATACCTGGACATAATGTCAGAGATAACCTTAGTTCAGAACAATGTTACCAACCTCAGTCACTGAGATCCAATTAATTCGATGTTTGCCTCCAGTGATCTGTGAAAAAACATACGGGGGGGGAGAGAACACAGAGGGAAAATATTTACCGCATTGTTCTGATAATATCTACGAAAATGTCAAACACACTTTTAAATTCATTTCTTAAAAATAATAAGAAAATAATAGAGGGAACTTCGATACCTTTTGAATATTCAATTGGTTTTTTTTTTTTCTTTTTTTTTCGTCAAAGGCTAACATAAGGGACGGTCGCACTTACGTTCAGAAAATATTGTTATTTTTCTTAATGGGGAAAATTGGACTCCCGCGACTTAGATCTGTGGTATTTAGAACTGGGATGGAAATTGGACTGACACCACTTTGCACTTTAACAATCGGATTTCGTCAGGGTACAAGTTGTTTGTTTAACCCGACAGCTCCGTGCACCCCGTCGCACGCTTTTACACACTCATTAAAACGATTATTCACGACCTGTCGAGTGTTTTCTCGTTCATTCATAGGAAAGACTTAGCGCTCTAAGATTCAAGCGCATACGGTCAACTATACCAGGGACCGAGGGGAGAGATTACTTATCTCTGCGATCATCTGATGGGAGGCCGTCTTATCTCTACAGGTTGTAAAGCAGCAGTTGCTGGAGGTAAAAGAAAAAAAAAAAATCCCCCCCCACCCCTTTGACAACAAACAACAACAAAACTTGTTGAGAGGGAAAGGAGGAAAGAGAGGGCTCCGCCGCTCGGGCAGCACCGCGGGCCGGCCTGCTCCCACCGCCCAGCCCGGAGAGCGGAGCCCCGCGACCCCCGGGCAGCGCCCCACGACACCCGGGCTGCCACCCCCCGGCTGCCACTCCCGAGCAGCCCCCCCTGGGCATCGCCCCCCGCGCAGCGGAGCACCGGCGGGGACCGTCAGGAGGCGGCCGCGGCTCCCACCAGCCCCCGGCCGCCGGGACGCCTGTGCCGGCGCTGTCGAAGCGGAGAAGGAAAGAGAGGCATAAAGCGGAGCCCTGCTCGAAACGGCCACTAAAGAACATGCCTGGCTCGGGAAAAAAAAAAAAAAAAAAAAAAAAAAAAAAAAAAAAAAAAGGTTAAAATGTGTAACAAAATGTCAGCCTTCTGCCGTCCTGGGAGGGGACGGGCTGCAAACCAGGTCGTCCACAGAGAGACTGGGGAGGCAGCTTTAGAACAGATATAATCACTAAGCCAAAAAGCAACTGAAAATATCGCCTCCTTTGGAGAGCCCCGAATATCCGAGTGCCAATCCTTCATTTTTTCCTTTAATTTTCCTTTTTTTTCCTTTTTTCTCTCTCTCTCTCTCTGTCTCTCTTTTTAAATATACCCTTTCCTGATTTCTATACTCAGATTACTCCAATTCTTAAATTCCATCCTAAAGGAAACTCCATGGGCCACTGCATTGCTGGAAAGGTGCTTCACACTGACAAAAGAAGGCCCGGAAGGCGAAGCACACAACGACTCCTGCTCAGCCTCTGCGGATCCAAAAAATCATTTTTAATTCGGAAAATATCTAAACATAATGCCCCTTTATTTAAATGAACCGATCCTGGATGCAACAAGGGATTTTAATCTGAAACGGTTTCCTAATTGCTCGAAAGGCAAGCACGTATAAGTAATTTGTTAAACTTATTGGATTGCAATAATCCACTATCAGGTTAGCTAAGAATGGATCTGTCAAGTGTGTTTCCCAGTCTAAGCTCTTTCTTTCAAACCAATCTGGTATAATAATTAGCAGACAAAGAACTCGAAATATGTAAGCAAATAGCTAAAGTTCTGCATAAATAAACATACTAATCAATAGCGAGCTACTCAACACTTGTCTTATTGATGAAGAGACAATCGATTTTGCTGTTCCAACCTGCAATCAGAGAGATCTGTGTTTAATTATTAGTACTTCTACCTTCACTGATTTAATAATAAAAATAGAGCTGATAAATCCTACCCTTCCGCCTAAATGCAAATGATATTGATGACATAACTAAAGGCAACTTACGCTTCCCAGAAAAACAAACAACTTTGCTCAAACAGAATAAACAAGCAAGCAATAAAAGTAACACGCAGTGCTGCCTTTTCTGACGAATGCTAGAGGACACGTTCACATTCAGAAAAGATCAGGCAAATATATGCGTGCATATATATGTATATGTATATATATACACACGCACATATATATAGCCATAGAGATATAGATATACAGGGAAAAGATCACTGGTAGAACAACAGTGAGATTTTTATTTGCTTAGTTTACATCTGTTTTCCATAGCCCCGTATGAGTGTGTATACTCTTCACTAATAAAAATACACTTGCCCTTGTATACCACTGTGATTCCCTCCTCCAGATGCACTCGCCATCAGAAGTGCGGTTCAGACACCTAAACGGAGATTTACCTATCACCAGAACGTTTGAAAGTCAGCTCTGAGCCATGGCAAGATACAAATATATGTCATTATGCGATGTCCGTTTAACCATATCCCTCCACGGACTTCTCGAATAACAGGTCCCGGCTTTGGTTCGTTCGGGTTGTAGTGAAAAGTCTGGTCGGGGCCGACATCCCCTTTTGGGAACACGCTTGTGTGGGGATGAGGGAGCTCTTGGGTTGCGTGGAGCATAAAAAGGAGGGAAATGCAAGTCCTCAAGTAGCATCACCAGGATTTTTGCGTCCAAAAAAAAACAGTCTGGTAACCGATGAATATTACCCGTGTTTAACACTCAAAAGTAGCATGGCCTTTTGGGAAGCGTGGTGATTTAGAATAAGGTTTTGCTTATTTTTGTGAGAATTCAACTTATTTTTTTAATTATTATTTCTCCCTTTTAAATCGTCTAGCTTCGGTGTGAAAGAATTCCGGTTTTTTACCCGATAGGCAGACTTCAGCCAGATTTCTTGGCAGATACCTATCTCCCCTTGGATATGATTAATTTAACAGACTATCTGATCTCAGATACTTGCAATCAGATCATTTCTGGGTGGAAACCCGGCAAGGAGGGGGGCGGAGAGGGGGCTGCGAGTTCTTTTCCTTCTACTGAGGAACAATGAGGGGCGAAGACTTCGGTCAGAAGGCCTCCAAGTCACCGGGAAGCTCGGAGAGGCCAGCCTCGCAGCCCGGCTTCGCACAGCCCTGCCTCCGCCGCAGCCTCCGAGGAGGCACCGGGAGCGCGCCGGGCTCCTGCCGTAGCGGGGCGGGAGCGCCCCGCAGGGGAAGGGCTCCTCTCACGTGCTCCTACCTCCCTGCGAAAGGTGACCCTGCGAAATCAATTGGAAAGGTTTCGGAACGCCCCTGGGCGGAAAACGGACCCCGGAGAGACGGGGCTTCGTGCCGTCTTTGTAGGTAGAAATTCAGGCCGCTTCGTGCGGAGAGCTTTCAGCTCTCGGTCTTAGGTTAAGCAACTCTTTGCAGCTAACTTTACAGAGATGCTTTACTCACCTTAGAGAGGGTGACAATGGCAGGCTTTTCTCAGAGTTACTCTTGTTTAGCCATTCCTCTCAAATCACGGGTAACCCCAAGTACACTTGGAGGACTCCCTAGAGATAATTCTTTGAAACGGACTCTGCAGACAGTCCGCATTCATTTGCCCGATTGAGAATAGCAAATCCTCTCGCTTCAGGTTTAATTCACTCGCCTGATACTGTATTCTGTTACACGGTCTTGAGAAAAAAAAAAAAAAAAAAAAAAAAAAATTTTTCGGGTGGTTTTTTTAGTTATTTAATTATTTTGGCAGTTCGTTTTATTTCTTTTGTTTTTTTTTGGGGGGGGGCTTTTTTATTAGGGTGGGCGGGGGGTTCTCTGTTTTATTTTGCGCTGGTGGAGGGGGAGGTGACTTTTCCTATACCTCTCCTGGATCGGACCATCCTGGAGCAGGCCACAGGAAGATGACTTTAACCGCAGTTCCCTATTTCACCGTGTATCTCTCGGTGGCTACTAAGACGCAAAGCTAAGCCTTCACGGAGAAGGACGCTTCCAATTGTTCCTCCCATCCAAAGGGGAGGGGGCACGGCCCCGTCTCCTCCACGCCCCAACGCCGGCCGCCTGCAGCACGCGGGTTCACCGAGCGGCAGGTGAGCACCGGGCCTCCGACGAGGCTCCGGGCACTTCTCCGAGGCTGCTCGGCTTTCCGCCACCGGTTCCCCCGCTCCGGGAGCGGCGGCCGCCCCGCAGCTCGGCAGCCGGGCCCGGGGCTCTCCCGCTAGGCAAGAGCGCCCCCAGCCCGCGGAGCGCCGCCGCAGCGCCTCCCGCCGCCCCCCGGCCGGCCCGGCCCCCGCACCGCCCCGCGGACACGCGTGTCCGGGCCCCGCGACTCTGTTCTGGGGCCCCTCTGTCGCGATGGGTCCCCGCTGTCACCATGGGTCCCAGCTCAGCGAAGAGAAGGGAGGCGACCGGCGCCCCCCGAGTGCCCCCCGAGGAGCCTCTGTGCAGGTGTGAGCCGGGCCGGCCACACGCTGGGGGAGCTGAAAGCTGCCGCCTGCGTGTGCTGCGTATCGGGAGCTGCCCCACTTCCCACACCGCTAAAGTAGTCAGGGGCGAGGCACCGTTCGCCCTCTAGTTGAGCTGTCTCGTCTCACGGCAGCTTGGAAAAATTAATTTGCTATGTATTAGAAATTATTTTCACGAGGGTACACGTGCCAGGAGCAGAGGAGTTCAAATCACTCAGCGAGTGGGTCACGGACCTTTGTTCTTTCCCTCGGCAGTTTCGGGACAGCACAAACCGGGACGAGGGGGTCCACAGAGGGCCCCGTCCTCGGGGTCCTGCCCACGCACCGCACGCCTGCCCCCACCCGAAGGCATGCCCGACCTGAGCAAATCAGTGCTGCAACTCCCGCCGCTACCCCGAGATTTCGGCTGGCGGCACGGGAGGGAGCCGCGGTGCAACTGCGAGGCGGGCATGGAGTTTGGGGAGTGGGCAGACAAAGGCAGTGCCTCGACCTCTCAGAGGAAGCTGAGCGCTGGTCGGGTCGCTAGCTCCGGAGCAAAGCCAGGGCAGCTTTGTAGGTACGGCTTCCTACAAGGTCCCTCTCCCGGCTCTCCCAGATTGCTGGCATTTAGTCGCTTTCCTGACAATTTGGAAACATTAACGCTATTTACACACCGCCCGAAAGGTGAGAGAGCCCGTAGCTTTTTCTCGAATGACAGGTTCGGACGGAGAAAAATAATTTTAAAAGCCACATTCCTTACGGAGCCCGTCCACGGCCGCTGTCCTAAAGCCGCCTTTGGGAGGGCGGCGACGGAGCGAGCAGCCCGCCTCGTCCCGAGCGAGCGGCGGCGGGGCCCCGTGAGCACCCCCGGAACGCCCCCGGGCTCCGCCAGGTCCAAAGAGGCAGAGCCCGCTCCGGGGGCGGCGGGGGCCCCGCTCCCCCCAATCCTGAGGGTAGCGGACACACGTAAGAGGAGGAAAATCTGCACTCACCCGGTGCCGGCGGAGGACTCCCGTCCCCAAGTGCCATCGGGCGCCTTTGTCGCAGGTACAGGCAGTTCCTCCTGGCATCTTAAAAGAGGCAAACACAACATTGCACCCGTGTGACTGTTTGTGGCGTTAGGGTCAGGCAAGCAAACAAAGAGAGCGTTAATAAAATAACCAGAAATGTCGAGAGAAAGAGGGAGAACTGCTAAAGCGGCGAAGAAAACTTCCAACTTACCGATCGAAACGAAAGAGCCTGAGGGGGAGGGGGGAGGCCGGGGGAGGAAACACTTTAAGGAAGAGACAAAAAAAAAAATCCTAACATTAGGCACACGCAGTTTTAGTGTAACTGGTGCTTTGAAACTCTGCTTCGGTTGCACGGGCGATCTGCTTATCAGGGGGCACGGGGAACCAGTACGTTTACACAGAAGTCTGTCATCTCGGTTCGCTCAGATCCCACGGATCTGTCTGCCGGGAGGAGTAGTGAAGGTTTTCCTGAAGTGCACCTACCCTTCTGGCGGGAAGGTTCGCTGGGATTGCTGGGCAGGTTTCTTCTGGAGGGTCCCATCTCTCTGGAGTAGCTGCGGTGGAGTTGAGGGCAGGTTCTCCGGTGAGGTAGGAATGTGCAGGAACTCCGCCCTCTGGGCACAGTCACACAAACCCAGCAAAACAGCCACAGCCAGCCCTAAAACCTCTAATGATCTTCACCTTCACCTCTCGCTAACCCAGTTTCTCCAGCACTTTTGACCCATTTACGCAGGCACCTTCACCGCGGGGCGGGGGGGCCGGAGGGAGTGAACACCCCCAGAACTGCTCGGGGCGCCGAGCTGCCCAGGAGCTGCTGCAGCCACCACTGTGTGGACCGACGGCTCTGCAGGGCTGTGTAGACACAAGTTTCTTTATTTCCACCCTTTGGGCTCTCAGGGCACTTAACATGTATGTGCATGTACCTTCTCTCAGTCGGCCGTAGCCTTCGCGGGTGTAAAAACAAGTACACAGCAGTGCCTATCGACAGGCACATTTTGCCAGGGATTTTCAGAAGGGAAAATTCAGGGACATAATCCCTATGTCTTATTCGACGTTGTTTCTTAAGCAAAACTCTTGTGTGGTTAAGCCTGAACGTAACGAGTTCAGTGGGAGTTTTGCTTGAGCGTACAGTGAATACGTGGTGATTGAGACCTCGTATTAACACAAGTGGTGAGGGGGTGTGTACCTGAATCATAATTCCTGACATAAATCTTAATGATCACCAAAAGGAGTTATAAAGAGCAAAATGACGTCCCCGTTAAACTATTTTTTCAAGCAACGCATTAAAAAATCTATCACTCCCCCAAACAAGAGATTTGCGCCATTTAAGGCAAAATATATAATTCTTCATTGTCTTTTAAACACTTGCGTAAGAATACATTCCACGTAAAGGATATTATTTTACTGAATCAAGAGATTTTTTTAAAAAATATGTCAAAAATTGGTCGACTAAATGTCCTATGGTAGATTCGAGTTACAGTTTATGTAACGTTTGCAAATGCAGTCTTAAAATCTTAAAATTTGAGGTTTCTTGATAAGCAGATTTCTTCTCCTACAATACATGCAAGCAAAGTTAATCACCTCAAACATCAGCTACAAAAATAACAATAGCTCCTTAATTCCATAAAGACCACCCGTTCCCCATAAACACCCTAAATTAGGAAACACTGAAGAAACGACTCTAGGATGCCGCAACATTTTAGAAATGCATATTAATAAAAATAAATAATCCTGAAAAGATTAGCTCGAGGATTTGACACATAAAGCACCATGGAAACAAGTATCAGATAACATAATTACTCTTACATTAGAATAATAAAATAAAATAAAATAAAATAAAATAAAATAAAATAAAATAAAATAAAATAAAATAAAATAAAATAAAATAAAATAAAATAAAATAAAACAAAGCTTACATTCTCCACAGAACGAGCCTGTTTAAAGAAGAACTTAAAAGACATTCTCAGAGAACAAAAGGGTATCAGGCAAAGGTAAAGGCATATTTGGGGCCTTGGCAGTCCTGCTACAACCCATGACAACTTCAGCATTTTTTTTTCTTTCCAAAGACAGTCTCTTTGCTGATAATGTGTGTATAGAAACGTGAATAAATTACCAGCCCAACCACCACCCCTTCCCCCAGAGCAAGGGAAAGAGGTACAAGCGTGTGACACCTGAATTGCTTAGGCAACACTTGGCTGTACTGAACCTAAAGCAGAGCACTAAGAGCGAGAGTTTACTGAAACGAAGTCTGGAGAGACATACATCAGGGCTACCCTTTTCAGGAATTATGATGCATCACGCTTATCTAATTAATGCTTATTAGCCAACCCAAAACTCTGACATGGCGAGATTGTGCTTTCCTCCAACCTGACTTCTTCTTCCTCCTTTTAGTACACTGTCAGCGGATTTTTTCACATTACAAACTAAATAATACTTTAAGTATGTGCTATTGGATTTTCTACAGTATACAACCAGTTGGAAGTAGTAAATAATAAATCATTTCCTTTGTCAGCTGTAGCAGATGCCATTCTTTACATTTGCTTAGGCACAAATATACAGAATGGGGTCTCCGGGCTTCAAGAGTTTAAATCACACCTATTTCATTTTATTATTTCTGATAGGTTTGTTACAAAGGAGTTTTATTTTATTTTATTTTATTTTATTTTTCAGTTTTTGCGATCACTTATTTTAATGACAGTAGAGCGAAGAATGTGGGGGAGGGTAGGCGCTTCCAAGTGGTGGTATCATTTCTTTATCCCCAAACAAAGCAACCTTTTTCTCATAGTGATGATTAATTTTGAATTGCAGAAGTGAGAGTGAAAGCCAAGAATATCAGAGATTTCTCTCCTTCTCCCCCACATAGTGCAGAGCTGGGTGTCCGATCTCTCATCCATAACCTTTCACTCCTCTCTCTTCCCTGCGGATTTGCTTGCATCTGTTTATTCATTACCTATTTTCGGAAGATTTCTTCTCTCTCCCCTTATTCTTTCAGCATGACAAATATTCTCTTTGCAAGAATTCAGATTTGCTTTTTTTTTTTTTTTTCTGTATGCGCCCCCGGCAATTTTTTTCTTCCTCTTTTCTGCCTTTCTAAGTCCAGCTCTTTAAAGCGTTTGCGATAACATCTTCGAGCTAGAGATTATTTTTCATGGGGCCTATTGTGAGCAGTCGCCGGCTTATTGCATTGCTGCGGAGCACAGTTTAGTCTAGACAAACGTAACAAATGAACAACTTGTCCTCTGCGGACTCGCTGCGGGATACAATTAGTTGTTAAATCTTTTGCACAAGTTTTCTAATTATTTTCCCCAGTCGTGGCTTTTATAGGGTTCCCTAAACTCGTCAATAAACTGATTCTTTTTAGGATTAAACGCTTCTTAAAATTAGTCATCGCGTTGCCTCCTTAAAACTAAGGGGCGATTCTCCGGGCAGCCGAATATACTTACACACGTTTGCATGGGCTAGCGGGCTTCAGCCAGCCTTCCCACCGGCAGGCAGACAGGGGAAAAGAGAAATCCATTCCCAAACTTGAAATTTAAGCGCATCAACATTTTTTTTTCCACTCCGCTCCACTAAGAGCTTTGAACATCGGTATGCGAGCACGGCATCACGTGAGCCGCAGCTCCCTGCCCCACCGCCCCGCAGCCCCGCAGCCCCGGCCCGCAGCCCCGCAGCCCCCCGGCCCTCAGCCCCGCATTCCCGCAGCCCTCCGGCCCCGCAGCCCCCAGGCCCCGCGGCCCCGGCCCGGCTCTCGCCGGCCGCAGGGCGAAGGGGGCGGAGGAGGGAGGCTCCGGCTCCCATCGGCAGCCGCCTGCACAACGCGCCAAGCCAAAGGGTTTTGCAGCATGCAAAGGCTCTAAGTACAGAGTATAGACGCTTCCGGAACAGTGTATCTTTAAGATAAGGATTGCATTTAATACACATACGCATCATAGCTTGCCAGATTTGACCAAATAATTATAGGAAAGCTAATATGTATATGTATATACACACACATACACATCCATAGTTAATAGAGCTTCAGTTATCATACAGTGGAAACGATTTCCTTTCAGATGGATAACCCATTCAAGCCATTGCAAAGATTGAAAGAACAACATGCACTTAGGAAATAAATAAAGTACCTGTACTTTTCCCGAACGTGTGTATATATACTCACGTATGCATGTACGTATATATATGTATGTAACTATATACATACGCAGTTTTAAGCATTTTCAGCTTAAGACAAGAGTTTTTAGCAAGACACCCTACCTCGTACTACCAGTTCTCAGGCAGACCTGATGAGAGTCCTGCCC
This sequence comes from Stictonetta naevosa, assembly GCA_011074415.1. Taxonomy (NCBI): domain Eukaryota; kingdom Metazoa; phylum Chordata; class Aves; order Anseriformes; family Anatidae; genus Stictonetta; species Stictonetta naevosa. Next base: position 12,724,456 of record CM021701.1, read on the forward strand.
CTAAACGGACATCACAGTAGTGGCCGTGGTGTTTAATTAAATACCCCAATTCCCTGCTCCTTTATATTCCAAAATACCGTGGTTAAATACAAAGTGATCGGGGGGGGGGAAGGGGGGGAAGGGGGATGAGCATGTGAAAAATGGTGGACTACTGTAACAAGCAGCGCTCTGATCTCCCTACAACTTTAAAGCCTCAGGCATATTAATTTTAGTTAATAAAAGAGACAAAAAAACTATCAAGTATATATGAATTTAGCCTATTTTTTTATTTCTGTGTGTTCATAGTAAACATTTTTGTAAGTGACAAACACGGGCATATGACCACAGTATCACAATCAAGAAATTTTAAGACGACATTAACAATCACTCAAATTTATGCGGCATTTGCGCAACACAGGTTACATATTTGCAAGGTTTACCTATAAGTACAATAGGTATTAACATTTCACTACATTTAGAAAAAAAAATAAAGGTGACCTGTTAGTGACCACATACATCAAAATATACACAACACAAACTGAAGGCAATCATTAATTTTGTCCCCTTCTGATTCATTTGAACGGGCAGTGCTGCAAACTGAAATAATGTTGCTGTTTTTAAATTACTCCGTACACTGAGTGCATTTTCTAAAACCCAATCTTTGGTCTAAAAGTAAACAAACAAACAAACAGAAAAAAATAAAATAAAAAGAAAGAAATAAAAGAAAGCTCAAAAATAAGCAGTTCGGTAGAGAAAATGGTAAAATATTAAATGGCCAAAACGTAGTTCTTGGGCATCTTTCAGGATGAAATTCTGGTTAAATACAAATTACGTTTTAAGATTTTTTACAGATTTCATAAATTTAGTGGCTTTTTTTTTCAAGGTCTGCACCCACCGACATACCCATGATAACTTATAATACTGCAAACATGGAGAATCTGGCGGCTTTTAGTGATAGACTTATCGTATTTGAATAAAAATTGCGAAAGCAGTCACTATTTAGATACACATTCTACTATAATTTTGTCTTCCAAACTTCATAGTCTACAATGTAATCTCCCCACATTGCACCTTGCTGACACTCCTCACCTTGGTGGAATAATAAACAACCCTAAAGACTGAACAAACGTACAGAAAATGGGGGACTTAATAAAAAATACCTGGACTTTTTTGTTTTGCTTTTTTTTTTTTTCCTTTTAATTATCATTTACAATGCAAATGTGTGTAAAATGTTCACTTACAGTCTGATCCCATGGATGTTAATGTATTAAAGGGTTTGAAGAAGACCCCTGATTTTGATGTGTGAAATAATCAGAAAGTCCTCCGGAAAGTCCCGTTGTGAAACTTGGCAAAGAAGGTCTTAAGGACTCACAGGGGAGAGTGGAGGGCGCCTGTGGCGACGTGGAGGAGGAGGCTGCCCTGGCCGTCATTGAAGTGCTGCTTTGAGAAGTCATTGAAGGGTGAGGAACGTGGGGGAAAAAGTAACTCGTCTGTCCTGCTAGAAGGTTTACAGAGCAGGGGTTTAGGGAATAGGTGCCGGAGCAGGGAACTGACAAGCCACACGGCACTGAGGCAGCCAGAGCTGCTGCTGTGAGGTGATGAGTGGCATAAGGTATCTCTCCATTGACTAGTCTATCAACACTTAACCCATTAGACGTGGAAAAGGAGTGGTTGTTTCCCAAGGAGTTTTGAGTCAACACTGAGCTGTAGGGCATGGGGTGGCTGGGGTAGGCGGACGTGGTCCCATTGTAACTCAAAGTGCTGCTGGCCCGGGGGTGGTGCAGGGAGAGGAAGGGGGACATAGGCCAGTACAAGGATCCCGCCCTGTCCATGAAAGTCAGTCCGGTGGAGGTGAGGCGGGCGCCGCGCTTGAAGGCCAGCTTGGCCCGCGAGGTGGTGGAGCGCCGGCGGAGCTTGCCGGTGGTGCCGCCGATGAAGACGTCGTCGCTGGACGGGTCCAGCATCCAGTAGTTCCCCTTGCCCGGGTCGTCGTAGTGGCGGGGCACCTTGACGAAGCACTTATTGAGGGAGAGGTTGTGGCGGATGGAGTTCTGCCAGCCCTGCTTGTTCTCCCGGTAGTAGGGAAAGTTCTTCATGATGAACTCGTAGATGCCGTTGAGCGTCAGGCGCTTCTCGGGGCTCTGCCGGATGGCCATCATGATGAGGGCGTTGTAGCTGAACGGCGGCTTCTCGTACTTGCCGTTCTTCTTCTCGCCCTCCTTGCCGCTCTCCCCTTCCTTGGCCCCCTCCGCCACCCCCTTCTTCTCGTCCGCCGCCTTCTCCTTCTCCTCCAGCTCCGCCGCCGCCGCCGCCGCGCCCGCCTCGCCCTTGCCGGCCAGCATCTCCGCCTTGGCCACCTCCAGGGCGCCGGAGGCGGCGGCGGCGGCGGCGGCGGGGGGCGGCAGGAGGAGCTGCCCCTTCTCCTCGTCCTCCTCCTCGGCCGCGGCGGCTCGCTGGGGCTGCTGCTGCGGCGGGTGGTGGTGGTGGTGGTGATGGTGGTGGTGGTGGTGGGGGTGGTGGCTGTTGTGGTGGCTGTGGCTGCTGTGGTTGTTGTCGCTCTGGACGGCTTCGGGCACCAGGCTGTTTATGCTAAAGGAGGATTTCGGCAGCATTTTCGCTTCCTTCCTATCTCCCATGTCCAACATCACACACTAGTCTCAGGGGGGAAGCGGCAGCGGCCGGGGTAGCGGCGCCCGGGGCGGCGGCGGCCGGGCTGGCGGCGGCGGCACCACCGGCGGCGGCGACGGCAGCGGCGGCGGCAGCGCAGTTGGACCGCAGTCTCAAGCGCTGGCAAGTCATGTAGCAGGGACAGGAACCGCCGGGGAGGGAAAAAAAAAATAATAGGAATAATAATCACCAATCAGAGAAAATCAAACCGAGTCGGAGCGGAGGAGAGGAAAAAAAAAAAAAAAAAAAAGAGAAAAAAAAGGGAAAAAAAACCCTCTGGAAACCCAACAACAACAAAAAAACAACACGCACACAGACAAAAAAAAAAAAAAAAAAAAAAAAAAAAA
>CM021701.1:12734628-12747881 GCA_011074415.1 Stictonetta naevosa
TTCTCTTTTCTTTTTTTCTTTTTTCTTTTTTCTTTTTTCTTTCTCTCTCTCTCTCTCTCTTTCTCTCTTTTCCTTTTTCCCTCTTTCTCTCTTCCCCTCTCTCCTTCTCTCTCTCCTTCTCTCTCTCTTCTCTTTACCCCCTTTCCCTCTTTCTCTCTTTCGCGGAGGGAGGGGGGAGTGATGGTAAGGGGCTTGTTGGATGATTATAACTGCTACCACTTATAAATAAGTTTCTTGGGGAAGGGCTGATATCGTACCCTTGATATCTGTGGGTGTGTTCATGTATTATTTTAATATGATATGTCTTTTATACAGAGCTTGTTTTCCTCCTCCCTCCCTCCCCAGCCCACCCCCCACCCCCCGCTTTGTTTCTGGAGTTTGTTTCGCTTTTAAAGCACCAGCACAAACAAACAAACACACAAAAATGACTGGCAACAAGTTAAATCCCATTTGTGTCCCTCCCACCGAGCACGGACGGTGCCTCGCTAAATCCTGGGGTTTGTAGGTTTGCCTCGACAATAATTTGACCAAGGAGAAGCGGCTGCAGACGGACTTTCCGTGCAGTGACAATGCGGAGAGGAAAAATGTTGAAAGAAACACTTCTCCCGGGATGCATCTCCTTTGTGTCTTTTCTCCTCTCCAACCTTTTAGATGGGGCGCTCGTGTACACTTGTGCGCGCACACACACACACCGAGGTTTTGTTTCCTAGGGAGTTTTCAGAGAACAATGTTTATTATAAACGAGCTACAAACTCCACCTAAATAATGAAATCATGCCGTAGCTCCGGAAACTCCAACACATAAATAATTTCTATTTGCTTACTAGCAGAATACTAGGAGAGGATGGCATTGCACTTTATTTTCATGCTCATTTCCAAACATCAATAAAAGAGGCGTTGAGAAAAGGCGCAGGAGTCCTTGCCCACGTTGGACGAGATATAACGATATCCGTTTGGGAGTAGATCACATTTTTCTCCCTTCCGAGGCGAATACAATATAATTTTGTGGCTATATTCTATAGGGAATCCGCAAAAAGGCAAGGAACATTTTCTCACTGAGGGTCGTGATGAAGTCTCACTAAGGGGCTCACTAAAGGGCTCTTGGACTGAGCCACCCAGATTCCAGTGCCTTAGCTTATCTTTGCCTTACAGTACAAAGAATTGCCGAAAAACATTCGTGTATGCCTATGCTGAATGCACCTTAGAGATACCTTTTCACGCAATCGCAGGGTTTGCAAATGATAGTTTAACTTTATCTGTTGTGGTGGGCACGTGTTTTGTCATAAGAAATTAACTTGTGAAAGCCTTTGTATCATTTCTTGATTTGTGTTTGGCGACAACGCGGATCACATCTTATCGCGTTGATGGTTGATACAATTGCTAAATTAAAGGCATGTTTTCGGCTTTGAAAAACAACAACAACAACAAAAAACAACCCTCTGAGAGCTCATCCTCAGCAAAACAACCCAAAGAGCTGTATAATAACACAGCGCAATATTTTCCTGCGTGTGCGGTATCTGCATATACTTCTGTATCATTCTGTGTCTCTATTGTCTGTGCCTAAAGATATTCAAGTAGCTCTTGGACTCGTTACCTATAATCACCTAAAAGAACATACGAACAGTATACGGATAATCGTTCTAATTGCTTAGAGGAATTTAATTGGCTTTTTTTTTTTTTTTTTTTTTTTCTGTGTCTACCTGTTCTCCCGTGGTAAATATTAGCAATTGAACTGCTTGTCTTGACGTGTTTTATGTTTGAGCCCCACGAAGCACACCGAATCATTACAATAAAGTGATCAAACCTTATTATGCATGGCACAGTTTTGTTTTCTCTTTTTATGTTCTGCTTCTCATCTCAAAGGACATCACGTCGAGCCAAGTGTTTTGATTTACGAGCTCCTCTGGACTTTCAGATTTTAAGTCTAAAGCTTTCAGTATGTTGGGGCTGAAATTATGATTTTCCACATTTCAAAAGGGACGAGGCTCTATTTATAAATGTTACAGAAGGTTTCGTTACTTCAGGAACAACAAAACAGGAACAGAGCTGCAATTTTCAAGAAAATAGGATTTCAAAATATAGAAATAAAAAAGTAGCAGAGACGATGTATAATTCAATCAAATTACAGAAAATTGCTTTAAAATTCAGAACAGTAGCTATCCATTATGTCTCTGTTTTATTAGTGACAAGTACAATTACTCTAAAATAAAGAACACTGGTGAATATATAATTGTCTGTAATCATGTTAGTGTTTGAATAAAAATGACGGGGACATTTAACACTTTGACAACAAAATGTTCAGAAACAACTTATTTATTCAAACAGTTTTTATTTGCATCCACGTGAAGGAGAAACACACTCTTGCTTACGATAAATCAATGTTTTTTCACTTTCAATAAATATATAACTAAAAAAAGATTATTAATTATTTTATTATCCAAGGCTTAATAAAGTCTCCTGAGTACGACTCTGTTATTATTGATTACTCAATACCCAAAGGACGCCATCTACAGGAAAAGGTCTTCAGGTTTAGTACAAATCTAATCATTGTTGATTTAAAAAAATAAAAATCACAGTTAATATTCTTCTATAAACTCGACTCCGATTTTACCCACCGCACCGATCACAATATTTGCTTTGTAATTGCTTCTTGCGATTCAGTTTGTTATAATTTGACACAGTCTAGGAATTTGTTACAAGAGGCCTTTTCTCTGAGATACGTACGGAATTTAAAAAATTAAATTGAACTCCAGGAAGAAACACTTTTTCTCCTTCTGAAGTAGCTCTATTCTCCCTGAAAACGCAGAACTGCACGTGAGATCTCTCTCTTCAAACCAAGGGTGTGGAAGATGCTTGCAAAAGTGCCCTGAAAACAAAACAACTTGACTGAAAGCAGTTTGTGCAACAATTGTGTCATGGAATAACTAACATTTCTATAATTTAACTTATTTTCTTCTGCGTAAAGACAATAAATATCAGCTATCCCAGGCATAGTTTCATGTGTTCTTGCAATACATCCTTTGCCTCGTACCTTGGTACTTAAAGGTGCAATTTAGCTGTATTGCTCCTTTCAGAGCCCTTGCTGAGAAACTCATCGCACTAGAGTGTCCCTTAATATTTTGATCAGACAACTACACACCTATGGAGGTGGGATATATATATACTCCGTGCTACCACTCCAGGACCCTAATTCAAACCATGCAAAATAAGAGGAAAGGTAGAAGAAAGTTTCAAGACTCCTCTTCCTGCAATATTTCTTTTTGTTTGTTTGCTTTAATCCCTAACGAATCTTTCTTCTCTTATTTTTGTCCATTTCTTGTTTATCTTCCACTCTCGACAGTCAAAAGCAGCGGTGCGTTGGCACAAAGGCTGGGAAAAATTACCCACGGTGCACCCTCGATTTGATGCGGTATTTTGAAAACCGAGGACAACAGCCGGGTAACTTTATTATTATTCGTGCTCCGACTGGAACCTCACTCAAAGTTTATGCCCGAGGTCTCCCTCTATCTTCTCGCTTCGGAGCACTGACAATGAATGCCCCAAATCGAGACTGTGCAGCATCCCTACTTTTAAACTTCGGGAAATCCTAAGAGGTGCGGTGCGCATTCCTCGGGCCGGCCGCTCCCGCAGGACCCGCGGGTCCCTCCCCGCCGGCAGCCGAGGCGGGGGCTCCCCTCCGAACCGGGAGGTCTGTCATTTCTCGGGTGCCTCGTACCAAATCGCAAATGTCAGCCTTTCCCTACGTGTTCGGGCTGCTAATGCGGGCACGTCACACAACAGAAATGCTCATCTCTGGAGCCTTTCCCAGGGCCAGCCGCAGATTTCGCGCGTTGCCTCTGTCGAGAGCAGCCCCGGGGAGCGGGCGGGGGAGCCCGGGGTGCCCAGCAGCCGCTGCCGGTGCAGTCCTGCCCCCCCCCGACCCCCCCGGGCGCCCAGCACCCCGTCCTGCCCTGGGGTGCCGCCTGCCACCCGCCCGGGGCCCGACCTCCGCGACTCCCGGCGGGTGCGCGGCTCCCAGGCTCCCAACCGGACATCCCCTTTGCAGATAGCTTCTGCAGAGACGATTAGTTTCGGCCCAATTCACATCCAAACTGCCTCACCTAACAGCCTCCCGCCTCCCTGACACCAACCGAGGGGGAAAACCGCAGAACCCCCCCCCCCCCCGCCCCCGGGACCCCCGGGGTCTCCCCCCTCGAACCCTGGTGGAGGGACTACCGCCGCCTCCTCTGTCCCCTCCGAGGCTGAACCGAGCCGAGCCGTGTCCGGGCCCGGCGCGGAGGGGAGCCGGGCCGCCCGCCCTCGCCGCCTGCCCGCGGAGAGGGAGCCCGATGCGAACGGCGCCGGCGACATCTAGCGGCCCGCAGTGGCCAGCGCAGCCCCGCCGTGCGCGACGGGCAGCCGGCCCGGCACGAGAGGCACTACCTGGGCCTCCCGCCCGCCCGGCTCCCCAGGGACTCTCGCACTCCTCAGCCTGCGGCTTTCCCCATGATTCTGCTAAGGATCGGGCACCAGCTCTTCCCTCTCTCGCCTCCATTTCACCTCCCCAAAAAAGGTCCCGAAGTTTTCGGTGCAAGGTTGAAATCTATACAAAACGCGCGCTTCCTTTCCGAGGTGTCGTTTTTGCGTGTTCACACCCACGGGGCACTGAGAGACAAAAAATGGAAGCGCTTTCCTCTTCCTCTCCCCCCACAAAGGACCTCCATGGGAACAAAGGAGCAGCGCGGGGTGGGGGGGGTGTGGGGGGCTGCCACCTTCCCCCTCCAAAGCGGCCCCGGGCCGGTACCACCCCGCGGCACTGCCTGCGCCTTCGGGGGCACTTCCCGGAGCACTGAAGGAAGGAAAAAATAACTAAATAGAAGCAATATTGTTGAGACACCGCTGGAGAAGCGAGCCCATCCTATTTAAATCTCAGTGTCAGCTCTCATTAACAGCTCAAGTCATCTTTTCCCCCGGGCAGACCTCGTATGCTCCATCGACTTAATGGCAAACAAAACACACGGTTGCACTCCGATCTTACAGCCTCATTCCTTGCCTCGCAAGAGCGGGGCAGGCTTCACCCGCAGCCGGAGGGGCTCCCCGCAGCGGGGCCGGGTCCCTCGGCCCTCCCGGGGGAAGGTGGAGAGGCCCGGCCCCCGTCGCCCGGTCGGGAGCTGCAATGGCAGCCGCGGGGAGAGGCTGGGAGGCTAACGGTGGCGGGCAAATAGTGGCGGGTATGTTCAGCCAAACTTAGCAAAGCATAATGGGCGCTGCGGGAAAATTTGGGGGTTATTTGTGCATCAGGTGAGGCGCTCAGAGGCGCGGAGCCGGCTGCCAGGACGGCGGCACCGCCAGGGGAAGCCGGCCGTGAGGAGCCGAGCACGCCAGGCAATAACAAGCAACAGACTGAGAGTTTCAAGGCAACTCAAAACAAACAAACAAGCTCTCCCGACTCTCCCGCCGGGAAGGTGGCTTTGATGAGGAAACAGGGAAAGTTTTCAAGAGCTGCAGACGCTTTTGCAAATGTATTTTAACTCCTCTGTGCAGAACAAGCTCTTTTATTTTTTCTTCTCCCCTGAGACAATGGAGGGGGGATGGTGTACCAGCCTGATAGAAGAAAGGAATACATTTCTCGCCCAATGAAAGCAGAAGTCCCTAGGAGTGGCGACCTGAAGTGAATAAGGGAGCAGATTCTGGTGCCCAGTGACGCAGTGACTCCCTCCCCGGCCGCACCGCCGGACGACGGGTCTGGCACAGGGCACTGGGCTCAGAACCCTCCCGACGTCCACCTCCTTACTTTCCTAAGACCTCTTTCAGCCACCCCCCAGCTGACCACATATATATATGTTTCCTATTCAGAACACGCAGCTCAAGAGGCCCGGCGCAGAAGCGGCACTGTCCGACCAGAGCCAGGCCTGGGGCGCTCCCTGAGCGGCCGCGGAGCGGGGCTGCTCCCACCGCAGCCCTGCAGCCCCCGCAGCCCCGGGCCCGGCGAGGAGGGCCCCAAACTTTCCCGCTGCCGAAGCGGCGTCGGCTCTCCAGTGCTTGGCTGTAAATAAACGGCAGGCAGTGACAACAGAGCCGTCCTGCAGTCAGAGTCGAGGCTGCCTCTGCACCTTTCCGCTGCAACACACGCCGTCAGCGTTTTAATTCCAGCTCCAAAGGGAACCTGCAATTACGAGCCTCCCGCGTCCCCTCCCGCTCACATTCTCTTGTTTGAAACATTCTCCGAGGAAGCTTATTTGGACTGCGAGTAAAATCAAACAGGGAGGGGAGGAAAAAAAAAAAAAGCTCACAAAACCAATAACCAAGCAAACCCTTCCATTTGCTATTTACAAAACTCATTGTCATGCTTCGCTCAGGCTGTCTGCCTAGCTTGGGGAAATAAATGTGACTGAACCAGACAAAGCCGATGCAGCTGTATTTGAATTTCTCCAACACTGTCAAACGTGCTCTTGTCTCATAATTCTCGGAGTTGTTGTTATTATTACAATCATCATACCTCACGCGAACATAATCGAGAGAGAGGTGCTTGGCGGCTTATAGACCTCACTCCGGTTGGAAATGCACAGAGATTCCTTCAGCAAAAAGCCAAAGGCTCCTCTTCCCTCCTGCTTGGAAGCCTTGGCAGATAAACTAAGGAAAACTTGTGACCTGTAATTTCCCCCCCCCCCTTTTTTTTTTCCTCTCCTTTTCTTTCTTTAGCTTTTTATTTTTTTTTTTTCCATTTTGGCCACCCGTTGTGTTTCCCCAGTTCCCGCAGAAGCAGGTAGATGTGACTGTCTAATTCTCCAGATGATAAACCACAACCGGCAGCCTTGGAGGGGAGGAAAACGAGAGCGCTGGTCTCTTGCAAGTGGAAAGGTGTCCCCGGGATGCCCCTTGCCAGCTGTCACCCAGCTTCCCTTTCTGGGGCCAGGTGCAGAGGCAAGGATCCAGTTTGCTTGACATCACCAGGGCTGTTATGGAGCACAGCCCTCGACTCCTTCGGAAGAAGGAGGAAAAATATACAGGGGCCACACGAGGTTTCCTGGCCTGAGGTTCCCGCCCTGGCCAGGAAGGGCAGCGCAGATTCCCCGGGCTCCGCCGCCCCTGGGGGCAGCTCTGCTCTGGGCTGCGCCGCTCGGCGGGACGGGACGGGCGGGAGTGAGCCCCCAGCGCTCCGGAGCTGGTCCCGGCTCTCGACCGCACCGCTGCTCCTCCTTCGCACGTCCTCTGGGAACCCCAGGGCCGCTGCCCTGCCAAGCGGCGCCTGAACCCCATGGCTTTGGGAAACCGGCGTCCTGAAGGCTGGGGCACCGCCGCCCACGCCGGCAGCCATGAGCTCGGAACTGGAGAGAATCTTCCCAGCCCTCCTTTCTGCCATACTCTTCCTCGTTTGCACACTCGTCAGAGGACGCTCCCAAGCCCTTCTGCAGGGAAGAGGCGCTGTGTCACCTCCATCCAGCAGGACCATCTCCTGGTGGCACGGCCACCCTTCCTTCAAGGCACGCTTCGTTCCTCTACTGCTCTTGTCGGTTTTCGTTGCACGGTGTCCTTCGGAAAAACGGGAGCAGGGAAATGAAAAGTAATGTGATCAATTATTATTTTTATACCATATTTATGGACGGGTTGAAGTAATAACTGTTATTTGCTTTGTCGAAGTGTGTATTTCACACTTTATATATTTCCTTACAATTGGAGAACCGACGTGGGAAAAATAAGCACAAATAAATTAAAGTAACGAAAATACGATTCTAGCAAAAGGCGATCCTTCTCCTGTCTAATTTTCCCGGGTGCATTTCTTCCTCCTGACATTAAGTCAAATCAACGAAAGGACTAAATAGATTAGTCTCTAGCCCTCAGGACAAGCAAGAAGCAAAATAATAATTTTCTTATCTGGACCCTTCATAAAAAAATACTTCTATTTTTTTCAATTCGGGGATAAGGAACAATCCAAAAGCAGGGCAGCCGGCACGATGGAGACCTGGCGGGGCTCTCCAGGGTCTGGCCCCTGCTGTGTCCCACTCCTGCGGGCTCCCCTGTCCTCCCTTTCTGTCCGGGATTCTGGACATCGCCTCTCTCCCAGGCGCAGGGCTCCGAGCTCCTCGAACCCCTCCTGACCTCCCTTTGTCCCCTTTGAGCCTTGTTGGCTTCTCTAATTTGTTAACATCACTTTGGACGTCCTCGTCTGCCAGCCCCCGGTGCACGGGCTGAATGATGCCAGGGCCGGGGAAATGCACTCCACGCTGGGATTTCGCAGCCGTAGTGATAGTGCTGTCATGTGCGTGTCACATAGAGCGCGTACATCAGGGTCACCTCGGCGATGGGGACAGGGAAGGGCGGGGGAGAGGAGAATTAAAAAAAGATACAGTTCTGCCGCGTGTGTCAAGGATCTCAAGCAGAATAGTGCTTGATACCAAGGTAACACCTGCTTATTGCCGGCTCTTGGTCTTCTCTGAATAGCTTCATTACTCACACTCCAGCGATCCAGTATTTTATCTCCAGCGATCGTGTGCCACAGGTTGGGTAACCAGTGCTAGCAAAGGGGAAAAAAATAGGACCTTTGGCATGGCCAAGTCGGCCAGCACGCCCCGAGTCCGGGCAGCCGGCACCGCCCCGCCGCGGGGCCGGGGACTTCTGGAGGCCGGGAGCGGGGCCAGGAGCGCTGCGGGCAGCCCGAGCCCTGCAGCCCCCGCCGCGCTCCTCCCGCCCGTTGCGGCTGCACAACGGGTCCTGTGGAGCGGGGCCGGAGCATCAGGTCCTGGGCAGGGCAGGGCAGGGCAGGGCAGCCCATCGGTCCCTCCAGATGTAATTGCTGTAAACACATTGCATTGACCTCTGTGAAACAGTCTGTTTCCTCTTGTGAGGACAGCAATGTCACTAGCTTTTCACTAGCTACCTAGTCTTTGTTCTGTGCCCAATATTAGGTAGATTCAGAGCCTTTGACTTACTCCTCCCTGTTCGGCAGTCAGGGCTGCCCCCCCCAGGGAAGGTCCCACCAGCTCCAGGAGATAGCTGCTCTCAGTGTGCTTCAGGGCCATAGCCTTGTGTCCTGGCTCTCGAAGGACAGGGAGAAGGAATTAAGAGAAAGCTCAGCACTCAGCTGGGCCCTCATCCGAGCCCCACAGATTCCTCCATGCAGCCACATCCCTTTTGCAGCACTACTTGTGCTTGAGTGTCAGGCACCCCCAGGGAACCTGCTGGGTTCCCAGCTCTGTCTGTCAGCCCGTGTTCCTGTAGTCCACTGGAGCCAGCTGGGCTGAGAGAGGGCATCCTCTGCTCTCTCAGGAAAGGCAGGCCAGTGGAAACACAGTAGCTGGAGGTAAGCATGTTGACAGTCCTGGAAGAAGGGACAGAATAAAGAGTGAAGATGCTTTTCCTGAGACCCCAGTTCTGGGGCTAGTTTGGTATGAGGCACTTGGAAAAGCTCCAGCAATGCTATACTTGGCATTTAGATAAAGTGCTTCCAATTTGTGAGCCAGTTAATTCTCCTGGTAGCTGTCTGAGATTATAGCCCTATCTTTCAGACAAAGTAAGGCAGACAAGTTAAACCTCTATAAAGTTTATAACCACAAATTACTTCATTTCTTCTTTTTTTTTTTTTTTTTTACCCCTCAAGTGAACTATTTTAGTTGAGGTAGACAGATTACTTTGTATAATAATAAACCATCTGAAAGCTACCGGGAAGTTTCCAACACATAAAAAATGGCAATCATATTTAAACTCTGGGAAAGATAATTGTCTGCCCTTGCTGTATGTTTTGCATTTTTGAAGTATATCTTTTAAGGCATAATATACATTTTGAAATCCCATATATGCATCTTTACAATAGTAATGGCTTTCCACAAGCTCCGTGGGAGGTGACATTTCAGCAAGATACTTCCCCTTGACTTTGTTTATTCCAGCAGTTTAAATTCTACCTCTGGTGATAGCTGTTAACTTGGCAATGTGAAAAGTGCTACATGATGTGTACTGTGCTCAGTCAGCTCATCAGAAGCTTACCAATTATGACTGTGGAGCCCATTCTTCCTGCCACAGCATGCCACCCACCATGCATGCCTGGGACAGCCGATCTTCACATGTGCATAAAATCTGAAAGTATGCACACATTTACCCAGAGCCTGAACAAAGCAGGCACAATAAGTCTGGTGCTTCCTAGAAGCCTTTTTGTTTCTTGCACAGCTCATACATAGGTAGTTGTAGGTCACTTCCTGCTCCCTGCCTGTCTCAGAAATGTCAAAAAGGGGAGGTCTCGCAACCCCAGACTGCAAGGGGATGAGCTTTGTACCTATCAGGCAATCAGGATGCCTGTGTTGTGGGCAGGGGACCACACTGCTAGGATGGCTGTGAAATAAGATGCTGTTGCTGTCAGAATTACACATCTCATCTGTGGCTTGGTCCTCATCCATGCCTGGAAGTAGATTGGACTCAAATAACAGAAATATGCTGGAAGGGCTCATGAGCTGGGCACCTCCACATTATGAAATGAAGAACTTTGTTAACAAAAGCCTTTGTAAGTCTACTTCCCCTGGATGAAATCTGATCTCTGTTTAAGGTCTCCTAATGACATCAGCGAGGCAAGACTTAATTGTAGACAGATGCTATTTGTCAAGCATGAAGTGAGCATTCAAGATTCAAAAATAATGTTACCTTTGAGCGTTAATTTTTGTTTGGAATATCCCACTGAACTTGCAAAATCCAGATTGCGCTTTTTGTTAAACTGTGATTTGCACTTATCCAAATACATTATTTTTCTTTATTTTGAAGCAACTATTTACAAAGCATTTTAGTGCCAGACTCTGTCACCTTTGACTGTAGTCTCTTTTGCGTCAGCTAAAATAGAAGTAACTCTGTTCAAGTAAGCAGAGTAACACTAGTGAAAAACCAGAATAAATAATCAGAGAATCAAGCCCTTTGAATAGCAAATGACTCCATAAATAGTCCCATTGATTTCAGTGGTATTTCATGGCATAAGTAGCTACATTAATGGAAACAGCATATTAGACCCTTAGCGCATGGACAGAGGAAAAAAAACAGCTTATAATTATATTGAAAAAAATATTCCATAGTGTATTATTCAATTGATGTGTTACTAGCTTATTGTATGACTTACCAAGGACAAAATCAAGTGAGTTGACTACAGCAATGACTTCTCTGTTAGCTGCTATGGCGATTCAAGATACCTGTGGCAAGAAAGCTGTGTCCCTTATTTAAAACACAGAAAGCAAATAAAATCACTCCAATGGAATGCTTTACATTACCCTTAAACAAATGATTCTTTCAGCAAGAAAGAACTGCATTTTACTGAATGAAGTCACCCCTTTTTTTGCAGTTTTATGGACAGTATTGAAATATGAGAATGTCATAGTATGGTTTCCTTTGGCTCTGTTGCTCTGGAGGACTTGGAGAAATTCTGTTGCTTGGTTTTCCTTGAAATCTACTTGAAAATCAAAGTAAGGTCCAAGTATGCTTTCTTAATAATGTTTCTTTGGCTAAACACATTTCAAAAAAATAGTGTTCCCTGGAGGAGTTTTGTGGCATCTTTATATGAGAACTGCATCTGGATCCAGAGAGTAGTGAAACACCTACCTAGCTTTTGAGGCTTCTGGAGTCAAGAAGACTATTGCTGGGATCTAATTGTTTTTCTGTAGACCCTGTTCTGAGTGTGACTGTGGATGGTTTGAATTCACTTAGGGAGCTGGTATAGGATGCATAAGAGCAGAGGAAGAAAGTGTGATGATCAGGGGAGCATCACAGCCTGACTAGCAATGGCATCAGGTCCCCACACCTTCCTGCCAGTACTGCATTTGCTGTCAGCATGCTCAGGGGTGCAGGTGATATATTTCAAGTATTCAATAGAGAATGGTGCACCCACGTACACAGTACTCCTGAAAACTTTTGTAATTACAGTAATTCTGATGAAACCACATCAGCTCTGTCCTTGCCTTCGTCTCATCACTTTTCTTTGTATTCTCTTCTTGTCGTATCACATAGTAACTATAAAAAATGCTTTGTCCATAACACAAACTCCCTGTTCTGAACGCTGCTCTGCTATCAGCAGGAACAGTATTTCAAATAAGCTGCTGGGCATTTGCCTCTATGAATAGCTGCTTCTTTGCTCGTGCTAGACTGTAAAAAGCTCATATGTATCTTTTGAATGCACATTTTTCATTAAGAACCTCCAGCGCACAAAAGGAAGGGGTCATGAAAAGAGGAAAAAAGAGATTTTTTGCTTTCTCACAAACAGTTCTCTGCTGTGTTTCCCCAGTTATGACCAAGCTATAGCTATTTTCTGTTGCGTGTGGAACATTCATATTCCCAGGAAGTTTTTAAAGGAAGGACTTTGAATAAAGTCATACAGTGCTGATTTTTCAATACTAGCTGAAAGTAGTCTGCCATTTTTCTCTTTCCATGTAACAGTGAAATGACACAAAATGGATAAAATGTCTCTTCTCTATCAGGTGAGAAGAAGGCTATGTACCAACCCTCCATCTATGCTGCCCACACTGTTATCCCACAGCTGAGGGGGAGGAAGGTCATCCTGGATCTCCAGATCAGGGGGAAAGACAATGTTTGTCTGTTCATAATGTACATTGCAACAATGGTTGGAGGAGAATAGTCTTCTGCAATTGACTTTCCTGTTTGGATTAGGAATAAGGTCTTGCTGGTATAGGCTTCTACAGAATTATTGGCCTTGAAACAGAAAACAAGGGAAGGTATTTGTTAAAAAATACAGCAGTGAAAGACTCTTGAGAATGGATTTCTCACAACCTCACCACAAACCTGAGGGATACTTGGTGGTTGCTGCAGTTCTGTCCCTGTGGAGGCCTTTACAAGGTGGAACACTGATATTAAAAAATAAGTAAGATTTTAGCTTACTAATCAAAGGTTTCCCAAGCTCCAGAAAACACAAAAGAAGATTCAAATTTTGCTGTTTTCTGAAAATCAATTGTTTTTAAGCAATCTTGTAACATTGAGCAGGGAGAGGGATGATGTTTGGTTTATGATTTTCTGGTGTTTGGGTAAGTTTTCCCATATGTATCAAAATTATTATTATTATTACTATTATTTGAAAAGAATTTCTCACAATCTTTTCTTGACTGAGAGATTGTATTATGTCTTACTATATTACCCAAATCAACATGTAGTATAAACTCTGTGAGGCTTTAGTTTTCGGAACTGAAACAAGTTTTCCCTCTCCCTCTCCCTCTCCCTCTCCCGCCCCCACGGTTGTCCCAGGGCTGAGGGGGAGGAAGGGCATCCTGGATCTCCAGATCAGGGGGAAAGACAATGTTT
>CM021701.1:12752881-12842188 GCA_011074415.1 Stictonetta naevosa
CCCTTCCCCTTTCCCTTTCCCTTCTTTCTGCTTTCTGCTTTCTGCTTTTTGCCTTTTTTTTTTTTCCATTTTCTTTCAAACCAATCGACCAACCAATGAACTAGACAACTTTTTTCTTTAGCTGTTCTCTGAGATAAATTTGCTATCCAAGATAGTACCAGCCAGATAGCCCAGCAGTCCAGTATTCTCTAATTACTCACAAAGCTCCCCCTGCAATATCAATGTAACTTGATCTTACTGCATCAGTAACATAGCATCCGGTTTTACGAGCTTTTTTTTTACGAGTGGTGGCATGAGAAGGAGTGAAAATTGACAGCAAGTTGACAGAATACTACTGGGACCATTCTGGGGTCCATCACACAGTCATTTTATCCCTATACCTCTAGAAAACTAATAAATTTGACATCAGATTAGCTGTTACAAGGAGATGATTTAAGGTAATTTTAAAAATTTGTTTGTTGTGAATGAGGTTTCCCTCTTCAGCCACCGGAATTATCCTTATGTATACATAAGAGGAGACATGAAAACAGGTGGGTGAAAATAAAATCACATGAGAAGTAGAAAATATTATTTTTGTTTGTGTCCATGCCTTGTGCTGAGTGCAGTGGGGTGCTGTGACTGCTCAGATGCTATCACACTAACTGCAATATCATGTAGCTGTGTATCTCCTTCAAGCTCCTCTGCAAAATTCTGTAGTGTGATCCCTTAGCTTGCTGTGTTCTCTTGAGGATTTATATTTGATATTCTTACATCCCTTTCTTAGCCCCATTGTCACAGCCTTGTCCATTTATGCTGAGCTTGAGCTTTATGCCCCACTCTATTAGACTTCCCTTCCCAGTCCCCTCATCAGTCTTTCATGTCTGCAGATATCAGCT
The DNA here is from genome assembly GCA_011074415.1 of Stictonetta naevosa. NCBI lineage: Eukaryota > Metazoa > Chordata > Aves > Anseriformes > Anatidae > Stictonetta > Stictonetta naevosa. The sequence goes on from CM021701.1 coordinate 12,753,757, forward strand.
AGGCAGAAGACATGATATACTTAGTAGCTGAGATCTACATTTGCACTGAGGTGCTGGAAGAATAACTGCTGACTGGATAGCAAGAGATCAATGAAAAAAGATCAGCCACAACTGATGCTCTATTATGAGTAGGACATTAACCTGGGTCTGTGTCCTCCAGCAAGGTGTCATATCTAATGAAAGTTGTAAGATTTCTCTTTAAGGTGTTGAGCTCCTTCTAATCTTTTTCTGAAATTGGCCAACAGTTTTGGAAATTACGAGGAGCGGGGGGACTGAAAGGAAAAGAATCAGATGAATCAATAGTGAAAAATCTATAATTTTCAAATGCATGTAAGATCCCAAACAATTTGTCTCTCAGAAATAAAATAGATTTTAATTGAAAATGAATAGAACTCGTATTCCTAATTCTTACATGTATGTTGAAAATTCTAAGAACATCTTTTGACAGAGTTGGAGCGAGAGAAAAACTCATCTTGTAAAGACATGATAACAAAATATGTTAGCTGTGAGTCCATCCTAGCTGGGAAAAGAACATTTGAATCATGGCACTGACACTGAAATGCTTTCTTTATTTTAAATTTGTGTCTGGCTCAGAAATTTGCACGCTTGCTGCGTGATTTTGACTATCTGCTAGCGCATTCAAGCTGTATCATAAATTGCAGTATTGAAAACATATGTCACAGGGGAAAGAAATCTGTAATAATACCAGCTGCCATTATATGATAATGAATTTCAGTCACTACTAACCTGGATAAGTGTTTTTCATAGGGAAACAAGTGGCAATTTTACAAAAGAAAATTTTGTGCAAAACTTCTAGTTTTTTAAGCCAGCCCTAGAAGAAATAATATGCTTTGATCAATGGGAAAAATCAGCTGGGAATAATTTTGAAGCTGAATACATCTACTTTGAATAAACAAGGAGTAAAAGTAACATGGTAACAGTTTTCACATATGTAGGTGGGTGATCCTTTTAAGGCAGCAGTTTTAGGGTACATATTCATAAGAAAGAAGAAATAAAATACAGGCAAATTTAAACTGAGTGTTTAAAACATTTCTGATGGCTAGAATATAATGGCTAGACAGCAAAGTCATTTGAAAAACAACAGTAGAGGTTTTATTATCCAGGAAATCCAAGAAAAGTTTGTCTGAATTATCAAAGATACATAAGAAATATATGTACCAAAGTAATATAGCTTTGGAGTGAGATATTTTTGATGATCAAATTAGTAATTCAGAGTTTTTATTCCTGTGATTCTCTGACTGAATCTTATGATGAGGTTGCTTTCCTCTTTTGGAGCTAGCTAGCAGATAAAATAACTGTGTATTGTGGCAAACAAGCAGCCCAGTTACTGTTTACATTTCATGGCCACTGAATATTTTGTTATTAGGAAAAATGTCTGTATGTTTCTTTCAAATTCTCTATTTAAAGTAGGTTGTATTGTAGCTGGTGACTATTGTGTCCTGAAGTCGTGTGATTATCTCCAAGGGAAGTCTGCAAGAACACAACTACTTCAGGAATTTTTTGTCAAGGACAAAGTCTATACCCACCCCTGTATATGTACAGAAATCTCCCTTAATGTAGAATTGTAATTACAGGTCATATTTTAGTATAACTGGAAATAAATTATTTCTCTTTAGAAGGACATAAGGTCAGTTGCACGATGTAGGAGCAAACACAGAAAACAACAACAACAATAAACCAACTGCAGGTTTCTAAACATGCAATATATTAAATAAATCCACATGACTAAACTTGCTTGATTTAGTGATGTTTTCAAGGTACATGAAGTGAAGAAGAATGTCAGTTCATAATAGGAAGAACAAGACTTTTGAATCAGATGTATTTTAACTCAGTAAGGGTAAGTGAGTAAGCTTGCAAAGTCGTAACTGACTTTTCAAAGCAAAAATGTATTTGCACTGTCAGAGATTTCACTGGAAAATAGGCTCATGTAAACAGGTAGGATGCAAATGTAACTTTCAGCTAGGATTACGTAGGTTGCTTGGCACAGTGTCACATAACTAGTTGCAGAGAATATCTTCTGGATTCATTGATGTCATCTGGACTTCTGTCACTGCTTTTAACAGGGACAAGATCTCGAGGATGTTTTTTACAAACTTTCCAAAATTCACTGGCAAGATATTTTTGATTGAGTTTTGGCCTCAGGTATTTGCAGGAATAAGCAAGCTGATAGGCTTGATCAAGCACAGCCTTCCTTCTCTGTTGCACAGGTGGACCTGACAGGCCAGTACAGGATTTAAAATGTCCTACAATAGGGATTCTTGGTCTTGAAAGGCCCAGCTGAGCCGATATATGGAGCAGGTAAAATCTTTTCCTTTCAGGTGCACTAGGCTGCTGTGTTAAGAGGCTTGGGAGATCCAGGCACAGCCAGAGCTTCCTGCATAGTGCCTGGTCCAAGACGAAAGACATTTTCCTGAGACAAAGCTCAAGCTGTTTTCTGACAGATCCACGCCAATCAGTCATAGCACAGACACTCTGCCATTAGTAAAAAGAGTGCACAACAATATTCAGCTAACATATAGTTCTTTCAGAAATGTGTTTACTTGGCATCATTTAGAGCAGCCCTAAGGCACCTTTAATCTCTTCTGAGACACAGGATTGTACAGGTTGGTTCTGCTGAACTGATCTATGGCACCATTCCATAGATTCTCTGTATGCAGTGCAGAGAGCTGTTTCTTATTGAACGGTTTGTTTTTCCAGCACAAATAAGGGTCAATCAACATTTTCAAATAACACACAAAAGTACCAGTTTTATTAGAATTTGTCTCTCTAACACTTGTGTGATGGTCCCAGAAAATCAACCCAAGATAATAGCAGGAATAATTGACCAAAGAATAGCAGTTTCTTTAATCAAGGGAACATGATGATTAAATCAAAAGCTTTATATCTGTGGATATCATCAATGGTCTTTTGTCTATTAATAAAAGTATGTCATCAGTGAATTTTAAAAAGGCAGTTGCTAGAGGGTGAAATGTCTACATCTAGATGGAGAAAGGTCAAAGCAGTATTATTTGCAGTCAAATCCATTAACTGTATTGTGGACAGTTTTTCAAGTGATTTGGATTAAAATATATTACCAAAGTACAGAATTACTTACAAAGAAAGATGTTCCAATCCTACAATTTCTCAACAAGTATGTTTCCCTTGGACTCTTTATTGTTCTAGGGGGGTGATTCAAGCTCTAATATTTTAATTAAAAAAAAAAAAGAAAGAACAACAAAGTGTTGCTAATGAAAGGCTTGGTTTGCTTTAGAAACATTGGCAGAAATATCTCACTTCACTGAAGCTTGAGGGATATCAGAGCTTCCTGTTCCTGTGCTGTAGCCATATGGAAAATGAACATATTTCTGCAGATTTTATGCATAACAAATCTCTTTTGGACAAGAAGACACACAAGCTTGTAGGGAATTTATTAACTCAGGAACAGTAGCCAGTGTATGGATCCAAAAGGAAACATAAACTTATTGCTAGCATGGTCTGCTAGAGCGTACAGCTTTCAGAATGCAAGGTAAATCTTTGCACCAAACACCATTGTGCAATGCAGATATATTTCATTTATATTCGTTCATTAAAAGGTGTAGTAAAAGACTATTAGTATGTACAAAGGGCATGAGAAATTATTGCTACTTTCTATGAAAATATTTAGTGGTCCTAGCTCTTAGATCCTCCCCTTTCTTTCCACTTGTCCTTCACAGCATCCTTCTGGACAAATTAACCTATTGTGAGATGAACAGGTTCATGCCATGCTAGGTGATGAACTGGCTTGGTGGTAGAGCTCAAAGGGTTATAATGAATGAGGCTGCATCTAGCTGGTGGTCTGTCAATAGCAGTGTTCCTCAGGGCTCGGTTCTTGGGGCAATTCTCTTTAATGTTTTCATAAATTATCTGTATGCAGGACTGGAATGCTTCCTCAGCAAGTGTGCTGATGACACTAAACTGGGACTTGTGGCTGATTCCTTGGAGGGATGAGATGCCTTGCAGAGGCATCTAGGTACATTGGAGCACTGGGCATTCAGCAATAGCTTGAAATTCAGCAAGGGTAAATGCTGGGTTCTGCACCTGGAAAGGAGTAATGTTGGTCACAGGTACAGACTAGGAGAGGAGCTGGCTCAGCAGAAAGGGATCTGGGGGTGCTAGTCAATGGTAGACTCAATAAGTAGCCAGCAGTGTGTCCTGGCAGCCAAGAGGGCAAACTACATTTTGGAGTGCATTAAACACAGCATAAATATCTGGGTGAAAGAGGTGATTCTCTCACTTTGTTTAGTGTTAGTATGGCCACACTTTAATATTTTGTGCAGTTCTGGTCTCCACAATATAAAAAGGATGTTAAAGTACTTGAGAGCATCCAGAGGAGGGCAACAAATCTGATAAAAGGGCTGGAAGAACATGTTCTCAAAGGAGAGGCTGAGGACACCTAGGTTGTCTAGTCTGGAGAAAAGGAAGCTGAGGTGACCTCATTGCTACCTACAGCTTCTTGAGTAGGGAAAGTGGAAAGGAAGTGCCAGTCTCCTATCCTATCCTATCCTATCCTATCCTATCCTATCCTATCCTATCCTATCCTATCCTATCCTATCCTATCCATTCCATTCCATTCCATTCCATTCCATTCCATTCCATTCCATTCCATTCCATTCCATTCCATTCCATTCCATCACTGAGTTACTGTTGTGAAGGGAGAAGGCTTTTATAGACAATGACATCTTACTGTTTTATCTGTCCTGTGTATTGGCCAGCTAAGAATCCTGTGAAAAACAGAAGTGATTTTCTAATTAATGATAATATCAAAACATAGCCACAAGGAGATCCAATGAATTTTGCAGAAGCATCCCAGATCTTACACTTAATTACTGAATACAACCACTAATTTTGTTTTCCTCAGATTGTCTGATTAAAATCAATACTTTGAATTGATTGCTTAACTCAGACTATGTTTTACAAGAGTTCTGTAGAAAACAGCATAAAGCTACCTGATATCATGGAGGTATAAACCTCTGGTTCAATAGATGGACACATTCATAAACAGGAAATGTGACATTGGAGACTCTTTTATTGTTTACTCTGGAAAACTCTGGACAGTATGAGCAGCTGACCAACAACAGTCAACCAAGAGTCCATGAACCAACATGTTAGCTGCACAAACACCAAGATTAGAACACAAAGAATGTCCAGCTACAGTGGCTTGAAAGTGGCCACCTTCTTGGATGGAAAATATGTGGCTGCCTATATAGTTCATATATATTGAGATGGAGTATGAGAGGTGGAAGGAGGTGTGGCTGCCCACACAAGTGCTCAAAGACACCCTAAGAATATGTTAAACAATTTGATCTATCAACAAGTGTTTTTGAGTTATTAGACCCAAATAGGTAGTAACGGAGAGGTCAGGTGAGAAAACTTATGATATAAAAAAGCACAAATAAACATATGTTTATTAAAGTATTATAAATATTTAAAACATCTGTTGAATTAATTGGCTATAACTGTGAAATATTTGCACTTGCTTTGTTTACTAGTCCTTAAGACTCATTTTCCAGCAATTTCAATCTTTTAATTTTTTTTTAATCCTCAATAATTTTAGTCTTTCTGTACTAGAATCTGTCATTTTCATTTTTTAAGTGCTCATATAATATCACACTTTTTTCCTATCCTGAACACTTTTGGTGTATCTATTTCTCTACCTTTTATAGAACCATTTCCTCTAATATCAACAGCTTTTCTGTTCTTCTTTCTGACTGCAGCTCATTTGTTGAAATTTCCAGTATATCTTCTAGAATATACTGATAATTTTAACTTTTTTAATGTGAAGGGATCCTAGCTTATCACAAATTGCCATAAATTCAAAAGTACAATGTGCTGTAGGCAAGTTGAAACTATCCAATATGTACTCTTCTTCCATTTTTTCGATCATCTCTATTTAGTTCTGTTAGCACTTTCTCAGAACAGAAAGTAGTCCGTTTAGAAATGATTGGATCATCTGTTTTGCCCTCAACCAAGTGACATTCATTCACCCATTAATAGTCCTCTTTTCCCAACCAGATATCAGCAAAAAATATTTTTTCTACAAAAAAAAAAAAAATCTCCCAAAAGGATAATGGGAAATAAACTGTTGTAATTAAATATTTTATAATGCAGAATGGTATGATTTCTTTTTTTTATTAACATCAGAACTTAAAAAAAAAAAATAGATAAGTAAGAAAAGAATGAATACCGAAAAAATTGTCAGGTAAGTAAATTACTACAGCCATTTCCTTGGGAAAACATGCACTTTCTCAGGTTATATCGCCACATGAGTCTAATATAGACCGATAACTTCTACATAGTTACAATTGCAATCAGTCTTCTATTTTAAGGCATATTTTTACTCTCTTTATTCATTTAAGAGATGATTTTTATTCTTTCATACAGTAAATTTAGCCCTCCAGAAAAAGTAGACCCACCTCATCCTAGCTTTTTGGAAGCAAATTGAATAAATCTTTTTTCTATTTGAAAAAAAAAGTTAAAAGCAACTTCTCTAAGACTGTCAAGGGGGTAATGTGTCTAGGAGTTTCTAATTTTGGTAAAATAAGAGTTATAGCTGAAGTCTGTTGAAGTGTAGTTTGGGTAGGGCTCATCCCTTCAGTTCTCACTGATGGTTCTCTGAGAGGAAAGCAACTCCCTGTCTGATGCTATTTCTCTGTTCTGTCCCAGGTCATGTTCCAGGTGAAGCTTTTCATAGTATTGTTAAATATAATTTAGTTGTTTAGTATATCAAAGTGAAATACTTAGTTTGTTATTGAGCAATGCTGAATTTTGTAACACCATCTCTTATTAAAAGCAGGGTTAGTATCTTTGTGCCCTAGATAGTAGCAGGGTCAGTGCCTTTGTGCCTGTCTTTAAGTAGTCCAGTCTAGTGTGATACTCCTGCCCTCTTGTCCTTTCTTCAAGGGAAAGAACTCTTTGTATTGCAATGTATTGTTTCACTGACCATAAACACTAAGTTCACTGTAATTGAACAGTAATGTAAGTTCACTGTACAACAATGTTGGGGAACTAAACTGCAAGAAGATGGATTTGAAGGTGATGAACATGGGATCATTACTGAGAATCCATCACTGAGGTTGGTGTTGGAAAAGATCTGTCCCCTGTACACAAGATTATAAATAAATAAATAGATAGATAATAGTAGTAGGAATGGTAGGAATAGTAGTAGAATAGATAGATAATAGTAGTAGGAACAGGGGCATCTCAGACAGGGACATCTTACCAGAATGATTTCACTAGCTTTTAGAATATTCTGAGTACAATGAAGACATGGAATCTACAACAGGAAGTACGTTTCAGTTTTCAGCATGAAGATTCTGTCTTTGACCAGCTAGACTGGTGAGAGCATGCAATGAATGAGAAGGAAGAGTTGAGTAGCTCAGAAGATATTACGGTGATTAATAATACACAAATTGAGTTAAGACCATGAACTCTCCCCTGCAGCACTACATAAATGTTGAAAATTAGAGCATTACAGTTGGGAATGTATTCTGCTGTTCATATGGACTCAGAACAAACCAGTCTATGCCTGTAGGGGTCAGTCAGATGGTGTGTTTATGATGGATCCAATGCATCCATTATAGAACAATTGAGCAGGCAAGTCAATCTGTCATTGAAAAAAAGTGTCCAGCTTCCTCTAAAAAAATGAAAATAAAAAGTCATGTTCCACATGCTTTTCACACAAGAAGAATGTGGGAAATTCTCTATTATACAGGATGTTGAGAAACTCTAGTGCTGGCAGATAGGTTCTTGGAGACAGGAGACTGGGCTATTGTCTGAGGATGGTATTTTTTCCAAATTATTTAATGGAACATTTGCCTTTCTGTGAGGCTTTCTGATGAAAATGAGTATGTTCTCCTGTATAATATATGTATTCATAAATATATTAGAAGCTAAACCTTTATCTTATTGAATACTTCTAAGATAAAACCACTGAATCTGGTTTTGCTAAGCAAGGGTTTATTATTTTACAGAGGCAAATATGAACAATTTACATTCTTACAATTTACTAAGACAGTATATTTGACAAGTGCAGCAGCTATTGTGCCATTAGTGTGTAATATGACACGAGGAAAAGTAATAATAGAGAAGTAACAAAGAACATACCTGGAAGCTGGAGGCATGGAGTAACTGGAACTACTTCCATATACTGTAGCTTCAATACTCTTGAAATATGCTACAGAGAAAGCAAAAGAACCAGTTAACAGCATATACAGTGGTATAGAGGTCTATCTGTTTTAAACTTTTTGCCAATAAGGAAAACCATTTTTTTTAAGTAGCTAGTAAAATATAGAGCCCCAAATCAATATTCTCTCCTGGATTTGAATTTTTCATTATTATCCTCTCCTTATTCATGGCTTAGTTTGAATTTATAAGATTGGGAATATGGAATACAATTGATCCTCATATTATATCTTTTTATACACACTTATTTTCCAAAAGCCAAGAATGGACACTTTCTTCTTTTTGTATTCTTTTGTAGTAGTGTTCCTGTGTGAGACAAGTAGACTGAGGTGGAAAGAAGTTATCTAGTTGACTTTAAAATGTCAGTGTGATCAACTCATCTTTCCCAAAATCATGAATCACAGACTATCATCAATTTTTCTTAAAATAATGAAATAAATAGATATATGTGATATATACACCTATAAAAATAAAATATATGGATTTGCTTTTTTAAAAACTTATTTATGAAATGTTTTTAAAATGTTTTAAGGCTATTTTTAACAGATGGAATTTGAAAATTCTTTTTTCCAAAGAAATGTTTGAACGAAGAAAAAGGTAACTCAACCTGAGAACTCTAGAAACAACACAATTTAAAAATAATGCAATATTCTATGAGAGTCACAGAAAAAATACACATAGAAATGTAAATTAAATTGTTATTATTTCCTGTTTTCCCATATTTTGAGCCCCAAACCATTTCCTGCCTAGACTTTTTAGATCTTAATAATTATTTTTTTTACAGTCTGGAACTATCTTCAAATTTTTGCCTTAGCTATATCACTTGTTTAAATTTGTTACTATATTATTATTGTATTAGACTCCTTTGAAATGCTTTTCAACTTCTGTGGTACTTCAGTTGAAAAAATTCCAAGATCACATTAACTTGTAAGTTTTACTCTTTAGCACTTTTCTTCTATTTTTCTGTTCCAGAGCTTTAACATCTTAAATGTAGTTACCCATAGTTTTCTCACAGTTTGACTTTCATCAATTTGCGATAGAATTATGCTTTCTCTGAGGAGTATCTTACATAGTGTGTAGGTTCACTAATAATGTGGACAGAAAAGATTTCTCAAGACATGGGTGATTGTTTTAAATATAATCTTACATTATATGCAGCCATTTGCACAATGGTAATAATCAGACATTTATGTAATGCTTGTGCTTGTTACTTTTAATCTGAAACTGAATTAATTTCCCAAATCTTTAATAAAACTACTTAGTGCCTTAGTTCTTTTTGGCAATCCTACCAAAAGGCTGTCTTCCTTACTAAACTGGTGATTTTTCCAGCAGTTGCTTGATATCACCCTGCTCATAACCTGTATCTTGCCTCATCTGGGCATCTTGTTGCACAAGGGAAATTGGTGAAATATTTTATCACCCTTTATAGCAAGGCAGAATGAAGAGGCACAGCATTGCCTTGATAGTAGTACTTGCCCGATGGCATTTTGTTCAGTTTAATGTACAACAGTCATGCATGGGAATCAGCCCCATTACACATGAACCCCCAAAACAGAAAGTGGGAAATACTCATAAAGCAGTTTAAACTGTGTATTTTACAAAAACATTAATCTGTCTGTGACCTTACGGTGCACTAGTTGCGTTAAAGTGGGATGGCAGTATCTGTAGGACTTTATACAAGAGAGACAGCAATTCTTCAGAAGTACTGGAAACAGTTTTGAAAGTCTTGTTCGCTGTAGATGAAATTGTTAAATTCGTTATACAGGAATGAGTAATTTTTAGATAAGTGTATTAGGTCTCCCAAGTGATTTGCATGTATAATCAAATGAAAAGACCCCTGAAATATTGAAACTCTAGATGAGAAAAGTGAAATTCTATTAAGAAAGAAAGAACCTCTGCATTTATAGTGTATTCAGAGAACATATCAGAGTATAAATTTAATGCAAAGCAGCAATGCTCATCTTACTTTAAAGGTAATTATATAGGAAAAGGGGCATTTAAAATGTATGAGTTTTTTTTTTTTTTTTTTTTTTCCACTCATACAGCATATAATTAACAAAGTTCTTTAAACCTATTCATAAAAGAAAGTAATAAACCACTTGTAAATAATGGCAGTCTCATATTCTTTACAGTTAAATGTCAATAATCTGAATGTCTTTTTTATACTCAGTTATAAAACTACATTTTTGACATATTAAGTAGAAGCAGGTATTACTAGTGTGGCATTTCAATTTTCTAGAGATTTAGACATTATATAAAAAGGATGAAAAATGAAGAACTGTAGCTGTAGAAAACTGGAATGCTTGTAAATTAAATCAATACTTTGCCTGCAAAACACAAAGCGATAATAGAAAAGTGAAGTTGCAGAACATTTCATAGCAAAATTAAAAGGTGTAGGTGTTGAGACCTTAAAATACTAAACCGTAGGTGAAGAACAAGAGAACTGCAAAGGAAAGTATCAAACCTTGTAGTATCATACAGATCAATTAATAGTGATTTGTTTTGAAGCAATTACTGAATCCTCACAAGATTAATTTGAAAAACAAATTCAGCTTTCTTCAATGCTCATCTGTTACACATTATTTTAGGAGGTTTCTCAGAAATAAGGACAAAGAGGAAAATAGGGACAGATGAAAGAAAATATACAGTAATAAATGAAAAGAGTATATATAGTAATAAATGAAAGAGTATATACAGTAATAAATGAAAGAGTATATACAGTAATAAATGAAAATCACCTCGTAAGTGATTTTGGAATTGTTTTTTGGTTTGACTCAATGATCTTCTACCTGACCTTGTCCCTTGAAAGCTTATATTGCACAACAGGCTTCTGCTCTCACATATGCTTTCTTGAAAATTCAGAGTGCAGGATGCTCCCAATATACTTTTTTTTTTTTTTTTCTTTTCTTTTTGACCTTTCTCTTGAACTTGTGGATACCCAGCTAGGGGTGTACAGATCACTACAAGAAGGGAATTACTAGATGCCAAGTCCTTCCACAGCAACAGAGAGAAGGGGCTGGACTGAAAGTTACAAGCCTGGAATGAACTCAGGTTAAATTCATTAGTGTTGGATTTCTTTTACTCTGATCTGACTGCACATGTTTCAATTACAGTGTTTAGCAACTTCTAAGATTTCTTATGTGTTTACTACTGACCATCAATAGACATGGCATGTTGCCAGTTTAGAGCAAGAAGTGAAAAAAATCAGTACATCCCTGAAATTCAGCTTCAGTTACCATTCCTACAATTCAGAGATTGCACTTTTAAGAACCTACGGTTAACATTGCAACAAACTTTGGATTTTTAGGCTTGTTAGTTTTTCTGAAAATAAGTTGAACATACAAATTCTCATTAGAATAATTAAAAATCTTTAAATATATATCTTGTTTATATTTAAAATATATAAATATGCTACCTCCATGAGATAAATATTTAATGTCAAATAATATACTACCATAAGTACAGTTTTCCAAAGGACTTGTTTGTTGGAACCTTCAAAATTTCCTCCTCATATTTTTAGCTAGAAGGTACTAGTGTCTGAACAGTCCTCTATATTCTATTTAATACATTGTATGAATCTATATTTATATAGATATATTTATGTAACTAAACACATATATACATTCACACACACATGCATAGCTTTCAAAGGTACTTTAATAGAAGACTGAAATAACTAAATAAAAATTTCTCTTATTCAGTTTTATTTTTTAATGAAAGAAATTGCCATCTGTTCTTACATCAAAGTAGCAATCACTTTTGAAAGGCAAAGGACAAATTCCCTTTACTGCTGCAGGTTTTCCAGGAACTGAAACAGAGGTAGACCAGATCAGAATAACTCTTCTGGGTACTCCTATTTCTTTCTTGGCTGTGAAGGGAAACTAAATTAAGTGAAGCTATGTCCAGACTGTGAGACAAAGGGACGCTGTGAGATGTCCCAAGATCTTGGTCTTTCACATATCCAGCTCACTGTCCTGGCTGGATATTACCATCTTTCCCTCCTGTCTGCATGCTCACTTCTCTTTTCTACGAACATCCAGGAGTAAGGGGAGCAAAGGTAAACCCTAGGGGGCTTTCTGCAGCACAGAATTCTGGTACAACCATATTTCATGATTTAGACAGTTTAAACTCTTCTTAGGAACCTCCCTTGGAGTCTTAAAATTAGATGGAAAAAATTTAGTCTTTTAACAAAGAAATTAAAGTATCACTTGCTGTTAGGTTGGGCTTATTTAGGGCTGTCCCAGTTCTCCTTTCCTGTATGAACCTCAAAAGAATCTTCCACATGCATGACATTCTTCTTAAGAAGAGAGAAGTTACTTGCCTTCTACTTCTCTAGCACCCGGCTTGATCAGACTTTCTACATGAAGTTACCTTGTGTTTGCTAGTGGCCAGAAACTACACAATAATTCAGGAGACTGAAAATACAACTACTACAAGTATACAAAAAACAATACTAGTGCATTTTTGATTAACATATGAAAATGTATGATAAAGAATACTTTGATGATGAAGTTGTTTATGTTTTTTGTCTTAACACTTTGTTTCTAAATAAATATTATCAAACATATTTGGAATTGTAATAATTAGTGATCTTGTAAAAAAAGTGCATACCTATTTCAAAAACATCACTACTACTTTCTGACTTCAAACACAATGGTGTGATATGGGATTACTGAACTGGCAACCCAATGATGATTCCTCTTCTTCTTTCTTCAATTCAAAATAGTAATTTATTCATGGGATGGGAATCTTTGTCTGCTTTTTGAACTCAACCTTGACATTGTGAAGCAAGTCTCTATGTTGATATTCATGATTTGGGAATTGAAAACTGTTTGCTTTTTCAGTCTCCTAAAATTTGAATTTAATATTTTATTAAATGCACCATAGTCATTCCCTTGTCCATGCAGTGCACAAACATTAAAGAAAAATGACATAGAAAATTTTTGGTACAAAAGCCAAAGGATGTATATACACGGGTAAAATAAAAACTAAAAAAATCAAAACCATTTATATCATAGAAAATTCATCAGAAAATTCTCTGCTATAAAAGAATCATAACTCAAATTAAGCCTAATTCTCTAGTGCTACTTTGTAAATCTTTTTTCATTTCACTTTACTTGGATGTAAAACTATTTAAGAAAGTAACTTACCACTTCACTGTTGTGCAATGTAACACTGTTTCTACAAAAATCACCATTTCAGTAACTTGCTCCGGCAGAAATCCAATGAACTAAACATCTTGAGTTACTCATTTTTACCCCTTCACCACTATGATGAGTATTTCTTGAACCTTGCTTAGAAGTTCTTTCTCATTCTTGCAGGGCACTTGGAAGCTTATCAGATCCAGGTTATTTTGAGCTGTGAGTGGGTGGGAGGTAGTAAAATGAGGATTGGATTCTCATGTTTGATGGATTATTGTGATGGTAAGGAAGATCCAGCTAATCACAACATAATCACTGGCCTGAACAGATGTGAAAAGGCAAGTGCAGTTTGATCAGTTAAAATATTAGCAATGGCAATATTGAAGCAGCATTGCCATTTATAGAAAGAGAGTTTAAATACAAGAAAGAGACCAGCAGAATTAAAGAGATGGAGCAAGTGCTGGGCAGTAAAGAATAAGAGAAAATGACAGATCATACTTATCAATAAGAAAACTGAGCAGTGAATTTTAGTGTTAATAATTTCACTGAGTGAAGGGAAATATGAGAAAGCAATGGCAGAATCAGTGATTAGAAGCTGAAGTCAGAGAAATTCAATTCAGAAAGGAGAAGATATATTTAACAGTGAGGATGATTCATGCAAATTGTTGCAGGGAGTCGTCTAATTGCAAAAGTAATTACCTCAATGCAAATGTACCTTTATTGGGCTGTGAGGTACAAAGAAAAGATCAAGTGACCTGTTGGTGTTTTTTGACATTAAACACTACCGATATATTACAAAATATTATAGACAACTTTGCTGTTCATTTCGAATCACTTATTTGATAAGTCATGGGAGGCTATTAAAACAAGGAATAAATACCTGTTTTTGTTATGTTTCTAAAACTTTCTAGAAGGAATGAAAAAAATCTGCCTATATGTACAATGGTTCATCTTTACGGCTCAGAACAGGTGCTCTGCCAAGACCAAAGGAACAGCCCCTAATGCATGCTGCTGTTCCAGATTCTCTAAATTCAGGATGGCAGCTATAGTTTTGCTTACCTTTATGTGAAATATAAGGAAAAAAATACCTATATAAAGTAAAATAAAATAATACAGATGCTGGTTTAATACTAACAATACTAGTACATGCAATTAAACTAATGGAAGCTATTAGGGAAATCAGTTGGAATTGTGTCTGATCAGTCAGAAGTGCAAGTGTGACATAGAAAGTATGTCCCCACAGGAGGTATATGAGTTTTTTTAGATGAACCTGTGGATGAGATAATAATTGCAAACAGGATACCTGTTTATTGCTTGAAAGATAACAGGATTATTTTTTCAAGATCTGAAATTAAGAGCTAAGTCTAGTATAAAAGTTCACATCTTAGAAAAGAAGAAGGCTGAAGTAGGCAGTGTTTTTTGGGGGAAGGGATGCTGTTGTAGAGGCAAGCCAAGAAAGAAGGAAACTGTCTTTCCTTAACAGTTGTAGGCAGAATTTGTATCAGAGCCATGATACTAAGGCTGAATCACTAGAGGATGTGTTTAAAACAGCTTGGTCTATTCAAGTTTTAGAAGAGCTGATGAACTGCAGTTTTAGTTGGGAGAGAAAAAGGAAAAAAAATAAAAAAGAAAAGTAGAACTATAGCAAGGCTAGGGCAAGAAGACCATATGCTGACTTTCTGAGTAGCCATTTATGTGATAGTAAAGGTAAGAAGCTTTTGCCACTTATTTTTTGCTATGCTTTCGTTACATGTGGAGAGAAGGCAGGATGGTATTAAACTGACATCCTGCCCCCACTGCCAGAATGTCTTGTTATGGCTTCAAAACCTAGATTCACACAGCAGAAGGCACTGTCTGCTTTACTCACTTGCACACTAGTAAGGGCTCTCATACAGCCTGTGGGAAACCTGGACTCAAATTCCTCTTTTGCTGTTGGAAGACTAGAAAATATAAGTCTTTTTCATTTCATTGGTAAGAAGAAACTCAATTGCCAGACTGTAGGGTATTTTGAAATTGAGTTCTCAGTCTCTTCTGTTAGTTCTTTTTCATTTCACATGTCATACTTAAATGTTCTTCGAGTTAGAGCAGAAATAGCTATCTAGTGTCTTGAACACCTGCCTGAAAGATGGAGAACCTCAGTTTTGGGTCCTGTTTGACTTAATGATAGATGCATGCAGCGTCCTGTGTCAACTCGCTCACACTCTTCAGTATGTAAGCCATGGTGCTGTTCTCACCAGGGCTGTTGCTCAAATCAGCACCATTGATGTTCCCAAAGGGAGAACTTGTTGATGACACACAAGGGTGAAACCTCTTGACGGGACTGAAACTGCAGCTCTGGCAAAGGACAATTGCTGGCAAAGGTATTTTTTGCCCATGTGGGTCACACTTTGGACTTGGGTTTGCAGGAGCCAGCTGTGCTCACTAGCTTTCTAGCTCCTGCATGTCTGTCTTGTTTTCTATTCTTTTTCTTCCGTGATCAAACTCTATACTTAACAAGATTTTTTTTTTTTTTTTTTTTTTTTTTATGTGTGTGTTTTAAATTCCGGCTTGTTTTGATTTTGCCTATGTTATCTTGTTTTCCTCAGAATGACCTGGCTTTGTTTCTGACTGTGATTTCTATTTGCAGTACAAGTCTGCAGAAAACCAGCAGGCTCTAAAACTCCCATGACTATTTTTGATATACAGATTCCCCATGTTGATGGAAAGATCCAAGGGTAATTGCAAAGACGATACCTCCAAGTTATTGAGGTCTGTTTCACATGTTTTTCTTTGAAGTCACTATCAATTCCTAGGATGTAAAAAAGTTTATTACAAGAATTCTGGACAGTCTATGCCATTCTAATAAACTATTCCCATTTTGTCTTTCTTTTTGTGCAGATATCAAACTTCAGATCCTTGTCAGAAATGAGTTATCTCAGCAGGGTGCAGAACAATAATTATTCATGCCAGGACTGCGGTGATAGACATTACTCATAACGACTCAAATTAATCATAAGGCATATGATTGATGATGAGTACATCAAATTGTGTGGTGTGGACGCATGAGTACTGTGGATATTGTTAAACATGTCTTTGATCCAAAATCAGAGGTGATTTTTTTGAGAGAGCTCAAATCATCTGGCGATTTTATTTAGTCATTAATATGAAACCACACAGCAAATAAAGGCAATCAAAGACACTTCAGTTGCCACTGGCAACTTTAAAGTCTCTGAAAGAGAGGCTATAAACATTAACACTTCTCCATAGAATATTGTCACTGAAACATGCCAAGCATGCCAGCGTAACACTGTATGCTTAAGACCTACATATGTCTAAGTCTCATATGTGAGCCGTAAGGTTTTCTGGGATTAAATTAGTTGTTGACTCAAGTCAAGACAAATTAAACAAACAAACAAAAAACATAATGGAACATCCTTTAGTATTATTCTGATCAGGTAGAGGAAGGATATGACTTTTCCACTTTTGGGGATTTTGTTTTCTTAGTCACATGCCATTACATGATAATGATGGGTCAGATTGATGCCTAGATTTATCTGTCCTTACTGAAGTACTACGTGTACACATGGCCTTCACAGAATTTGAGTTCACCACAGGACAGAGAATATAGTCTTTTCAGTTAGAACTCTTTTCCTTTTCATGTCCTCTGCACACATGAGCAGGGTGTGAATGTAATCTTGGCTCTCACCCCTCAACATGGCAGCTAGCTGAGCTGATCTGGCAGGGGTGGTAAATAGTCTATACTATAGAGCATTTGCAGGTTACTTTCTGGAGCAAGTAGGCAACTGAGACCGAGAAAGGGATTGGAAGTCTCTGAGTCACAATTTCTTCCCTGGGTTGCTCTGGAGGTGCTGTAACTGCTTGCTGTCCCAGACATGGGCAATTGAACACAGGATCAATTTGGCCCTCAATAAAGAAGAAATCATGAGTCTGAGAAAAATTGTTCCATTTCATGAACCAATTTTCTCATAAGAAGACACAGCACATCCACAGATTTTCTGCAAACAGCAAAGAAGACAGATGTATATTATCTGTGATGAGAGGAAATGGCTGAATTGCTTATTGGGAAAAAAATTAGTTTCCTTGATGATTCATTATTTCAAAAAATGCCTGTTAAGTTAATAGGCAGTCTTTATGATTATTATCGTTTATTATTTCTATTACACTAGCACTCAGGGGCTGCCATCAAAAACAGGGGTCTCACTGTGCTAAGCACTATGTACAAATAAAATCTTGTGATGGTCTCTGCCCCAAGAAGCTTGCTGTATCAAATACTGAGACTGGGCATATAGTTTACTTCAAGTCTCTGGGTAGGTGTTTTAAAATCTCTTCAAGTGGTGCTAAACAATAAGGTGCTCACTACAGACTGTTTATATATATATATATGTTTATGTATATATATATATTTTCCCTGAAGGATTTTTTTTTATAGCAGAGAAAATATCTTGAAATGGTAGAACCACTCAAAAGAGCTCAAATTTATGTTTGTTTTTAGGAAAGTGTAACATAATAAAAGGCATGATGAACTCTTATGAAGAAGCCTGGACAAGTAATAAAAGCACTGACTGTTGTGGATTTGATTATTTCCAAATTTTCAAGAGAGGTTTAAATGAATAGATTCTAACATATTTGTTTTAGGTTGACAACACATATACAGTCAGTATACATATAAATAAGATACCCTCTGTGAAGCAGTAACTTACTGTACAATAGATGTTTTAGCACTATCACATTGAAATCTCAGCATTAATTGAAGCTATCCAGTACTGGAACCAGCAGGAAAAAAATTATGAACCATTAGATCTAGGAAACAAAGAGAATATAAGTTCTTAAAAAGCTGGCATTTTAGTAGATGTTGAATAATAAGCAAATCATTAGGTACTGTGTCATGATGCTTTTACAGCTTTGCCTGTATTTTTAGTAGTATCTATACCTTTATAACTCCCACCTCCATATCTTGTCCATTATTTTTTCTTACTTAATTTGGCAACTCTAATTGATGATAATTTTGGAGTCACTATATCTTCTTAAAGTAATTCATATCACATTCACCTAGCAGTATGAGCTGCCTACACCTTGTATTTCAATGGAAGCTTTCAAAGAGAACATTTTGTTAGGAATGTATTCACCACTTAATTTAGTGTGCTCAGAAATTATCTTGATAGTCTATAAAAATAACAGTACACCAGTTTCAAAACAGTCCATTGGCAGAAATGGAATGACACTTATTTGCCTCAGGCCTGAATTAGAAATTTTCTTTTGACATTAGTCTAATTCATATACATTTTATGTTTCTCAAAAATGTAGACTTCAAAGTCACAGAGGCAGAAATTACTCAGTATTTTTCCCTGGAATGCAAAAGTGTGTTTTTAAAGCAAGGGTTAAGGGCCATTCTTACATCTAGTTTATATTCCTGTGCAGTACACTACCAAAGCTTATTTTGTGTCATTTCCTAAGAGCAAATGAGGAAAAGATCCAAAGGTTAGTGATTTAGAGTTTTCCTTTCTAGATTTCATTGAATTTTTCATTAACATTCCAGTTTTGGAGTATCATTTTCTCTTGACCTTTATGCCAGTGCTCCTTCCAGTAAATTGCATACCATAACATTTTTAAATTTACTTTTCTTACTAAAATGTAGTTTATTTACAAACTTAATTGCCCTGTCCTGTAAAATTCCTTGCAATACAACATAGCATGCATTACCAGTCTGTCTAAAGCAATGCAAGAGATTTCAGGTAAAGATGAGAATAGAAATTCACAACATTTTAAGCATTTCATCCCAGTGTCTTAAATGCCTGAACATCATCTCCAGTGTATCTTGTTATAACCAGAACAATTACAATGCTCATGAACCTATTCAGAAACTAAGAATTATTTTTGGTCCATAGTGTTCCTGCAGTATGCGCTAACTGCACATGTTAAAACATCAAGGTATAGGCAGTGTTTTTATTCCTTGATGTCTGAAGGGCAACCGTATTGTTCTGAAATGCCTTTCAGAAAATTATTTTCCAGGATTTTTCCAGTAGAGGGATTCTCCCTACCCCCAAGTATTACTGACTGTCTATCTGTACTTCTCAATTAATTTTGAAGAATGTCATTGTGTACTCTGAGTCTGGGAAGTGAAGTAATCAGGTAATATTCAGAATCACTGGACCATGTAATCTGATTATGAATGTTTACCTTGTGATTCTGCTATAGAGGAGAATCAAAGCAGTGGGAAGGACACACAGAGAACAATTCCAATATGAGCTCTCAGAAGTTTACCTTCCTGAAATGAATATTCCTAACTGCAAACTACATTTGCAGTAACAGATTAAAATAGCAACCAATACCCTTTTGTACTTTACAATAAAGCTTTTCTCTTAACTTAATAGAGCAGGTATTCCTGTATCCTTACTTGATATTGTCTGTTCAAGTTTTCTCAAACTAATCATATCACTAGATTTGAGGCTACCATGGGGAGGAATCTAAGGATTTTGGAAGAAATTTGTTGGTTAAATCTTTTGGGCAGCTGTGTGCTGGTAATGCTATGAGTTCTTTGAATCACTAAGGTTGTCTGATGCTGTACAGCAGTAGCAAAAAAAAAAAAAAAAAAGTTAATAGATGCCTTGTTTGTGCTCACAGTGGCTCTGTAGGAGAGAAAGACCAGGGACAGTTTGGAAAAGAAGAAAAAATAAGGGTTTAGAGTCAGTGAGAAACAGAAAACAACCTAAGGATCTCAGAAAAGCCATGGGAAAGGTACAGATTAGGTTGAGATGAAAAGTCTATGAAAGGTATGGAAGTTTGGTGAAATGAAGCATCTTCAGAAATATGAGCTCCCAAAGTTCTTCTGAAGATTAATGTGAAGAAATGACTGTGGGGAGGTCATTACAGGTCCTAAAAATTTCTTGAAATAAGTAGATCTTTTAATGAAAACTTATGTGCATATGAATAATACCAAGAACACTAGACTGAGGAAAAAACTATTAGGGTTTATAGGCTACAAGTTCCCATACCTACTGATATCAGTAATGATTCAGCCCCCTCTTACACATACACAATTTACGAGGTTCTATTTTTGTCCACAGAATCTGACAGTGTTCGTATAGGGTAGCTATGATTCAAGAGACTACGCATCTCCCCATCAGGAAGCAAAGGCAAAGTGGGTGGGAGAGAGGAAGGAAGGGAAAGGGGGAGAGCCATCATTCATTCCTGAATTAACTGAGTAGCATACAGGGCAAAAAAGCAAAGAAGGAACTGTTCTGTGACGTGAGTGCAATCCCAGCAACTTCTGGGACTGTTCCTGGTGTGCTGCATGATGCACTAAGATTTGTCAGATTTAGCAGTATGACCCTACCTCACTCCTATCTGAAAACTTACACAATCTATGGTAGGGATATATACTACTATGCTAAGATCCTGATTGCAGTTTCTGGGTAGTTACACGGTCCAAAAGTGCCAGGGAAGCTGGGTGTTACCTGAAATTACATATATAGTGGAAAGAGGTATTCATAAACTGTGCAGCACCTGTTTTGACCTGTACATAACTGGTTCAAGTTACACTAAAACCCCTCCTGAGAAACACCCTGTAACCTAGACATTCTGGATCAAACCTACATGCCTGGCAGGTCTAAATAAAGTTCATCTTTCTCTGGTTATTGCAAAAAAGTCTTGCAGCCATTTCTTTCCATTAAAGTCCTGATGACTGACAAATACTCTGTTTGCTCCAAGATTGTCTCTTCCTCCTCAGGAAGAGATAGTGCAGTGGAATACAGCTCAGCCTTCATTTGTTTGGAATCACTTCATGCTTTTCTTCTCTGCTGGCTGATTTCTTAATGCCTGCAAATATGATTCTCTCATGGAGGCCTCATTAATAATAATTTTTCTTTTCTTTATTTTCTGCAGGCACATACCAGCTCAGGAGGGATGGTTTCCATTGGGAAGTAACCTTTGCTCTTCAGTAGTCTTAAGGTGCTGACTTCTTTTCTTCATCAATCCTTACTTTTAGTTTCCATTTCTTCTATAAGCTGTGTCTACTATTATTCAGTATAATATATTAGAATATGCTTAATCTGACATTTGATTAAGATATACCATTGTAAATTATTCCCTGTTATGAGTTTTTGAAAGTGTGAATGCAGAACCACAAGGATTACCAAAAAATCAAGGGAATTCTCTTACAGAATAAGTGTTAAAAAATGTTCTGGACAAGGCTGATTTTTGAGTTAATGATATTTATAATATTACACAGCTGCATCAGTAAAAGGAATTCATCAGAGAGGCTGGATCACACAGGGGAGATGGGGGTGTTTGGATATGTAACCAAAATTTTAAATAGAAATTCCAAAGGAAACAAACAAACAAAAAAGATATGTATATCTAGCATTAGGGAAAAGTGAAATAGGTGACTGGAAAAACAAAATTCCCAGCCTTTTAAAGGTGTGACTAAATATGAGAATGTCTGATTCTCACTAATTGTGCAGAAATAAAATAACATAAAAAACCCACATGCTCTTACCAGAAATGTTAAGATGCTGTTAACACTGTATATACAGCTGATTGATCCATGTAGATCGTCTCATAAAAAGCACAAATGTTATAATTTTATGTTACTATGTCTTCTACCTAGGTATCTCTGTAGTTAGTTACATGCTTAGGTTTTGTCACCACATTTGCTCATTGGGAGATACTGGGTTTTTATTCATCTCTCTCTTTCTTAAAGATAGGATGCTATGCTGAGTGACTTTAAATTCACAATTGAATTTTTACTTTCATTCATGGTATAAGGTCTTGTTAAATTCTGTGTGATTTTTCTGTATCACATTCTTGAGCTTTTTTATATTTAGTTAGGTATCATTAACCTCCCAGTGATGCCATCTCTGTTTTACACTGGCAAAAGATTGTGTCTTCTGCTTTACATCTCTGTACATTGATATTTTCTCATTCAGCTCCTTACATTCAAATAACACTGCTAACATTTCTTTTGGTGAATGTATTTTTAGAATTACCTTTTTATGACCCCAATATTATTAATTTGGACTTGTACATAAAAGATAACTTGCACAGAGAATTCTGATTTGAAAGTGAGGGCTGCAATTTTATTTTAAATTGTATACTTATAATTCATGGTAATCATACAAGTTATGTAAGAGCATGAATACAGACTTCATTGCTTACTGTTATGGGTTACTAATTGGAGTTGTTTGGGGAAAGATTAATAGACATAGTGTACACAGCTATAGGGAGACTTATTGTCTCTTCTGAGAAAACCTGACAGCATGCCTACCACTGACCTTGGAAGCAGGTTATTTTCTTGTCATTGAGGTCCCTTGGCCTTCTGATGACTTTTTTAGCTCTCAGATTTGGCCACTGGTTGTGTGGGACATCCTTTAAAAGTATGCTTCTTTGCATTTTCCATCTCCTTAATCCTTACCTGGGCTTGGTGTTGTATTTAATATTTTTAATCTGACAAGATATCAGACATCTTGTTCAATAGTTGAAGTCTGTCAGGCTATAATAGCTTTATCCACATATTTCTCATTTCCTCACATCCAGTCTATTCCCATCACTAAGTCAGTTTTATCAAAATTCAATTTATTTTGGTATTTAAAAGTGTCAAATTAACTGGAGCATATTTTATTTGCCTTAGAAGAAAACACCTAGCATCTCTTTAAGTGATTTATTTTAATTAATAATGTTTAGTTTTCTAATATCATTATTACAGAATTGGATGCAAGGAAACTCAACAACTGTCCATCCCTTGTACCAAGATACTATGATGAAACAAGTTGTTTCCACTGCCTCTGAGTAAAATGTCCAGTTCTACTGGTATGAACTCTGATATATTCCCTCTCTTCTGCTCATCTGCCTTTCTGGATTTTCCTTTCCTATGGATTTTTTAAGAATCTACAGCAAGACCATCTGCAAATAGATCTTTTCCATCCAAGTGATTCAATTCTTCAGTCACACAGCTTGCCTATTGGTGTATCATTTGCCATGCAGAACAGTTATATCCTATACTTAGTAGGTTCAAACTCTAACACAGAAACCTCTTCATTTAAGCAGTAGCAAACTGGACAGTCAAATTGCATTTCAGTGTATGAGTAAGAGGCAATTTCCTTATCCTCTACCTGTTACGGAATTTCTGATCACCTGGAAAGAACCTCAAGTTCCAAACACTTGAACAAACAAGCCAAGATGAATGTTTGGTTTAGGAACATTTGAAGTGAGTCTCACTCATTCTGGTGACAATTTCATGTTTGTCACATTATGTCCAGTGCTGATGTCTGCAACTCTTGCACACTTACTCTCTTCATCTTACTATGCTAAGAAATTATGCATGAAACAAAGGAATACCCAAAATGCCCACTGAAGTTTTAAATCACAGAATCACAGAATGGTTGAGGTTGGAAGGGACCTCTGGGGGTTATCTGGGGGTTATCTGGTCCCAACCCCCTTACCAAAGCAAGGGCATGTAGAACAGTTTGCCCAAGACCATGCTTTTGAAGATCTCTAAGGACAGAAACTCCAGAACCTCTCTGGGCAAACTATTTCAGTGCTCCATCACCTACACAGTAAAGAAGTGCTTCCCAGTGTTCAGGTGAAACCTCTCGTGTTCCAGTTTGTGCCCATTGCCTTTGTCCTGGCACTGGTCACCACTGAAGAGAGCCTTGAAGGGGTGATACCAGTATGGACTGATAAACGTAACAACAGTTTAGGGATGGGAAAGCCAATGAACTGTTTGAAATTCATTAAATGCAAATAATAATAATAATAATAAAACAGTTTAAATACGTTAACTTGGATAAAGATTACATGTGCTTAATACAACAGAATTTCAAATGATCACCCAGTCATGGTGGAAGATGCAAGGCACAGAGTGACATTTGAAGAGAAAGCACAAGGTACAAGGAATAACACAACATTGACTCCAGATGCTTAAGGAAACAAAGCCTGGCTGTTCTCATTAATTTTACACATGCATCTGACAGATGCATATTTGCTCCACTTAACACCAGAACTCTGTAACAGCTGACAAATTTTGTTTCTTCCATTTATTTGCAATGCTGAATTTCACCTCTTCCAGGCAAATGGTATCTCTACCCTAGTTCTGCCATCTTTTGTCTACACATATTATACAATCTAATTTCCAGCTTTTCTTCGTTTCAGATTTGCAGGGGACACATTTGAGAAACATTAACCCAAATAAGACCACATGCACTCAAATTTTAAAATTTTGCACATTTGTTGTAGAAAGAAAAATAGCAAAAATGTACATTATTTCCAGAGAGACGAATTAATCAATTTCATAGAGAAAGGGAAAAGACCTGAGGAGAATTGCAAAGATTGTAAAGTGAGAAGTCAACACTCTTTCATGTATACTAGTTGTGGAGAGAGACCTGCAAGCCTTTGAAAACAGTCCTTACTAAGCCATGTGAGTGACATCAACAAACAGGGAGCTGTTGCTTGTAGCAAAGATGGCATGGTTTTGTCTTAATTTTCTCAACTCTGCAGAGACAGATACATGAGCAGAGAAAGGAGAGAGATCTGGCAGATTTACTAGTAGTTTAGCAAATATTTAAATTGGAAGTATTTCCATCCATGAACACTAAAAAAAAAAAAAAGTGGCACCTCCAAAAATAATTTGGACTTCTGGAATGAGCCCAAACCAGCTTTTTGGTAAACAGCTGATGCTGACTTCAACATCTAGAACAACACACTTTGTACTTTTCAGACCATGGTCTACCATATAACATCCTCCTTTTTCTCTCAGCCTGGACTAAAAACAATGAATCAAGGGGACTCTGGGATTACTGAAACTCTAGCTGAGCCTCTTGCCAAATTGAAATTTCATCTGGGATTCTTAAACAAAGGGCTAAACTGCAGGGCACCACTGGTCCTATCAAATCCAATAATAAAATAGCATGTACTTAGCTTTTCCAGCATTTAACTTTATTTTATGTAATGATTTAATGGTTTTGAAAGCATACCTAGCCTTCGCCTTTAGAGTATGTTGCTTTCTTCTTTCTTATAGATTATTCCTGGTATTGTTGCTTTCAACTTTATTTAATTTGTCATATATCTAAACAACAATGATGACAAACAGAAGATGCATTTGTGCAAGAACTAGTTTTAAAATCAGATTAAAAAAAAAGATAAAAAGGGTAGTGACAGAGAACTTTTAGTTAAAATTTGTTCAGATTTTGTGCATCAAAACTTTCTTAATTTCTCTAACTTTTTATTTTCTCAAAAGCACACACCATCTTTTCATTACAGCTGAAAAATTGAGATATCTGATAAGTCTACATTACAGACTCATAATGTAGGCCTTTAAAAGAAGTTTAGTCCTGGTCTTTTTGCTTAAGTCTTGGAAATGCATGCTTTTCTTGTGCTGATATTGATCTCATCCCTATCATTTTTGTGTTGACAATGTTTACAGCTGTATTACTGATGATTTACAACAGTGGTACAAAGAGGAGAATTAGGTCTCACTAGTTTTAGTGAAATTTATCATCTCTACACAGAACAAAACCCTCATGCACAGTGTAGCACATAATTTTAATTAACTTAATGAAATGGGCTAGATCCTCATTAGCTGTTGTAGCTCCTGTGGAGTCAATAAAAGTAGATTGCAATTTGATGTCAATCGGTCTGGCTCCATGTACAGCAATAGACCTATCTTTATTTATACCAGCTGAGAATTTAGCCCAGTGTTCTGGCACAAATAAATACTATCATTTGGTAACTTGTTTTATTTTTAGGTTGTTGTTCAATCTCTTGTAGGTTGCTCAGAAGTTTCTACCTATTTAATCTATCTGCTTTGCTTGCTGTGAGTCTGTTCCTCAAAAAATGTCTAAGGCAGGGCAGCAGCCCACACATAAGCACAAGCGAGACAGAAGGAGAAGGAGTGAAAACAAGGAGTCGGTGGAGCAGTGCCAGGTTTCACTAGTTGAGGATCTGCTCAGAAACATTTTCAGTGCTTCTTTCAGTCTTGCTAATGCTGGTGTGTAGCTTGAGTCTTCAGTTTGAGTCCTTTGGGAAATACACTAGCAATAAGAATAGAAAAGCAATTTAGGTGGCATCTTTGATCATCATTGCTGTCAATCAAGACAGGGCTTGGCATTAACATATGCTCTTCAGAGAAAAAACTAATCTTCTCCATTTGATAACATATTAAAGTCGTTAATATTACAAAAATGAGACTGAAAACCTGAACTTTTCCATTGGAAGCCTGTGGAAGAGTGGATGAAAATTTTATTTAGTGTTCTTTTTTTTTGGTTGTTGTTGGAAAACTATGATTCACTGAAACAAGATACAATTGATAGGAAAACCTTTTTAAAATATAGTTTTTATTTTAATCTTCCAGGAATAAGTTTAATGTTAGTGAAATGCTCTATTTTATTTTATCTTATTTATTTTTTAATTACAATCTCATTTCCAGTTTCAGGAACTGCTTTATTTATACTTGTAAGCTAAATATAGTAAAAGGAGAAAAAAAACTGAAATACAAATAAACAACTACTGTGATAGACATGCTGAGGTTTTTTTTCCATTTTGTTGTTTTTTAGATGTTTTCAGGGTTTTGACTTTTATTTTATTTTATTTTATTTTATTTTTTTCATCCTGAGTCAGGCTGAAAATTTTTCAATAAATTTCAACTTTCTTCCAAAAGTAAGGGAAATATTTGATATTGAGTTCTAATCAGTTCCTTTATATTTTTTTTTTACACTTCAAAATACTCTAATACCTATAATTCAATCGCTTAGCTTAACAGAAATTGCAGACATCAGAATCTAAAATAACTTATTTTATAAATGTTTTCTTTTCAGCATTTTATTTTTTAATTCTGACAGCGATCTTTCTGCATTAAGCTCTAAGAATTCTTACAAAATGTGACTTCTTTCTGACCATATCTGCGCTGAATAGTGCTGTATGTTATGACATACATGACTCAGTCGAACCATATGCA
The DNA here is from genome assembly GCA_011074415.1 of Stictonetta naevosa. Lineage (NCBI taxonomy): Eukaryota > Metazoa > Chordata > Aves > Anseriformes > Anatidae > Stictonetta > Stictonetta naevosa. The sequence goes on from CM021701.1 coordinate 12,781,063, forward strand.
ATATGTATATTTTATAGTTTCACTAACAAGAAAACTTCAGGGAAGCCAGTATTGGATTTAGCTGAGATTTTCTTTTAGGTACAACTACAGAAACCTTGTTTCATGAAAAAAAAAGTATCAAAGGCAATCAGAATCTCTATTCAGTGTGTATTTTGCGATACAGATGCTTAGTTGATCTGCAGAATAGGATTTTATTTTATTTTGAATTAAATATAGCACATATGTAATGAAAAATGTGACTGTTTTGTTATTACTTTCATTAGTTTCAGATATGGATGAAAATTATTGAAAAAGATTATATTTCAAGAGTACCATTTATCCTGAAAACTTTTAAGAGAACAAAAAAAACCCAAACCCTATGAATCAGTGAAAATGAAAGAATTTGAAATTCTATACTGAAAAAGAGACATTTAACACAAAACAAAATCTTATCACCATTTTGCCCAATTCCAATGTAATTGGTAATAGTGAGTAGATTCCTTTTAGGTTAGCAAAAAAAAGCATAAATGATCCAATCTCTAGAATTTTTCTTAATAGCTTAAGATTGGGAAAAAAAAAAACAAACATTTTTAGTTGTAGTCAATAATCATCAGAAAAAAAAAATTTGACAATGTATCACAATCCGCAATTTTGAAAGCAAGATGTTGCATTTGTTTTGAAGGTATGCTTTAGGTAGAGAGAAATGAAAGAAACATACTGGACTGTACTCTGGATGACATCCAATAGGGCAGCCAAAGCAATCTCTTCTGCGTTCAGATTCTGAGAAACTGCAAGTCACACTTGATTCCCCCCGAACGATAATTCTTGTATCTCACAGTTAGAGACTCTTGTGTTATATTATTTCCACGGCAGAATACAACTGAAAGTGTTGCATGACACGTACTAAACAGAATGTGTTAAGATGTCTGTCTTAGTTACCCAGAAAAAAATCTGGAGTAACTCAAGATTTTGGCTCATTGATTTTAGACTTTACACTTAGCAAAATGTAAAGGCAAGTGTAACTGAAGAAGTATCAAAGTCACTTGGAGTTAATCTGTTTTAGGTAAACTGATACAATGTTGTTAAATCATGTTTATAAAAGAACACAAAGGGCTCAAGAGAATTGGTAGAGAGCTTAAAAACATGTTTTTTTTTTTTTTTTTTTTTTTTTTTTTATAGGACACAACATGTACGAAAGGCTTTCTGTGGGCAAATGCAGCATACCTGACAGATGTGTGAGTCATTTGACACAATGGATGGTATTCATGAACACTCTATCACCTCACAATCAACTCAGTACAGCATTCCTCCATATTTTCTGAATTCCTCTTTCTTCAAAATAAGGAGAATTTAGGAATAACTACGCAGGATTCATAGCAAAATCATTTACGTGCGCCATTTCTGAGATGCTACTAATAATGTTGTTCATGACATTATCTAAAATGTTATTAGGAAAATAATAAGGACTTCCTGAACTGTGGCTAAGATATATGCTTCTTGTGTTCCATGCCATGCACTTTATATTATTGCACCAAATGAATCCATAAAGCTTGATTGTCATCAGTGAGTAACATACCAGTTCAATAAAGATAACTTGTCACCTTTTGCTTGTCTGCTCAATATTGTCTCTAAATGGTAATAGGCTTCATTACATCCTGCTGTATTTCATGGAGACTCAGCAGACAGAATATGCAAAAGTGAGAGAGTCAAAATGGGCTTTGAAGTAATATTACCTTTATGTGGGTAACAAAGAAACACCCAAAAGAAAATATCCTCTGATTGGACCCTGCCCCTCCCCCCCAAAAAGGAAAAAAAACCCACAACACATCAACAACAAAAAACAATCTATGAGAAATAGGCATTAAGAATGTGGAAACTTAAAAAAAAATCAGTTTTCTTTTAAGTGATCTGAAAGTCTTTTCATAAATATTTAAGAGGGCTCCTCAGCCTCTGCAAGTGTGTCTGTATTCTGTGGCTTGACCTGTGAGCTCAGACTACAAGGTAGCCTGATTCATACGCATATTCATTGTATTTGTTAAGCCCTTCTTCCCATCTTCCACCATGTGCTTTCTGGATTTTGTCCACAGTGTTTGAATCTTATCTTGAATCTTATTTTGATCCAAACAGTGGCATGTTTTCTCTTACTCTGTAGCTCTGAAATAACTTTTTGCATTGGTTACAAACCCATTTCCTTCTAACGACCTAAGCATTTGGAATAAGTAGCCAGTTTATTTTGAAAGACTAAGCTCTCTTCTGCTGTGGCTAATGAAATCCTGTCTGGACAATCAATATATGGCTGCCCAGAGCACTCATTTATACTTGCAGCAATTGAGGAATGACAATGAAGATCTTATCTGAAGGAGTGAAGACTAGAGGACACTACAAATTATTTATCTATCAGTGTTGCAAAACACTGTATAGGTGCCTGTTGCCTGCTGTATTCTCAGGCTCTTGAAGTAGAAATGGTATATTGATGAATGCTTTAACCAATTTGCAAAACCGGGAAGTATCTATGAAGGTGATATACCCCCAAAGTCCAGGGAAGATATGGAAATTAGGAATTATTTTTGTTTTCACAAAAATAGTAGTCACATTAAAAACATGTAAGTAGAATGCCATAAAAATGGTGCTTTATTTAGCACAAACAGTTTCCAAGCAAAGTCAAAAGTTCAGAACAATACCAAAATAGAAAGAAATTTAAAATTGCTAAAGCAGTGGAGAAGGTGGCAGACCAAATCTATGGTTACAATATCTGAATCCTGATTTGTCCTCCTGTTCTCCTTTCCCCTTCTAAGTCTCTGAGCAGGTGCAGTTTAATCCAGGAAAGAATGAGGGGTGGCTGCCTAGATCTTTAAAACTTCTGAGCTGTTGAATTCCCAGTTCAATCACCTTTAATATCTGCAGGCTGTAATAGCTTTCCAGAAAAGTTTGAGAAAAAAATAATACGAAGTCTTAATACTTCATTTTGTAGCTGGGAAGCTTCAACATGATGAGAGGAAAGTGAACTTTGTCCACAGGGGACAATCACTGCGCTGCGGTTCCTGCTATAACCTCCAGTGGAATCAGCACATGCTCATTGTTTCTGAAAAACAAACAAACAAACAAAAAAAAGGCTTTAGATTTCAGAGTCTTTTGCTGGAATTTCAAAAATGTCATTACCCAGTTCCATGGCATCTCTTTCCACTGAAACTCTGAGTTTTGCTGTTCCCCTCTCCACCTCTCCATTCCTTCCATGTGAGGAGGTTTCTCTTCCCACAGACACAGTGCCAGTGGGGGTTCCACAGTTCAGTGTTTCAGGCTCAAGTTGTACCATGTCTGCAGGTGGAAATAACACAGTCCATATAATATTTCTGTTTCTTGGTGTTTCTCAGTGTTTCATAAACATATGGACAGGAGTTTTAGAAGCCAGAAAACAATCCAAGCAAATTAGAGGATTTTCTCATTTATATAGATAGTATACCAAAATCTCAGTAGAACTAATCTGAATACTTAGTGTCCCTACTACATGAAAATTCTGCAAAAGGATATTAATGGGACCTTTGCAACTTCTACTGACATTTCAGTGCTTTGTATAGTACTAGAGTGGATTCAGTTGCATAGGTCATGTTCTCATTGTGTCTGTTGCCAGGATCCAGTTTTTGACTGCTTGCATAAATGGTGTTCACCCCCTTCAAAAATACTCAAAGACAGACTTTCCAGGGTGTTTCAAAAAAGAACAGCCCTAAAAATCTGAATTAATCTGAATTATTTCAGGTAATGTTGTCTCATCCATATTTCTTTCTTTTTTTTTTTTTTTTTTTTGAGACTGATGTGTGGGAAAGAACAGAGTAAGAGCGATCAGCTGCAAGAGGGTTTGATTCAGTTATTCAGTTAGAGGTGGAGAAGCTAGGGGTTGGACTTTTAGCAGTGAAACCAGGCCTTTAAAGCCTTGTGTTGTTTTTGGCAGACATCCTCCTCCTCCCCATCTTATTTACACTCTCTGTTCACGTCAGCTTCTCTTTGCAGCCTGTTATTTGCAGAGCAGAGCTTCTTTGCACTTCCTTCTGCCAGCCTCCAGCTGATCATGAGCTACAGAACAGTCACCCAGAAACCTGTCACCACTGGAAGGGTGCACCAGAACGGGGGATATGGAGTTGGATTGCAAACCCTGTGCGACAGGCTGTGGAAGAGGCTGAGTCAGCCCCTTGCTCAAAAGGCCATTATAGCATTCAGTCGCTGATCTACTTGCCATGTGTGATTGCACATTGCTGTTAAAATGGCATATTGGCCCTAATCCTGAAAAGCTTTCAGACATGTATGCATTCAGTGAGATAAAGGACTATAGGGAGATGTCTACATTTCCAACAAGGACATAATACTGTTTTTTTTTTTTAAAAAAAAAAGGTGGGTGCAGTGATCTATAAGCATTTTGTGACACAAAAGTGTGGGCTAAAACATAAATGTACATATATGTGATCTGCACATATATACAGTACATCTCTGTATCTGAGTGACATTACCACATGGATAATAAGGCCTACAAATAGCATAGCCAACAAATTTAGATTGCTATTTTTGTGTCTTTCACTCGTGAACTGCCAAGAAGTAGATTGCTATATCCTCAAATTTATCTTTGAAAATCATCTACAAATAACATGTCTGTGAAACTTGTTTGACAGGGTGCCTTACGTGATCACCTCTCTATCAATCCACTGAGGCTGTGAGTTTGTTCTAGTCTTTAAACTAGCAAGACTAATTCTTTAGCTCAGACTGTAGCAGTTTATGCTATCAACCCCTCAAAAAATCCAGAGTTCACTCAGCATTGTGGCCACTGTGCAAAATTCTTGCAAACCTAAGAATTTTTATTCTGCAGCTGCCTGAGAGTTTGATATCAAATTTCATTGAATATTACACTTTTCACACTGCTTAATATATAGCAAAGTGTAAGGAGAAAGATTGGGAACACAAGGCTCATCACAGCTCGTTGAGCATGCTAATCACACTGTGCTCCTCTTACAGTCTTTGCTGTCAATATGAAGCAAGTATGTCAGTGATAGACTTGCTCAACTACAGTACCCAAACTACATAAATATAAATGAATTACATATACTTGCCTGTTTACTGTGCATGAATGTATATATTTATATTTATATACACATATATAGATTTACTGGCAACAACAAAATTTTTATTTTACTAGATTATCAGTCCTTTACTTCAACCAATCCAAAGCACAAATACTAATATTTTCTTGCCTAGTCTCTCTCTCTCCCTCATTTCAAAATATTTCAGTGAAAAAGAGGGAATTCCAAGTGTAAAGATTTTTTTTTTTTTTTTCAGTTGATGAGTCTCATCATTTGGGGCAAAACAGTGTTTCCTGAAAGAGAGGGACCAAAGGGGTTATTACCTCAATAATTTTACCTTAACAGCAGCTGATGCAGTATGTGCATTACATCCACATTTTCTTTATTGCAACACAGCTGGTACACTCTGGACTGCCTGTCTTCCCACACTGAGTTGAGTTTGTCCATCTCATTAACAGCTGTGTACATCTCAATGCTTGTTGTAGAGGAAATTCAACAAAACTCTCTGAGGTAGTAGGTACTCCTGGTGCTCAGGGCTTCATCACTTCAAACATGCCAGGGTTCATTGCCTGGGGAATATGCAAGGAAGTTCTGAATAAAATCTCTCTCTCTCTCTCTGTCTCTCTCTCTGTCTCTCTTTTTTTTTTTTCTTCTTCTCCCCCTGAATCCTTGAATGCTGTATCAGAGCCTCCAATTCCTTATATTTTATTGTTTCTTCAAGGACAGCCAAGCTTTTTTCCTTCTGACTGATCTTGAATGAGTGTGGCTATTGGGCAGTAAAAGAACCGCTCTGGCAAGTCACTAAGAGGGTTTTTGTGCAGGGCATTAGCAGGCTGGGTACCTCCTGAGGAGCTGAAAACTTACAGGCCTGCCAACCACACTGTCAGTTCTGATCAGTAGATATCATGATTTTTCTTCTTTTTTTTTTTCTCTTTTTTTTTTTTTTTGGTTAAGTGAAAGTTTAACAATGTTTCTTGAAGAAAATCATGCTTTGAGAACACTAAACGCAAGATGATTTGATATTTTCACCAGCAGTGTGGCTGGTGATACAGAGAATGAATTAGGGCTAGCGCCCCATCACACCTCACCTGTATCTTTGCAACCTCATGCTTTAATCAAATTGTTCTTGCACCCTCTTCTCCATCAAAAGCTGTATTCTTTGAAGTGAGATTGAGTCTGAAGCACTCTACAGCAAAAGGGCTATATGTGTAGAAGTTGCATTGGACTCTATAAGCCTATGTTTTGTTCTGACTCGGTATATTCTGTTTGTACATGAGTGGGTAGTACTGGAAACCAGATTCACTGGTGGGAACACAGATCTTCTGAAATCACAAAGTAAAAAGAAGCCTGAGATGACAAAATCAGCAGACTGTACCTTGAAGATCACACGATGCGTCTAAAAATCCTCCGGTCCACATTGAAAGTGGCCCTACTGTGTTATCCCTGAAAGTGTGTAAGGGAAGGCTAGATGGGGCTTTGGGCAACCTGGTCTGGTGGGAAGTGTCCTGCCTATGGCAGGGGGGTTGGAACTGGGTGGTCTCTAAAGTCTCTTCCAACCCAAACCATCCTATGAGCCCCTTTTCTTTAATACAGAAAAGATAAACACAAAAACGTCTTTAGGAAGATGTTGGATGTGAAGAGGCAGTGTTGGATAATGAGAACATCTCATAATCAAAAATAAGGAAAACTTTTCTGACATCCCAGACCAGTGTTTTTTAGCTCACCATATACTCGTTTTACATACATAAAGCTAAAAATCTTGCATTTTCTTAGATCAGAAGAGCAATATATATTCATAAAATTACAACATACTTAAAAAAAATAAATAAACGAAAAATGGAAAGATGGAGAAAAAAATTATATATATATAATATATTATGGACATATATATACTATATATATACTATATATATACACTATATACATATATATATAAGTATATATATAACATATAGTTTCAAGTTTCACGAAGAGGTTTTGCAGGACAACTGAACGAATTGAACAGAGCCCTGAAGGCTCATGTTCAGACCTAAAATGCGTTCCTCCCCGAGGGCTGTGCTTCTTGCACCCCCGCTCCCCCCGGCAGCCGGGGGCAGCTGCCCACAGCCGCCCACCCGCGCGGGGCGCCGCCTGCAGTCTACCGGGCGGCCACGAGATGGCGGTGCGCCCCCTCTTACCGCACCACGCTCCTGCCGCCCCCGGTCCGGCCCCGGCCAGGGCTCGCTGCCCCCTAGCCCTCCCGCACTTGCAAAATTCAGGAGGAATTCAAGCGGAAACACGATTAAAAACATACAGTTTCGTTCTGCTGGCTGTATGATGTTTGTCACTGTGTAGCTGGGACAAAAGGCGGGCGGTGCCAACAGGTATTCGGTGCTCGCGGGGGCAGGGAGGGAGCCGGGCCACCGACCCTCCGCGTTCGGCTGGGGGGCCCCGGCTGCAGCCCCGAAGGAGCCGGGGCCGGGAGGGCGGCCGTGTGCGGCCGGGGGCGGTGCCAGCAGTAAGGCCCTGGGGGGCGCTTCTTTCCCTCCGGACGCCTTTCCCTCTGGGTCTCCGAGTAGCAAAACGCTCTTCCAGAAGTCAGACAGCACCGTTTCAGCCTTTTGATCCCTTTCGGGACAAGCACAAATTGCAAGCCTTTCAGCCGTAAAGGTTTTATGCAACTTAAGCCGTGCTAAAATATATATATATATTTAATTTTAATTTTATTTATTTTATTTTTATTTTATTTTATTTTATTTGGTCAGAGGATGACTATTTGAGTGAGTCTGGCAGTGAGCGGACCAAGTTCTCACAAGCTGCCTTGTCAGGCCTGATGATTCAGCCTGGTGTAGCAGCAAACTTGTGATTTGTCTCTGAGTGCTTTGCCATATTGTATTCTATGAACGCATGGAAATTAATCTTTAGTGACAACAGCTTGGTAATCATCAACGGGGATGAATGTTCAGAGTACAATTCCTAACAGCGTTCTTGTATCAAGAAATTTCACTTTCTAGCATCATTTCCTCACCCAGTGCCCTTGGATTGATCTTTTATACTCATTGTCTGTTTCAGCATCGATATTGTTCAGGGTAAAGGCTGTCTGGTAATTAATACATATGCACAATATTTACACAGTGTCTAGCACACTTAGATGCTTTTACATCATAAAGCATTCAGTAACAGTTATAAGTATGACCAATGAGCAAAACCAAATTAAAACCATTAGTTTTATGTGTTTGTCTTAATGGTGGCCTTTGACTAGTTGTGTTCTTTGAATGTGAAACTCAAGGAACGTGAATATAGTAAAGGATTTCAAATGGCCCTTTCAGTTCTGTTTTATATGGCCTGTGTCTACAAGCAAGCTGTTTACACAAACTCTGGAAATTGCATAAGTGCTTATATAATGCTTCAGGATCTGGTTTCAAAAAGAGAAATATCTCATTGGGTGTGTAATATACTGCTGTAAATGGAAGTCATACCAAGGGTGAATGTTGGGAAGAATAACTGTTATGAAAACCCCTTCTATGCCCCCGTTTTCCCAGAAGTTCTTGGCTTTTTTAGAAAATGTGAATTTCCAGATGGGATTAAGGTAGCCCTCGGTGGAGGAGCTTGGAAAATAAAAGCACTGCCTGTTATTGCATGGGTGTTTCTAGTAGATTAAGTGAAATATGGCTGGGACATTTTGTTCTTTTCTACTTAAACAGGCCGTATGAATTTTGAGAAATAACACTTGGTATTTCACTTCCATGTATTATCTCTGATGTTCTTTTTCTCAGGGGTTCTAGAGATATTAGGAATTATCTACCCAGCCAATTCATTTCCTTTAGAGCCAAATCATTTATTCTGAATAAACATTCTTGTCCTGGATGTATATGTATACTCCTACATATCCACACATGTAATTTTTACAATCTAACTAGTAAAAGAGGCTAAAGAACATATGCAAACAGCTGAGAGTGGGAGGCATTGATTATTAAATGAAGCGGTTGAGTCCAGAGTACAAGTAATTGTGTAGAAACATCCATTTTTATAAGAGTTGGATGACACACTGAGCTTGGCTTGTGAAAAACATTTTAAAGTCATTTATTTTCTGTCTTTAAAAGATAAACACTTTTGTTCAAGGTTCTGCTTATAATAGGAGGTCTGTTCTACCCTGGATCTGCCACTGATGAACAACCAAGTTGTTACCAAGTTGTTGTTGAGCTGGCAGCAGAGTAGAGAAGTCTTGATGGAGGTGGGTTTGCTTCAGAGATTTACAGAAGTCTCTCTCTCTTTTTTTTTTTTTTTTAATGAGTGCATGTGCATGATAGTATTGAGAAGCAGGGAACAATTTTAGAGGGAAGACTTCAATCAGTGGTTTTCACCTCAGAAAAAAGCTTTTTTTTTTTTTTTTTTTTTTTTTTTCCCTTATTATAATAATCTCTGTAATTGCTGGAACAAGATTTCCTGAGTTTAGCCATTACAAATTCCAAAGACTTGGGCTGAGGCTAAGCCTCTTCCCTATGTGTATGGTCTGAGTTGTGGGATGGAGACAGACTGATGCCCTGCATGTTCCCTGAGCTACAGAGCAGAGTAATGGGGACAGGCAGTAATTTGCAGTACTGGCAAGAACCCTATTCTCTGCTGTCCCAGAGATGAGATAATCAACAACTGTCAGATCCCCATCAGGCTTCTGCTGAAGCTGTATATGTTTGCTGAACTTAAGTTATGATGTGTATAAGAAAAAGCAGTTTTTTGTTCAGGTCCCAAATATGTTCAGTCTCTATCACTGCTGATCAGATTCCCATTCTCTCTTTGTTCCCCTTGGGCTTCTTTCGGGTAATAAGGGGCACTGCCAATGAACAGGGCACCTGGTCTGCAGTGTGTGCTCCAGCACATAGTCTCCCATCATGCCTTTGGACTTGCAGCAGGAGTATGAGCTGGAGGGCCTTTCCTCTTCTGATATTTCAGTAGGATCAGCCCTGGTCCCCAGTTTCCTTCACAGCAAGCAGCCTTCAGTCTTCTTTGCAACAGCAGGTAATTAACTATCTTGCCACTCACCCTGTTGGAGCATGTTGCTGTGTTCCAGCACTGGAAGTCTTAACCAAAATATAAAAAAGCCTAGTCACCTACGAGGAAGATTTAATTTGCTAATGATATTACTTCAGTTCTCAATAGTGAAGATCAAGCCTTTTTGTATTACAACTGAATTTTTATTTATTTATAATCATTACTTTTCTGTGGTTTAATATGAAAATCATTGCCTCGGGAAAAAAAAACAAAAACAAAACCAATTTTTTTTTTGGTTGTTGACTACTAATTTTAAGCAGCACTTCAATGTCTGACAAGGGGAGTGCTTGATGTTAATTATTTTTTGATGTGAGCATAATCATGTACAAAATTTGCTTTCATGCACAGTCTTCCATGTAAGTTTATATTTTTGAAATCTGAACCTTAACAGGGAACAAAATAAACACAGTCTTCAGAGTTATTATAATCTGATTGTCATAGAACAAAATACCTTGTCATCTCCCACTACATGGCTCTTCCATATAACTGTTGATTTGCATCATTTATTCTGTTATACTTCATTGATTATGTTACTTCAAAATTGTTGTTTATTCAGCCTAACAGCCATTCCAACAAGAAAAGGTAAATACGGGATAAACTATATTTTAGATTCTTACAAACAAAGCCCTCAAAGCTGGAATTCTAAATTCAGACGTAGTGACACTGATGACCTCTGGGATGAAATAGAACTGGATTCTGGATCAAGAAAGAGGAGTAAATTTGGACTAAAGGAAGAGTTTGTATCCACGCTAAGCTGCCACTTAAAACATCTAGATCTGGGGGAATTCTAACAAATTGAATTTGCTCCCTCCACTGGAATAGTTTTGGCACACGTATTTTATTGAAGACAGTGTCTAGATATTGATATATAGTTTTCTTACATACAAATACTTTTAAACTGTATATAATTGTTCTCTTTTTAGTAATAGCTTTCAGAAAATTCTTAGAAATGCTTCAGGAGAAATGTTTTATGCCAGTGACTTTATAATTGTTTTCCAGGTAGCTAGTTGTGTTTTCAAGTCATTTGTGCCAATAGTATCTCTTTAGAGATAAGATGTGTTATACAGGAAAAATAAACTTTGTAAGAAAAGAAAGTAACTGATTTACAAAAACTGTAGACATCCCATTCTTTTGTAAATACAGTGCAGGTCATAATGCTTAGCTTTACTACCGTGCTATACTTCGTGTGTTTTCTCATTTCAGACATACCAAGAGGATGAATAAGACAGGAGAAGCAAGAGTGATATCCATGTGTGTGTGTTGTGGTTTAACACGGCTGGCAGCTAAACACCACACAGCCGTTCGCTCACCCTCCGCCCTCCCTCTCTGGGATGGGGGAGAGAAACGGGAAAGTGAAGCCTGTGGGTTGAGATAAAGACAGTTTATTAAGGTAGAAAATAATAATAATAATAATAATATATACAAACAAATGATGCACAATGCAATTGCTCACCACCTGCTGACCGATGCCCAGCCCAACCCCGAGCAGCCGGCCCCCCACCCTGGCTAGCCACCCCTATCTATTGTTTAGCATGATGTCAGACGGTATGGAATACCCTTTTGGCCAGTTTGGGTCAGCTGTCCTGCGTCTGTCCCCTCCCAGCTCCTGCTGCACCCCTAGCCTGCCCGCTGGCAGGACAGAGCGAGAAGCTGAGAAGTCCTTGGCCTTGTGGAAGCACTGCTCTGCAGCAATTAAAACATCAGCATGGTATCAGCACTCTTCTCATCCTAATCCAAAACATAGCACCCTACCAGCTACTAGGAGGAAAAATAACTCTGTCCTAACTGAAACCAGGACAGTGTGTCATTCTGCCAATATGTGTATACACACACACACAGCTATATATAAATTAAATGCTTATAATTTCAAAATGATGAAATACTACAGAGAAATTATAACCTTACAAGTCATTTACAGATATTGCAATTCTGGTTAATACATCCCCAAAGCGTTTTTTTTTTTTTTTTTTTTTTTTTCTGGCACATATGGTAACATCATAACTTCAGATCTCATTCCCAGCCATTGCTGGCTGTTCTTGGGTGTGGGAAGAGGTGATGATTAGCTAAGACAAAACTAGCTGTTCACAACATGGAACTTCGTTGTTATTGGTGATAAAAATGGTTTTGGAATAAACTGAAGACTTTCATTGGAAAATGCCTGTTTCATTTTTTTTTTTAAGTCAGCTGTACGTGCAATTATATAATTGATGTTTTCAGTGCTATATATTTCTTTTGTTTACATACTTTTACACATTAAGGATATGAAAATGTTTCAAATAGGGAAGACAGAAGGCATTACCATGAGAATTTGTAAACATAACAACGTTCTTTGAGAACATAAAGTGTCTACATTTGTGAAGTTCTTAGAGACTATTGTGTCATTTCAGCCTTTCCGTACAGTTCTTTAGTTTTTCTATGACGCTTTCAATGGATTTTAGTCCACAGAAAGCACATTTGTATCATTTTCCATTCTGTTACTGAAAGGATTATTGTGTTTCAGCCCATTTACAATGTATTCCTGTCCTTAATCACTGAGCTTAGTTTAAGAAAGAACACATGAAAACGGGATATTTCTCATGCTTCCATAATTAATTGCAGTTAGGTGTTTTGCTGCTTCTGCTTTTTAGTTTTATGTGGAATTGGGTAAGGATCTGTTATGCAGGAGAAGGTACAAACACGGGAAGACCAAAAGAGATCACAAGTTGAATAAATCAGAATAGTGGATTTGTCTTGCCAAATATTGGAACTGGTGTCAAACATGCTGTTGTGATTACTTCTAATTCAGCAGGTCAGTCTTATCCATGAAATTTCCTCCACATTTCTCAAATTGTTTCAGTTCTTCAGAGACTTTACAGCATCCTTCCCTGACACCTCGACTGATAAATTTATTACTGGCTGTAAGTGTGGGTTGTGAGGTAAAGCTATCCTCTATATTTACATTGATGTCATGTTGAAAGGAGAAAAGAGAATAGTTCTGAAAGCCTTAGATCTCGGAACATCAGGAATGTCAGCTAATAGCTTTCAATTTTTTTTTTTTTTTAGTAGTCCAAAAAAGGTTTTTAAGGTCTTATTTACAGCTAATGTATATAGAAGGACTTGAAAATTAAAAGCAGCTCTGGCATGCTCACTTTCAATTTTGATGTAATTTCAATAGCCTAAGCCTCTGGATACTTGGCTCTGCATTTCACTATCTCCTTAGCATCTGGAAGAGCTACAGGACTCTGCATTCTGTGCATGTAATCCAGGATGCTTACAACCCTGTTTTCCAAGGTATTTGCAAGCTCTTTCTGTGTAAAAATATCAGCCTCCAAAATGCTTGCTGCAATTGATATTTCTATAAAGGCTGAAGTATAGGAATATAAAGGATTTTCCACATCAGCTAACAATTAAATGCTTTATAGTGTTTTCCATAGATATTTTTCCCTTGCCCACCTTATCCATGTTTTTCTACTTTGATTCACTTAGTGGCCTCAGCTTACTGTCCTTGCCAGCCTCCTCACCTCAGGCCATCTTGAGTTCTTCCCTCTGGGGAGTTTCTGTAAAATTCCTTTCCCAACCTGGTCTGGTCCTGGCAATTCAGCCAGCTTCCATTTGCTCTTACATTTGCTCTGTTAGTTCTTTGATTGTTGGGCATTCTGCATGTTTCTGTGAGAGCGATTACAAGCTGGTTTAGGTGGGTGCAATGTGTGGGATGGAATCCCAAACAGTTCTGGAGGCAAAGACCCTTTCATCTGAGCAGCAGCTTCTGCTTCCAAATGATAGCAAATCCACAGGATATGTATTTATAGGATTTTTTCCATTGTGTCAATAGGATTTTTCCATTCTTAGCCTGTGGAATTCTGATGATTTTTTGTAGGTGTTAGAGCTAGACTGGATCCAGATGCTGATGTATCAGCCTCTCAAATTTTCACTAATATGCAATCCACTTTTGCTGGTTCTGTGCTGGATTTCTCAGCTGGCTGGCTTTGATTTAGGCAGTTCAAGTTTCAGGGCACTTTCATGCATGCAGCTTAAAGTGCAGTAGGACTCCTTTACAAGCAGGATACTCTATCATCAAGCTCTGTATATCAAAGCAGCTCTTGAGCCTCTCTAGACCTGAACTGTGTCTGCTCGTGCAGCATGCTGTGGGTGGGAGTACTGCTGTGCATGTGTAGGTCCTGACAACCTGAAAGAAAGAATGCTACAGGCAAACTGTTTAACCATTCTCTAAAAAAAAATGTGATATGAATGTGATGCAATGATTAGTCTTAAGAATGTTTTGTTCTGGAAACTAAATTTAGAGCTCCTTTAGGATATAGGACTCCCAGATCTGCAATATGTTTCCCAGGAACCCCAAATTCTCTGTAACCTTCTTCATTCTGTTATATATGAGATACACCCATATGTCAACTATAATTTGGAAGGACAATGAAATTTGCTTATGTAGCTAATACTGGTAGTATTTTGACAAGCAGTTGCATTTTTTAAGTTGAAATTATTATTTGTAGAAATAAGAACTTAGTGTCCAGAATCAGTTTTGATGATTTTCCCAAGAGAAGAAATTCTTAGAAAAAAAGGTTTTTAAATAGTCAAAGTACCTGTTGACATTTTTAATTGAGAAAAATGAATTCACTTTATTTTTTATTTTTTAGTGAATTTATTATTTATTAATATTTAGTGAATTGGCAGTCACATTTTTTTTTTTAATCATCAAAATGTTCACAAAGATTCTGTCTCTACTATTTATCTCTACAAATAACATTTTACTGTAATGTATTCAGACTGATTAGACAACCCTGTTGCTCATAACAGACAAGGTTCACTGAAATATGTGTTTGAAATGGTGGTTCTGTTATGCTCCCCTCTACTATGATAGAACGGTAGTGTGAAAGTTCTGATAAAAAGTATTTCCTAGACAGGATATGAGAGTAAGAGTTATTCAAATAATGTACAGATTTAGCTCTTGGTCGTTTCAGTAAAACTGCTAGCAGCGTGTTAATTAATGGTGTTTGCTCTGGTGTATTGTGAGAAGTGGATCTGTGCTAATGGATAGACTGGACCAGGCCCAAATCTAGAACACCTTGGAGTTGGCAGAAGTAGCAGTACTTGGTCAATTACCATCATGAACTAGTCTCAGACTAGTTCTGAGCTCCTTATTAACCTGATGGGCTATCTTGCCTGCTTTGTGAAGGTTTTAGACTTATGAGCACTTTGGCATGAGCAGTGTCTTTTCATTACTTCTGTTTGATTTACAAGCTGCTTTTGAAACTGTTAACCAAAGTGATGGCCTTGAGCACCTTGCAGGACTCTTGGGCTTGTTCAAGACCTGAGACCCAAATGTTTAATTTCTGTGAGCAGTACCGGTGGTTCTTAACAGTCCTCCAACCTTATTTAGCATGAGTTTTCTCTGAGTCCTCTGGAAAGTTTCTAGATTTTCAGATGAGGTTTGACTTTGCATTTTCAGTGAACTGATACTGATATAAAAAGGATATACAACTTTACCTTTTTCGTCTTGCTTAAGACTCTGTTATATCCAAATGCTTGTCCTCTTCATTTCAGTATTTTCCTAAACAGATTTTGTTAATTTACTCTCCCATTTTTTGTTGTGAAGAGCTTTTGAGGAAAACCTCAGTGTTTTTTAGTTTATGTGATTAAAATTCTCCAACGGCTTTCCAGTCAGCTGTTAGTTCTGCAACATGCTTTAATAAGAAAACAAAAGGTGTTTGCTGTCATCACAGAATGTCACACAGGAGAAGAAGATGTGAACTTGTGATCAGCATCAGGCCTGAGCTTCCAGCGAGTGGTGTGGGAGCTGCTGCTGTTACACATATTGTGCTGCTGCACGAGTGGGAGGAGATGAAACTTCTGCCATTTCTATGGCATCACTCAGCAAGGTGTAAATGAAGTATGAAATAAAAACTCTCAACCCACTCAGTGCACAGACAGAAAAAAGATAGTGCTTTATACTTGCTGCTGTGATAGGCTATTTGCTGTAATATTAACCTTACACAGTGCCAAAATGCTCTCTAAGTTTTACAATCTCAGGTCAAAAGAGAAATGATTTCTTGTTAGGTCTCCTCGTTTTTCTCTCTTTCCACCAACATGCTACTGCATGTCAAAGCTGGTGATGCAGAGCAGGAGTGAGGTGAAAATACTGACAAGGGGATTTTGTTCTCAGGGAAAGAAAGTCTGTAAGTGAATCAGTAGGCACAATTTACAATGAACTTCAGAGTAAAATGATAAAACACCGCACACTGGATGCGGCTGCAGATTTAGAAACATTTGTTGTCTTCATTTTATTGAGCTCAGCCGGGTGATTTGGGAGGAAGGAGCCATAGGTGGTAATGTATCTATGCTATGTTTAAATTCATTAGCACCAGGGAGTCTGTTTGTGTTGCTAGGTAGCTTATTTGGTGTGGTAGCAGTCTTTGGAAGGAAATGTTTTTCAGGCCCAGATTTGCCCCTAGGTCTTGCCCTCATAGCTTAACAAATTTCTACCTAGATCCTTGTGGGATCCCACTCATTATTTTTAAGCCATAAACAAGTCTCCTGGCAGCCTTCTTTTTATTTGGCTGGAAACGTTCAGTTGTTGAAGCCTCTGAGCTAGATCCTAAGCTGGTGTAAATAAAGCAGCTTCACTGATGTCAATAAAATCAGGCCAGTTTATACCAGCTGAAACTCTGTCTCTTCAGAAGCAAGGCAGCTCCTAATCTCCATGCCATTCACATAGGGGTGAATATTTTCATTTTTTTTTTTTTTTTAAATCCTTGCATGTCCTTTGTAGAACTAAGTGATTTGTGCTGCAGACACTGCTGAAACATAGAAAGAAGTAAGATGGATGCTGATTTAAAATGCTGGACACCTGGACCCCTGTCTTGTTCTGCCAGAGACCTCTGCGTGGCAGCATTGTTATTTCTCTTTGTGCTCCCAATCTTCCCCTCTTATTTTCCAGTCTTAGAAAAGCATGGGGATAAAGCCAGTAAATACTGCAGTGGATATTGCAGTAACAGAAACTACAGTGTAGAGGGGCATCCAGTACCATCACTGCAGAACAAGCATAAACAGAGAAATGGAGCTTCCGAGCAGTGACCAAGACCCTGCTCAGCTACTGGACAGCTGCATAAAGGAATGATCATACAGGAAGCATCATATATGGAGTTGTGTGCAGAGTGTGGTCCCTGCTGGTTACACTGAGTAGCAAAGTGGCATGGATTCATACAAGGGATGAGCTTTCTGTAAGACTGCACAGGAGGTAAGGGGATGCGAGACACCTGGCGCTGCATTCAGGATAATTCAGCCTATAGAATCAGCTTTGGGAAGGCAGGATAAATTCTGGTGGGAGGGGTTTATGTAAATGCCATTCTGATTAAAGCAGGGAGCATGAAGGTAAGAAATTACAGTCTGCTTCATCCTACAGTGCTTGCCAGCGATACTATGCCCATAGGGAAAGCTTTGTGATAAGAAATAAAAACAGCAAGATTCAAAGAAAACCAGGCACCTTTGTAAAGACGTGAAGGAAATTGGGTCATTAAAACACTCTTCAGGCTTTCAAGAGGTATGGGAAAGACCAGAATAGTGCACATGCAATGTTTGTATTAAGTCTTAAGAAGGCCGATAATCCTTTTGGTGCACAGAAATAACTATCACCCACCTGGAGAAAAGTCTGCAATACAGTCATGTGAGGACAAAATTGGAAGGCCATTTGAAAGTAGGACAGTAGGGGCCATGGGCTGGTTGGTGGAGCTATATTGCCCATTATGTTCCCTAATGCAATTTATTACTTAATTTGTTGTGCAATTGCTAGAGAGTGAATTTTCTCTATTTCTGCCCTTCAGTAAATTCTAAACAAAATAAAGCTTCCTCATTGTTACAAATTGAGATGTAGTGGAAATACAGCTTACACTGCTGCAAAGTCAGATACAAGAGCAGTGCATTAGCTGGGCTAATAAAAATTTCAGCCTAATCAGGTAATAGGTGCCACAATACAAAGTACTTTCTTATAGAATAAAAATGTCTGTGAAAGAAGGTTTTAGATACCCCATATAGGATCAATATAGGGTAGGACTTAGATTTATCATGTCTGTATCTGTTTGGTCACAAATGTATTGCACTGTAATATGTAAGTTCTGGTCAGATGCACATTTATAAAATAATGCTACATTGCTCTTGTAAGCAAGTTCAAAAACTAAGCATATCATTTGCATAAGGATGAGTCCTTGATGATCCTTCTCCTTATTTACAGTTTGCAAATGAATGCTTACAAAACCAAGAGATACACATTTGCTCACTATTAATTTATAGCCATGTTACTTTATAATTGTCTCTGAAATTATTACATACAAGTTAAATTCAAACTATTCATTTATGCCACTGCTGACAAACAGCATTCTGATTTTTTCTAGGGAAAAGAATGGATAATAAACAGAAGCAGTAGGAAATCTTTTTAAAAACTTAATTTTATAATATTTATTGTTGCTTTTACTATATTTATTAATTTATTTACCTTGTTTCTGAAAGAAATAAAACAGGTGATAGAAACCAAACTAAACCTCAGAGGATTCCAGGTCATTTAGGTAAGTGAACTACCAGCTAGCAAATGCAGTTTAATGTAGAAAAATGTTAAACAATTCATCTGGGAGGAAGGAATCAGTCTAAGGAATATGTACTAAATATGTAGTCATCCAGCATACTGATTAGGAAAGAGGTGGAATAGTGATGGAGAAATAACTGAAAACATGAGTTCCAGTGCACTGTAGCATTAAGAATTTTGAACAATATATTAAAGAAGAGAAGGCTGCATAGCCATAATAGAGGATGGATTGAAATTTCATTTAAAACAGGATTAAAGTTCCTCAGATTTTTTTCCTCAGTGGTTGAAGAATAAGGAAAATAGTTACTCATAGCATTTTTCATATTAATGAAACATTCCCTGCAACTTTTGCAAAGAAATGACTGCTTCTAGAGAGTCTGCTCTCATCAAAGACAATGTGCCAGTTAGAAAACACATACCAAACCAGAAATTTCAAGCTGTGCAGAAGCATGTGTGTGCAAACATGCACCAATGGGTATTGATATCTTAGGCTTATTTTACTATGAAACTGCAATGTAATGCAAGGAGTGCTGCACTGAGTGGTTAACTGCCACATATCCAAATTAATGACCAGAATGGTCAAGAAATAATTTCTGCTTTTCAGTTCTCAGAGACTGCCCTGCAGCTTCTTCACAGAGACCAGAGGTAAGTGGGAAGGCAGGCTGGATAGCAGGGGCCATGCATTCAGCTTGTAGGTACCTTAGGGTAATGAGTTACTCCTGAGTATCAGGTGTTTTCAGATGTGTGTAAGTATTGGCAGTACTGCAGAAAATGCTCTACTGATGCTGTGTGGGTATAGCTATTCACATGCCATGCTCCCTTGCTTAGGCTCTTATCAAGCAAAATATTTTTTTCCATGATTCCAGCATGGCCATGTGTGTCAACATGACTCCTATATTCCTATTTAAATTATTCTTATTTAAATCCTTCTATGCTGTCTCAAGCCTTTTTTTTTTTTTTTTTTTTTTTTTTTTTTCTATTGGGCTATACAATCAACAGCTAGAAAAGCATGATGCATCAGCGCTGAGCAGCCTGTGTGTTTGTATGTGCCTGTGCAGGGCTGTGTGGTTCTGCAGGGAGGAAAGTAGGCCCATGGCACTGCTACACAGCTCGCACCCAGGGCTCTGAAAAATATCCTGTGGCCAACAGACATATGGTGATTTCAGTGGTGCTGTACTCACTGTCTGCCTGGCAGGAGGTCGGGGCCCTGCCCAGAGCTGGCAGGATGGAGTATATGCCTGTGTCAGCTGCTTCTGTTTGCAGTGCAGTGTTTTAGCACTATCCTCATTTACACGGACAATTTAACCTCTTAGACAGGGAACAGGCATCGTTGTCTTTCTGTCAGCATGACTAGAAAGACACTATGCCCAAATGAAGGGTGAGCCGAGCAGCCACAAGCAGAAATATCTCACAATGGACCATGATGTAATAGGTGTTCTATGCATCACTGTCTGAGAATGGGAGGTTACCCAGCAGCTGCAGTGGTGGGGCCGAGCACTCTGTGGCATGCAGTCCACCAGTTGTCAAAAGCTGCACTGCTGCAGCAAGAATGCCAAAGAGATGCAGAAACATGCAAGGCATCCATGCTCTGCCATGCAGACATAGCACATCCTCAGGCTGTCTGTGCAGTCCTGCTTCCCAGCCAGTTATCTGACAAAAAGCTTACTATCTTGCCGTTCAGAAGAATCACATTTCGGTGGAATTGCATGATGTGGTCTATACGCGTGTCAGAATCTTTATGGTATTATTCCATTGTCATTTATCCTTATCCCTGAAATGGCAGAACTTTGCATTATGCAGATGCCACTTAACATCTATCACAGCAACTCCCTGCACAGCTAGACTGCAACAGGTGACCAAATAGTTTGGCTTCATTTTCAAATAAATGCTTATTTATGCAAATGTATGCTTTGAATATGCTTATGAAGAGCGGGCTGAAGAAAAATATCCTTTGCTTTAAAGAAAGAGCAACTGCAGGGATCCTCACTGAAATCCCCTTAGCCTGACTCTAGGTAGAGAGGCCAGAGACCAGTAGATGGCAATCTCTGTCTGTCACAGAAGAGCAGGGTTTTAATGCAGAGGCTCTTGTGTGCATCTTCCCTTTGCTTATTACAGTTTACTTGAAGGGCAAAACGACCTGAAAATCGTAGGCAGCCTTTGTTAGGCTCAAAATGTCAGAATCTGGAAAAACACAGCTGAAGTTCTGCTTTATGCAAATCCCAGCTAGCTGGATCTGTAAAAAGCAAGCTAACCTAATGGCATGAATTTGTGCTAATCTTTTTCATTTTTTAAGGACAAGACAGAGAGTTATTTTATAGCATTGTTGTGCTTTTCATCCTGTGTGCTGCTAATCTTTTAATGCACTCTTTAGAAAAAAGAAAATGTCTGTTTTCTCTACACCCCACATTTTTTTTCCCACAGTATTTAAAATCAGAAATAACGTGATTTTCAGCTGACTTAAAAAGGAGTCAAGACACAAAAGAAAAGCATTTACCTGCTATAGTGACAAATCTGCCATGCTAGAGTAATGTGTCCAAGCAGCAGTTTGAGAGTCTAGTTTAGCATTTGAAATGGAAAATGGATGGTATTAACGCTATCACTGTAATTTTTATACTTTTTTTTTTTATTGCAGAACAGAAGATTAATGCTGCTAATTTCAGTTATGTGAAAACTATGAGCTGATAAAAAACTTGGATGTTTTTCTAAAGCAAATATTAATAGTAGAAGAAGGAATATTCCTATCCTGTGGTGGAAATAATTGTGTCAGTAATCTCACCATGCTGCTTTAAATGAGCTTGCATCATTTCATGCAGTATCATACTGCAGACATTTGATCATCTATAACATGATGATGGAATGATGAAAAAGAAGGCTAAATTAATATCCTAGGTATAGTGACACTGGTTACAATATAGGTTTCACTGGGAATGCAGGATTTTCTGCGCTATCCTTTAATGAATTCTTGCACTGCTTTCCATCTGCTGGCCTCTGATAGTGGATTGCATTCCTGATGCACCCTTTATGTTACATGCTAGTAGTTAGCTGAGTAGCACAGAACATATCTTTATGAGTAGCATTCATTAGGGAGAGGAATTAACTGCAAACTGGATCTGTCTGTTGTCCTATAGGATAAAAGATGAATAGAGAACTACTATGCTAGCTATGCAAAACCTGAATGTTTGGGAGATAACCAGTGCTCTCAGTGTGGAGCAGGAGACCTGGAGGTGCATGTGAACATGTAGCTCAAAGTAGCTAAGTTAAGGAGAGATGCCCTAACGTGAGTATTGCGGGCAAGACATATTCTTGCACTTTGTTTCACCCTAATGAAAGGATTTTTATCTGATGATGCAGATGTGACATGATCTATGAGAGGTAGGACACAAAAGCTTTATGAGAAACCTTGACTACAACCAGACACTAAGACATGCGTAGCCTATTCCAACTTAAAGGTACTCCATTTTATAGGTCAATTATTCTTCTAAAAGAAAAAAATTATTTTAAAAGAAAAGGGAGAGGAATCCAAGCAGTGCTCATAGCAACACTGTGTTTTGAATGAATGATAAATGATGGACATGCCATAGCAGAAGAAAAACCTCTTATATTAAGAAGGGTGAAAAGAAAAGAAATAAGCATGTTTATGGGTAGAAGGCACTAATTTAAGAGAAAAGATTATAAAAACGATTTTTTGACATGATAACTTCTACAAGTGGTTGAGTACATGCAGATATGTTTTGGGAAATGTGGGCTCAATTACAAGCAGAACAGAAATTGCTGGAATTGTTTTTCATGATAGAAAAGACTATGTTTTGCAATTACACTAAATAAGGAAAACTCAGATAAAAATCTCCTTTGCTTCAAGAACATTTATGTTGTAAAGCAACTTCCCAAAGAAATAATACACATCCACTGCTTGAAACAACTAAAAGTTCATTAAATAATATCAAATGGGAATGTATAAACATTTTCCATCTCTAGCATATGTGATTAAAGGAAAAAAAAAGTAGAAAAGTTACATGCAATTTCTTCCCAGCGGGCTGAGTGCATGTTTACACTATAGTGGCAGAGGCAGAGAAGTGTTTTCAGTGCCTACAGCAGAAGCCTGTTCAGGTGCCTACACTCAGCACCTCAGTTGCACTTGTCCTTGAAGGACGGGGTACATCTAGTGGTTAATCAAAGGTGCCTGTGAAAGGCAGCAGCTAGGTTTTACTTAAATGTTCCCAATCACTCTTTAGAAGCCGTTGTTTTTTGTTTGTTTGTTTGTTTCACTGGTTATATGGGGAACCTGTACACCTTTGAGGCCTGAGATAAAGGCTTAAAAGAAGGACATTGAGGTAACACCTCAATGTCCTTCTGAATGCATGCGTTTTTGAAACATTTGACCTCATCTCCATAGACAGTTACCTACTTTTATTTTATTCAAAGTCAGCAAACAAGAATATAATTCAAAATTCTTTTTCCTCAGCTGTTGGGGTGATTTTACACCACATTATGTTCTTGCAAATAACTACAGAAGGTGCAAAGATTTTTTTTTCTTTTTAAAAAAGTTTGTCTTATTTTCTTCTGCAATTGTGAATCTTTTAAAAACAGTGATCTATGTTCTTTTTTCCCCTTCTGGTAATCAGGGACAGAGAACGCTAGGGCTCCCATACTGGTCTCAAGGCTGATGCTGGACCTAGCAGCTGCAAAGGTTTCCATCAGCTGTTCTTGTTTCCAAATTTTTGAAATGCTACCAAAAACAAAGCTTCTCTTTTCTGACAAAGAACTAGGGATGGCACTGCATGTCTTTCTGGTATGCTAATCATTTTTGGATTTCAGCACACAGCAATAAAAATTTTCCCAGCAGGATAAAAGTAGTCCATGGATTGTTTCATTCCATCAGCCCTGCCATGCATGCTGTGACATAAATGTTACCAGAGTAGTTTTGGTGGGATTTTCTTTGCTAGAACATTAGGTCTGGAACAAAGTATTTCCAACTATGTTATCATTGAAGTTTGTAGAAGAATTCTCAGACCTGCAGTTCCTCTTGGTTCTGTATCAAAAACATGTTTTATGGGATTACTATTCAGTTAGGGATATTTTGGTGCAGCAAAATAAGCTAAACTGGTTAGGTGGCATTGCTTTACTGCAGATTTTTTTTTAAGCTTAAATATTTGCTGAAAGGACAATGAAAGGATTTTAATGAAATATAGCAGGTAATAGCTACCATGCAAATTCAGTAGTGTTAGGAAGTTGTTCCTGAATTTTAGTTATCATCTGTACTTTGTACCCAGAAGGAAATTATTCTGATTTTTTTTTTTTCTTGATTTTACTCATATTCCTTTTAAATCTTTTACCAGCAGAGACCTAGTGTAATCAGCAGCACTGCTCCCAGTGAGAACCGAACTCTCAGAAACCATCACATTATTCTCAAAATCTTGTTTCATGGGCAATGAGAAAGCTCACCTAAGGTATACATACACTTACATGTATATATCCAAACATTTTTTGTTAGATAACTGAAATTTATGAATCTAATAGTTATTAACCCAGAACTAATTATTACAGAAAAGGAAGGAATAATAAAACAGTACAAATTGTTATTATACATGTAGTAAGTTTCTAGCCCTTATCCTGATATTATACTCACCTTTTCTCTGCTCCTCCTAATGTCAGCATTTTCATTCTGGTGGGGAGTGTTGTAATAAGTTGTCAGCACCATAGCCCTTCACTGAAAGAAATATAATACTTGTGTTGATGATTTCTTTGCTCTAGGATCCACATGGGGCTCTTTCTATATGCTTGCTAACACACTTTTACCTCTTGCTCTTTTTTTTTTTTTTTTTGGTCCGAAGGTCAATGTTGCATCAAAATTTGCTACATATGGTGCATTTAACATACTTTAGATAGTATTTCTTTGTTCTTTGTGTTACTACTAAGCTCAGTTTCGGCCATCTGCAGGTCTGCATTTCTTAATGGACTGATGAGGTGTTGTTTACAGCTGTGGGACCTCTGCTGCCAGTCTGTGCCCCATCTTTTATCATGCTGTGCCTGTATTCCTCCATACCTAAACCTACCTCTTCAGCTCTTAGGACCTCTATTTACGTATTAGGCTTGTATTTTCTATGCTACATTATTATGCTAGGCTTGTAAAAACTATGGTGATACTAGGCAAATATAAACAAAAGTAAAAGAAATTACCCACAGACACCTCAACAACTGAAAAAAATGCTGTTACAGCTAAACCAAGTAAAATGAAGTTGCTGGCAAGTCAAGGAAGTTCAGACAGAGCAGGCCTTGAAAACTTCAGCCCTAAGACCTTGAAAATACAGTACAAATCTTACAGATTGCTACCAGCCATGAGAATAGTGCATTACAAAGCTGCATGATTATAGAACAGGTGGCACTGAACAGATTCCTTGCTCTGATATCCCCTAATGTTGGGGCTGCAGTCTTTTTATTTGATTTGTTTAAACCAACTTTCTGACAGAAGACTGTACAACTGATAGCCTGTTGCACTCAGAACTTAAAAAATACAGGAAATAGTGTTGTGGCAGGATGACAATGACAAAAAATGGCTTCACACACCACGTTCACACTCCACAGGAAAACTGGCTGGTGTCTTCCTGATCAGTGATGGACAAGGGGCATTCACAGCATGTATGGGAGATGAAGTCTATGACTATCCAATCACAAGGGAAAATATTAGAAATAAAGCTGGAATCTTCCACTTGGGGAAATAAAGATCAGCTGCAATGACCAGTAATTCTGTACAGTTTAATTTGCAGTGGATATTCACATGTATCTGTGCGAATGAGGTGATTCTTGTTTTGATCTGGCAGTATTTTGATTTTTGTGTCCTCAAAGTCTGGTCCTCATGATCAGTTTACTTGCTCTCAGCTCAGGACCTGTAGGGAAGGATAATGAGGTCATATGTTACCTTTGCGCTATGAGAAAAGAAAGTTGGAGTGGAAAGCAAGGAAGGGAGACTCATGGCTCTACAAGCTTGTCTATGCTGGAGCAGGGAGACCTTATTATTATTATTTTTTTTTTCCATTACCATCATACATTTTTATCTGCTTCTGGCACAGCTTTGGTAATGAGGAGTAGGGTACTATTTGTGCTTTCTCAAAGGTGAACTCCATAATCTAGAACTTGAGTGTTTCTCTGGAAGGTGAGAAATATGGTCATAAGACTTTTCCCCTGGCTCATAGAAGCAATGGACCCATCCTTCCCCTCTGAACAAGCTCTCTGACTACAACATTATTATTTTGTAAAAGTTGATATCATTCCCAGCTGCATTTTAAAGGAAACCCCAAATAATCCTGATAGCTGCATTTTGTCTGGAGTTAGGAAATGCCAGGAAAGCTCTTGGAACACACATGACATAAGACTTTTTAGAGGACTTAACTGAAAGAAACATGATTACTGATCATAAATGGATGTATATGTGCTGGTGAAATTGGAGCCATTTTGTTCCCAGCTAGAAGTGTACTTCTTGGCATCTAAAGAAATTTAAACTCAAAATAACTTGATGTTTTGGCAGCAAATGAGCATTTTTTTAAAGACTAAAATCTCAAACAAGTCTGAGTTTACATGATAATGTCCCACTATGCAAAGCCCCTAGTAACCTTAAAGAAAGCTTGCTATATCACATATTGATAACAGAAACAGACTTTTACAAGCAGCCAGGCAAAAGCAAAATATCAAACTAGATCCCTCCTAGCAATTTTTCCTCCCTGTTATGGGTAGAGTTACATGTAGAAAGGGAAAAGAATTAGAGTAAAACAATCTGTTCTAGCAGAGAGTGTACTGGCTGCAGTGCGTCCCACTGCATTGCAGGTTACCCAAAGGGAAACACATACAAGTTCCTCAGGCAAAAATTCATCCATTAAACTCTTTTGAGGGGAAAGGGTAGCAGCAGTTGGTGAGGGCAGTACAGGAAAGGGCAAATGCAGACTGTACAGCAAGCTAAGAAGAAACTATAAAGGGTAGATAACATATTTTTAAAATTTTATTATTTTTTTAATGAAACTTGAATACAAGCCTTTAAAAAGCATCTTTGTAAATATAAGATCACTCTGCTGAAAGTGAGCAGGTATGGATCTGTCTCTAAATATTGCTCTGCTTCATACATGAAATGCTCAAACAAAGCTAAAAAGATGACTCCAGGTAGGCCTCTAAGTCAGAGACAACAAAATGACGAAGGTCCACAACACTTAAAAATGGTAGGTGCATTCTGTACTACACCAGTGTATCTCAGGATGAAGGAAACATACTCATATGTTACATTGTATGGCTGCATTGTGTTTTTGAATTCCTTTTCATCCCTCTCAAACCCACTCCTCTCTTCTCTTTCAACTAACTGCTAAGTGTTGTGTTAGACCGTGTTGTGGGTATTGTGAAGTGTGATAGAAGTGTGAAGAGCAACCTTTTGTTTCCTTGCTTAACTATCACTGCTACATACATGAGTTGAAATAATAATTCAAGCACAGCTATTATTTATGTAATCCCACTGTATTGCCATTTCCTCAAAACAAAAGTATTATATATATATATATATGCATGTACACATAAATTTGATTTTCACTATTTTACCTGAAAACCATCCAAAGTGGCTCAGGTCTTCACACAGTGAAAAATACATTTTTTGAGTGCTGGATTTATAAGGCTATTTGTAGACATTAAAATGAAGATTCTTGATAGTATTCAATTAGATACTTTTTTGGGTAAATCTCACACATATTTGCCTTTTTTGGCTGGTAAACTTTTCTAAATATGCCCCTTGGTTTATTATCTGAAACGTATCGTCACTTAATACAGGTAAGATATTTATGAAATTTCACCTTATATTTTGGACTCTCACATCACTGCTTTCCCTTTGGGTTACATGTAAGAAGGCAAAGAAGTAAGGATCACTGAAGTGTCTTTGGAAGAACAGCAGGACAGTGAATCAGAGATATTAGAAGCAGAGAAAAAAGTCCTTTGGGTCATCTAGTCTGACCTTTCCATTCTGCAGAATTTACTCATATATTATACTTACTAACCTCTTAATCTAACCTTTTGTTTGACTTTTTAGTTCTAAGTTGGTGAAGTTGTGACATGCAGCTACTTTCAGCTCAAATTTAAGTAGGAAGAAATAGGTATGGAAGAGAGTACAGAAATTTGCAACTTAAATGCTTAGCAGTTCACACAGTGCTGTTGTAGACTTTTGATTTTGATTAGTGATATCAAAGTTATAAAATAATTTAAAAACACAAGGGTAGTACTGTGGATGAAGTATGCCCAGATATATTCTTTGTTGCTACAGACCTCCTATAGGATCTCAGAACTGATCGAGATTCTTGAAAAATGATAGTAGTATAGCATAGAGATGACAAGGTGCATGTGGCATAACAAATCTCTCTCTGGCATAAGAGGGAGTTGCTGTAATTTTTTCTAGGTCTTAGGACATCATCAGATTCGATGTTATTCCTATTGTTGACTGACAGTAGTACTTACTTCTGGATATTTCTATTTTCTCCATGAACAAAAGTAGAAAAGGGGGGCATATGGATCATTTAAAAAAAAGGATATCCAGACTTTTATGGTTAAGAATCTTTTTTTAATATCTCAGTTAAACATTTTTTTCCTTAGGTATGGATGTCTTTTTTGCCATCTTTGGATAATGTGATTTACAGGTTTAAAGCAAGAAAGGTATTGTGATGATCTCTTAGTCTGAGCTCATGAGTAGCCTGCAGAATTCCATCCAGAGATGGAATTCCTTTCCTTCATTCATTCTGTAAAACTTGAAAATATTTGCAGATTGTGATTTTGTCTTTCCTGACCTTTCTTGACCTTTACTTTTCAACAATATAAAAAATTATACTTTCTTGTTGGGTCTTTCATTTTTTATTTTTTATTTTTTCTCCTGTCTTTACGTTAAATATAAGAGGTCTTCAGGAAGTGCAGGATTCATCAAAAAAAATAGGCTGCTTTTTTCTTACTTCAGAAAATGTATTAATTCTCCTCTGTTTAAAATATAAGAGGATAATAATGGAGTATAATTCTGATTTTTGTAGATTAAAGAAAACAGGCACAGGCAAAGACAAATTACAGAATTCAAAATGGGTATGATTTGATTCTTTAGAAGTACTGTGTCAATGATGTGAAATTTTAAATAATACTAATATATTCATATCCTGGAAATCTCAAAGGAGCAGTAAAAAGCCATGTACAATAATTACATGACCTCCTCTTTGGAGAAAAACAATAATCCAGCAAGAGTCAAGAAAAAAATAGGATTCCAATTTTAATAAGTCTCTGATCTAATCAAGACCTTGCATAACTTTCAATTTGAATTCAACTTACAGGCTATAATAGTAGGAGCTATTTTTATGTTGAATCGTGTGAGTTTCTTTTCCAAATACATCTTCCAAATTTATAATAAATATTATTCTAAATTCATATTGTTATCTATATAGATACTATTGTATAAACCTCAGTTTTCTTTATTCTGTATTCTTTCCAATCACTCAATTCATCAAGTCTTCAAGTGAGAGCAGAAACTCTCTGGGACATGAACCAAATCTTTATAGCCATAGATAGGCTATAATGTGTCTAGCACACTCTGTATATAGATTTAAATGAAGTTTATTGAAATGAGAATGTTATGGCTTGTAGAGCTGTTGCTAAGCCCTACTCATGTCTAGTGAGTTTAAGTTTTTTCAAACAGAGACATAGATACAAACAAAACTATATTCGTCTAAGCCTTTTTTCTACTGAGTTGATAAATTTAAGCCAAAGAGCCTTTGTCTGTTTAGGAATTTGAATAGTCTTTTTCATTTTTATAATATTCATAATGAATTATAATAGTTATAATCTACATTAGAAATTACAGTTTTTACAATAAATTTTTATAGTACTTTATAGTTGTGTCTGCAAGAGACTGTAGAAGCATGGCACTTCTGTAATAATGTGTTTGTTTTTATTTTGAGTGCAGACATGCCCATGAGTCCTTGGAAAAAATTGTAATGTATGACTTACGAAACGAATAAAATCAGCTGTTTCCCCCTCCCCAAAAGTTAATGCATATGTTTGTTAAGAAATAGTTTCAGAAGTTTAAATTTCAACTACCCAGAGAACAGTAGTACTTGCTAATTTCTAGTTGCGGCAAGCACAAGAACATTGTGTCAAAATGCTACCACAGAAGTGAACTCTATTTAGTAACCTACCTTGATCCCTGCATTGGAAAGCCATCTGAAATTAAAGACCCACAAAACATTTTGTTGATATGTGTGGTTTGAGTAGCCTACACATACATCATGCCTAGCACAGGCCCATAAAAACAAGATCAAGCTATTTTTATACTTAAAACTTTCCTTTCTTTATATATATTTTTTCTTTCAACAATATGTTTTATTTCTATCACAAGTGTCCTGTCCTTAAAAAAATATTCCTTCACTTGACTTTCTTATTTTTACTTCCCTGCATATGCTATTTTCTACACTACTAGCAATTGGTAAAGTCTGGGCTGAAGGAGGAAACCATAGCCCAAACAGGTCATGTTCAGCAGGTGATCAAATGTGCAATTCAAAACTGGAACTTCTGGGAGGAGAGAGTGAAGCTTGTGGTGTTTGGTTTATAGTTATACTCATTCAATTCAGCTTTGTTTTGAAAATAAGAGAATTTGTCCTCACTGGAGATAGATATTATTAGATGCAATATAGAATTAAATATTGATTGTTCTGGAAGGTGATGTTGCTGGTGCATGCCTGGAGCAGAAGTACCATGAGTAAGAAAGACCACCAACTGCATATCAACCGTTTCTCAACCAATTCAGTGCTGAGAGCACTGGAGGCTCCAGAAGTCTAAAAGCAGTGTTACAAAGTTCTGCCAGCAGATGGTGATAAAACATGAGGTAGAAGAAGAAAAAAAGCCGACATACGGGATCTGATGAGAAGACGTCAGCTATTCTTTCATCCTATGAAAGCATTCTTTCATTCTTTGGGACATGTAGTGCGTTTTGAGGATGGCAGTCTGAGAACCCCATGGAGTATAGCTTTGCAACAGCTGCCACTATGACACTATGAAAAGTCATTGCAGACTCTGCTAAAGGCCTATAGTAGGAATATTAGAAAAGATGAAAGGAGTGCTGGAGCTGAAAGGGGAACAGTGCAATAAAGAGAAATTGAGATTGAAAAAAAACAACAGTGAATTCAAGCTATAGGGATTAGCAAAGCCTTAAATAGTTTAGGATAAGGGAATTAGGGAAAATGGAGAGAAGGGAGTTGATTAAGGACTTGGTTGGTTTGCATGTGGAAGGCTGGAAAAACTTTTGAAGTTTGTCTCTTGTTATTTGCAACATGCGTCACATGCCTAGCAAATTATTTAGAACACTATAAAGTGTTTGCAGTGTACTCATATTACAGTCACATACTCATTTATATTCTTACCCTTTTGCAGTCATGTGTATTTCTCATAAAAGTTTGTTAGAGCAAAAATACCTTGCTTTGTACCTTTCAGTAAGTGCCATTCAGTAAATGCCTGATAAGCATTTACTACTACTTTTGCTCATTTTGTAAATGTCCTCAGATTTGCTAACCTGACATTTTTATGCACTTATAAACTGCTTTGGAATGTATGCTTAGCAGTAAACTTCTGAGACATCTGAGTAATATTTAGGATGTTACTTATAACCTGCAATGTGCATGCCGTTTGTGTAAGCAAATACATTTATTTTTTTTTTTTTTTTTACAACAGAGCTAATAAAGACCTAGAGCTTCAGCTAACAGTCGTCTGAAAGCCCATAGGATAAAATAAAATAATAAAATAAATTGCCTTTGTGAATTTTACATTTTGGCTGGCACCCAGGCTAGCAGCTTCAAAGAAACAAAGAGAGTTTTAATATAGTTGAGATTTATATTGTCGTAGATACAATTACATAATTTGTTAGACATTTCTGCATAATGATGTTATAATTTCTGTTGTTAAAATTTGCTGTTGAGTTTAGCCATTATTATAACTAAATTCTCCTGTAGACTATAACAGCAGGAAACACTGGAACAATGTATTAATCACAACAAATTAAATTAGCAAATAGTTTCCAAGATTCTGAGACAGTAAAGATAGAAAAGACACAGCACAATGAGCCACTTTAGGTTTCTGCTGATCCAAGGTTATTCCCTGCAGTGTTTGAGATCTAAGGTCTGAAGATGTGTTTGAGTAACAAATGGCTAACTAGCCCTTTCACTACTGCTCACTTCTCTTCTAGTTCTCAGATGGGTAGAAGACAAATATATGGGAATTCTCAATCAGAAAGTAGTATACTGTTACTGAAAAGTCAAAGTCACTATTCTACTGACTAATCTTCAGTCTGGGTTAAAGCAAGAACCTACAAATGAGGGTGCTTGTCCCCACTGTGAACCTCATTCTTACCAAAAGCGATTAATAGATTAAGTACCAAGAACAACTCTAGTCTAAGAAAAAATGAGATAATGAGCCTTCTGATCAAGTCCAAGAAATGTACTACTGAACATCTTTAAAATCTCATCTTCAACATTGGGCAACCAGAGTCAGTAGCAATTTTGGCCAGAGTGTTTCATGGGATACAGATTAATTTCTGTTGGTAGAGTATGCCACATTAAAAAAAAAAATTAAAAAAAAAATAAATCTCATATTCAGAATGTTTTTCCTTAAGGTGAGAACTTAACTTTTCCCATTTTAATTGCAGCATTATGGATCCATTCTAAATAATCTGTTTTCTTCCTTCTTTCATATAACTGAAGTTAGACAATAATGCATGCTTCCTTTCACTGCTGCTGAGGGATCCCACTGATGCAAAAAATACCGGTGTATTATTAGTCCAATTTTATTTCATCGTTCCAATGAATTCAATGGGATGGCAAAATTTTAGCCTGGAAAGGAGGAGAGGTGAACTAGGTCTGTATTAAAATTGGATCAGAAATTAATTTTTTTAAACTCATTTTTACTCTAAAATTCCAGTAAAACTCTGTTTATCTGATACATTTCAGGCTGCAGCAGGACCCACAGTAATTAATGTAAGGTATTAAAGAAATCATACTGGGAGGATTCCACACAGTTCCAAAGCTGCTGAAATGCAGTCTTTGCACAACACTGTAGGCATTTCTTGGGAATTTAATGCACAATAGATATTTGACCTCAGTAGGCAAGACAAAAGGCAGTGTATAAATTGGAGGCTTTTGTTGGTTTTTGGAGAGTCTCCAGGGAAGTTATGGACTTTCTCCTTAACTTCACATCCCATTTGGTGACATTGTATGTGTGACGCATTCTATGCCAGAGTTGTCAGTGATGGCAGTTCAACTTTTCTGATGCTGAACTAGAGTGATAAAATACAATGGGAATCACTTAAACCTTACTGAATTTATTTAGTAGAGAGTGACCACAGGTATTGGTGTACAGAGAAAAGAGTTTTTTTTTGTTGTTGTTGTTGTTTGTTTTTTTCAGTATAAACATGATGTCAGTTTAATATTAATTGCATTTCTTCTTTTATATGTTACGTATGGACACACACCTTCTGATCTTTGGCACTGTTTGGACAGGAAGAGTGAACAAATTTATATTGGAAAAAATACATACAAGTAGATAATATAGGGACAAAACTTCAGATCAATTTATGAAACCCCAAAGAATTTTATTTCTTTTATTTGTCAACAAATTATGATATCATTGTGAAGGAACAGTTTGAAATTTCTAAAGTTTTCAGAAAATTAAAGATGCAAATTAGATGGGAGTGCTTTGTCTCACTCAAATAATGGTCTGTGATAGTGAGTATGCACTGGATTTTCTGTTATAATTTTAAGTGATGTCTTAAAACATTAATAGGAGATACTTTTCATGGAAGATGAAATCCTTGTCTAGAACCTGATTTCTTTATTTGATTTGCAAAGTAATAATGAGACATTGGAAATCAGGATCCTTTTGAAAATATTATTGCATATTAAAATTGTTTTCACCTAGTCAAAAAAATCAAGGATGAAATATATTTTTTAGTTTATTATATGTAAATGTGTATAATTGCATATATGCATATATATATAAACGACTTATGCTATGTACTAAAAAAGTAAAGTCAAGTATGTGCTAAGGTTTCTTTTCTCAAGTACCTTCTCATTATAATCATTTTAGAGATTGACTCATATCACATGACATACTGACAGACATCCAGGACAAATCTAGAATATATGAATACTCTTCTAACTCCAGTCATAATTATTAATATGAATTTTCTGTCTTTCTAAGTGAAAAATGCTTGTGGAGGAAATGAGATTGTGACTTTGGGAAAGAATCCTTCTGTCAGATTTCCTTTTCACTTGTAATAGAGCATTCTTTATATACAGATTTTAAACTCAGAAGGAAAAGGTGTTTGATTCGTAGTCTTTTTTTTAGTGATTTTAGTTTTTTGTTGTTGTCAGTTCCTTCTTCAGAATGTTGTTTTTGTGAAATTTAGTTTTTAAAAAGCCTTGCTTTTTAAAGGGTGTATTTTCTTCATGCAATGCATAATGAATTATACAATGTTTTGTCAGTTTCCGTATATTATGTATATATAAATGCGTGAATTTTAATTTTGAGGTTTAAATCAGCCAAAATTAAAGCACAGAAGGAAAGGGCTATTTGAATATAGGGTGGTGATCCTTGCACTGGCACATGAAACCATCTGAATGTGAAGTCAAACACACCTTTGCAGCCACCTGGAGCCAACTGATTCAGCCAGACAATTTTCTAGGGTTTCTTGTGCTAATAGAGTGGCCTGGACATGATTCCTTTCATATAGGTGGATGTCCATTTGCCTCTATTTTTCGTTAAAAAAATACAACTTTGAAATATAGGTCTTTAAAGTAGAGAGCATAATGGATGAACTCCAGTAGAAGATGGAAGTCCAGGTGGCCTGAAGATAATTCTATAGATGATTTTAAGCTATTTTTCTGACTAGTTATGGGAATCATAGAATCACAGAATATCCTGAGCTGGAAGGGACCCATAAGGATCATCAAGTCCAACTCCTGGCACCACACAGGTCTACCCAAAAGTTTAGACCATGTAACTAAGTGCACAGTCCAATCACTTCTTAAATTCAGACAGGCTTGGTGCAGTGACTACTTCACTGGGAAGCCTGTTCAAGTATGCAACCACCCACTCGGTGAAGAACCTCTTCCTGATGTCCAGCATAAACTTCCCCTGCCTTAGCTTAACACCATTCTCGCTGGTGTTTATGGAGAATAGGTCACCTGCCCCTCCACGCCCCCTTGTGAGGAAGTTGTAGGCTGAAGGAATCATAGACAACTTCAGCAGATCTACAGGAAATAAACTTGTTCAAGCCCTTCCAAATAGGTTTCAGATTTGGAGGGCTGAAATATTCTGAATACCAAAACTTGTTGAGGAAACTCAATCATTTTGGAAAAAAACAAAACACAAAGCAAAAGTTCTTAAATCTATTAAAAAAGAGATGAGACCCATCAACATCACATTTATTTTTTCTTCTCAAACCCCCAGATTTCTGCTTACCTTAAAAAAAAAAAGTAAAAGGTAAGTAAAAAAGAAAGTTTACCTGGAATTCTTCTTCATATCTTCTCAGAATTTGAGAGTGCACTCAGAATTGCTCTACTATACCATAAATAAAATCCTTCCTTTCTGGATATTGACTTTGATAGGAGGTAGTTTTTGGTCCACGAATAATAATTGTTCAAAATTTTTTTTTTTCTGTTGGTAATTATTAATTAATTATAAAACTTTCCTCTTTTTTTTTTTTTTTTTTTTTTGTGTGTGTGTGTGTAATGTTTTCTAGATGGTTCCATTTCTGAACTAGATTGGGAGGACCTTGAGAATTTTGTACCAAATGTAATTCATATGTCACCGAAGAATGTAAAAACTTCACATTTGAATGAATGTGATTTTAAAGCAAGGCTATTGTGGGTCCATGAGTATGGTTTGAATTTCAATGAATCTGAACATACAAAAGTTCAGTAGTTCAGAATTATAAGTAAAATTGGACCTCAGCTTCATAAGAAGGCTTTGATACTGTTCAAAACTCGTTTATTTTCTACCACTGATTTTTAGAAAGGGAATAATTATTTAAATCTAGGGATATATGAGATTTATATGCATATATTCTGACATGCTTCAAAGATAAAAATGTTTACTCAATTAAAGAACTTCATAATTGACAAACTGATTGAAAATGGCTCTTGCCAATAGGACTTCAAGATGTCTTTGTTAACTCCGAATTTTTCTAACACCTTTCTAATATGCATCTATCTCAATGAGGTATCTGACCCCTATAAAATATATGGCTTGATGAGTTGCCTAGAAGAAAGGCCAGCTTGCTGTGAACAGTAATTAGGAAATGGCTGCAGAGCGAGCCTCTTTCTAGATATAATCTAGAGGGCTCTTTCTAGACATAATGAGATTTCAAGCTTACTCCTTTGATCTGAAATCCACCATTCTGAGCTGTGGCTCTCAAAGGTAGGTAAGTGACTAATTTTTTTTTCTTTTTTTTCATAAAGGAGAGTAATACCAATCTCCTCAGTGCATTGGTAATTCTGCCTGGCTGCCTCCTAGGCAATACAGCACTTGAGAGATGAGAAATATAGCATGAAGTCTCTCTTGCTGTGGCAGGAATCAAACTCTTACTTTTGGTGCACTCACCACAAGACTACCTTTGAGGGCTTTTCTGTTGGAGCAGTTTCTTCTTTCATGAATAATTATAAAGAGTAAAAGCAACTATTAACATGAATTTGTAACATCAAGTTGAGACCACTCAACTTATGGAGAAAAGATTATGTCTGTTTCATGTTATGCAATCAGACAATATTTATATATCCATTGAAGCACAGGTCAGTACCTGAATATAGTTTTTTCTGGGCAGGAGTCATTGAAGCTGGCATAAAGAGACATATTGATTCATACTTGTTACTTTCCTTCATTGCAAAATGTTTATGTTATAGATAATATTGTATTTATATAAATGTTCTATGGAACTATAATTATATAGTAATATTACAGTTGTGTTATAGGGTATTTTATGCAAGGTGCAATCTACTAGACTTGTTTTAGATGAGTCTCTCTTAAGTGAGAGAAATAGAGAAATGTTTAGTTTGCAGAGTTGAATAGAATTTAAATAGCAGACACCCAAACTTTTGAAAATGAAAGCAGTCTTGGGCAAATACAGAATTTTATTGTGCAAATACAGAATTTTATTGCTCAAGTTTTAAGTGCCTTGAGATTTTAACTGCCTCCAGAGCAGAACAACAACAAAAGTGATATTTCTTTATTTGTGCACATAAAATGACAGGTTGGTATAACACAAACCTAAATTCTTCTGTGGATTTAATTCTAGCTGATCTCCAAAGTAATAATTGACCTGTATGAGCTGTCTTGGTGAATCAGACTCATGCTCATGCTTCAAAACTTCAAATAGCAACCTGATAAAGCCCACAGATGTAAGTTTTCACAGACTTTTCACACTATTCTCAGAGGGTCTTTAAAATGGGAAAAAGTATGAAATTACCAAATGATTGCTATAATGTTAAGTCCTCCCTAATTATTATAAAGAACAACAACAATGCAGATCTTTCTCTGAATATATTCCTAGAAAAAAGTCTGTTTTTTCTGGAGACCATGATAGGTACACCCTGACCCTTTGTACTCTCTGCACTCTTGTCCATCCTTTGCTTCTTTATGACATGGTTCTTTACATACCATATACTTCTATTGTTTCAGAAAATATTAGAATATATAGAATAACTGATTTTTTAATTAGGCCTTCTTCCTTCCTTCCTTCCTGCCTTCCTGCCTTCCTGCCTTCCTGCCTTCCTCCCTTCCTGCCTCCCTCCCTCCCTTTTTCTTCCCTCCTCTCCTTCTTTTTTATTGTTTTCTTGCTGTCACAAGAATGCTGTTCAAGCATACTAGCTATTCTGTTTACAGTAAGAACTTCCTCATATGTTGAGTGATTTTTCTGTTTGTTGGCAGGTGGTTATTTTTCAAGTATCATTGCAATCTGTATTTACTAGTTTCTCAAAATAAGGAAGATGATGACCTCAGTTGCTATAACAAAACTAATGGTCAGAAAACATGCTCTCTTAAAATATTCTAAGCATATATATTTGTGCAACTACTGAATAATATACAAATGTATTTTTTTATTTAACTAAACCATAATTTCAAGTTAATATTAGATCTGAACAGATGTGCACAGTGTTTGGAATAAACCGTGCAACTATTTCAAAGCACAGTCACCATAAGTTGAGTTTGGCAGAGCAGAACAGATGTGTCCACCTGTTAAGAGACTAGGGTATCCTCTCTGGGAATGCAAGATGTGATTGAAGTCCATAATGAGAACTGTTTAGGAATGTATCCAGGTTAGCAGGAGGTAGTAGAGATTCTGATTACTGTATCATTCCACTTTTCCCCAAAGCGATCAATGAGTTGAATTAGGCAAACAGAATGGTACACCCAGGACTATTGAAGGAGGGGATGAATGTCCCACACTGTTTAAAAACAGTGCAGAAATTATCCCTGTTTTTCAATAACGATGAGAGAAAGAGAGAACAAGACGTTCCACAGGGACTGCAGAATACAGTGGACTCCAACAATCTTTATTTATTCTGTTTAAATTTGACATCCTGAAGAGCAAGCAAAATCATTGATTCAACTACCATAGCACTATTAGTAACTGATTAATTTCTGATTAATTTCTCTTTGAGCCACTTCAATAAGCTGTGAGAATAATCATCCAAAAGCGCACCTAATGTAGAATATATCACTTTCATTTTAATGTGAATTTTGTTCTGCCAGGATTGGAAATTACTTCTACTTCCATGTATTTCTTAATAAAGAACAGAATTATAGCATAGAAGAGATAAAGATCAAAATCAGACTTTAGGTAGTGTAAAATGCAAAGAGAATGAGACAGGGTTTGTGCTGGGTTTGTGTTTTCTTGATTGTGCAGAAATACAAACCATCACATTTCTAAAATGGTTTAGATTTTTTTCTTCATAATGTATATATATTTAAAAGCTCAGTAATGTAATTTCTTAACACTTGTTTGCCAGCTTATATCTCCTAGGTTTACTGACAACTTCATACCATTAATACTGTACTCACTATAGACCAATATATCTGTGGAGGAATAAACAGTAGATTTGTTTTACTTTTGCATTTTCTTATAAAGTACAAATTTTATATTGTTGGTTATGAGGTGTGAAACAGAAAAAACATGGCTTGGTCTTCAAATGCTGGCTTAAGGATACAAAAGGTTAACTTCAATGATAAGTCCAATTTTGATTTTCTAAGTTGAAATAAATTTTATGTAGAAACCTGTGAGGAATAATTAATGTGCCAATGTATTATTTCTAATCATATTGTTGTTGCTATTTAATATTCTCATTAAGATTGATATTATGCTATTCACCTGCAAAAGTCCAAACTAACATGCTTTTAATGCTTACAGGTATCAAGCAAATTAATTTTATATCTAGTAAAAGTCAAATAAAGTTAACCATGAATCTTGCCTAACAATAGAAGTCTTCAAACTTTAGACAATACTTTCTGACATTTATAACTTATGTGAAAAAATACTTTAAAATGCTGTGCAGCTGAGGATAGGCATATAAATAATAGATTTGTGACAGACCTCGCATTGAAGGATGAGGAATATAAATAATATTCTGGGTTCCCAGCTATTGTTGGGTTACAGATAGTGTGCCACGAGACTACCGAAGTCATTTTCATGTTAACCAGAATGAAACTAAAACCAAATCCCAAGGTAAAAATCCATGGACTAACATTGACAATTTTTAGTTTAAGAGCATAGTGAGTGTAAGTGAGTGGGTAATATAACCAGCTAGAAAAGGGGGAAAAATACTCTCTGCCCTTAGGTTTTGGCTATGGTAATTTCAATCAGAACAGTTGACAGGCTTTTGAGTCAGAACAACAAACATACTCCAGGACCATGGCCCCAAAATGATGCATTTCTGCTGTTGACAAGTGGGTAAACAAGCTGCTTTTAGTAACGTTTTGTCTATTGTTAGAATGAATAAAGCTGTGGTTGTAAACACAGCCGAAAGACAGGATGAGTTTTAAATGATACTTTTGTTCCTGCTGAGCAATTACCAACACCTGCAGTTAAAATAATTATTTCAAATGTTTTTCTTTTTAAAAGAAGGAGTAGTTAGCAGTAGACCTGTCTTGTTATGGTAAATTAACATCTGCACTTAATATGATTCCCCTTGGTTGTAAACATCCTGAATTAAAGCTTGTTATCTCCTTTAGAAAGGTATGTTTTATGATTTCGCCTGTTTTGTAGAGAGGTAATTAAACATTTCAGTGAAGTACAGGTTGGATGACTATGATCTTATTTTAGCCACCACAGAAATTATGGAATGTTTTTACAGCAAATATTGTGGGTATTTAATTAAAACCTGCCCTGAAGTAAAGCAAGCATAACCAATGATGATAGTGAAAAATGGTTTAGGGGTTCTGAGGTTGAAAAGAAGACAAGAGTTGAATAGAGATTTTGTTATCTTGTGATTTTTGTTTTTAAAGAAAATCCTATATTAAATTTTAAAAATATTGTGAATACACATTAAATTCTAGGTGAAATATGAAAAAAGAGAAAAAGATATGGAATAAACAGGTCAGCTTTGAGCCTTATTTTGACATAGGTTTTTAACTGTAGTTAATAATGGAGATATTCTTGGTTTATACATCCATGGGTCCTGAGGGAAGGGGTGGATGTAGTTTCTAAGCTGCTACCCATCATATTTGAGAAGTCTTGGCAGTCTATTGAAGTTCCTAGTGACTCCAAGAGGGAACATAACCCCTATTTTTAAAAAGGGAAAAAGGAAGACACAGGGAACAACAGACTAGTCAGTTTCACTTCTGTGCCTGGCAAGATCATGGATTAGATCCTCCTGGAAACTGTGCTAAGCCACATGGAAAATAAGGATTTGATTGGTGACAGCCAACATGGCTTCACTAAGGGCAAATCAGGCCTGTCAAATCTGGTGGTCTTCTATGATGGGGTTACAGCATTGGTGGATAGGGGAAGAGCAACTGGCAACATCTACCTGGATTTGTGCAAAGCATTTGACACTGTCCCGCATGATATCCTTATCTCTAAATTGGAAATAGATGAATTTGCCAGATGGAGGACTCAGTGGGTAAGGAATTGGATGGATGGTTGCACTCAAAGTTTTGTGGTTAATGGCTTGATGCCCAGGTGGAAATCAGTAATGAGTCATGTTCCTCAGGGGTCAGTACTGGGACTGATGCTGTTTAACATCTTTGTCAGTGACATGGAGTGGTGGTTTTACCTTGCTAGGCAGCTACACTCCATCACAATTGCTCTCTCAGTCCCCCTCCTCAGAAGGAGAGAGGGAGAAGAAAGTATGATGGAAACAAAAAAAAACACAAAAGGTTCACAGGTTGAGATAAGGATAATTTAATTAGAGGGAAAAGGAAGAGGGAAGAGAAAAAATGAGCAAAGAGCATGCAAAGCACAGAGAGAGGAAAAAAAAATCTCTACTTCCCATCAACAAGCGACGTTCAGCCAAGGGACGCAAGGTCTTGATATGTGTAGCAGTTTAGGAAGACAGATGTCATCATAATGAAACCCTCCTCCTCCTTCCCCTTTCCCACCTGTTATTGCTGAGTATGACATAATATGGCATGGAATATCCCTTTTGTTGGTTTATGTCAGCTGCCCTGGTGATGTACCCTTCCTGCTTCTTCCCTACCCCTAGCCTACTGGCTCTGGGGGTTTGGGAGGGAGTCTTGATGTTGTGCCAATATTGCTCACCAATAGACCAACCCTTGGTTTGTTATCAGGGCTGTTCCAGCTACAAGTGCGTAGCACAGCACTATATGGGCCTCTACAAGGGAAAGTTAACTCCATTCCAGCCAGACCCAGTACACATGGAGAGTGGCATTGAGTGCACCCACAACAAGTTTGACGATGACACCAAGCTGTGTGGTGCTGTTGACACACTGGAGGGAAGGGATGCCATCCAGAGGGACCTGGACAGGCTTGAAAGACATGTGAACCTCAAGAAGTTCAACAAAGGACATACAAGGTCCTACAACTGGGCTGGGGTAATCCTAAGAACAAATACAGGCTGAGAGAATGGATTGAGAGCAGCCCTGAGGAGAAGGACCTGGGGGTGTTGGTAGATCAGAAGATCAATGTGAGATAGCATTGTATGCTTGCAGCCCGGAAAGTCAACTGTATCCCGGGTTGCATCAAAAGAAGTGTGGTCAGCAGGTTGAGGAACGTGATTTTTCACTGCTACGTTGCTCTTATGAGACCTCACCTGGAGTACTTTGCGCTCTTGGGCCTCCAGTTCAAGAAGGACATGGACCTATTAGAATGAATCCAGAGGAGGGCCATGACAATGATCAGAGGGCTGGAGCACCTCTCCTGTGAAGACAGGCTGAGGAATTGAGGTCGTTCAGCCTGGAGAAGAAAAGCGTCTGGGGAGATCTTATAGTGGCTTTCCAGTAGAGAGGGCCTACAGGAAAGCTGGGAAGGGACACTGTCAGGAAGCATAGTGATGAGACAAGGTATAATGGTTTTAAACTAAAAGGGGAAGATTTAGATTAGATATTTGGAAGAATTTCTTTACTCAGAAGGTGGTGGGGCACTGGAACATGTTGCCTAAAGTTGTGGATTCCCCATCCCCGGAAGTGTTTATGGCCAGGTTGGATGGGGCTTTGGGTAACCTGGTCTGGTGGGAGGTGACCCTGCCTATGGCACGTGGGTTGGAATTAGATGATCTTTGAGGTCCCTTCCAAACCAAACCATTCTATGATTCTATACAATCATCAAAATGGCAAAGAAGGACTTCTGGGTTTAAATGCATTTTTTTTTTTTAAAAAAAAAGAAAATAAGTTGAAAAATTGTTTTTAGAGTGTTATAACTTCTAGATGTTTCTATATGTTCAATATTTGACCATGCACTGTAAGTTGACTGGATCAGTCTTCTGTCTAAACATCAGGAAGCACTTTATTGTGTGGGTAAGGGAGCACTGGAACAGGTTGCTGAGAGAGGCTGCGGAGTCTCCCTACTTGGAGATTTTCAAGAGCCATCTGGACATGGCCCTGGGCAACTTACTCTAGATTTTTCTGCTTGAGCATAGGGGTTGGACCAGATGAACTCCAGAGACCCCTTCCAAACTCAACCATTCTGTGATTCTGTGATGAGAAATAGTTGAGATCTCACTCATTCTGGTGGTGTTTTCTCAGCCTCTGTCAGAATTCATCTCTACCAGAATAAGCTCAGTATAAGCTCTTTCAATTTGTATATTGAAATAAGCTCTATCAGCTTAAAATCTGGGGCAAAATAATTTGAAATCCTTGGGTAGTCTCAGGCTACAGTGATTTACACCAGCTGAAGGAACTGTTCTGTATTTTAAATTGTTTCCTAGGTTTCATGACTTCTTTTTTGGGAGATTTTGTAATACAAAACCTTCAGCACTTGTGTTTGCTTAAGGTCATGTTCTGCCACATCCTGCAGCTCATTCCTGTCCCCATACTGTGGAATATCACTTCTCTTTTTGTGACTGCACAGATGTTTATGGGTCAAGATGTGAACAAAAGTACTAATCTGTTGTAAGAACAAAAAAAAATGTGGGTAAGAATATCTTAAGAGACACTTCCAAAGTGCTATGTCATGCAATCATGACATTATTACCTGCTTGTCCATTTTCTTTTTGGAAAAATTCAAATCCACATGTACTTTGTGGAATAAATAAAATTACTAGAATCAGTTTCCCCTTTAAAATTTTTGAATTTATGTCTAGATATGTATTTCACAAAATTTTACTAAGTCTATGAATATTCTCACCATTAGATTTTTGTATTTATTTTCTGCAGATACCCCAATGGCTAAGAG
Organism: Stictonetta naevosa; assembly: GCA_011074415.1. Lineage (NCBI taxonomy): Eukaryota > Metazoa > Chordata > Aves > Anseriformes > Anatidae > Stictonetta > Stictonetta naevosa. The sequence continues at coordinate 12,824,585 of CM021701.1, forward strand.
CTCACCACAATGTGAAAAGTAGTCACCTAAAAAATTGAACATTCAGGGCTATTGGTCCAGCACAAAAAGATATTTTTCTCTAATGGTTTGCATAAAACTTCTCTGTTTTGGAAGAAAAAAGATGTGAGAACTGCTGGAGCCAAATTAATATCCATATGTTTTTCTCCTCTGTGAACTTGATTTAGAAAAAGCTTCCAGCAGAGCATAGACAACATCATAAGAAATGAAACAGAGAACAGAATGCACATTTGCAAGTATTTCTGTTTCTTTCTTTATTTTTTTTTCCCGACAGTGATGTTGTAGTAATTTGGGGGTAGTGGTGGTGGAATTTGGAAGGGATATCCGTACAAGTTTCTAATCAAAGCATGGAACATTTCATGGATTTCCCCAGCATCAGTCAGCTCTGAAGAAGGGCAGACCATTTCTTGACCCATGCATCGAACTGGCACCCTCCCATATTTAATCCTGCTTCCTATTCTTACAACAATTTAACTGAATTGTTAAAGTTCATCTTACCTTTGAAGGAGTTTTTAGTTTTCTTTAGGACCAGAGTAGTACTGCACACTTGCTCCTAAAGAGTGCTTATGAGTGATGCCACACAAATCCATTCCTCAGAGATTGAGGGCATCACCCCTATTATAAACCAGCTACTGTTGGGGACCAAGGTTAGCTTCCATGACCTGTTGCTGGGTCTTCCACACCACAGTTTGAATACAGCATTGTCAAGACAAGGGGCAGATATATGCTTTTCATGGTTAATTTTGCACCTTTTTTTCCCCCTCTCAGTGAATTCTACTAACTTGTGCTTCTTTGAATGGTAGATGCTGCAAAGCTGCCACTGTGGGCAGCCAAGCTCTTTTGGTGTCAGCTACAGGAAGGGTCACTATTTATTTCCTTTTAAAAGAAAGAGCACAGTGATGACAATAACTAGGTAGACTGTATTTCAAAGTTGACGTAAAACAGTTCTTAAACCACAGCTTTAATTTAAGTGCTGAGGCTGGCATTTTTTTTTTTTTTTTTTTTTCCAGCCCATTCAAAAAATAATTGGAGCAAAGTGGTGAAGGTTATTAAAAGGAAGTAGTTAAAAGTTCAAGCCGTTAGAATTTATGTCCCCTCTACTTTGAAATAAAGTGTTTCTTTCTGATTTTAAGTACTGTTTCAGCCAATTGTCAGAGAATATACTGATTTTTGAAGGACTTCTGTGATGTCTTATATCAAAGGTGACAGACATTGAATGCTTTATTCGGCTTGTATAATAGAACTGTGCTCTCTTTAGTTCACCAGTGATTTATGAGATGTGTGAAGGAACTTTAACTCCTATTGCCCCCTGTAAGTACATACCAAAGAAAAGAAAAGGAAAAAAAAAGGAAAGAAGAGCCTCTTATATTAAAACTTGTGTACTCTGTAATTCCCTTGTGACTTAGTTGGAAAAGATTGGCTTTTTGGGGGAATTTCAGTTTAGAATAAAAATACATACCAAGCTTAAACTATTTTAAAATAGTCAATTTTCTCATGAATAACCAATATTTTGCGTCAATCGAGTCTTTATCTGAGGCTCACTTTGAGCTGTATCCAAACTGGTACAGTTCTGTTAGATTTGTAATAAGTTAGGACACATTTATACCAACATAGCTGAATACTGTAGATCAGAAGTGGGCCCCAGAAATTCAGAATAAGGATAGAATGTGAGAGGAACAAAGTGAAACCCCTATGGAAATGCATGTGCTTTGCTTTACTGACTTTTTTTTTTTTTTTTTTTTTTTTTTTTCAAAGGAGATAGTTTTGCTTCATTTTAGTTTAAACTTAATTATTTTCCAGAAATCTCAGTTAAGGAAATTCAGAGAATTGATTGCTTCCAAGACAGCTAAGCAAAAATGAAGAATTCAGATAATATTGAATGTTTTGAAAATATTGCCTAAACTTCTTAGATATATATATATATTTAATCAACATTACCAAGGAAGTGTTCACAGTGAAGATTTACCTTGAACTTTTTGTGCTGTTACAAAAAAATGACATCTGTTTAATGTCAAGTACAGAAACTTGTTTTCCTGCTTCATGAATGCTACAAAATCTTTTATAAAGCCTTGTCAAACAGACAGAAAAAATGTGATTAGACATAATCCAACTGCATCTTAATCCCCAGCAGACTCAACTTTTAGAGCACCGTTTTAATGAGATATTATTAGCAGCTTGAGAATTGTTTAATTAGAATATTTGTGTTATGCTTAGATCAAATAAAGGTTTTTGATCGTATCAGTGATGTTTATTTTCTACTATTTTTTGAATAAAAACAACCTCATGGTTTTAATAGAGAAAAAAAGTAAAGGGATTTTTTAGAGAAAAGGGATAAGTTCCTGTCTTTACTAACTCTGATTCATTCTTCATTTGGCACTGTATTATTAAGGCTACAGCTAAGTGTTTTTGTGCTATCAAGAAATCAATTATCCTTTCATGATTTGTACCTTACCTGTCTAGCATCACATACGTCTTCCTGACTGATAGCCCCAGCCTTCTCCACAAACCTTGCTACATTTTTTTTTTTTCTATAGACCCATATTCATTCCATCATTTGCCCTTAATGAACCCACTGCATGTAGAGATTTCTGCAAAAAGGCTCAATATGGTAATGCATGGCTGCCATATTTAAGGTAGCATCTGCCTGAAACTTACCGATCTGCAGTCTTTTGGCTCATCCTGCACAGTTTCATGTAAACTTTGTAGATGTCAAGAACAGTCTGTAGGAAAAGTTTTGTACCCTGTTTTGTAATGCTTTTTTTTCTGGTTGCAAATATTGAAGTAAAGATAGGAAACACTATGAATTTTAATTTCCTTCTGGTTCTAGTTCTTTTCTGCCCAGACATATGGAGGAGGTTATTGAATTTCTGATTTTGCAAGTTTCTCTTGTCATCACTTGAAAATGTTGTTAGTAATGGAAAAGCCCTGTTAGTTGCAGGACATTCTGCCCAGATCTTTACCTAAGCAAGACTGAATTGATTGCATGCACTTTCCAAATATTCTTACAAGTTCACTTCATAAATATTTAAAGCAGTGCCTTTCTGCTGGTTCCCAGGAGACAGTGATCCACAGCAGAGTATTTGGAGAACCATTTTTTTCTGGCCTATTCTGTGGAATGCTCACAATATGTATTTTGTCTGCACCAAAACCCAGGAAAAAGAGGACTGAGATTTGTTGATTTAGATATCAAATTCAGACATTCAGGTATAGAGGATGCACAAAAAAATGCCCTTGAATTCTTGTAACAAATCCACTTTCTGCAGAAAAAGTAATAAAAAGAGTATCCTTGTAGTCCAGTAATGTAGAGAATATGTTCCTGCTGTTAGGCTCTGTGTTAAGTGAGCAGCAGGCCTGTGGCTGTCATGCTTGATTTTCTTGGACTCTTTTGGCTTGACTGGAATCTGTTTTAACTTTCTTAGTTGTAATAGAAATGGCTTAATAACAAAGTGGATGTCATCTAGTTTGTTTTAGTTCTACTTGCCTTTCTTTAAATATGTGGAGTAAATCCAGTCATTAATATTTTTGATGCTAGTAGTCATAACAACTAATTATGCTCTGTAAGAGTGAATTATGTCTTCAGTATATCTATGATGCTGCATAAATGACTACAGGCTTGGGTTGAGAGCAGGGGCTTTGTAGCTGTAGGCATAGGGTGATAACAGGCTCTATGAATATGCATCAGAGGTCAGTTACTGAAAGTAATACCAACTTAGTAGCTGGACAAAACCATTTTTAAGTAACAAAGAAGTAGAAGAATAATTATCTAACATTTACAATGCACCATATGCAAAAGTTGGCTGTAACATGATGTTAAAAAAAATAACAAGGTCTAAAATGCATTAAAAATATCTAGAAGTATGTGCCCAAGTGGACACAAGAGTGAAGAGGAAGGGAAAGCTGTTGGTAGCAACATCTCATGTCTCTGTCATTAATATCACTCTCCTGCTGGAGACCCCATGGTTCTGCCAACTTTCCAAGCCTCTTCCCTTGACATAATCTTAAGATAAGAAGAGATAAGAAGATAAGATAAGAAGAGCAGTGGATGGGAGGGATGAGAATAACACACACAAAAAGAGAGGAAATAATGGGAGATTTTGATGTCTAACAACTTTTACCATTAATCACTGTTATGTGTTGAGACTGTATTATTATCTCTATAATTGGAGTAGTTGTAATATTTGTTGCATTTTGGTACACCTTTACAGTTTTTTTTTATATTTGAATATAAATATATTTAATATAAATATATTTGACATATAAATTGTGTTCCACTTTTTGTCCATGAAAATATATTGAGTTTAATGAAAGACATGAGAAGTTAAATTAATTAGGACCTGCATTAAAGAAATGCAAAATGCTAATGCATCTTGGGCTCTAATCCCACAAAAAAGATTATTTTATCCTTTTGCTGAGGAGGTGTGATGACTGTGTATCAGCATTGCCATCTTTAAGTTTCTTTCTGTCTAGTTCTCCTAAACATGCACTTATAAACTTAATTTCCAAATTTAATTAATGCTAGTGCACTCTTTAATTGTTATATTTAAATTCTTTGGCTTCTTTTGGAGTTAGTGGTGGTGTGAGCAAATACAGAGACATGTAGAAGTCCTGGTAAAATAAGTTTTCTCTATTATTCTTCTAACTTTTGTGAATAGCAAGTGATTTATCTTTTGCTGTTTAAACAGCAATCACTCTTTTATTTACATCCCTGCCTCTTCCAAACAGCAATTAATAAAGCTTAGATTAAACCTGCATAAACCAATCCTAAGGTCACTGGGATGGTAACCAAACTGTAAAAAGGCATCTGTCTTTCCACATACATCTGAGTGAATATGTGCAGAAACACAAAACAGTGGGGTTATCAAGCTGACAAGGTCTTAAAATTGTTACATTTTATTAATTTGGAGGGAAGAAAGTTGTTGTTTACAATACCACGAGATGTGGCTTCTCCATGTTTCATGAGCATTTGAGAGTATTAAAAAAAGAAGCCCTTTGTATTCTGGCAAGGAACACCTGCCTTTCATATTTAAAGAAATCCACGGCCTTCTGTTTCAATCAAATGTTCTGTGTCATGGTCAGAGTCAACACACATATGCACACAAATTCACAGATTTTAAAGCAGTAAGGATAAAGAGTGCTTTATTTGACAGAAGCAATTATTTACCTGAAGTAGTCCAAATCAGAAAATCCATGCAGTTACTCCACTACTAAATTTAGGTAGAATAATTCATTTCTATAAAATTATGCAAGTAAGAACTAGATATCTGCACAGGAAATAGAAGATTATCTAGGAGAGCAAAAATATATGTTTAAATATTTTAATAATGAAAAAAATCAATTTTGTTTTGATAATGATTTTATTTGGACATTGACACAAGTTTTTAGAAAATTTTGAAAAGAGAAGGACATTTTATTTTGAAAAAGCTACACATTTTTTTTAAACAAGGAATCATAAATTTATTTTAGGAAATTTAGGAAAAATAGTTGTTTTCAAAGTTTTGACAAGTGAAAATCTACTGCTGTTTGTGATATTAATGGTGAATCTTGTTTACCCTTGGTATAGAAAGGCTGACTTATCTAATCTGAATTTATCTGATCTGATCTATCTGACATGAGATATTTGTATGCCTTTCTACTCTTTTTTTTTTCTTTTTAAGTCAAGAAAGACTCTCAAGCATCTGTTTGATAAGAGAACCAACTTTTTTTTTTTTTTTTTTTTTTTTTTTTTTTTTTCCCTGCAAAGTTTTCTCTCAGCCCTCGTATATACTTTTCAGGCTCTTCAGAATTCTCTCCCAGCTTTTCAATATTTTTAGAATCATGAAAGTCAAGACTGGACAATGTCGATCTTGTCAGCACCAAACATGGAATTAAAGTCTCATCTATTTGGTTACTGTCTAGCTTCTTGTTTATTTACCAGTCACTTGTGACTCCTTAGTTACAACTTCACAACACGAGGTCATAGTTACTTAATCACCACAAACTCAAAATCCTGGAACTGCTCTACCAGGATACCTCTGTTCTCTGTTCTGCATGTATAGGTACATCTAGACATATGATTATGTCTACCAAGTATCTGAAGAATTTTGTATCTTAGTTTCCAGTTTTCACATGTAGCTCATTTATGAAGTCATATTTTTGGTGTTTTAAAGTATATCATTTACTATAGTACTTCAGGATTGTATCAGTATAAGATCAAACAAGTTCCCTTAATAGGCTTAAACTCTGCTGACTTTACATGGTGGCAGATTTGGCTAAACAAATATATAACTGTAGATGCATAGAGAGAGAATTTTCTTAAGCATTCCAGTGTCTTCATTTTGTTTACTTAATTTAAATAAATAATATTGTATTTATGATACTAAGTATCAGGTTTATAGTAAATTACTGCCTTTCAGAATAGTTCACTGATTAGGATTTGATGTGGGATTATGAATGGGATTTATATCTTCCACAGCTTCTGAGAAAATTGCTAACCTAATTAGTTCCTTGTACTTTTGTCCTTTAGCAATGATGCTAAAGCTACTCTGCTTAGTGTCACAATATTTTAGTAAAAAAAAATAAATCATATGGTTTTCATAATGAATGGATATTCAGATATTAAATATCAAATTTTAAATATCAGTACTCTGTTTACTACGAGTTACCATCCTCATTGCCTTGCTTGTTTGGAACAGAGAGGAAGCAGTCAGCTGTTGCAGGAAAAAAACTGCTCAGCTCATGCAGTTTAAAACTAATATTGATCAAAATGGTCCATTGATTTATCAATGACATGTAATTAACAAGCAGGTAATGAACTATATATTCAGGTTCAATATCAGCAATACAACAGACAAATCAAAATGCAACGTACTTACAAGGCATTAATAAACATTGCAAATTTCTAAGCAATCTTATAAACCTTCTAAACAACCATCTAACGCCATCATATCACCCTCCCTGTCACCTCTCTCCATCATTGGTGGTGTGGGCTACCAGCAGGCCCACTCTCCAGGCTGGGCACCTTACCCTCCTTTCAACACCCCTGCTCTCAGAGACAAGTGTGCTCCTGTTCTCTGTTCCCAGCCAATGTCCTGTATGTTGTGCAGGCACACCTGGTTGAGGATCCTCACATGTCATGCCTAGCTGGGTGCCAGCTGCTGCCAGTGTCCCATGGGGACAGTGCTCATCTTGGCACTGAGGGGTGGCTGTGAACAGTGCTGTTGTTTCTCCTCAAAGTTCTCTTTCTACTGTTAAAAATTTTCATACTGTTTTATGCTTCTTTGAAACCAACCCATTCTTTGCTTCAAAAAAGTCCTTGAGGTTCTCCAGTTATGTTTAAATATTCTCCAGTTATGTTTAAATACAGATGATGGTTCTTCAGCTTGATCAGTACTGAGCAAAAGAGTTTTGGGTTCTCTATTTGTGTACTCTGCACATGCTCGTATTTCTGTCCTAAAAACTGTTCTTGCACAGTCTGTTTTGCTGAGTTTAGACCATAAACACTCCCATGACCAACTAATGTATAAAATTGAGACAAAATGTGTGAAATGTGTGTACAGCACAAGGATAGGCTCACACTGTGGGCCAATGTGGCAGATTTGATTTATCTGTTTTACTGAACATTAACTGAGAGTTCATCAAGTACAAAAGCTGTGATGTATGAATTTGAAAAAAACCCATTGATGATGTATGAATTTGAAAAGACTATTGACTGCAAAAGAATGGTCAGTATCAAAAAATCTTCTAAAATACCATCTGATCAAAACAAATGTGATTTGACAGAGTCTCTTCACTTACTTGAAGTGAATATGGTCCTTATTGATGTAATGAAATCAAAATAGAGGATTTATTATATTATTTGTATGAGAAATTATCTTGAACTTACAAAGTGGAAACAGACTTCATGATTACATAAATTACAGTAACCACTCTATTCTGTCATCTTTGGTTCTTTTTGTTCCCAGTCTTTAATATTTTCAAGCAATTGTTCTTATACAAAAACAGAAATAGCTGGAAAGAATTTAAAGTTAGCAGAAACTTCAAGTTCATTACTCCACTATTGCTTCTTATTCCAAGAAAATTAACAAAATTCAACAGTGTCCTTTATCTCTTAAGTACAGGCTTCATTAATTATCTCTTTTATTAGTGATGCTGACAAGTAAATCTCAGGCTGGACCTGAGTACATACTTGAAACAAGTCTCCTACCTGTGCATTCTCTCCTCTCTTTCCCTTTTAGGGTATATAGGGTATAGGGTATCAGGGTATGTTCCTCTACATGAGTGGTAATGAGGAGGGAGAGAAGCAAGGCCTGGGCATAGCTCTTCCCTCACATTAGTTTATTGCTTTGCTACATTCTACAGCCTGGCTTCTTCCTTCTTATGAGCCTTAGTCCCTGTCTGCCAGGGCTCAGACAATCTCGCTTAAAACCCATCCTGTCTCAGACTGTGACCTGTGCTGTCATCAGCTGCACAGGGCTGGAATTGGTAGAGATGTGACAAGGTAACTGGCCATTGTCTTCTCACCGTGAATTCACAGTGAAGGTCACATGTCTGCAATCTTCTTTGTGATATAGCTGATGTCAACACTTCTTCTCACCGCTGGTTTATCTCATTTAAAACTGCAGTGTTTGGCCTCCCCAAGGACTCACAGCAAGGTAGCTAATGTATGCATTGTAGTGTAGTTTCACTTTTTTGACAGCAGAGACAAAGCTTGGAAAGTATCAATTTAAGAGATTAGAAGACACTTGAACTTCTGTCCTTTCTGGGAGTTTTAACTGAAGTAGAGGATCATTCATTTTTTAGCCGGTGTTAAGAATGCTATGGTAAAGGCTGCCAGGAAGCTACTTGTCAACTATTGGGAAAATTCTCTCTTGCAAAAGCTGGCAGTGAATCTGGCTCTGTAATTAGAAACTATTTTAGTTGCATATCTTGCTGTTTCTGTAACATTTTTTTTTCCTCGGGCAAGAATCTTTTTTGTCTTCAGAACTAATCTGTTCTTGCTGCTTTATGCTCAATTGAAGTCATAAAACACTGAGATGCACCACAACTGTCAGCTGAGGAGACAGTTATGTTGTCATTCTTTCAAGCTCAGAGAGGGGCCAAAAATTCTTAAGTTTTGAATTTGAGCAGAATTGTTTCTAAACTTTTATTTTTTATTTTTTTTTCCCAGTGCTCCATGGGGCATCAACTGCTCTTTGTTTTGCTCATGAAGGGACATGTTAATAGCTGAGTATTCAGAAGGAACAGATAACAGAAAAAGATTCAAGTTGCATATTTACTCATTGCCATTGATTTAGTAAAATTGACAGACACATCACATTTTATCGTGTCACATCAGGTTGCGTCCCAAAACTAAATAAAACGTCATGAAACCCAGGTGAAAGTACCTTTTCTTGTACAGAAACAAATGTAAGGAGATATTGCTTGCCTTTGAAGAATGGGGGGGGGGGGAGGGGGAAGAAGGGGGAGTAGCAAAGGCACCAGTATCTCTCTTCAAATTTGTCCTGTAAGAAACACCTTACAACATTTGAATCCTTTTGAAAGTTGTATGATTTTTAATTTTTTTTTAACTTTATTTTGCCTGTTTAATTTTTCTCATTGTTTTCCATGGTGACTTGTATTAACTTTATGTTGTGATACAGTTTAGCCCAAACTTATGAGTTTACTCAGAACAGTAATTAACACTATTCACATTAGTATAACTCATTATTATAAAAATCTTAGTAAGAGGGATGTTTTCAAAAGAATAGGTGGGTGTTATGTAACTAATTTACTTTGATACTTTGATTCCCGGGGGAATTATAGGCTTCTTTTTACATTTACACTTTGGAATATATATGTATTTTGAAGATTAGTTATATCCCTGAATCACAAGATTAAATCATTTAAGCCCTTAATTTCTGTTCAGAAAAAAACATAAGCATGCATAAGCATGTACTTTTTCTTTCCTTTTTTTTTTTTTTTTACTGTTTGTTTTTGTTGAGGCCATGCTTAATCTGTCTGCTGAACAGATGATGTCTTTATAAACTGTTCTTTTTTTTTTTTCTTTTTTTTTTTTTTTTTTTCTTTCCAGAAATCATGCAATCAGAATGGTTGAGATTGAAGGCCTCTGAAGGTCATCTGGTTCACCCCCCTGCTCAAGTACGGACACCTAGAACAGATTATCCAGGACTATGTCCAGACCTCCAAGACTTCCAAGAAGGGAGACACCACAACCTCTCTGGGCAACTTGTGCCAGTGTTCTATCCCCTGAACAGTAAGGAAGACTATGCTGATGTTTAGATGGAACTTCTTGTGTTCCAGTTGGTGCCCATTACCTCTTGTCCTGGCACTAAGTACTAGGTCCTAGGTCCTAGGTCTTAGGTCCTAGGTACTAGGCACTGAAAAGAGTCTGGCTCCATCTTCATTGTTTCTTCCCCCTGATGAGATCCTCCTGGAGTCTTCTCTTCTCTGAAAAGTTCCATCTCTCTCAGACTTTCCTAATGGGAGAAGTGCTCCAGTTCCTTAATCATCTTTGTGGCCCAACATTGTTTTCTCTCCAACATGTCTGTGCCTCTCTTGTACTGAGGGGCCCAGAACAGGACACAGCATGCCAGGTGTGGCCTCAACAATGCTGAGTACAGTGGAAGGATCACCTCTGTTAACCTGCTTGCAATACTTTGCCTAATGCAGCCAATAAAGGCAAAAACAAAGAACTGTAAAGCACTAGGGCTATAAACATGCTGGTGACTGTTGTGTTAGACATGTGGCACAGTCTGGTGTCTTAAAGATAGATTCCTATCACTAAGGGTAGGTTGAAGCCTTACAAATCCTTTAATTAACAACAAAATACATGGTTTGTCAGAATCACAGCCTGAGGTTATGAGGAGTGTTTTCTTACAAATGATATACATTTCACCCTTTCAAGAACCATAGGTGTGTCCTATGAAAGTGGGTACCTTATTTTACAGGATACCTTTGGACTATATTAAATTCCATATTGCTAGGCTTAAGGATTTTTTTCTTTTATTTCTTGAAAATATAATAATACTTGAGAGTCTTGGTATTTTTTAATTTTTAATAATTTTCAGGTACTTTTTTTTAGTATAAATATTCCAAATAGTTTTATTTCTATTAATTGAAATAGAAGGTGAGATTTGGCAAATTATAGCAGATTTAATGTCTAAATATTTGTTTAAAATGTAGACTTGCTGTTTGATTCTGTGATGATCTGTCTTTATTTCCTGGGAATGTTGCTCTCATTGTTTCACAATGCGATGTGAAAAAACATTCCTCCGTAATTACAAAAATGATATGAGAACTGCATTCCTCTGTTGTAGTGACATATCTTTTCTCCAAAATGGCTGCCCACTCTTGTGAGTATTTGAAAATATTTTTGGTTCAAGGGTATTATTCAGTATTTCTAGGTCATACTTTCCTATAATGAAAAGGGAGTGGAGGAGGCCTTGAGACTATTTCCAGAAAAAAATGCCTTCAAGCAACATCTACCAAATGTTGAGCATTTGTTCTATATGTAATTAGTAGGAGGGAGGGGGAGAAGAAAAGTGACATTTTTCTTTGAGTGTGGATTATTTACAGACATTCTGTTTCCTAATTCCAGGGTCTTGTGGTAGCTCTTTTTTTCCCATTACCCCACAGCGATTTATTAGCTGATGTGCCAGTGTCTGTCACAATTTATCCTGTGGGACAATGGTGTCTTAATATTTTAGCAACAATACAGCAATGTAATTATCTGTAAATAATTTAGTATGTATTTCATCCATGTGGAATCTATCCAATCAGTCAAAGAAGAGAAAAAAAAAAAGCACTAAATATTTCATATCAAACTTTGAGCCTTCTGCAATATGCTTTTTGTCATCTGTGGCTTCTCAGAAATTACTCATTAGGTACTTTCTTCCACAAATATTTGGAACATCAAAACCATTTTAGATTGTTGGGGATATGAATGAGTGACTCCTTGGAAATTTGTGAAATTCATCTGTATAGGTCCTACATGAATGCTGTGGGCCTTGTTAATATTTTCTTCCTATATTCAGGAAGAATATATGCAACTATTAATTAAAAGTCTTTAAAGATAAGATGATTAATTACGCTGATTATATTTTTCCTTGTCTCTGGTAAAGCAATCATTCAAAAATTGATTTTCATGTACTTTAATTTCTTGTTATTTTCCAGTTTTAGCACTTTACTGTGAAACTTCCTTGAAATGGGAGTGAGGAAAAGAATTAAAATATTCTTCCCCACATGGAAATCCAAAAGTACAATGGTTTATTTCAGCTGAAGCTGACTTCCATGGGTTTCAAAAGATCTGGATCAGGTCTGCGCTGAACATTAGTGATAGCTTATTCACACTTTTATGTCTGCCATCTGCTTGTGGTTTACCTAGACTCTAAAATATTCTGCCTAAAATAATTCAGTGCATGTGAGTAATCCCAACTAATATAAAAGCATTATTCCTCTTTAGGAAGACTGGCATCTATGTAGTTCTTTCAAGGACAAGGGTTAGAATAATACTCTGAATGTAGGCCTTGTCTTGTATACAAACAGTATGTCATTCTCTGGATAATAAATATATGTATAAATGACACTTTTGATTCATATTTGACAAAGTTTGACATAAGAATTTTCTAACAGATATTATTTTTGGTTAGAAGTGGAGCTGGCTTCAGCTGTCTTTACAGTCTTTGAATGAGACAACTTTAAACTTGTGAAAGACTGCATCTTTACCTGAATATGTTATGGACAAATTATGCATAGTCTCTCTTTACACTGCATCCTCAAAAGTCTACCTGTGGTTTTGAAGTCAGAATGATATGAAGAATATGCTCTGCGGTCTTCAGAGTGAAAATCTGTCCATGTACACATTGCTATAACGAGGTCACTCATTACCCAGAGCTGACATAAGCCATGAAAATGTATGCTTAGGAGGGATATACTTGACACATTGTAAGTCCTAGCTACCTTTGCCTAGGGATAAGTGATTAAGGATTTATCAACATGTTTAAATTTATGAGTTCCATTCACATCAAATGAGGTGGGAATAATAAACACAAAAATATTTGTCTGCAATCTGTATTTTGCATTTTTGCTCTGTCAGAAATGCAAAGTATTTCTTTTCTTGTTAGTGATATGTGAGCACTATTACTAATCATTTAAGGAATTTGATCTGCTTTGGTATTGTTTCTATGGAAAAAAAATCTTTCAATAACCAAATGAGAGATAAATTGAACTGTCTGAAATGTACCAAGCATAATATAATTTTTCTGAGTATAACACATTGAAAGACAAAGGACATTTTTTTTTTAATTTTTATTTTTTATTTTTCCCACAGATTTTAATCTTACAGTGGAATCCCACTAATTAGAAGCCATCAAGAGTCATTTCCTAAAGAGTTGTTGGAACAGAAACAGTAAGGATTCACAGAGATATGAATATGGTTCTGCAGACTACACTGGAGACTTGAAGTCAGATTTTGTGCAGGGGCTTTTTTTGGACATGTTTGAATAATATTTGTGAATAATATAGGAGATAATTTTTTTTTTTTTTTTTCCAGTGAATTATCAAATACGTTATTAATGAACACATATTACTCAATCCACTTTTTAGAAGTTCATGTAATACTGTGCAAATACATTTATCTAGATTTTTCATTTTGTCCATGGTCTTTCCCTTAAAGACAACACCTACTGAATTTTATTTTACCAAAGGAAGGATTAAGTTCAATTTCTTCTTATTATATCATTATTATGTATTCCTAATATCAACATGGGAAATCATTGTGTAGTAGTTGTGTGCTGTAAATTCACATGAGCTTAAATTACAGAAATGTGGCTGAAAACAAGACTAGTAAGTACATGTTTGTTTTAAAGAAGATTTAAATTTAAACTATGGATACTTTGGTTACTTTGCTCAAAAGAGTTGTTCTGCTGTAGGCACATACATTAGTTTAACAGCCAAGTGAGGCATGATTAGAATCGAAAGCTGAATATGGAGTTAACTAGACTCTTGAGGATCTATTAATTATTATTTTTTAATTATTATTTTTCTATACTAACTCACAGTATATACTAGCACGTAGTCTTCAAAAAAAAAAGTTACATAAGTGTATAGCCTATAAAAATATGCATCTGGATCTGATGGTTTATGGATATATGGATGGGAGTAACTTGCCATGTGATGAGTGTTGATTTAATGAGAAACTTAGATTTTTATTTTTTAATAATTCAGACAGCATCTCCTCTTGTCTATTACTATAAATAGAAATATAAGGATTTGAGATTAGAGGACATTTGCCTTATGTGTGGGTTTATTGACAAGTGCAGTGGAGTCCTGACAAATTATATGCCCCCAATAATCTAATTGACATCTTGGACATTTTTGAATTTCACCACTGATGGTCATATTGTCAAGGGGTTGCAAATTGATAACACACAAACTTGTTTTCACAGATCAACTGGAATAGCTAATCTGTACCCTAGAGTACACTCTGAAAGGAATGAAGTCTTACTAAACTGTGGAATCTTGAAGCTCTGATACAGTCAGTACTGGGTATAGAACAAATGACTGGTGGGATCATGTCATCATAGAGTTCTGCAGTTGTGTTGTCCTTTGTAGAATATATCTTCAAAGAAAAGCAATCCCTACCAATCCATTCAGTAAACTGCAGAAATAATGAAGCCTAATTCCAGTTAATGGTTGTCTTCTATTGTTTTTAATTGCAACAATTCTGACCTCTCCCCCAACTGCTATCCACACAGTGGATTGTTTTATAGTGTCACAGATATGCTGTAAAATGAAATTGTATACCTACCTGGTTCCACACAGGAGACATTGTCTTTATGCTGCACACACGCTCCAGGTGCATAATATTGCAGTGACTATATTGTTCAATGTATTGTGGATTACTGGAATAGTTCTAACCCATTTGCTGGAGTCACTGTTCTATTCAAATCTACTTAAAGGACAAAAGCAGAATGGTGTGAGGATTGAACAGAACTTCTAGTAGACAAAATACTTAGAAACTTTACAGCCTCAGTCATTACCTGTGTACACATACTTGTATGTGCGCACAACCTAATCCAGGACCTACTGAAGTCAATATAAAATTGCCATAGACATTAATAAGTGAAGTATTTCCTCTTTATTGAAAATATTTTATTTCATACAGAAAAAAATGTCATTCGGCAAAAGAGAAAGTGAGTTTCATTTGGAAAAAAGAACTGGGTCAATGTGCCTTTGAAAATCCCATTTTCAGCAATGAGTAACTGCAAAAATGACTTGATAAGTTAAATTACTGAGAATAAAATATATATTGTCAAAACCTAATTAAAATAGCAACAGTAGTAGAAATATAACATGCAGCTGATGAGAACTAGGTGTACCTATACAAATGCAAGTGAAAAGATATAGGTTCACTTTTTCTGTCTTTGGTAATTTACCTCAGTATGTAAAGTTAGGAGTGAAATTTCTGAATGTTTTAAATAAAGTGATATCATTAAACCTTGAAAGAAACAAAAAAAAAGTCTCAGTAAAATCATTGAAAAGAAAACAAAGCTTCTTGGGAACATAATCTAGTACAATAGAGCTGTCAGGCAAAGTAAGCAACTTTATTAAAAGTGCAACAACAAACTTTCCTAGTAAAGAGTATACATAGAAAATATATTAAATCATCTATGTGGCTACATCAAATCTCTTTTAAGAAAGAAAAAAATTGCACAAGAATGGAAAAGAGCTGAATGTAAAGTAATAGAATAAAAACAGTAGAACAATCAGACAAAATAAGTCAAAAGAAGTAATATCAAGCACTAAAAAGTAATAATAAAAATTATATAAATAAATTGAAAGACCAAAATACATTACTAGAAAGGAGAGAAAATTGTGAATAACACAGGGAAGACCTATGTATGCAGTTCTTTTCCTTCTTTAAGTATTTGTAAGAAAAGTCACTGGGATTGATTTTTAAGTTAGTAATTTTAAAGGGTATAATAAGTTTAATACAAAAACAGTAGGTTAAAAAAATGCAGGCAAGTAAAATGAAGGTAAAAGATAAGGTGAAACCTTCCTCTCATCGGAGTCCATTTAAAAGCTGTCTAAAGCAATTTTGGAACCACCTGTGGTTTTCCATATAGATTTCAGAACTGGTGATATTTTTTAAGATAGGTAGGATCTGAAGAACGGGTTTGTTCTAATCTAGGGTTCTCCATACAGACAAAAAATTAAACTGTTTATAATATTTCAGTGATGGGACTTGGTGTCAAGTTGATTCTGAGCTGACCATGAGTGGCAAAATGCATAAAGGAAATCTTCTCATATATAGTGTTATGTCACAAGATAAGAAACTAGTCAATGAACAGCCAAAATTTCCACCATCAATAGTTCTGGAATATTTTTAGAATAAAATACAGGGAACACAGTGCTTCATTTGGTAAAAGTAGAGATGAAAATGCAGTCTGTATTTAAAAAAGAAAGGACACTGGGGAAAAAAGGATAATATTTTACTTTTATTAGAAGAAAAATGTTTGCAGCTTGATGTTTTTAAACGGTGACCAGATCTTGTATTATATCTCACAATATTTTTGGCTCAACAATATTTCTATTTACTTATGAGCTAATGGTTTGAGCTATCACTAGTATTCAAACACAGGACAGATTTAAATTCTGATCTTTTATTTCCATTTGTCTGACCAGTCCTTTCTGTTTGCAGCAGTCCATTTTATGAGTAAAATTCTACCATCTATTTTAAGTATGATGCTTAGAAAAATTTCTTTGCATGTAATCTCTTTTGATTATCTATCATCCGATAAAGAAAATTTGCCTGCTGATATCATTTAGATATGCAGAAAATGTGTTCAACCTGTATTCTCAATCTAAAATCCAAAAGATTTTATACTTTAAACTAAGTTGCCTGGGAAAGTAGTTATTATCATTGTTACTATTACTGTCACTATTACTATTAATTACATGTCACAAAATATTAAAAAATGATCACTCCAATGTTTATTCTGGGATTAAGTGTGAGTACTAATTTTCCAGGAATTAAGCTATTCAGATTTAGGCCTAAAATCAGGAAACATTTAACTATTTAGAAAAGCACTTCATGAGAAATGAACAAGCACTTAAATTTTATTATATACTAACATACCATATGCTATTCAGTGTATGCTAGTATACTATAAATATTACTTTCCTATTATTCTCTGAATCTATAGACTTAGGTAAATACTTAAGATACTTCAAGTACAGGAGCTAGAGAAATGTTCTTACAGCCTTGTATTAAAAGTAAGCTATCACATAAGCAAAGACAGACTACCTTCATGAGCTCCTCTAGCGGTGTGTATTCACCAGTTATCACATCCTTTTCCTAATAAGAGACATTACTGTTGATCTCTTTTCCTAGTGTCATAATGTCTATTCCTTTTTCTTCATTTGCATCCACATAGCAATTTATTATTGTTTTATAGAGCCAATTGAAGGTGATGTTACTTGCATTCAGAGGCTAGTTTGGTAAGGTATACCTTACTTGCATTTTATTATTATTTTGACATTTTAATGCACCATTTCCTTATTATTTTATTTTATTTTATTTTATTTTATTTTATTTTATTTTATTTT
>CM021701.1:12849405-12897429 GCA_011074415.1 Stictonetta naevosa
TTTATTTTATTTTATTTTATTTTATTTTATTTTATTTTATTTTATTTTATTTTATTATTTGATTTGATTTGTTTTTTTGTTTAACCAATTCCAATACAGGTTTTCTAATCCTTACTATTGAATATAAAGTACAATGGGTACAATGTTAAATAATTCTTTTCCTCCTGCTCATCCTACCTTGTTGGCTGGGAGAGGAACCCTTACTTTGTCATCATTCTGCTCTGTTTTTTTTGTCCTCACAGAAACATGTCTTTACCACAATAAAATGCTAAAACTGTGATCCTTTTCTGTTTCTTATTGGTTCCCTGCCCATACCTAAAAATACAGTGTGTGTGTGTGGGTACATATATATATGTATTATATATATATGTATTTTTTTTTTTCCATAAAGAACCCTGTGAGATTTTTATTCCTTGAGGAGACTATTTCATTACTGGCAAAGAAATCAATAGGCATAAACTATTATTTTTTTTCAAAAACAAACCTAGTATTGCTTTTCACTACAAAAAAAACTGTTGAGTATAACAACCACTTGAAAAGTTGGATTATAGGTGAGCATTTTACTATATTTTGTATTGTGGTCATGTACTTAATGTATAAATACTGATATTCTGAGTGTGGGAACAGAATAAAAACTGTGCAGGCTTATGCAACATTGTAGCAACATAGTTGAATCTGTACTGTGTTTTTCAGTGAAAAAAATCACTGTGCTAAAATAGCTCTACTCGCACATTTTTTTTTTTTTTCCTGATTTATGAACATTAGGAACTTAGATTCTTTCCTCTTTTAATGGAATTAAAACTGTACAGGTGTTTTTGAAACCCTGTATGTTACTTTCGTCATGAAAAATGGTCACAAATGAAAACATTAGTAAAGTTCACAGCTACACTGTTTAGTTGGTGCATTTTAATTTTCTAAAACTGGCTTGCTTTGATCATGTCTTGATTTTCAAGCAAAGCTTTTCCAACACCATCTGAGTGAGAGATACTTATTTGTGATAGCCAAATCTATTCACAAACTATACATTTTAGTGTTATTACCTGTTCTTGAATAATAATGCTAGAAGTAACATTTCTCCACCTAGACATATAAAATAACTCAGAAGTAAGCTTTTCTATTAACTTACTATCATTACATTTTATCACTTAGTTCCACATTATGAAAACATATTTTGCTCAGTTTTAATGTGCAGTGAATCAGTTATTTTTTCATTGATTTTAGTTTTAGTTACAGTAAGGCTTAATGTTTCATTTGTCATAATTTCCTCTGAAAAGACTTCAAAGTTCTTTAAAGACTTCAAAGTTCTGTAAACATATTTATCATTAATGGAATCGTTAAATAAATCCTTAAAATTTTAACAACTTAATAAATTTAATTCCTCCCACAATAAAGTATTAAAAAAAATTATAAACTATTAAATCCTGAAGTGTTTTATCTAAAATTTCTGTTTAACTTATCTGAGAAACTTACATATTTTGCCATTTAAAATTTTTCTGCAATTAGGAATAATTCCTAATTGCTTATTCTCTTCCCATTGATAGAGGTGACAATGTTTATAAATAAGGCATGATATTGATAAAAACTAATTATTTTAAAGAAATTTTTGATTTATGAGGTTTTCAGAGAAATTAAAATATAGTATGTCTGGTAAAAACTTCTAAAAGTGATCCATTTTAATTTTCAATTGCAGTTTCTACATAAACATTAAGATTTTTGTCATGTATTGCTGGTTGAGTTCAAGGAAAGCTTTTGTGTAGCCTTTTTTTCTTGATGTCCTACTAGCTCCCACATTATTAGTAGAGAACAAGATGTATGCTTCCAGACATCTTGAGCTGACAGAGGACTGGGGTAGGTTAGATCTAAAATACAGCAAAATAACACTGTTAGGAAAACAGTATTCTGGATTCTGATTCAACTTTCAATGTTTTTCTTGAGAAAGGAGTTTATGTGTAAAGACTTCTATTTATTTTTAAACAGAAAGCAGTTATTGTGGGGAAAAAAAAAAGCTAGTGTTTCATTAACAAGCAGTTTCAGTCAAAAAATTCCAATGAGATTTCAGCATATCTATTGGTTTTGCTTATTAAGTAGTAAATGATCCATACTTTTTTTAAAAGACCTCTAAAATTATATCTGATATTTTAAAGTACTCACTAATATATAATATTATTAAACTGAAAAATTGAAACAGAAGACAGAAAAAATATTCACAACCTAAGTATTCACAACCTTAGCATTCACAACCTTAGTATGTGACTTAGGAGTATGAGTAAATCATTCACTTTTGCCCTTTTCAACAATCACTACATATTTCTTTATATACTATATAACCTATATATCTTTCATCAAATACTATATAGCTGATGGCAGGAGCCATATGCTTGCACACGCATTCTACAGTTTTTTTAGGAAGTGTCAAAAAGAACTTAAGCAATAAAAACCTATGTGCTCCAGAGATAAACTCATAGAATAATATCATAGAATGGTTCAAGTTGGAAGGGACCTTGATGATCATCTAGTTCCAACCCCTCTCCCAAAGGCAAGGATGCACACTATATCAGGTTGCCCAGGGACGCATCTAACCTGGCCTTAAACAGCTCCAGGGATGGGGCATACACAACCTCTCTGGGCAACCTGTTCCAGTGCCTCATCACCCTCTGGGTGAATAATTTTCTCAGATGTGTCTGCTGACCTGTAGATTAAATAATTCTATATTTGTTCCATAAATAACTTCCTGAAAATAGGAAATTTGATGTTACTTCTCCTTAATTTGGAATTGTTGCTATCAGAGCCACAAATTTCTTGGAAAAGGATCCTTTGATTTATCTCACCATTGGTTCAAATGAAGTCAACAACATAAGATCTTCTGTGTTTATGTTGAGAAAAATACCTTTCTCAATAACAAGGGATCAAAGGGGCATATTGCTATTTTCAGAAATGTAGCAAAATAGCTGTTGTGGTAGATAAAGATCTCTTCAGAGTCTGAGGAGGCTGCAGAGATTGGAAGATTCAGCTTCTAGTTAGAGGTTATACATTTATGGCATATAACCATACACAATATTAACTGTTTATGCAAGTATTTTAAGAGAGTGCAAATAACACATAGTATACTTAGGCAGTTCTTCACCAAGATACAGATTGTCGCGTATATGAACTTGTTGAAATGTCTATTGGTCGGGTACTGCAATATGAAAATGTATTTCAGCACAACCAAGTTTGAATAGCACATGGTACTGTTAGTGTTTGTAATGATGTCCTGAAGAAGAGATGAGCACTTTTATTGAGAAGTAAACTGGACATATAATCTGGCCCTGTTCTGCTTTTTGTGCCATGTGGCAATGATATGACTAACCTGTGAGCAGGCAGTATGCCAGCCCAACAGATGGGCACGAATGCAAATAGCCAAGGATATTGTCATTCTATGTGCAGCAGATGTACATGCCTATTAAGAGTGTTCCCAGCTGTGAGTCAAAGCAGCAGTTTGCCTTAGCCCTCTTTTTAGAGTTGGGAATATACAACACCACTAATCCAGCTCTGAACTTGATTGACATGGAGTATCATGAAATGCTGAAATGGGAGGGCGGGGAGTTCAAGGTAGTCTCCTATACTGTCACAATTTAATTCTTCAGGATTTTTTTTTTTTTTTTTTTGATAGACAATATGTCAATAAGACGACACAGAAGAAGCATCAGAAGTAAGAGCATACGCTCTGTGGCTAAATTCATCTAATATGCAAGTTGTGCCTACAAAGCTTGTGAAAGTTGGACTTATGGCACAGCACTGACAAAAAATATTTCTCTTCTGGGTTTAATTAATTGCTGTCATTACTTTAATGACAAAAATGCACAGAGGACAACAAAAGCAGGCCCTATCACTGTATAAGAAACAGAACATTTGAATTCCACTATTAATTATATTCTTCTAGCTGGAGTAATATATTAATCAAAATACAAATCATTTTCTCATAATCATTTTTATATAACCATAGGGATAATATATAGATTAGTGGCTTTCAGACAGTAGCTTTTTGGGTACTGTATTTTAGACAGAATTTTAGATTTCTGGAAAGTCAAAAGGTTAAGAAACACCAATTCAGAAGATTTCAGCTGCTCATATTCCAGCAAACCAAACCCTTTTTTACTTTTTTTATTTAAAAGACTTACATTAGTGCTGTTACTTGTGAAGTTGCTTTGAAGCAACTTGGTGAGTAGTGGGATGAAATGAGATGGTGCCTAAATTGTGATACTCTGCACCAATCTCTGTAAACTCCCATCTTTAAGCCTGTGGGAACAGTATTTTAGGGAGCAGGGCAGAGTGAAAATGTCTTGCCATTTAGATGCAGCCCATAGTTTTGCCAAGATATATAATGTGTTGTCAACCTCCATTCAGACATTGTGGAAGAAAAGGAAGCATTTCAGTCCTTTCAAAATGCTGTACTACTCAGATTGGAAACAAGCAGTCTATGGAAATTTTGCTTGTCAGAGATTTAGTTTGTGATCTTCAATTACTGCTGAACCAAAAATTTGTAAACTAGCTCAAGCCTAGTATACAATTGTGAACCGGCACATAAAATATACATCTTTACATCTCTGGAAAGTGCTTGCTCCTCGGATACTGCCCTCTCCCTGTAAGACTAAACAAGTTCAGTAGGAACAATAAAACCCCTCAATGTATCTAATTCTTGTCATTTTGTAGAAACTGAGAATGTTATTTTAATATGGTTGGTTATAAACTTGTATAATCCATAAGCATTATAGCTTCAAAAGCTGATGATAGCTACCATTCCCACACAAATGTTACATAACTCATTTAGCACTATGTCAAATTATTCGTGGTAGCAAAACTAAAACAGATTTACTTGTACCAAGTACAAGTGATGAGTGTTTGGGACACTATAAAAGATTCACATATTCATTTTTTTTTCAGTGGTCTTTAAAACCTACATTTACAACATTTTCCCCTCTGACATGATGATTCAACTCATTTCTTAAATCTTGCCCAGATATGATCTGGCAGAAAAACATCCTCAGTGAAACCCTTCAATTCAACTTAAAAACTGGATATATGCAGCAAAAAATAGATGTTTCTATTTGCTAAATCATATTTCTCAATGTTTCTAGTCCTTTCCAGAAGAATTATTAGATTTTTCTCTCATGTAGAAATAGCTACATAGCTTATTCCAACATCAATCTATGTCTTCGCTTTATTATTTCTCTCCATTTTGTACCTGGTGAGATAAAAAAGCCAAATGCTTGCAGACATATTAAAGAGTTATGAAGTAGGTGTAATTATTTGTTCCAGATACATTTCTGTGCACGTATATATATTCTTCTTTCACCATTGTATTATTTTCCTTTGCTTCTGGGTTTTGTTTTGTTTTGTTTTGAAGTCAAATACTCTGAAAGTAGAAATACAGATAGTTTCTTACTTTAGTGGAATATGATACACAGAGTTTTCTTATTGATAGCAATGACTTGCATTGCAGCTGTTGAAACCATGGGGATCCATACCATGTTTTTTTTTTTTGTTTGTTTTTTGTTTTTTAGGATAATCTGTACCCTGAAAAGCTTAAGAACAAAGATTTCAAACATACCAGTAGGGAATCAGTAGGCTATGATGAAGGAAATATTTTGTCAATTTTAAAAAAAAGTACATGAAATAAGAAAAAGATTCTGGTCATACAGTGAGTCTAGAAAAAAAGAGAAAGGGCACTTGTGTTAGTCCATTATATGATTTTGAGCTACTTCTCTCATTTTCAACCTGATCTGTTAAGGGAGTGTACTAACAGGTTGTGTTTTCTCTCTATATACTCCTGCAGGGTTGGGTTTAAGTCTTTAATAAATATTTTTGCTTTATGCACAGGTTCAAAAAAATACAGTAAGTAGTTGAAAAGACAGTGAGTTTCATGATACACTAAACATAGCTTTTCCAACAAGGGAGGTGGCAGATAAGCCTTCAAGGATCTCAGAAAGAAACTTTTAGTGTTATGATTTTTTGTAGAAACTCAATAAAAGATAATTTGATATTGATAGTGACGATGTTTTAGTGGAAACACTAGGTCAGATCAAAGACTGTATTCAAAATGGAAAGCTGGATCTTTTTAATATATGGCATATTTCAGATGGAGTTGAAGACGTTGCCTGTACACTTTGCTGCTCACGTTTGAACAACTAAGAAAAATGTTCATTTTGTAAATGCTGAAATGGAACTTTTAAAATTTCACTTTAAAATACCAGTTTCTCTTTCAAAACAAATTATTTTTGTACAAATTTGCATTTTTAAAAATCCAAATCTGTATTGCTTGGTTGTGATAACTTTAAACTCCAAAATTTTAGGCATCTCCTGAAGTAACAGTGGCTTTTTTGCCTAGCTCAGAAAAAGAGTTAGTTCAGTGTTCACAAAGAGAACTGAAATAATGTTGCATTTGCAGGAAATGTTTGATGCACTTTCTGGCACAAGCTATACCTTATTACTGTTTTTATTACAAATTGTTTAGAAATCAAATCTATTATCAAGAGCTCTGCACTATTTCTTTGCAGTCAGATAAAAAGGATTGTTCTGCTTTGGAAGGCTGTTGTTAATAAGGCACTCCCAAAACATTGTGGACTAACCGTTAATTCAAAAGAATGGAATATTATTATAGGTATGCATTATAGCCATATGATTACAGACTGATTAAAAATCTACAACAGAATATTTGTTTGCTAGGTATACACATAAAAAGACCTCTTGCAATTTAACTTCCATCCACTAGAACAATTATATTAATAAGATACTGGTGTGGAAGGCAATGCATTGAGAAGAATGAACCACTTTTCAGGTACAGTCCAGTTCATTATGTTAAAAGCTCCTTGATTATATCCCTTACGTTATAAAGGCAAGAGATGTTCTGCTTATCGTTTGACCTGAGAGTGACGTGCATGTTCACAATAAATGGTGAAAATGGTGTATGTGTGTCTGCACAGTGGTATTTCTCCTGGTCTTTTAACTGAAGCAGTGAAGCATGGAAAGATGTGAGAGAACAAAATTAAAGCACAGGAGAAATAGATGAAGTTATTTTACTCTCCCTTTATTTTTGTGTCTTTCTGTAGTAGGTCACTAATGGAAAAAAAAAACTCAGTATTCAGCTCTTACTCAGATTTCTGTAAAATACGAGGACTGGTTTCTAGCCCCTGTGAGAAAAAGGTTTATTGTGCCAACAGTTAACAGTTAATGAGATTCTGAAGTATGCCTGAAATATACTAGGTTTAAGCAGAGCATAAGAAGACCCATAATGTTCAAAAGTTTGATTTTTTTTTTTTTTTTCCTAGCTGATGGAAGCTAGGAAGCTTCCTAATGGAAGAAATTTCCTTCCTTTGTTAAAATTTTCTGATTTGCATTTATTGACTAAATAAAAAGCTTTATCATTAAAATGCTATTAAAAGTATAAAATCATACTGCTATATTGTGACTTGAGAATGGAAGCAAACACCAGTAATACTCCTACACTTGGCACCAGCATCTTTTTCATCATTTGTTCATGATTGTGCAAAATCTTGATTTGTATGAACTGCATGCACTATATACATATATGCACTATGTACATCTGTATGTGAGGGATGGGAATGTGGATGAAGTCTGCTCTTAGCCAAATTTATTTTTGTATAGTGTAAACTCAAATATAATTGGAAGCATACCACAGGAATTGAAAGAAATGAGTGGCTATATGGCTATAGCTTTCAGTTCTAGAGAGAAGCTGTAATATTCACAGGTTGTATTTTATTGTAAACCTTGCAGGAAGTGTTTGGAAGTGTCTGGTTGTTGTTATAGCAGAGTATTCTTACCTATGGAATTTATATTCAAGTAAATTCTTGCATATTCTCTAAGAGCTTTTTCTTTTTATTTGCATTCCAATGAAAATGTGAACAAATATTACCTATTAGCGCACATTACATTAGGGACCTGACATCCTGAGCAGAAGCATCAATGCTGTTGTGAATTTGTTTCTTATTCATAAGAATTCACAGAAAAAAAAATATTATGGATAAATAAAAGAGCAAATTATTACCAGTAAAAATGCTAATTTGAGGATACCTGCTCATTTGTATGAACTCATGTACTTTCATTAAAATAAATGGAGTTTCCTTGAGTGGCCTGTGCTGAGTTCCTGACCAAAGACTTCAGCAAGCTCTGACCACTGCAGGAACATTTTCCTTTCCATTTCCTATTTTGGCTTACTATTCACTTTTTACCCTTTTTTAATATACATGGCAGAAAGGCACTACATTGTCCAAACTGGCTTGTAAGACTTTTCTAATAAACCATAAATTTGGTAATTTGTTTTTGACTCTTAATATTATTTTTGGCAGAGAGGGGAGTTAGTGTTCCCACTAGTTCAAGTGTTCCTCGACAAATATGTAAGAATGTATGAACTAGCATATGTGCCATGAGTGTGAAACATCCTAAGCCTGTCAGACACACTTTGCATCTGCACAATCTGTGGCCCTAATCAGCCAGTGCATATGTGGAAATGTTTAGGACACACAGAAATCCAGAGAAGTGACTGTTGTCTCATTTCCTCCTAGTATTCAATTTCTGCATGGAAATCTGCAATTACCTAAACCTGGAAATATATCGTAGTCTTTATGCTGGATATTTTTTTTTAATTTTTTTCCCACTTTATATTATATTGCTGAGCAATGCTAGCAATAATAAATGTTATCATAACATATATGTCCTATAAGATTTAGATAGAATTTACAGCTGTATTTTTTATGATTTCAGGACTTTTTTGTATTTCCTTAAAGACTGCAGATAATCTTAATGTCCTGTCCTCATTAAAAATTATAAAAATTAAAAAAATTACCAAATTAAAGATGTGTCTGTGATGAACCTTGAAAGTTAGAGGCATATATATTTCCAGGGAAACAGATGAAAGGTTACTGAATATAATAATTTAATATTTGCTTTTCAAGAGAAGAATCTCTCCTGACCTCCTCTAAGTAATAACTTATATACATTATAATAATATATACTTAATAATGTAAGTGATAACTTATATTCATATGGGATAAATTTGTATAAATTCAAGAAGTACTAAACTTTGTCTGAAACAGGAAGGGCCACCTCAAATGAGTCTTTTAATTCGTGGAAGAGTTTAAAGCAAGTTTCTAAGAGCCCTCCCAGGCACATCCCTCATACATAAGGGCTGCTGTTCTATGTACCCAGTGGAGGTGCAGGCCCAGAGCACAAGTATTGGTTTACCTGAATAACTTTATCTTCTGTGTTTAGTATTTTGACTTGCCTAACAAGGCTCTCTTACAGGTCAGAGGGAAGTGGCTTCTGCTGAGAAAAAATGAGTGCTGCATAATGGATGAAGACAAGTTAATTGAGTCCATTGTCCAAGTCACTTGTCTGTCTTCAGATTGCCCTGCTTTATGACTAAACTGTGTCCCACAGAATATGAAATACGCCTCGCTTAATCAGTGCAGGTCAGCTCTGCAAACCTAGCTGTGAACTGCTGGCTGCTGGTAAAAAGATTGGGTGGCTAAGGTTTGGGATGTGGGATGTAAAATAGACTATAATTAGACTAGATTAGATAGTTCAGATTTGTGCAGCCATGGCTGGGTTTAAAGTTGCTTTGTCCTTATTGTCCTCTTAATTTTCTAGTACACTGCACAGATATGTTAATTTAGTGCTCATGCTGAATGTAAGGTCACGTTGTCTCACTTTTGTCTGTACTTGATTGCTTATCACCTTTACAGACTGCCATTTCTATTTCCATGTGTGTTTGATGATTGGCCCTCAGTAAGTCCCTCTGCAAGAATACTGATCGTGTTTTCTTTTTTCTCTAACAGCTGCTCAGTAATTTCACATGACATAATGTAAATGTATTCATGAAGTAAAGTGAGTCCCTCTCAGCTCATGTTGATTGTGCTCATGGAGGTGTTCGTTAGTCTGTTGAACATGTTCTGCAGTTACTATTTTTTTTTTTAACAGTCACAAGGCAAACAAAAGACCATACAAAGAAAGATCTGAAACATTTTATCTGTCTCCAAATCTCTTTCTTTCCTACACACAATACACATGTTCATTCCAATGGAAAATATGTGGCTAAATCCCCTATGCTATTTGAAAATTTATAGATAATTTTGTAAATCTTCGATTTATGTTCTAGCTCGGTACACTGCTTCTCCCTGGCTATTATAATCAGTAGGCAGCCAGTAAGATACTGAAATAGAGTACAGATGCAGATCTTAGATTTAAAGATTTTTTTTTCATAAAATATTCTGTAAAGGCTTTTGAGTTCTTATGTTCAGTTCTTATGTGAGAAGATAAATCTGATGATTTAGAATTTTAAAATATACTTCATTTTTACAACTTATAAAATGACAAGCGAGAGAGAATGCCAGATGGACCATTTGGATTAAAGTTCTAGCAAAAATGGAAACAGAAGATGACAATAATCAGGCAAATATCAATGAAAGTTCCAACAGCAGTGTGGTTTAAAAGAGTTGAATCAGTTACATGGCAGGTTTGCAAGCATTCCAAATCAGCAGGAATTAACCATTTCTACAACAAAAAACACAGATTATTTCTCTAAAATGTTCCATCTCTGTGTGGCTCATGCTTACTTTCTTCAGTTGGCAGTCTTGTACTTTGCATGAAATAGTTACAAGATTTATTGGACTAGAGGGATAGAATATAGTTCATGACTAGCATAATAGTACAGTGATTAGGATACTCACCTAGGAGGAAGAATGCCCTTGTTTTCATTTATTTAAATATCCTTTATCACGTTTGATGTTGCAATCCTGAGGATTTTGTCTTGAGCCTCATATGCATTAATAGTAATGTATTCATAAGAGATCAAAGGTATGGACTAAAGTTCCATCATACAGTCTGTAATGACATCCCATTAGAAAGTGTTGTAAACACTTTGGAAAACAAGCTTAAACTAAACTTAAAAAAAATAAAATTAAAAAAAAAATGTTCAAAATCATATAGATAAAATTTGATTGTGAAAAGTATAACTGTATATTTAGGAATGAGAAATTAATTTCACCGATACAAAGTGGGAAGTAGATGGATAGGCTGCTATACAGATTGAAAAACTCTTGGACTTCAGGACACCTGAACTTGTCTGATTGACAATGTGATGCTCTTGTGGGTGGAGGTGAGGAAGAAGTAATCAAATTTCTCCTTTGTGTGTGTGAGAAATGTGATAACAGTCAAGGTTATTATTTTTGGCACTTGTGAGGCCATTTTGGAATAAATAATAATTAGAGGTAGTGTATGCTCATCCAATTTGGCACAGATGCTTAGGATTAGACTAGATGGTCAGCTGCAATACCTTCAGATACTATACATGAGAATGGAGGAATTCTTTCTTCCTTAGAGAAATTTATGGAGTTCTATGTATTTGATGTTCTTACATTCTGCTCCAAATTTCCTTGCAAATGCAAATAAACTTTTGGGAAAATGTTTCTCAAACTGCAAAATGCCAAAGTATGGAACATAAACATTTAAGTTAAGACTCATTTTTTTTTTTTTGAAAAAAAAAAAAGAATTCTGCTTCTGCTTTTTATAATGATATTGTGTTTTCAATTTGCAAAATTGACAGCAATAAAAATGAGTAGCTTTGTGTTCAGCATTGTGCTAGAATAAGAAAGGTGTTTTTTATAATGAGGACAGCTTGAAGATAAACTCTCCATTTTGCTGGGTGGAATGGAAAGTGATATGTCTAGCTATTCTTTCTCCCTCATATATATAACTTATATATTTAGATTAAGCTAAGAAACCTATACAGGATCCTTTTTAGTTATGCCTATACTAAAAAGTTTGTCATTCATGCTAAAATATACACATACAATATACATCAAATACATTTTTTGACTATTACTTTATTATTTTAATATATCTTGAGTATATTATTTATATCTGTTTGGTACAATATGATTGTAGTATGCTCTTCTCTTCCAAGCTGCTAAAATAAATGTTTAAAAATAACTTTATGATTCATGTTTCCAAGGTTTACTTCAGAGATCATTCAACAGATTTCCACAGGAAATACACTTTTTTAAAAAGAAGAGAACAAGTATCCAAGTCACTTTAATGTCACATCCAGTGAGTATCACTGACATTATTTAAAATGCTGTCTGCTTAATTAATAAAAAGAGGGAAAGAATGTGAGAAAGGTGCAATTAGGAGACAGAGATTTATAAAAACATGCCTGAAATAAGAATGAAAACATTACTGAATGATTTTCAGATGCTGAGCATTATCAAGTCATCATGTTGACATTTTCCATACATTCTCATATGTGGAAAAAAATCTCCAGTTAAATATTTTTCACTTGTGATGGCTGAACAGGCCTTCAAAATAAATGCTAGTAGTTCTCCAGACAATTAAAAACAGCAGAGTAGATTTCACAAATTAATTTTACAAAGCTGCAAATTTCTTCCAGCCCAGAGTATTACAGAACTTATTATTTTAAGGACAGATCTAACAGGCTCTGAAATGTTAGATCCCACCAAGCCAAAATTTTCAACATCTATTCTTCATTAGAGAATTATATTTCTAATTTTTCTACAGGTATGTAAGTGCTTCAGAGAGAAATGTAGTAACTGGTGATGCACTGATCAGGTAAACAGACATTCAATAAGCACTGCCTGACTTGGAGCTTAATAGGTATAGATACAAGTGAGGGGAACTGATTTCCATGTTCCCATGCCTGTTTATACATTTTAGGTGGACAAAAAATTGTTCAATAAAATGTTGAGCTAACTGTAAGGCAAGAGAAGAGAATCCACCTCTGCTGATTTCTGTTGAAACCTTTAGCACAGTCATGCCTGTTCTTCCTGGCTCAGTGAGTCCCTGTGCTTTTCTGCAGACTGAAAATGCTCAGCTTCAACAGAAAAGATAAAGACCTTCCAATTCTACCCAAAACACAACACCATGATGGTTGTGGCAGATGTAGGTTTTCATGTTTTGAATAATAACATGATAACATCTGTCACTGGAAAGAGAAAGGAAAGTCTCCTATATTCAGATGAAAAATGCATAAGAGAATGTCATATGTTGGTCTCAACTTCTCATGACCTGCAAAATGACATTTCGCTCTTCCTCTCCCCAACCCTCAATAGGAGAAATCACAAATTTCTCAAATCATATAGTTACAGTGCATCCAGAATGAGAGAGGCAATGCTTTTCTTTCTTAGAATTGTTTTCCTCTTCCCCAGTAATCCTATTTTCTTCTTTTCACCCTGAAATTTATGCTCACTGGCCATCTTTACTTAAGTCCCCTCCAATTTATTTTAAACTCTCACTTGATGCTTAGCTGTGCTAGGCTTTGGAAGTGCCAAAGTCAGAAACTGCAGTGCCTAGAGAATTTGAGTTCAGCAGTGGCTCTCAGCTCTGAGTCTGTGGATTTGGGGCCTGGAATCCTACCTGGGCTCTTTATTTCATATTTGTTTCCAATTTTAGTACTGAAAATAAATCCGTTTGACATTGCATTTAAACTGAATAGCTAGTTCCAAAACAAATGGAATGAAATTTCCCAGTTCTTAAATAATAAATGGTTAATCACAAAATAATTACTTATGTATAAATGGAAGGTAGCTCTCAGACCTGCTTTATGAACAATATTGAGACTTCTGTTTGTAAGTTTCCTTTTTCCATTATGTGTTTCAACTCTATAAGATTTGTATTTTTTTCATATATATAATATTGGAATGAATCAATTTTAATTAATAAAATAGTAAATAATAATAAAAAAGATCTCTGCATTAAAAGAGTAGCATTATATAGTATGAACAAAGTATATGCTAAAATAATCTCCAATCCATTTTTAATCCTCTAACACAAATTTCTTTCTTTTTTCTTTTTTCCTGAAATTTAAAACTGTTCTCAAATAAAATGCTATCATATCCCTCTCCCTGTTTGCCCCTGCCCCCTTTGTTCTTTAGATTTCTATTTGCTGTCTTTCTGTCTTTTACCTGGCAGATGTGTACATAAGTGAGGAATAGGAGGGGAGAGTGGAAAGGGGTGGATTTAGAGCTGCAATCAATTAACCTGTTGCTAGGGAACCCTCAGCTCACCAATCGAAAAATAGCTATCAGCTGACTGGAGTTAGCAGGATATAAAATGGAATACTGATGCATCATGCTTCCACCCTCTTTTCCGCTCCCCCCACCCCCTCTTTTCTTTTTCCTATTTATTTATTTATTTATTTATTTATTTTTTAAGTGCTTACAAAGGGGGAGAGAGAGAAGGTTGATACAAGTGGTTGAAATGTCAAGGATGTTTCACTCTTAGTTTAGGTACTTAAGGGAAGGGCTGGCAGCAGGAGCTTGGATTTATGTTTGGTTATCTTTGTGTTTATCAGTGGTAATGAAAATGAATGGTAGTAATGTGGCATGTGGAAATATATAAGAATTTACTGCCTAATGCACTCTGAGCTAGGCATACTTTGAAAACCCTAGGCATTTTATGGAATGCCAATTAGTGAACTTTAAAGAGTGAATTGTGGTTGGCAGGGATAAGAGATGACCCCAGCTGATACATATGAAAGCAGCAGATTTCATTTCACTCAGACTTTACTCAGGTATATAAGGGATTTCAGAGTGGAAGCAGAATTCACCATTTGAAGAGTGATCTTTGACTCTGGTAAAGTATCTGTTACAGGGTGTTCTGTGTTCTTTTTGTTTCTTCTGGCAGAGAAAGACCTGCTTTAAAATGGATTTCAGCCTGCTTTTACTTTAAAATTTTTAGAGAAAAGTTAGTGTAGGAGAGTAGAATGTGTATACTGATCACACTTTCCATTGCTGTTCTTTAAGCATATTATTTTTGTCATCTTTGATATCTTAAGTTTTAATTTTAAAAGGTTAAAATAAAGAACCACAATCTTTCTTAAAAAAAAAAAAAATCCACTGACTTTTTTTTAATGATTGTCCAAGACAAAATAAATTAGTCCTTCCTGAACAGTGTATTCACATGTCTTTTATTTACAGAAGATGATAAAGAACTAGGCTAAGCTCTGGAATTTAGTCCTGTCATCTTGACTTTTACTTTAGTATTTAGGTATGTTGACATATCAGAGATGCATAAAAGAGAAGATGGGTGCTTGTTTTCATCATTCACCTATCCAACCACCTCATGATGTGTCTTTCATGCCGTTGGCATGAAAGGAAGAAAAGGCTAGTGCACTGAACTTACAATCTCAGCTCTCTTCCTTTGTTGGGGTAGCCTTTGTATGGGCCTACTGGTTGGAGACAGGCACAAACACAGGAGTGGTGCCATGGCTGTACGCTCCTAGTATATTGCAGTGTGTGGATTCAGTATCTTGAAACACTAAGGGAAGAAAAGAAAAAGTCTGTTATTATGCCAGTGCAGCCTGGACGCTGAATTTCTAAACAGCAACTGCATTTCTAGAGACTTTTTTTTTTTTTTTTAATACTTCAGGCTTTGAATTTTAAATCTTCATCAGTTTATGCTTTAGGCAAACTGTTTTGCCTCTGCTTGAAGTCACCTTGAGGTCTCAATGTCACTTGAGATGAGATACAGTTATTTTGGTATGCCTCAGGATAGAGGAGAAGGAAGAATAAACGTTTAATCACGAAGCTAATTTTTATACAGATTGGGGACTTTAAACAGTTTTGATATTGTAAATTTAATATAGCAGCCCATCGCTGCAGAATGGGTAAATTTCTGAAGTTTCAGAGCTGAATATTAAATGACTGTAGTAATATTCATATTTATTACCTCAAGGAAATGTTATCTACCTTTTAAGATTCATGTTACAATAAGGGATTGTGGAACTATTGCTTTCATTTTTTTTTTTTTTTTCTGCTACCTAATTACTGTATGTGCCTCTTGTAGCCAGTTTTTCTTGTATTGTCATAAGAGTATGCAAATAAGTAGTGGTCACATTTTATTAATTTCTGATGCTCAGATATTAAAACACAAACAAAAAAAAACCCCACAAAATTGCAATTGCAAACAGATGTTATTTTTATTTTATACTCCAATTAAGTATTTTTAAAGAGATTTAGATGTTGGATCTGCAAATTCATTTGGATGATTGGTTCATAAAGTATGACTAAGAAAAAGCTCACAAATATGCACTGCATTTATTGACTAGGTGCACAGAGAGTTGGAGTCAGGCAGGAGATTAATTATTTTACATTATTGATTATCTTGGAATGACTGCAGTTACTAAATATCAAACTGCTTGCATACAAATCTAACTCATGCTGCACACTTAACATGTTCTTTATGGTAGGTTTAGTAAAATAGGTCTGCAATTGGTGAACTACTTGAAAAATAATTAAATTGCAAAGGAATATTGGGAAATATATTTTCTTTAATATGTGAATAATGAATTTTTTTTAACCAAAATATGATCTTAGCCAAATGTCATAAGATTACTGAGTTGAAGGGAGGTGGTGGTGAAATTGTTGATGAATAGCATACATTATCTTCTGTAGTTTTGCTCTTTTTTCAATTTTTCTCCTGTTTCCTTAATATTTTCCTTAAGATTAAAAAAAAAAAAAGTTAGGAGCAATGCCTCTTGAATGACAGTCTGTTCCTAAGATGGATATGATAGTAGATATAAAGACTGATAGCATTTGCTAAGTGAAAGCTGAATGTAGAGCTTCTGTAAGCTTAAAAAAAAAAAGCTTAGGGGAAAGGAGGGGGGTGTTTGTGGCTGGGAAGGGAATGTGAAATCTTCAAGCAACCCTGGCTACAGTGATTATGAGAATGCACAATGTAGTGATTATGGCGAAATGCAAAATTCTGAGAGGAAATAAGGCTAATAGCTGGGATCACAACCCTGGCTTCAGGACAACAGATTCTGCTCTAGCTTGCTGGGGAGCTGTAGGATACAGTCCTGCAGAGATTATGGTCCAGGAGAGTGGGTTCATTTCCATAGGTTACTTCCTCTGAGCTCAAGAATAATCCTTGCCTATGTGTAGGAAGTCAAGCAAGGGTGTCAGGAAGCCTGCATGCATGACAAAAGTCAGATATAAAAGGAACCATACAGGAGATGGAAGTAGAGTTGAGTGACCCAGACCAACTGGAGATGAAGCTGGGAAGTAATATGGAAAAAAGCAAGCAGAACTTCTGTGGTAATATCAACAGTAAAAAGAAGACTAGATAAATATGACTATACTGCTGAATAGGGCAAGTGTTCTAATGACAAAAGACATGGAAGAGGCCAAGGTACTTGCTACCTTCTCTGGGAATTGGAGGAAGAAGAGGCTGGTCAGCCTCACATGAAACCCTGGGAAGGTGATGGAGCAAATAATCCTGGAAGCCATTTCCAAACTTTAAGAATTAAAAGGTGATTGGGTGTCATCAACTTAAATTTACAAAAGGGAAGTCAGGCTTGACCAAAACAAACATCTCCTATGATGCAGTCACTATTTTAAGGAAACAGTGGATGTTCCGTGTCTTCAGTGAGGCTTTCAAAACTGTTAACACCCTCATTAACAAACTGATGAAGTATGATATAGATAAATAGACAATGGTGTGAATTGGAAACTGGCTGAACTGCTGGCCTCAAAGAATTGAGATCAATGGCATGGTCTGTACTTCAGTCACCAAGTGGTGTATCCCAGGGTTTGATTTTGGGCCCAAAGATATTTTGTTAATGCCCCTGATGATGATACAGAGTTCAGCACCACCAGATTTTCAGATAATAAAAAACTGGGAGGAGTGGCTGATGTAATAGATGATTGTGCTGCCATTCACAGGATCTTTAATTGGCTTGAGAAATGAGCCAACAAGAACATCAAAAAGTTCAGCAACAGCAGAGGCAAAAAGTCCTATACTTGGAGAGGAATAAACCCATGCAACAGTACAGGCTGGGGTCTGACAGTCTGGAAAGCAGCTTTGTAGAGCAGGACCTGTGTCCTCTTGAACAAGTTGACCATGAGCCAGAAATGCACACTTGCAGCAAAGAAGGTCAACAGCATCCTGGCCTGCATTAGGAAGATCAACAACAGCAACTTGAGGGAGGTCGTTTTTCATCTCTACTAGGGTCTGGTGACATCACATATGGAGTGCTGTGTACAGAATTATGGGAGACATAAACATGCTCAAGAAAGTTCATTAAAGGGCCACAGTGATGATTAAGAGCTTGGAGAGTATGGTGTTAAAGAGTCTGAGAGAGCTGAGTCTGTCTAACATGGAAAAGAGAAGGGTCAGGAGAATCTTGAATAAAGACAGACCCAGGCTCTTCTCAGAGGTGTTGGGGGGATGGCCCAAGAAACAATGGCCACAAAATGAAATACAGAAAACTCTCTTCTAAATATAAAGAACAACTTTTTAATTCTGAGGGTGATCAGCCATGAACAACTTGATGAGAGTGTTGGTGGAGTCTCCCTGTGTTGAGGTAGTCAAAAACAAACTGGTCATGGACCTGAGCATTTTGCTGTAGTTGACCCTGCTCTGAGCAGGGGGATGAGACTAAATGATCTCCAGAGGTCTCTTCCAAGCTCAGTTATTCTGTGGAAAGAATTGAGACCACAGTTTACTTATTTTCTCATTGTTTATATGATTAAAGTCACTCAAGTTGGCCTCTGTATATATATATATATATCTTTGATATAGACCAATGGAAAGTCAAAATTCAGTCTCTTTTCCTGTTCAGCCCAACTGAATTTTTCCTGTCTCAATAAGCAGAAATTAGTGCTGGGAGGTGCTATGAAAAACTCTGGTTTTCCATCAGCTGGGCCTTCTCTTCACACATCACACAGGTTATGTCATAGCAGATTTGCTGAAGAGAAAATAGAAAAGTACCAGTCAGATATGTGAATGTCTGCAAACACCAACTTTACAGTTATGGGAAAATAACTGGTGTAGTAAAGAGGCTAATATTAATGCTGACAGACAGGTTGATAGGATCATTATCCGTAATTATGCTTATATATTTATTTTTCTACTTCTTTTCTCTAAGATTATTTTACTAGGATAATATGTCTAAAAGCAGATTCTTCTTTATATGTCCCTCAGTGGAACTATCTCAAGCTTGTTTTTGATGCCTATCAAGAAAATGGTAGTAAAAACTCAAAGTTTATCTTTGAGTGAGAATTGCAACAGCCGACATGATGAACTATGCAATTCAAAGGTGCTCAGGAAGCAGTGTGTATCCTTAGTAAGGGGGGAAAATACAAATATTTCTCTTAGCTATTACAAAATAATTTCCAAACAATTTATATATTAAAAAGTAGTAATATTGAAATCTTGAGACTCTGAATTTTGAGGGCCACAGGGATTTTGTGGTACCTGAATGCAAATGTTGAAACACCTATGTATCAAGCTCAAAATCACTGATTCATAAGCTTACGTAATATGATGGCAAGTAATTATCAGCCTTCTTCTGCATTCAGTATAATACATTGCATACCTTATGCCACTACAGTGACAGAGTAATTGACACTTTCACCTGTATCAGCAAACTCTCAATTGACTGCAGCATAAAAATATCAAAGTATCAGTAAATGGATTTTTATTTTTTAATATTATATTATAATCTACAGTTCTGATAGAGGAACTTAAATATTAGTTCCCCCCTCTCTCTCTCTCAAAAAAAAAAAGTATAGTAAGAGTAAGAACTGAACAAGTTTGCTGTGAAAACAGTATGACAAATGATATCCTCTTTTTTATAGATTAGAATACTTTCCTTACACAGTGCAGTAATGCTAAGTTTTGTGTGCAAGAAGTAGCACATATGGCAGCTAATCTTAAGCTATGTGCATCTT
Organism: Stictonetta naevosa; assembly: GCA_011074415.1. Lineage (NCBI taxonomy): Eukaryota > Metazoa > Chordata > Aves > Anseriformes > Anatidae > Stictonetta > Stictonetta naevosa. The sequence continues at coordinate 12,869,148 of CM021701.1, forward strand.
AAATGATTGGCAAGTAGGTTCACACTATTTGGTCAGCCAGCTGATGCTGAACTATGTGTATAATATCAAACAGTTCTGCCTGACTTTTTCTCTGTGAAAGCAGGAATTTGATCTCTCCTTTCCTATTCATAGAATTTTCATTAAAAGCTTTTGGAAAAATAAATCTTTTTGAGACTATGTGCTCTCTTTGAATTGGTTGAGATGAGATGAAAAATTGAGTAGGATTAAAAGTTTGGAGCTGAAGATGGAAAGACCTTTTTGACCTTAATATTTGAAAGAGGATTAAAATTACTCTTCTGAGTGAAAGAGAAGATAATTTATAGTATTATGGACTCTTTAAAATTGCATATTACAAATGACCACTAAAGGCTATAATTCTGAAAAATGGTCTACCAATACCTAAACTCTTTTGAAGATTTGGTGTTTGAGACATTTATCTGGATTGCTGTGTAAATATGCGGGCTGATTTACAAAATGGCAAAGAAAATCTCAGCATTCTAAAATGTCAGAATGCAGTCACCTAGAGGCAGTGAAGCCATCAGCTTAAACTGGAGTTATCTACTAGTACCTGTCAATTGAAGAAATAAAATATTAAAGAAAAAAAACTATTTTTAAAAAAAGTATGTTTAGTGACACTACCAAAATTAGTTTTAATAACATGCTTCCAGTAAGATACTTGTTCTTTAATAGTTCTTCAGTTGTGAAATATGATGATCTTGGAAATAATATGATCTTGGAATAAATAGACTACAGAATTTGGATTTCTCTGCATTAAATGTAGAGAAGCAAATGAACAACTAAAGAATGTTAAGAACTATTGAACTATATATAAGAATATTAAGAACTATATGTAAGGAATGTTAAGAGCAAGTTAAGAACTATTATGGTACCTTTCATAGATTAGATGAGCATGCAACAATTCTGAAGTCAATCAAAAGAAGTCAAATGACATTGCTAATTTTTTGAAGCAGTCTGCAATTTTCTATGTTCTATGAAAACTACAACACAGAAGAAGGAATACGTTATTATCATAACTAAAAAGTGTTTAAATATAGAAAAGCAATAAAACTTACTGAATGTCAGAGTCATAGTATTATCTCATGACACTTGGCCTTTCTGCACACAACATGATTATATACAAGGAAAAGAAATGTTAAATTTGTTACCTAGTATTTATTGGAAAATATAAACCATTGTGTATTTTCTTTAATCATTTCCTGAGACAATAGAAAATATGAGGTAGAATATTTTGATATACATGAATGCTAATTTGAGAAATTGTATTGTAGTTACATTTCCCTGGCATAAGCATTTTACTATGCTGCCCCAATTTTTATTGCTGATGCATACAACTAGACCCTTTGAGTTCATCAATATGAATAAATTCATCTGCATATCCCAGGACAAATAGGCTTGTATGTTTTACTCTTAATAAGAGAAGTGTCAGGTTTGACAAAGTTTTGCCATATCTGATCATTATCTTATGCTTTCAGATCATCTAGACTGCTGCTTGATACATCCTTTGCTACTGAGTGCACCAAATAAGACCAACATCTCTAGATCTGATACCCCTTCACAAGACAAAGCCATATTTTCCCCCACAAAATTTCTTATAAAGTCCACCCATGTGTGAATAGCTTCCATTTCATATCATATTTGTTTCAGGTTGACTATATAGCACTACCTGTACTTTTGAAAAAAAAAATGAGAGCTGTCAGTCTTTATTATGAGATGAAAATTTGCTTATTTTCAGGATATAAGGAATAAAGGAATAAATCTTTGAAAAATCTTCAGATATTTCTTAGAATCTGAATGGCTCTCCTGGGCAGTACTGATGCTTCAGTATTATCAGCAGGTACTGAATTCAGGCAACATGAATTATTCAACTTTGATGTTAGATTAATTTATCTGCAACTTAAATAAATTTTCAGTGGTAGATGCTGTAGTAATGATTTGGATTATCAGTTTACAGAGTTTCCACTCTGAAAATGACAGCAAACCTGCCTTTATTTTTTTTTTCCAAATGTACTTTTCTGCTGTTATATTTCTGTTAATAGGGAGAACATTATATCTATGCACTTTAACAAACTGCAGTCCCTCTTTTGCTGATGGGCACTAACAGCCAGCAACAAGCCTATTACATATAATGTAGTCTATTTTTAAAAGAAAAACTTTCCTATACTGGTAAAGAAAGAGAATTTCAACTAGATTTGTTGAGTAAAGGACTATTTGTAAATATTTATTTATTTATTTATTTATTCTGAGCTGGGATTAAGTTTTCTGAGTAAAGACCATATAACCTGGCAAGGGTAGGTGAATTTTAAAAACCTTCCAGACAGGTGACATGACAAGTCTACCATGACAGTATCTGCATTATTAAGATCTGTCTGTGGTTGGAATTATAATGGATGCTGTGTGCAAATACATGTTGTTGTAATACAATGATACTTCTCAGTTTCCTGAATATGGGTAAACTATGATGTTTCAGCTTTGTGCTTCTTAATGGGCTACTGAAAGCATATTATTATTATTATTATGTATCTATTCGGGCATTTTCTTGCAGACTAGTGCTTGAGAGTATGTTAACCTTGGTGGATTTAGAATTTCTCATAATGGAGCTGATAGCTTTTTCTAAAGCACTGATCATTGATTTCCAAGGCTGATGTTTTAGATTAGGAACCAAAGAAGAATAGGAGGAATGTTAGTAATTAAATCATGACTAGAGGCATTTAAGAAATGCTGGAGAAAGACAGTCATCTCTATAACCTGCCTGTCAAAAGTGAAAGAATGCAGATTCTAATCTAAAGTCTGGGGATTAAGTAATAGTAATGCAAATGATACAATTTTACCTTGTATCAATCAAGGTTAATGGTGTCTGGCACATGTGTTTGATATTTACATTTGCTTATTTTACTATTTTAAATTAAGACACGAGAAGGAAACACTGACCAGTGAAATTCACTATGGCAGAGATGTATTTCTCATTATAATTTAGAAATATTTCTTGTCTTTTTAATTTATAAAATATATTAAAAAATGCATGAGAAATCATGCACTGAGATCTTTCAAAATAAACTTTATATGCATGCTTATGCATGCTTATGAAACACTATAATTAGACCATCACTTAACTACCATTGTAGTTAACTTTGTGTTAACTACACAAAGAAACCTCCTATGTAATTTAATATATATATGAAAAAGTGCTAAGACATTTCAGATTTTTTTAACACAAAAAACGCTCCTATTGAGTGCATGCAACTGCATAAGACACATTTCAGTCTGTGAGGCTGAAAGAAAGACTGAATCACAGAAATCCTGAGTTGGAAGGGACCTACAAGGATCATCGAGTCCAACTTCTGGTTTCACACAGGACAACCCCAAAATCAAACCATATGTCTGAGAGTGTTGTCCAAACGCTTTTTGAACTTCAGCAGGCTTGCTGCAGTGACTACTTCCCCGGGGAGCCTGTTCCAGTGCCTGACCACCCTCTCACTGTAGAACCTTTTCCTATTATCTAACCTGAATGTCCCCTTTCACAGTGTCATGCCATTCCCTCAGTTCCTACCACTGGTTACCAGAGAGATCAGCTCCTGCCTCTCTGCTCCCTTTGTGAAGGCCTAGTAGGTCTTCCCTTTGTAGAGACCTAGGCCTGTAGGCCTAGTCTAGGCCTCCTCTGAGTCTCCCCTTCTCTAGGCTAAACAAACCAAGCTGCTCCTCATACATAATGCTCTCTAGACCCTTCACCAGCTTTGTAGCCCTCCTTTGAATGCTCTCCAACAGTTTTAAATACTTTTTATACTGTAGTGCCCAAAGCTGCACACAATACTCAAGATAAGGCTGCACCAGCACAGAGCAGAGGACAGTAATTTCCCTTGACCAGCTAGCTGTGCTGTGCCAGAAGCCCCTCAGGCTATAGTCAGCCCTTTTGGCTGCCAGGACTCACTGGTGACTCAGATTCAGCTTGCCATCGACCAGAACCCACAGATGCCTTTATGCAGGGCTGCTCGCCAGCTTCTCATCTCCCAGTCTGTATATATATCTATGTCTGCCCCATTCCAGGTACAGAATCTAGTACTTGCTCTTGTCAAACTTCATATTGTGGGTGATTGCCCAGCCCTCTAATCAGTCAAGATCTCTCTGCAAGGCCTCTATCCTCTCTACCCTCCACATAGATGTTAGATATCTCTCTACCCTCCATGGAGTCAACAGCTCCTCCAAATTTAGTGTCACCTGCAAACTTCCTTATTAAACCTTCAAGTCCTGAATCCAAACCATTTATGAAAAAAATTGAGGAGAACTGGCCCTAAAATGGAGCCCTGTGGAACCCCACTAGTGACTGGCCACCAGCCTCATGTAACTCCATTTACTACAACCCTTAGTTCAACCCATCACCCAATTGTTCAACCACTACATCATGTTTTTTACTAGCTGTACATATAGAGAACTTAAATCAGTAAGGATGTGTATTTCCTCTTCAGTTAAAGAAGTGGCTGTTCACTTGCAGTCTACCATACCTGCTGTAGCTGTCCACCTGAGGGGAATATTATACACACTTATTTTACTTTTTAAATAAATAAATACCACCCTCTGTGCTGGTCCCCTGAAGAGCACTGCTATATCATGGCCTGGGTAGAGCTTTCCAAATGCTGACCTGCTTTCTGGGTAGTCAAAGCTAGGTGTAGATTGGGGTTACTTATTAAGGGGCATGAAGAAAGAGATTATTTTGGGTTGTTCACAACTCTTATGAAAATCTTTCGCTAATATGAATAGAAATAGATAACATAAGACAAGCATCTCTGACAATGGAGCTAACTACTGACTGAAAGTGTAGGATTGATTTTTTTTTTTTTTTTTTTTTTTAATGAGACCTAAAAAGATAAACTGGATATGACACATGAATAGGTACGTACATCTGTCCTGACAGGGAGTTCAAGAAACACCATCATGAAGTTTTATGGCTCATTTTCATTCAGTTACTGTGATTGCCAAAAAATAAAAAAAATACATCTTTTTTTGATTCATGAGAACATTTCTCATTTAGACAATGAAAATACATCTAGAGGATGGCCATGAAGATAATCAGAAGGCACCTCTACTATGAAGACCAGCTGAGGGAGCTGGGGTTGTTCAGCTTGGAGAAGAGATGACTCTGGGGAGATCTTATAGTGGTCTTCCAGGAGCTAAAGGGGGCCTAGAGGAAATCTGGGAAGGGACTTTTTGTCAAGGGATAGGAGCAATAGGAGAAAGAGTAATGGCTTTAAACTAGAAATATTTTGCAGTACCATTACATAGTCCATCAAAAAAAGTAGCTTAAGTCCCTTATCCCTAAGGTCTCCTGGTAGTGGGTGAATTTAGCCATGCAATTCCATTATTTTGAGGGCTGAGTGACTAAATCAAGTGTAACTCTATAAGAAATTAACTCTGTAACACTGATTTATTATCATCACTGTCTATTAGTCAATTCTTTAACCCTAGACCTAGTGACAAATATAGTATTCCAGCAAGTGCAGCATTTTAAGTTCCAGTTAAATCACATTCAACATTTTAAACTCAATTATCATGAAATCAATTGTAAAATTTCATTATACTATGAAGTAAGGAAAAAAAACCCATAATTCTAATCTGTAGTAAGTGCTATTTTTTATTTATTTTTTTAATGCTGTTATACACATTATGGTATGCTACTGTATGTATTTAAAGCAAAGCAAAAGATTATTATGGTCAACTAAATTAGTCTAAGAGTGTATTAAAATGAACAGATTTAGAAATATATTTCTTTTTAATGTACAATTAGTATTGTAAAAGATGAAACTTTCCAGTTTTTTTTTTTTTTTTTAAAAAAAAAAAAAAAAAAAAGACTTGGGGAGTAAGTACAAGAGAAGCCAAAAAATCTGAGAAGCTGTATCTGGTTGAGGATTGTTTATATTAATTACAAAGAGGAACTCTGGAGTCTGAGCATCCGGGATCCAATTGCTAGCTGATGTTTTCTGCATAATTTCTCATGCAAGACTCTGCAAATAATAAAATATGTAGTTAACCCTTAATGAATTCCCCCACAGGAAAAAAAAAATCATATTCCAAGAGATCCTCAGCCTACTTATTTATAGTGACATGACTAGGACCCTTCATATTATAACCTATGCTTGAGTGAAAACCTGATAGTTTTGTGCATTTCTAAAGTATGTTAGACATATTCTATGCAAGTATGTTGTATTACAGAGGAAAGGAAATTCCCACTGCAACCATCTGGAAGTATTATTTTTAAACATTTCATTAGATGGCTGATATATTAGCAAGACAAAAGAGATTATGTTTTGCCTATCAAAAGATTATGCATACTCAGAAATGTGGAAGATGCAAATCAGCAAGAGATTTTATTTAGAGAAGCAAAGGACGAGAATCTATCTTTTGCATATTTTTGCCTATCACTGACAAATAATTTTAAATGTTTTACATGTGTGGGTCTCAGAGTAACTGGATCATTACCAACAAGAGCCTCATGTACCTTCCTGCAAGGGAAATTAACTGAAACTTCAACCTGTTAAAGTCAGCAGTCAGTTGCAATAACAGAGCTTGACAGTGACTGGAGGTGGTATTTTTCTAGGTTCCTGGCAGCTGAGGTATATCTAAATTGCCAGAGAGAAAAAGCATTTATAGCTGGCAACCTAAAAACTGTGTGTTTGATTTATTTCCTTTCTGATAACTCTTTTCTAGGCACGTTAAGGTCAAAATGCTTTTTGCACTGTGCACCTTATAGAAGTTGGTTCTTTCAATGAATTATCCAGTTTGAGGGAGTTGTAGAGAAAGGTGTGTGTGTAGGCTTTGACATAACCCTTTGCTTCAGAAAAGAATTCCCAAGTGTTGTGGTTTAACCCGGCCGGCAGCTAAACACCACACAGCTGTTCGCTCACTCTCCCCCCTCCCTCTCTGGGATGGGGGAGAGAAACGGGAAAGTGAAGCCTGTGGGTTGAGATAAAGACAGTTTATTAAGATAAGAAATAATAATAATAATAATAGTGTGTACAAAACAAGTGATACACAATGCAATTGCTCACCACCTGCTGACTGATGCCTAGCCCAACCCCGAGCAGCCGGCCCCCCACCCTGGCTAGCCACCCCTATCTATTTTTTAGCATGACGTCAGATGGTATGGAATACCCCTTTGGGCAGTTTGGGTCAGCTGTCCTGGGTCTGTCCCCTCCCAACTCTTGCTGCACCCCTAGCCTGCCCACTGGCAGGACAGAGCGAGAAGCTGAAAAGTCCTTGGCTTAGTGTAAGCATTGCTCTGCAGCAATTAAAACATCAGCATGTTATCAGCACTCTTCTCATCCTAATCCAAAACATAGCACCCTACCAGCTACTAGGAGGAAAAATAACTCTGTCCTAACTGAAACCAGGACACCAAGCTTCTGTCAAACACTCTTTTGCACCTTTACAACTGTTATATGCATATATATGTGACGGAGTATATAATGTTAATAACTGTATAGTTTATCATTTTAAGCTCTTTTTTTGATGTCGCCTTGTCACAAGTTAGATACTGAATCATATTTAGATGAATATCTGAATTAGTCATCTGTTGAACAAAAAGGATTCTTGATTTTGAGGACTGTCTTTTCTCTGATTGTTTATTGGCTAAATGAAGGAGAGAAGAAATTCCAAGGCAACAGCCGTGAAAGATGAGACCCTATTGATCTTGAACATAAACTTGCCATAAACTTCCAATCTCCCTTATGCATTATGCCATCATTATCACCCCCTTGCTGCGCTTGCTATGTGCTTCCAACATGATGACTTCGAGTGCAAGTTGTACCCTTCTTAGTGTAAGCTCTTCAACTTTCAAGTCTTTAGTTTAAAACAATAATCTTTTGAACAGTCTAGAAGTGCTATCAAAGTTTTGGGAATAGAAATGAAGATTTTTGTAGCACACTCTTTTACCAGGGAAATTTATTTATGGACAACCAGTTCCCTAAATGGAGACATGTGAGTGTCACAAATTAAGAATTCTTTAGGTATGTATCCTGTTGTCAATTTAAGCACCTCCTTACACCCTCTTCCTTCAAATCAATTATTTAAAGAGCATTTGATTTGACATCATGAAAGTATAATGTTTTGATAATAAACCATTAGATTTATTGAAATATTGAAATAATTGCTTAGAAAGTTAATGAATACCTAATTTGGAAACTCACCATGAAAATTAGTTAATGGAACTGCCATAATATGCATTTTGTTTTCTTTATTAACTCTGATTTTTTTTTTAAATGTCTTTATTTATTAGGTTATTTCTATATCTGAATTCATTCCAAAGTCAGTGGTAGCAACTACTTATTTTAATCTTGGTGATATGAACTGATTTCAGTGGAAATTATGTGACAAAAGGTCTTTGAAGATCTGGAAATATATTGCTTGTGGATAATTCTGCGAAGACTAGAAGGAAGTCATCTGTTTCTTTAAGTGCGTTAAGTAATTACATGTTGTTGTAGATGCAGTCTGTAGAACTTAGATTTGACTATGAACTTTTCTGGAATGTTTGGTCAAGAATTCATGCAGCAATGAATGAATTTAAACTATGAATTTAAATGAAGAATTCTTGACACAGTTCATCCTTCTCTCTTCCAGTGTTATCAAATAGTCTTTCATTTCTGTCATGGGTTATTCACTCTTTGTACTTAGCCTAGGTATTGATCAATGAAACATTCAGAGAAAAAATTTCCCATGTGTTCATATAAATAAAAATCCTCAGAACACTCCAATTTTTTAATGAAAAATTTACAGAATACTTAAAGACTGAGGATTACAAGCTTAAAGAACGAATGTGAATAAACCACAATACAAAGAGAAATCAGAACCTGTAGTGTTTTTGCCAGTGCATATTTTTCAGTGTGATAAACTTTTCTTTATTCCTTTATCATTTTGAAGTGGGAGAGAGCTGGACCTGACATTTCATCAAAGATCTTAATCTTTCTCTTGCTTCATTAGATCTGTTCCCTTACTGAAATTACTATAAATGAAAATGTTATAATTAATTCCTTATATAGAACAAGAAGTTTAATTTATGAAACTTGTTCTAGGATTTTTTTTTTTTTTTTTTTTTTTTCACACTTAAATTAATATTTTCCCTAGCAAGTTTTATTCTTTCTTAGAGGAATATAGGATCAGAAAGTACGTCTCAGGTCACTGAATTCAGTCATCTGTTACTGAAGAATATTTTCATAAACTTGTTGAGCTCCCCTGACACTGCGCTCACTCATGAAAAAACAAACATTTGCTTCCACAGATTGTTACAGAACCCTTCTGGTCTCATGCACAGCTATCAGCTTCTGATTTTGTCAAGGTTGCTTTATACAATTTCTTATGGACTGTTTGTACAGAGTTCACTGAAAATGTCCTTTGGCTTAAATAACACATTACCTACCAGTTACTCCTTGCATTAATAATGAAAATAAGTTTGTTCAATTCAGTTCACATTGCTTTGGAAAAGAAAGGAAGGGGGTAGGTGGGTGGAAAATCACTTAAAGTGAAGCTTTCTGGTGTCATAATTTTCTGAAATTAGAGTCACAGTGATCAACACTTTGATGTTAAGTCCATAATTTGAAAATGCACATTCAGGAGATGAGATACCAATCCTAGAGTTTCCTGCTGGTTCTGTACTTCCCTGGTTGAAGGAAGCCCCATTACCAGGATCACAGAAGACAGAAAGAAGAGAAGCAATCTTGTGGGATTAAGACTGAGATACATAAAATCATGAAGAGCAAACAGCATCACTCTCTCTTCCAACAAAGAAATTGGAAATTATAGAAATGAAACAACAAAAATTTCTGAGGCAAAAAGAAAAAGTGAGGTGGCACATCACACAATCCATAGTTAAGCTAACTCCTAGCCACAGAACCACCTGAATGGCAAAAGATTACTTGGTTCAGAAAACTACCTGAGAAATTTGCTCAGGAAATCCCTAAACAATTATCTGTTGGAAATTAGAAAACTATTTTTGAAAAAGTATAATAAAACATTTTTTTTCCTGGGAATATACTGTTGTCTGATTGAACTAGACACACCAGAGGGTCCAACCCACTACAAAAATGATTCAAGCAGAGTAATGTAAGAATCTTTAAATGTTATGACATTGCTGATGGTGCTGACCAAATTATTGGAGGTGCAAGGAATGAGGTGGGCCTTGCACATCAGAAGGTTGAACAAATGGTGCAGTTATTCCATCTGCAGGATGGAATGAGATATAAATGCTACTCATTTTTTACTTAGTGAAACCAACAAATTGTCTTGTGTTTTTTTTTGTTTGTTTGGTTTGTTTGTTTGTTTGTTTTCAAACTTTATTAAGGGATACTGGTAGCTTCCCTTGTAGCAAGTAATGTCATGAAACTATCCAAAATTACATTCAGTTTTACACTTGGGCTATTCAAAATCTGAAAGGTATATGAGATACATGAAAGCTTATGCTGCAGGTAACACATACATTTTTCATCAAAAATAGATTTTCAACAAATTTACCAATTGGTAAAATCTATAAAAACAGCCATAGCCATAAAATTCTATATGCTTACCTGTCAACAGAGCAGGAATCCATTTGTATTTATGTATGAAAAATGTATGAAAAAGATTGAAAATTAAGAAATACAAGGTCATCCAAGATTTTACCTACTGAATGGTCAGAAAAATGCTTTTGTAAGGTAATTCATCTTTTGTAAGGTAAATCATCCATGTTAAGGTAAATGTTCAAGCCAAGGGAGAACATATTCTTCAATGGAGTTGACTATGGAGATAGCTTAGACTATATGGAGTTATGTGACAAGCCTAGAATAAATACGTGACTTCTGGACTGCTTATGGTAGGTATGATGATTCCAAGCCTAAATCAAAAATCCAAAGAAATTATAGTATAAAACAGACCTGTACAGGAAACATGCTTAATTTGATATCTTGAAAAAATATATATTCATTTCTTGTACAAAGATCTCCTGTGTGACAAATTACTATGCCTCCATACATGGCAGTCATTACTTGATACAACACCACCACTAGTTCTATACAAACTGAGCATTTCACATAAAAATTCACCTGACATTTGGGCCAATAAAATTACTTACATCAATGGAAAATATACTTTACAGAAGTGTTATGAATTCTATCCACTTAATTTACCATGAAACTCATACACAGCTCTAGGAAAAAACAAAACAAACAAACAAACAAAAAAACAGAATGAAGATGATGAGTCATTGCTGTTGAGACTCATATCCTCCTGCCAATTATATAAGTTCAACTTCTCATAAGGCGTGCAGTGCAACATGAAGTGAGAAGACAGAAGCAGTCCATGGGCTAAACTGTATCTTTCCCCATACAAGCATATGAGTGAATATAAAAAGAATGTAAATAAACATTTATGATAACATCAATAGGACTTGGTTATTCTATTGAAATTGATCCAATTTTATTAAAAAAAAAAACAAAAAAACAATTAACCATCGGCAAATCTGGTGTTGCAAGCAGAGCCACATATGTATCTACTGTTCATTAAGGTAACCAGAGAGCATCATTTACTTATCAACTTAGTATTTTAAGATCTATTAGCAAATATATGCTGTTATTAAAAATACGATATGATTCCTTTTCAAACTCCCCCCCCCCCTTTTTTTTTTTCTTTGGAAATAACAGCAATGAAGAACCATTATTTCAGTGTTTATTAATATTGAAGGGACTTCAGAGACCACATCTGTGGGGAAAAACTCTAAAGTTCTTATCCTGAGTGACTAGATGACATCACATTCGGCAAGTGCAAGAAAAAAAATACTTTAGAAGTGTTGTGTCTGGCACAGGTCTCTCTGACAGGCCTAGGCATACAGTATGTAAAATCTAAAAGCTGCTGGAATATAGCTGAATGCTGTTATCCAAGCTGTCATAACTGTATTGCAGTTTAAAAGATATTTCCTGACAAGAAAATTGAGAAAACTGTCTGGCTAGTAAATCAAAACCTTCCTCCACTTTTAGTGGCCAACCAACAGATGCAGTTTAGGTCACAGATGGTGTTTTTCATGTTTTGGTCTCCGTGCACATCTTCAGCACAAGTACTTTCTTTACCACTTGGAGTGAGTTCTTTTAAAAAGAATCTTTACCAGTACACCAAGCTATCTGCAAACTGCTGTTAATTTCAGAAAGTAGAAAGCTTCTAAGCAGGTAAGGTGCAGAAGAGTAGACTGTATTTTAGTGATCTCATAATTTAAGATGACAATGCATTTTGTTGTGGTATATATTATGTGATTCCATCACCTTAGAGAGATTTGAGAGAAACAGAAATGCCATCAGACACAAAAGGTGAATAAGGACTTGAAGGTCGAAAGAAAGAATATTTAAGTGTTTAATTGTTGTAAGAGCCCAATTTAAAACTTCAGAGTGGGTTAACTACTTCACTGCTGCTTATTTCTCTCATTTCCCTTACTCTTTCAGTCTTAATCCCCTTAGCTCTTTTTCTACCTGAAGAGACCTACTCCGTTCAGTTGTTTTTCTTACAGGAGCTGTTCCGATCATCCTTGTTGTCTCTACCCAAACACCTTCCATTCTGAGTACATCTGCTTGGGACTAGACAGGACTAGAATAATGCATCATGCTTAAAATGAGGGTGAGTTGTGGACTGTTTAGTAACCTGAGCGTGTTTTGTAATGCTGCAATCTTTCTTATTTTTTAATGTGATTCATTTTTGATCACTATTGAGCACTGAACTGACGCTTTATTAATGCTATCAATATTACCTCAAAATCTTATTTCTGAGTGGTTATAGCTCTTTATTTATAGATTTAGGATTGCTTTTATCATGCTTAGTTTTAAACTATCTGCATTGAATTTAATCTTAAATTTAACACCAAGTCTGCCAAAGCTGTAGAGTCCTCTTCACGTTCTTTCATGTTTAACATTTGTCTTATCTGTTTCAAATAACTTCACTGACACTCATTTTTACTTCACAGTTCATAATTTCTTCAGATCCTCCATTAATGGCTGAACAGCAGTCATGAACTTTTATCTTTATTCTTTTGTCTGGGTTGTGGTAGGAGATTATTTTCTTCTGCCATACTTCTGTGATTTAGGCAAGCATAAACAAGTGTACTTGTGATTTTTTTCCAGTATTTTAAGGTCTATCTTAGATGTTCTTGCTAGCAAAGCTACTAAGTCATTGTCTGTGCTTATGATGTCTACTCAAGTTTAATTTGGAGTAAATTTAGTAAAATTTAAACTGTACTACTGAAGAAATTCCACATATAATGTAAATCTTTTAGTGGGTAATTAATGAATTTACTTTGCAAAGGACATGATAGATATAATCTACACTTCTTTCTTCTGTCCATAGATCTGTCAGCATACTGATTTCCTAGTTGTTATCAGCTGCTTCCATGTGTCCTCTTTTCCTTTTTGTTACTAGGGCATATTACTTTGTTACTTCAATTAAAAAAAAACAACACACACACACACACACACAGAATCAAACAAACCCCACAAAATTCTGGATTTCAAAAAGGGTATGGGTGACATTTAATATCTCTTGAGTTTTTATCACTAGTAAATAAATAAATAAATAAATAAATATATTTCATGCAGAGAAAGTCCAAAAAAAAAAAAACACTTTGGGAGAAAGTACTTTTTGAAGAAATGTAATGAGGTATTTCTAGCTTTTTAATAAATGTTTTGACATTGTTCTGTAGTAGAAAAATATGATGTTTTTGTACACGGTACTCTTACTGGTTAACTGTTCTGTGATGCTTTAGTCCTCTGGTGTTTTTTTCCTGAGAGCTGCAGATGATTGTGGTTGTCTCTAGTATTTGCTTTCCAGATTCACACTGTAATATGTGCATCTTTTCTCAGACTCCCACGGAAGTCATGGGTCTTGTGATTTACAGTTTACATCTACTAGCTGCCATTTGAGAAGTCTAAGCAAATGTGCTTAAACAGATAACCTTTGCACAAAGTTTTGGAACATATTTCTCATATGTAATAGGGTAAACAGAAAAGATTTCAGTCACTGGAAAACCACATATTCTGAAAGAGAAATACATTGTTATCAAGCTCCCATTTTTTAGCAGATCATGGATATTCACTCATTTTGAAGATGATAGACAAGGTGTTGCTTGTCTTCACTCACCTCAGTTGGCCTTGTATCTATATTATAGCCTCTTCTACAAAAGGAAGTTCAACCATATATTTTTGTAAGCTGTTTTGGTGTCTATTCAATCTTTTCCCAGGGGAACCCTGATGCAACTTTTTTTCAGGCTCTCCTCAGACCTTTTTTTGCAGCCTCTTTCTCACATTGTAATATTACTGTCAACTTTCCCCTATTTAAATTCCAAACAGCTTTCTAAAAAGAAAGTTGGTTTGCCAAGATGTGATTTAACTGTTTGTATGTAGTTGTATGTTAAGCTTCCGTAGTAGACTGTTATCCATAGACTGACATATACAATTAAAAAACAGAAAGCCAAGTGAATATATAAGACCGTACCCTGTAAGAAACACTTCTGATGTTTGACAAATCAGCTAGAAATTGTAAGCTGTTATAGTGAAATACCTCAAATCATCATATCTCCAAACAGCTATGCTTTCTCCAGCTCAACAGATTTTCCAGCAGTTCATAACAATCAAGTTTTAGACTGAAGCCTTATCTTCTTACACCTATTGTATTTACTGGGAAGGTGATAAAGGCTTCCTGCTTCCTTCAAGCTTAATTTGTGGGTGGTGGTGGTGGGATTTTTCCACCACTTTTTTTTTTCCACTTTTTTTTTTTTTTTTTCCTTTAATCTTCAGCACAAAGACAGTAGCTCCTTAGTTCCTTAGTTATTTAACTTATCCTAGTGGATGACACACATTCATGAATTGAGGGGACATTCTGAAACCCTGCAACAATCTATAGTGTTTCAGAGAAGTAGCTATAGTTTGATCCTTAGACACTACTTTAATCAAATTATAGTTAGGCATCAAATCCAAACTATGAAAATATTTGCTTCTGACATCTAATACATGGAAATGGGGAGCTCTTCTGAACTCTCTAGGAATTTAAACTCTCACAACCACTGAAGATGCCCAATGTGTTTTCTTAATTAGTCTGTTCTCCAACACATTAACATTTACCAAGATTTGCAGAGCTACCGGACTCACTGGGGGCAATCTGTTGTAGGACTCTCTCACAGAAATACTGCTTGTCTTTAGCATAGTCTAGTGTGTCAGTTAATCATATTTGTCAAAATACTTCTCTTCCTTGAAGAGCATGTTAGCATAGTGTAAGAGCTGATATTGCTTCTTGTTGACTCTAGGGCTGTTTCTGTTAAGTCAAATAAATATGCAATTCAACACTTTTAACCTCTGTCCTCCTCAGAAGCTCAACGACAACATGCAGGCAGTTTCCAGCATAGCTAATCTGACTTTTAGACTAGCTTTTTAACTTCTAAATGGCTTTAGTTGGTCTCACCTACTCCTCAGTCTTTGCTCATGGTTGAAACAGAATTCTTATAAGCACTGTTTGTTCTTGGGATATTTGTGCTATCAGGTACCTTTTTACCATCAGAAGTGTGATTGTGTGATGATCTATGTTATCATAATGTTTGAAGCTACCATAGGGAATAACTCACCCACAGGAATGATAGTCCTCTAGAATTTCCCTGAAGATACATTATTCAGCATAAAACCCTAGCTGAATAAGCCTTTTTTTTGTGCATCATTAGTACTTCAATGATGGTCCTAAATTAATGCATTCCTAGAGGTGCTGGATGCTGTAACAAAAGTTAATTTAATATGCAGAATGGTCACATACTGTGATCGTTGTTTTTTTAATGTTTTCAGGGTTAAGTATAGATATATCATCTGTTTTAAATCCTGCGCTACAAATTCTTACCCTTTTATTTTTTTAACAACTTTTTGATAATATGAAAGACTACTTTCAAGTCCCCAGCTGTTTTCTAGCTGACATTTACTAGAGTTATTACAAACCTTTTGACTGTTCTTCATATCCATCATTCATGTCATCACTGGTAGTAGCCATACTGTATTAGTCACTCCTAATTTGTCTTCGATTCTGTGCCTGGGTAACTCTTCTAGTGGCCTTCCATCAAATTTGTGAATTTGTTTATGCTCACTTGGCATGGGTCCTGCAAGGGAGGCAGCTTGCTTGTACCATGGACAGGTACAGTTTGTTATTTATTAAAACTACTTTACTAGGACTCGGGTTCTTGAAGGTTTTTTTTTTTTTTTTTTTTTTTTGAGTAAAGGAATAGCCTTATGGTAGTAAATTACATTTTAAGGATAATTAATACAGTTAAGTGATTTCTGCTTTTATGTCAGTAGATACGATGACTGAGTCCTACAGATTTAGACAGTACTTATCTTTCTTTCCCATAGATTTCCCTGTTAAACCACTTACAGATGAACATATCTTGCAGAACTCATATTTTTTTACTAGTGAGAGATCTGCTCCTACATTACCAGGGTTAGTAATTTACGAACAATGTCTCTGGTAAATGTAAATGTGTGGGTTGCGATTTCTGCCACTAAATCATATTTCAGATAAGAGAGAGAGAACAGTGGGTCTAGCTTTATTTCCCCTTTTCTAGTGGGGGAGAAATATTTTTGCTCTCTTGAAGCCCTCATGTACCTACTGTAATTCCTGCTTATAATAATCAAATGCACTGGAGTTGTCACTTTCAAATGGAACAACACAAAAAGGTATCCTAAGCTTCCCTCCTGTAGGACACAAATAAGTACATATATTATTTCCAGAGAGAAGCATTGTATCAAAGTGAGACTATAATTAAAGATATGGGAAAATATTATCAATATTCTCTAACATTTACAGTAAAGATAAAACTAATGGCACTGATTCTTAAACTGTTTTTTTTTTTGTTTTTTTTTTTTCATTGATTGTTTTGGACAAGTTTTACAGGTAAACATAAACTAAAACACTAGAAGGCAGAAAAATAAATTTTTGTGTGTTATTGAACAGACACTTTTTTAAAAGAAATTCTTATATTGGGGATATATTCTTATTATTCAGTTCTTCTATTGGGGATTTTTGAAACTGGCAAATTTGATTTAAGAGCAAAATTTCCCTAACTCCATTCTACTTACATGCGTGTCTATCTTTTTGCCTATGCTGCTCTACATCTCCTGGTGATCAATGGTTTCTACCACAGTTGCCCCTTGTGGTGTGTAGTAAGTGTCAGATGCACAAAGAATAATTCAATGGATGCAAGCTTCTGAAATGGTGTTAAATATGCTTCTTGCTCCAGCAGGGGAATTCCTGCTCTGGCAGGGGGATTTTCCTGCTCCAGCAGGGGGATTGAACTATATGATCTTTCAAGACATTCTGTGATTTTGTGAAATATTATTATTGTTTTAAATCTCAGTTACTGACATATTTGTGACTTGGTGACTGTACTCATACATACATTTGAAGAAAATTTGAAATCTTTTTAACAAAGCATTAAAACAATCCATCACTCATTGGGATATATTATTTATATATTCAGATATGTTACTATTATTTTCAAAAACTAAAATACAAAATGAATTATACGAGAAAATTACACTTCTCATTTTGTCTTAACCAGCTGCAAATGACAGCAGCCTTTTAGATCTCTTTATAAAAATGCTACAACAAATTTGAAGCCCTGCAGAAATCTATTATCAGGAATATACTGCAATTTAAAAAATTCTATTTAGTTACACAATTCAAATTAAAATGTATATTCACATGATTAATTATAAAACAACTGATTTCTCTAGTAGTCTCAGGGTTGAAACCATCCATGGTACAATGCAAATTCCTCCAAAGTCTCTTTCTGAGGATACTCTGCTTATATTGGATTGTACGCAGTAGACCAATAAAAGCAATCTGATTGATCTCTCTCGTTATGGTTTTGATGACTTCCAAAGCTCTAGCTATAAAATAAGCTAACTGGAAAATCAAAGTTTTAGTGACCCCTAAGGACTCTTCATCAGGCAGGTTGGTCTAAATCATGTTACTTTAAATTTAGATAGTACACTCACAACACATTTTATGTAACAAATATTGACTGTGAATAGCCTCCCTCTTCTGTTGAATGTAGAATCTGTAAAGGAAAAGGCTCCAAGTAGCTGGAAGCAAGACTTTAACAAGTTAAATAGAGTGTTTGAGTACTAAAATCTTCAGAGAGGCTACCTTCAGGCAAACCCTAGTTTATTTTTATTATTCATGGAATCATAGACTATCCTGAGTTGGAAGGGACCCACAAGTCTACCCAAAAATTCAGACCATATGACTAATAGCATAGTCTAAACGCTTCTTAAACTCTGACAGGCTTGGTGCCATGACTATGTGCCTGGGGAACCTGTTCCAGTGAGTGACCACCCTTTTAATAAAGAATCTTTTCCTGATATCCAACCCGAACCTCCCCTGCCACAGCTTGACTTAATTCCCTCGGGACCTATCACTGGTCACCAGAGAGAAGAGATAAGCACCTGCCCCTCCACTGCCCCTTATGAGGAAACTGTAGACCATGGTGAGGTCTTCCCTCAACCTCCTCTTTTCCATGCTGAACAAACCAAGTGACCTCAGCCGCTCCTTTTATGTCTACCCTTCTAGGCCCTTCACCATCTTTGTAGCCCGTCTCTGGACACTCTCCAATAGTTTCACGTCCTTTTTGTACTGTGGTGCCTAAAACTGCACACAGTACTTGAGGTGAGGCTGCACCAACACAGAGTAGCGCGGGACAATCTCTTCCCTCGACTGACTAGCAATGCCGTGCTTGATGCAACCCAGGATACGGTTGGCCCTCCTGGCTGCCAGGGCACACTGCTGGCTCATACTCAACTTACTATCAACCCAAACCCCCAGATTCCTTTCCGTGGGGTTGCTTTCCAGCATCTCGTCCCCTAGTCTGTACGTATAGTGAGGGTTGCCCCTTCCCAGGTGCAGGACCCAGCACTTGCTCTTGTTAAACTTCATGCAGTTGATGATTGCCCATCTCTCCAATTTGTTCTCCAATTTGCTCTCTGTAAGGCATTTCCACCCTCAACAGGGTCAACAGCTCCTGCCAGTTTAGTATCATCAGTAAACTTATTCCAAAACACCTTCTAGTCTTACATCCAAATCATTTATGAAAACATTGAAAAGAACTGTCCCTAGAATGGAGCCCTGGGGGACCCCACTGGCAACTGGCCACCAGCCTGATATAACCCCATTTACCATAACCCTTTGAGCCCTACCCATCAGCCCATTGTTCATCCATCGTATTATGTTTTTATCTAGCTGTATGCTGGACATGTTGTCCAGTAGGATCCTATGAGAAATTATTGTTAACTATTTTGAGGTTTTCCATAGTTGCATGTGACTTCTGCCTCTTATTTTGATAATTTCTCAGTTACTGGTTTGTATAATGAGAATCTGCACCTGCAAAGTTGAAAAGATCATCCCCTGTATTTGACTCAACTCCAAGGATTGCTCTGAGAAAAAGACAACAATTTTGTTGACAGAGAAAAATGAATCTGTGGATTTGTATTACTTCAAAAAATACCTTTTGTGTATTTAGAAATAACACTTGTGAATCAGAGCCGTAAACTTCTTTCAAAATCTTCAGTAACAAGTTTAGCTATGTAAGTTTCTTGTGTGCTTACTATAAAGTTATCTGAACACTTTTATTTGAAGGTACTTGAAATCAGCCCAGAGACTTACTGTTAAGTTTTTGCTTTGTGATCAGATGTGAAAGATGCTTCTTGGAAGTTTTAAGATTCTTACTCTAAACAAAGTATAAACTTGTTTATTCCATTTCCAAATACAGTTTTAAAATATTTTGACTAAAGGAGTGAAGCACAAAGTTATTGGGTGTTCTTGGTAAGTCCGTCTTGATTCATAATTGAGATTTTATATTTTCTACAGTTTCTACTTAGATAACTAATTACTTGTCTTTAAAAGTATTAAAGCTGATTTAGGATATCTTAAGTGAAACTACATCTCACTAGTTTTAATTTGAAGAAACAAAACACATTGATTTGTTAAAGTTCAACTGCACTTATTCATTCAGGTTAATCCTGTGGTGTTACATTTTTATAATGATGATAATACACTTCATTCTTTCTGTGCTATAAATGTGCCCCTCTGGTGAAATGAAGTCCATCAAACAACTATCAGGACAAGGGAGGGAGAGTAATTTCACTTAAATACTGTTAGAAGATGTAGTCAAACAGCCCTTTTCTTCATAACAGGTAACTTGGTATAGAGGTTACTGGCCTTGCACCATTAATGCCTCCTGATTTTTTGTTCTGAAAACTTAAAAAAAAAAAAAAAAAAAAAAAGTTTAACCCCACATTCTGTAACTTGTCAAAACTGCAGAACCCAGTCTGGATTAGGAATCTAGGGGAAGTGCTCTTTCACTTCAGAATTGCTATGAAGAACCTCTTATCTTCTGTTTATCCTGTGGAGTTTCTACTTTATCATCCCTCGTCCTCTGCCTGTTGGTCCTCTTCCTGCAAGCTGTGCTGCTACCACACTCTCACCTGTCCTCCAGAAATGCAGAGGGACATTGCAGTGCTGGGTGCTGTGTAGCCACATCTTGCCCTAGGAATTCCATGTGAGTTGAGGCCTCTGACCTTGGGGTAACTCTAGACAATGCAGGAGTGTAATCATTGTGCACCTGTGGTGTCACTATCATTGTGCCAGCTCTAGCAGTAAGATGTAGAACTGAGTAAACCATTTGGGACACCAAGTGCTTTTACTAGGTGCAGCCTTAACTGCCTGGTTTGTGCCTGCCCATCCTGCTGCTAGTGCTTTTGGTTGCTGGCACTCCATGTTAGTGAAATTAGGTAATAGTGTACAGCCCCTGGCATTTCATAATGCATAGGCAACTTCTTGCTTCTAGCTCCACCTGCACTTCACACCTCTTGAATGCTGTGCCTGACATCCCTCTCTCCTGCTATGTGTACCAAACAGGATGACATAGCTGGTCCAGAGAAGGTATTCAGTTGCTAATAGTTTTTAATATGTGCTGTTTTGTTTAAATAAAACTGTTTTGAGTAAGTAGCTCTTTTCTACTTGTCTTTAAATAACATGAGTACACCTAGAAACTCATGCACAAAATTAAAGGCTGTGTAATATTAAAGTCTCCAATGAAAATCCAATAGGATAAAGGACCTAAATTGTCAGATTTACAGTTCGTTGGTAGGATATAGGCATACCTCAGAGCAGGCCCTACTCCCTGCTGAGTACATCCGTTTGTAACACATTACTTGAAAATCAACCATTCCAAAAAAAGCTGCAACCGTTTTTTAAGCTTAAAGAATTTTCATTTTGGATAGCTTTTTAGACTTTTTTTTTTTTTTTTTTTTCTTATTTCAAATAAACATTTTAAGAATTGTGTTTATTTTTATTTCCCCTGATGCAACCCACATCTAAAAGCATCAGAAACTATCTGGTAAAAGTTCAATGATTAATATATATATATATATATTTTCAATAAGTGTAAAGACAAACTTGGGACAAGATACTTCTTTTGCTCTATATTTTCAAGAAATGAAGACAATTGAGAGGAAATGACAATGATTATGTTAGAAAACACTAATCTGTATTTTGGTCTTATTGAGTATAATGGAAGAAAAAAATTAGTCTAAAGAAAGCATCAAGAAGATAGAGAATGTTTCAACTCCACTAAAATAAGGGAATATGAAAATCATGTGTAACAGGCTATTACTTATGGAACTGACTGAGGAAAATGCTATTTTTTAGCCTTACTTAAAAGGATTTTAAAAAAAAATTTATTTTGAAAATATGGAAAACGTCATGGTACAAATTTTTCTGATAGTGTTTAATCAATTATTTCCCTTATCACCTCTTCAAAAGATGTTTGATATTTCAGCTATGGTGAAGATGGTGAAGGGCCTGGAGAGGAAAACATATGAGGAGTGGCTGAGGTCACTGGGCCTGTTCAGCCTGGAGAAGAGGAGGTTGAGGGGAGACCTCATCATGGTCTACAACTTCCTCGTGAGGGGGAGTGGAGAGGCGGGTGACCTATTCTCCATAAACACCAGTGACAGGACCCACGGGAACGGGGTTAAGCTGAGGAAGGGGAAGTTTAGACTAGACATCAGGAAGAGGTTCTTCACCAAGAGGGTGGTTGTGCACTGGAACAGGCTCCCCAGTGAAGTAGTCACTGCACCAAGCCTGTCTGAATTCAATAAGAGAATGGACTGTGCACTTAGTCACATGGTCTAAACTTTTGGGTAGACCTGTGTGGTGCCAGGAGTTGGACTTGATGATCCTTATGGGTCCCTTCCAGCTCGGGATATTCTATGATTCTATGATTCTATGTTTAAGTAAAATCTAAGAAAACAGCAATAACTAACCTGGGCCACACTAAAGTGTTCATCATATTCCAGCTTTCCATCTGTAGCAAAAATCACTAGGGAATGTTAGTAGGAACAGGACAAGAACGAAGTGAAACTTCCCTCCAGCTTCTGTTAATCAGCAGTTCAGGACTATAGGTATAGTATTTCCATTGGTCCAGATAGATGGAAATTATTTGATAGCTCATGGATGGAAAATATTTGATAGCTCATGACAGAAATTTGTTCCATGAATTGGTTTACATTCTTTGAGGACTTTATGACTTTGAGCAGCTAAAAAGTTCTGTGACAATGTGTTCCATATTCTAATTGCAGTTTATGTATATATAAAACAACAACAACAAACCCTCTGTTTTAATTCTACTGTTGTCTCCTATTTTTTGCATTTTAAGAAGCAATGAGTTCTCAGTCATCTTCTTTATTTGATACATATATCTGAGTCACATATATATTAAATCTTTTTATCCAAACGAACTTCTACGATGTTATATGGTTCAAAAATAAAAAGTACTGAATTTATTCAAGAAAGACAATTTTATAATTACTGTGATCATAAATTAGCTACCAATTTATGTGCTAAATCTCATCAAATTCAATTTTATCTATGAAGAATAAATGCTGTAATTTGGGAAGTATAGATATTTTTCTCACATCTGTGTGTGAGGTTGAATCTATTGAATTTGTGCTTTACTAGCAAAACTGGTAGTTAACTGCAAGGGATATGTCCATAATTCTACTTGATTGATAAAAGTTTTAAATTTATAATGTCTCTACTTTAGCTAAATAATGCAAAATTCAATATATTCATGAGAAATATGGAATTAATTATAAGACAAAGATAAAACACAGCTTTACTGGATTCATTAGATTTTATTGCTCTTCTCCTCTCCATGATACAGCAGTTTCTACTAGCTGTTTTTTTTTTAATTTTTATTTTTTAATTTAATAATAATAATAATTATTATTTAAATTTTTAACTGCTATAGCCAAAGTGGATATGGCAGAAATCCTCTGGTAAAAGAAGGGTATTTCCTTTAGGATATTTCATCTGTTGTCTGTATTTGGTCATGCTCAGTTCTGGAGTATTTCTCAATACCTGGCCCTCCATTTGAAACAAATCTCCTTCCAGAACATGAATGCTTTGGGAACTGCCTGCAAAAGGAAAGATAACTTTTTCTACCAGCTATACCTTCATAAATAGGTGATGAATGGGGATGAAACTGAGGTATACCTATTTTACTTGAAGTGGAGCAAACCAAGTGCACAGGCTGCTTGCAACAATAGTTATGGGAGGAGTAAGTTTCCCCTGCTCAGTTCAATTAGGGTAGTAACTTTAAAGCCTTATGATTATTCATATGAAAAATTAGCCATTTTTTTCCCTGCTAATCAGAGCATTCAAAAAGAAAAAGATGATAATGATAGCTCATAGACTTGCATTCAGAATCTGTATGGAAGGAAGAATTCAATTGAATTCTGATGGAGAATTGAATTGAATTGAATTGAATTCAGATGGAGATCTGAAAAAATGATTGTGATGTGTTGTTTGGTGTCTTTGTATCATAAACACAAAGCCTGTGTTTATGGGGTCTTCGAGAGCCACTGCTATGTTTTTGTCTGTAAACTACTGCATAATTTCTGCAGTGAAGAAATATTCTTTTGTTCTTTTGTTGGGAGGATTAACATAGTTTTTCTGATGTCTAACTTTGGTTCCATAAAACAAATTTGAGAACTACCATTTTCCCTCTTTTCCCTGTAGCATTCTCCTTTACTCCACAATCAAGTAAATGAAGTCTGCAACGCTGTGTTTTAAAAGTGCAAAAGTGAAGAGTTTTAAAGGTGAAAATATACATAGTCTGAGTATGACTTATCAAAGAGACAGTGGATGGGACAAGGTGACAAAGCTAATGAAATGACAAAATGTATTACTATTTGAAGTTGTATGATTTATGAAGATCCCATTTAGAATTCATGTTTTGGAAGGTGAGATTTATTATTTATTTATTTATTTATTTATTTAGGATTGAGAGTGAGCTATGTAGCACTAAGTTTGTACGGTTTATCTTTAAAACACTTGCTACAAAAAATGTTAAGTGCCCAACCCCCTTGTTTTTAGCCCAATTTTTGAATGAAAATAGAAATTTTCAAGTCTGTCATAACATTTTAACTATGCCAATATGAACAGCTGTAGCTGTACAAGTTAGGACTTCACCTTGCACAGAGGAGTCTAATGTTTACATAAAAAAGAATATACTACAGACTAAAACTGCATAGAGCAAAACAAAATAAACCTTTGGAAAACAAAACCATAAACATACAAAACCAAGAATATTTATTTCTGTGTTTGTAAAAGCCACATGTGCAAGATATTACTATTTCTTACAAGGTTTATCTTGACTGAGGTGAACATTAAAATACTTAAATTTTTATTTAACCATACCCAATATTCTTTACATAATATATTAAAAATTAGATACTTAGGCAATTAAATGAGTTCAAGACGCATAATCCAATAGGGTGAAGTAAGGTGGTTTCTAAATACAGTCATTCTGAAAGAAATAGAGCCTCGGAATTGAATAATGGTTTCAGTCAGTGTGTCATTGACTAGTTTTCATGAAAAGTTGTAAAAACAAACCACTAAACCAATTAAAATACAGAATGGTGAAAACTCATCTATAATTATTTTCAGGGTCCATAGTTTTCCTATGCTAGAGTCATATACTCAGAGAATGATAAAATAGTCAATTTTGAATCTTATAATAAACATGTCACTTTAAATTTTAAGCACAAAATCATTTCTTAAATAGGACATTTTCCTTAGTCCCTCAGACTTCTCACGAGAAGGGAATTACATCTTTTTCTTCTTTACAATGAGATTTTTTTTTTTTTTTAAATCAATGATGACAATCACAACTTTGGTTTTATTGATTTGTAACTTCCAATAGAAAAGAGCTGATGTAATTACAATGTGACATGAATTTATATTTTTCTGCATAAATCTCCAAAAGAATTTGGAGATGCCAGAAATATCAATATTGCAAAGACATGCCACTTTGCTTCTGTGGCACAAAGGCACACAGAGAATAAAACAGTGTAGCTAAAACCTTTATGTTCATTAAATTTTAATATGCTCAGAATTTGTAGATTTTATAGGAGAAGAAACAGATAAAGGCTTCTTAATGGTTATCTTTTTTTTCATGTCTATAGTTATTTTGGACTTCTGGGCTGTAATGCTTTGTGCTAGTCTACTCACATGAGCCTTCCTAAACCACTGGAACATCTTACGGTAAGAAAAGAACACTCATGTGAATGGATATGGGTCATGAAATAGGTCTGATTCTTTATTCATATCGCAATAATCAGTAATTCATGTTTTAAGTGCCATATGGACAACTGAACTGGATTGTCCTTGAGAAAAAATTGATTACAGAAGATGTTAGCAAAAGAACATAAAGGTTATTCTGAAACAGCACACATAATGGATTTGATTTTTTTTTTCTGTCCTTAGCAGCATGAGACAATATTACATTTTTTGTTTTGTTTTGTTTGTTGTTGTTGTTCTTTTTCAGTTCCTCTTTTTCCCCCAAATTTTACACCAAAGATGTTTCTCTTGTTAACATAGTTTTCAGTGCTATGAGGTCTTCCATCTTTGAAAAGAATCAGTGGTGAGAAGAACTACAATATTTTATATTCATACAGTCTATATTGTATCATATTCAACAGAGAATAGTGATGCTCTTACATGCAGGAGTACTCCATTTTGTAAAGAACTGTTCTATCTTTCACTAATATCTCTTGGATCAACCCCAAATTTAGACACTACTGACTTTCCCGTTCCCAGTTCAATCTTAACCAGCCCTCATTCTAACAAACAAACAAGCAAAAAATCCAGTTAAAGAGTTTCACTTTAAGGATACATCCTTCAATAATAATAATAATAATTAAAAAAAACAACAAAATCCCTCTGTTTTCTTCAAGAAATAACAAAATCAACCACTGTTTTCCATGAGAGGCAGTGTGCAGTTATTTACTGAAGGTGCTACAATTTCTTTCCATTTGTTAATTAACTTAACCCACATTTCTAGGAGACATGATATTTGGGCTCAGAAAAGAATCACAATATCCATGGTATCAAAAGCTGTAAGTAGCAACTGTTCAAAGGAGCAGAATATGTAATATTTCAGTCCTTTTGCTTTACTGAAGTTAAAATTCAGCAAAAAAAGTAAGCAGAGCTAATGATCCTAAAGAGATATTGTCAGGAACTCTTAAGGAGATTATTATGCAACATGAAAAACGAGAAGGAATGATTAATTTCTCTAGCAATAGGGATGGGTCTAGTAGTGAGAGTATTAATAAAGGATCAATCTGTATCTAAATAGGCTTTTATGTTTACTTTTAACATTTATTATGTGGGTTAAAATGTGGCTAACTGAAATAATCTCCTTTCTAAAGCAGAGGTAAATAATGACAGATACCATTGCTATACAATAGAAATCACTCAGATCACAGTAGCTCTGATGTTATTGTATTCAAGCATCAAAAATATTAATAGGAAAGAACAATGCTTTTTTTCTTTTTTTTTTTCATTCTTTTTTTTTCTTCCTTTTCTTTTTCTTTTTTCTTTTTCATTTTTTCTTTTTCTTTTTCTTTTTCTTTTTCCTTTTCTTTTTCTTTTTCTTTTTGCTTTTCCTTTTTTTTTTTTTCTTTTCCTTTTTATTTTTTCCAAAGCTGATATAGTTTGTATATACGACCAATGGTTAAATGTTTCTTCCACTAATCACTTTTTTTTTTTTTTTCTTATTCACTTGAATAGCTAGGAAAAAAAAATAAATCCCAAGACTCTCTAGAATCATTAGAAATGGAAACCATTGCATTACATGATCGTGTCCTAAATCAGTCTCAATCTTAAAAAGATTTCTGACAGTTGAGTTCTAAATCTGTATATTGGTAAACCATGAAAATGCCACTAGATGGTGCTCAAGAACACCTAGACTTCCTTGGATTTGTTAACCCAGTGAACTGAAAGTCACGGGGGATTGTATTTACCACAATGTTGAATGGTTTATAACATCTAGAGGCTTCGTTTCTGTGGTAAATTCTAGAAATGACTATAAAATTACTGGGATACCAGTAAAAGGAGGAGAATTGCATCTTTCTGAACTGGGCACAAAATAAGTAAAATATCCCTGTGCTAACCATGCACAAATTTGATGATGGATGTGGATGAAATTCACTCCATTCAAAGGATAAAGAACTGTCTGAGAGGAGGTTGCTCCTGTGTTCTAGGTCACAAAAGACCATTTCCACCACTCTTCCTTGCAAGGAACTTTTAGATGTACAGGTACAGCTACAAGATCCATTATGCTTGAAACAATGGGCAAAATACATGGTAACAGATTAGGAAAATCCATGAGAAGTCTGGCTTATTGCCTTTGTTTTGAGAACTTTTCAGTCTCTTCATATGAGACAATACCCACAGTAAAATTCCTGTAACACTGCAGAGACCGGAGTGATAGACATTACCTTTAGTATGTACATGCTCTAACCATGAAGCTATGGAAAAAGCATTTTCTTTATTTCTGGCTCCCAGCAAACCTATGGAATATAAGATAAATTTTCTTGCCTTGCAGAGATCTTACTGTTTAGGGAATTTTGTCAGCTGGGAGAGATATTTGGATACCTTTAGTTAATGGAAAGTGGAAGGGGATGTAGTTTCATTATAGTGTGTAGTCTAATCTCAAAATTAGTGTATATAACAATCATCAAGTTTAAACAGAAAGCATCAGCATCAGCTTAATGGTATCTGATTAGGTTTACTCTGAGAACAGCTACCAGGTTAAGCTACACAGCATCATTATGTAAGGAAACTCCAGACTTTATCTGCTTAACAGAGATGCATTGATCAAAACTGACATGTACTC
>CM021701.1:12897829-12998304 GCA_011074415.1 Stictonetta naevosa
TTCCCTTCCCTTCCCTTCCCTTCCCTTCCCTTCCCTTCCCTTCCCTTTCTCCTTTGCCACATATAGCTTACAGTGAAGTGGTGAAATTGCTATGTTGAAAAGGTTTTTCTAGTTCTGTAAAGAATGATGGAGGTATTATTCATCCTTTTGCAGAAAGTAGTTATTGACTCTCTTTCACTGAAGATGCAGAATGCAATGTGGTTTCTCAGTGCAAAACTATCTCCTTTTTCCACAGAAAGCAAAAGAAGTTTAGAGTGGACAATGAACAACCTATGAAAGAAAAAAGGCGAAACAAAAGAAACAGAACATCTCTTTGTTTTGCTTGTGCAGAATGTCTCTGGCTTAAAAAAGGAAAATAATTAAAAGCTTCTTTGATTGATTTTGCAATTAATAGAGTAGCACAAAAGCATGCTAATTTCTTTAAAATGGAGATGGAGAACTTAATTCTAAACTGGCATAAGCACTGAATATAGCAGTGATTAACAATTGTGTCTTTAGACTTTTATTCCAACAAAACCCTATACATAGAAAAGCATAACCCATGAATTACATTGTACTCACATTTCTATATTGCAAACAAGAGTTACATTCCACTATAAATTTCTTTATTACTACATTCTATAGATTTCTTAGTATGGTATTACTATGTACTGCACCACCTAAATTAGATTATAATTTATCCAGAATACTTCATGACTATAAATTCAGGAAAGATGATCTTGATCTCCTTCAGTTTCCATATGCTTTACATATTTTCTTGCTAAGTCATTCAAAATGATGACAATGCTTGCTGAAATCAGTAAAGTGTTGTGAAACTGCCCCATAATTTAGAAATTTGCATGTCAAAGTGGTCATGACATGAAGGTGTCAAGTTTGTTGTAACATTGCAGTGCCATACTCCCTGTAGGAGTGAAAAAGTCTTTTGTTATATTATCACAAATTCCGAGTATATTTTGAGTTAAAGGCAGCCTCTTTTCATAATTGCAGTACACAAATCAATATCATTCTGTACAATATGACAAAATGAACAGTAGTAACAATGGTTTCCTATCGCTTTTGCAATTTTTTGAGGGCTATTTTCAAGCTCCAGTGCTCTTCAGTATAGGAAGGTGAATAAGATGTCAATGGGATAGATTTAGTACTTTTGGTTTCTGTGTCATTTATATTACTTGCCAATTCTTGATTAAGAAGATCGACATGACTAGGCCCTCAAGGTCAGTTAAATTAGATAAGGATGTGAAAATAGGTGATTAATCTGTTCTTGAAGATAACATGTAAGTAGTTTGAAAATGTTTAACCTGATATTTAAAAGTAAAAATCTCAGAACTAATGTGGAAAAGGCTGGATGCAACACAGCACACTTACTGAATCTAAGCAAGATGGAATAATTCAAACCAAATGGAAAGATATGGGGAAAACAAAACAAAACAAAAGACTCAGCTCTTGAGCAGTAAAGTTGTCAAGCTGTTGCTGCAGTACCACTAACACTGTGGTCTCTTCAGCTTTTATATTAGGAAGGTCATGGGTAGGTCAGTACTTTTGCTCTGAGGTTAAAACTCTGAGCAACAACTTATTGCACCTGTAAGTACATTTGGTAACATGATAAGAAGCATCTTCCCTAGCACCAGTTTAAAACCATAAAATGTAAAAAGTGTATCATTTATGGTCAGGTATAACCTCACCTTTTTCTATCAAAGCAAGTTACATCTAATTAAAAAATATAATCTCTTCAGCTTTTTCAGCTTTTTTTTTTTTTTTTTTTTTTTCTGAATATGTATATTTTCACTGAGTGACATATAATTATTACTGTATTTTACCCTGAAAAGATAATTATTTCTTTAGCTGTGATTTGAGAATTCTGGATTTGGGTACTCATCTAATTCATCAGGGAATGCTGGAATTTTAATGCTGGAACTTTAAACCTCCAGATTAGTTAAAGAATTGCAACC
This sequence comes from Stictonetta naevosa, assembly GCA_011074415.1. Taxonomy (NCBI): domain Eukaryota; kingdom Metazoa; phylum Chordata; class Aves; order Anseriformes; family Anatidae; genus Stictonetta; species Stictonetta naevosa. The sequence goes on from CM021701.1 coordinate 12,899,779, forward strand.
AAGCAGCTGCTGTAAGGGCAGTCATGGTAACAGATAATACAGCACAGAGTATTGACTTTTTTTTTTTTTTTTTTTTTTCACATGGTTATGTAGTTTATATAAATTATAGGCAACATGATTCAACCCTTTATCATTATGACTGGGTATACTATAATCACAGGGCCATACATTAACAGTAAAAGACATAAGAAGAAAGGTGATTAGACATGAAATACTGTGTTTATTCCATGTAAAACAATGTTCAAATTGACTAAAATACCAGAATGTGTGAGATCAGTTTATGAATACCAATGGCTGTGGAAGGAGAAATGTAACAAATCAGGAAGCAGCACGGGAGGTGCTGGCATAGACTGTTATCATATGGGGCCACAATACATGCTTTACACTTTATTACAATTTTCCAGTTAGCTGACTTCTGGAAAGCACCCTGGTTTAGTGTGTTAGTGACACATTTTGCTGCTGCTGCTACTGCTGGGTTTTAGAATCCAGAGACAATCATACCATATTGAGAGTGTTATGGACAAACAGAGCAGAACCACCTATGTAACCTTTTAATAATTAAAATTTTCTGCTTTTCTAAAATCCTTTCCAAGTGTTACAGAAGGTTCAAGACCCTGTTTGTGTCTTGCATGTTAAAAAGCATTAATGGTTTAGCTACCATTTAAAGAAAATACTTATTAAAAAATATTGTGAAGATGACATTGGTATCTGCCTTTCTCAATATCCATGTGAATCTGTAAGACATCTCTGTTTGGATGGATTGAGGATAATAAATGTATTTTGTAAATTAAAAGATAATCCTTTATATTCACTGTTATCTCCTGAATCAATGCATGATACAAATTCTTAGTGAGTCATATCAGCAAAATCTTTTTCACTCTTTCTCTCTTGTGCTAAGGTTTTGGTTTCACTGTTATTTTCTGTTCCTAATTGCTAGTATAACTCTGAGAAAAACACCAAAGCAAGGTAGAAACTTCAGGTCATGTAAATCATCGTGTTTCTCCAAAGCTATGTACTGATTTGCACCAAGTAAACATCTGGTCGTAGAATTACTAATAACTGCCTTTGTACTGGTGACAGGAATCAAAACATACCAGAGAGTTTACAAAACAAAATGTTAGATGAGAGGAAATAGCAATCAAATACTCTCTCAAATTTCTTCTTCAGATGATGAGAAGAATAGCAACTCTGGATTCAGATGAATCAGAATCACTAGTTTTCTGAAGATTTTTTAAAATTTAGACACTTAGCACTCTTCTATCCAGGCATTACTATTCTTGAGTGTTATGTAACGTAGGAAGTATGTATCTACCAGTAGACAGTAATCTCTGTAGTAATCTCTGTAGGCTTTCAGGGAATATTTTAAGCATTCAAAAGGGAGAATGCAGGATTATATGCCCTTCTCTACCCATGGAGATTGAAACATTCATTTCACTCCTTCTGGTAGCTGAGGTAGACAGGCAGATCAATAGATTGTCTATGATGGTTTTTCCACCACACTAGATATCAGTTCTTTTACAGAAATAGATGATAGATGTAGAACTCACAGAGAGCGAGAGAGCACAACTAAGTCAATGACAAAAAAAAAACACAAACAAACAAACAAACAAAAAACTCAACTCTTTAGCTCTCTGTTGTAGTATATCTGGTATATCTTGTTTGTGTCTGGCACTGGGTCACAGCTTCCAGTTGCCTAAACCACTTTCCTGCAGCTGGGAATAAAAAAAAATGAACAAATGAATTACTATATTTTCAGTTTGGAAGGACAAGTTATTCCAGTAAATGGAAATGGAGCAAACTGAATTTTACATAGGCTCCATTTGTATAGCAAACAAAATAAAAAGTCATAACAAAGTAAAATACATATTTTAGAGATAAAAAGGAAGAAAATACAAGCAACAAAAACAAACAATGGCATCCTCAAAATAAATAGAATAAGTGAGAAAACATCAAACTTTTTAGAAAACCTTTTGGTGAATAACACCTTTCTTGAAAAATTAATTATTATTATTTTTTCCCAAAAGCATCTTTTCCTAAAAGAAAATTACAGCTCCAAATCTAGAATGAATGAGGGAAAAGAAAGGAAGTTAAAAGAAATTCTATTAATGTTCTTTTGCTCTGTTAGCGTCATTTTGTTATTTGGTTTTTCAGTATTGTCAGATCCTTCTTCACAGTAAACATTTGTTTTTACTTACTTTTGCTTATGTATATTTTGAGCTGTAGGTTAGCACTGATTTCTGTGGAACTCCAAAGGCAACAACTCATTCACATGAAAATTAGCTACTTCAACGATTGCTTTCCACTTAAATCATATGAATCCATTAAATTATCTTCCCTCTACTATCATAAACTTCATGATAGGTTAGTCCATAAGAGATTTTTTTGATAAAGGATGTAATAAGCCTTTTGGTTGTATAATATTAACATAAGTCATTTTATATACATTCATGTTTAACACCTCAGTTATGGGATTCCTTCTCCCTGTTTAAATATTTACCCATGTATTTGCTAACTTCAATTTGTATTGAAGTTCTTCCTAATTTGACTGTTGCAGGTGCCATGTTTCTTGGTCTCTTGTTACCTGGATACCACTCAGAGATCTGTTAAAAAAAAAAAAAAAAAAAAAAAAAAAAGATTTATTTCCTTGAGCAAATTAAGTAATTCAATATTTCACTGATTTCTTTAGAACTTTCAGGTGAATATTACCTGATCTTAGTCAGAGTTTTTATTTAATTTTATTCAATTTTCTTCATCCAGTTTCAACTTCTATTTTTTTATACCACAAGTTTTGTTGAACATGCTCCTTTACAGTGATGTTTAACTGTGCATTTGGCTTCTTAATTTTTTTAATAAACAATGTTCAAACTACTGTAACAAAGTATATTTTATTGAATTGTATTTCTACAAATTTTTACACTTTTAATCATTCTTTTGAATTTCTTTTTATCAGACTCCCTGACTTTGTAAGCCATCTGCCTTTCTGAAGTAAATTATCAATATAGTGTATTTTTAAGCTTTTCTTACACCCAAAGTGACGCTGATTTTGAATGTATTCTGGTCACTATATTTTTGAATGGATCAAAACTGAAAATTTTGAAATGATCTCTGTATACTTTTCAGGACAAAAAATTAACAATTGTTTTTCCTATTATTGATTCTCTGACTGATTTTCCTAAGGCCCAGCCAAACAAGGTCAATGGACCTTTCTGTCAGATATTGCATTATAACTCATTTTAATGATAAGAAAATAACACTTATCTAAGCAGAAGCACATCAGAATGAGAGATTCTACATACTTCACTGTGAAGAAAAAGGATATCTGCACATCTCAGTGGAGTATTCCAAAGTCTCTGTTACATCCTATTACAGTCTTAATGCAGGGGCTGATCCACCTGCATTTTTAGTTATGGTCAATGCTGATGATTTTCCACCTGATTAAGTTATATGATTCTTGTACAAGGTTAACTTCTTTTCCCACAGGATCTTCCTGTTTACTTTGATTTATTTTGTGGACAAACCTTCTATCGCAGTATTTTTATTAGATGTCCTGTTCATCTTGTGAACAATGTATTCTCAGATAACTGTGTTTGTGGACAGGATACACTTTCTTTATATGCAGGGAAAGAAATGTTTATAAAACCTGTTGTATTATGTTTTGCCAAATTTGGGTCAATGTAGGATTAATACAGTCTTGATCATCTATACATATTTACTTTAGGGTGGCCAAATTTCTTAAGATCTCTGGAAATTCAAGTTATATCGCAATAATAATTAAAGCGGAAAAGTACACACACACATATGTATGTGTGTATATGTACACATCCGTGTTTGTAACACACACATATACAAATATACATAGGTATAATAACCTTCTAACTACTTATTGACTTTATGGAAGCGTTACTGTTGACAATGATTTTTTTTATTTATTTTTTTGCCTAAAATTATTTGATTCCTTCCAGCCCACGGAATGGGATTTCATAATAAAATGTTAGTATTACTTCCTAATTATGCCTGATATGTCAAATGTAGTAAGTATTAATACTACTATTTCTTTACCTTATTAAATACTGAAGTTTCTGCTATTTTTTTTCTTTTTTTTTTTATATACTTTTTTCACTCTGTTATTGTCATGCATATATTTTCTGCATAACATTATTAGTATTCTACATTTTTTACTTTATTTTTTATTTTTATTTTTAGTTAGAATCAAAGCAGTAGTCAGCCTGGGACAGAGTTATGTGAAAAATGGTACAGCCAGTAGGACTGCTGTAAGTCCTAGTTATACTCTATAATCTATCTGGTGAAAAAACTGTCACTCTGGAGCCCAGTTGTGATCACCATTGTTTTCTGTCAGTTTTCTCTTTCCCTCCGTACCCTCATTCCCCATCCCAGCCTTTCATTGCGAATATGCTATTATATTGAGATTGAAGTCTTCAGTCTAAATATAAGTTTCAATAAAATAATGTATTTTGGTGCAAACTGTGAGCCTATCATCTCTTCTCCCATTACAAGTAGCTCAGTAGATGAACTAGGTACTGAACTGAGATAGCCTTATGCTGTCTGGTTGTCTTAAGCTGGGTTGAACCCAGCTGACTACCTGAATCTATTCAAACATTTGTTATTCTAGTGTAGATCTCTTATAAGAACTCTTGCTAGAGATATTTATATTTGAATACTTTAATAGAATAAATTGAATATTGTTTATGCTTCAAAAGACACCTGCCAATGTATTTACCATTGAAGGAGATAAGGGGACTTAAATTGTTTTTTTTCTGAGAAAGGGGAAGAATGAAACAAAGGTGGTAGAGAAATAAATGAATTTTTTTTATAGTTTGGAAGCTGCAAAACAAGCCACCATCTAACTAAACTTGTTTTGTAAGAGTTGGAGCAAAAATCTGGTTTCTTATAAGATTTTTTTTTTTTTTTTTTTGTGACAGAAATTACTCTTGGGCTCAACAGTGCATTCTGAGAATACGTCTTCAATGTGATGACTGCCAACATATAACTTATTGTAATAAGTTCACCATGGTTGTGCTGAGTAAATGGATGGTATACTTACTGCCTGCTGCTGATGCTAATAATACAAGGTGAAATACGTGTTATACATAAAAACATCCTTGCCCATGTTAAAATATATCTGATAAACATGAGAGAAGTCATCTCAATCACAGAAGATATGATTTCAGTTCACTAGACAACATAATGTTATATTAAATGTTAACATGAAGAAATATATGTGAGATGAAAATGTCAAAATGGTTAAGCTAGACATGACCATGAACAGAGTAAAATATTCCAAACATTCATCATAATTGTTTATACACCTTCATTATTTTATTTACTAATCAACGCTATCATGTTATTATTTAAATTTTCTGATGCACTGTCTTTTTAGGGTGAGACTTTATCAAATGTGAATTTAGGAACACTTTTAGAATTGGATTATAATATACATCATCAATGTAATATAATCAACATCAACACAATGTGATCCTAATTCAGTAAAAGCCAAAAGAAGGGTTCTTGGCATCTACTTTATCCATATTCATAAAAACATATACCTGGTAAGCTTCAAATCTGCCTTGCTTGAAACTACATTCTGATAAAAAGCAGTATACATATGTATATAAGGGAATGAAAAAATACAAAATCCAACACCCTAAGTATATAAAACTGTACCTATATTTATACTGCAATTTTTTTTACAATAATAAGGTAAAATAAATTTAATGTACTTGACCTATGTAGAAACGTAACCTGTAATTCTACATTACTGTTTCAATAGTAGAATAGTATGCATGTTCAGAATTCCAGAAATTTTTTTAAACTGATTTTAAATATAAGCTCATTACATAGAAAAAAATTAAAAATGTTAACTCCAAGGGCAAAAATATTCAAATGTACATAAAATATGTAGTTATGTATTTACTTCACCATTACAATCTATAAAAATTAGCAAAATATCTTAAAAATGTTTACAGTCATGTTACATCAACACGCGTTAACTCAGCTTAATAAATAAATACAGGATAGAACATTTCCTGTCTTCATCCATAGGAATATATTAACTTGTAATTTAATTTTTATACAAGATACAAGAAAAAAAAGAAAAAAAAATGTTTTAGAGAAAACTGCTATAAAAATGACAGCGACTCTTTCAGAAGAACAACTCTTACTATCACTGACTGTACCTTCTTGTTTGTGTTTCCTTTTGTTTACTTAAGTAAGGGCCTAAAAACCATGTAAGACTGTTTCAGTGATGAGTTTCTAGCACTATCAGCTGATGAAATTCCCTCTCGTGTTTCTTCTCTTACATTGCTTGATTATTGGCATCCATTAAATTGCTTGTCAAGCTGTGCCATTAAATGGCTCACTAGGTCTAGAATAAAAGAGGAAAGCTCTGGAGCTTCCTACAGGATGGCAAAGAAAGTTTTTTTCTCCTCCTCTACTCTCTGTTGCTGGTGAATTCCATTCATCAGGATGGCCCCACTAGAGAAGAGCATAAGGGCTCCCTTTTCTGGTTGTCTTCCTCTCTCACAGAGGAATCAGTTCTTTCCTAAAGATTAAAAGGTTTTGGAATGCTTTGTCTGGGACAGCATATATGAACATATTTTCTCCATTGAGTTTACACTTTAAACAGAATCTAGATGTATGTTTCTAGATTGTAGAGAGTGTAGTAATTATCTGGAGTCCGCAAATCATAACATGTAAGCGCTACCATGTCAATAAAGGGTTTGTTTAGCTGTAGCACATACACAGAATCCTCTTATTTCAAATACCTAGAAATTTTCAGATTAAATTTAAATTGTCTTACTATATATCACATACAAATAAAACTTCTTTTTCTCTTTTCAGAAGTCTTTCTCTTTCCAATTTAGCATGCATAATGCTTGTAAGTTGTATTCAGTGAAAATGAAAAGCTTTAGGTCTCTGAGACTCATTACTATGTAAATGAACTAACAAGCATGTGTACAGCAAAAAAAGGCTATAAAAAGTAAAATGGAGTTCAGTTTACCAATATTTTGTAAGTGTTTTAACAGCTTACACAATTAAGTTGGGAACTATGGTGAATTGGATTTGTATGTGTGTGTTTTCATCTGTTTGATTGACATTGTTTTTTCATTGTGTAACTCTAATTACTTTTTTGGGTTACTTTCAAATTGTAGATTTGTATTTACTAGGCATCATGTATCTTTGCCATGATATATGGGAGTATATCTATAACTCCAGTTGCTTAACTGTCAAGGACTGAGGAACAGAAAGTAAGTACACGAGCTTATTAAAATCCAAATTACCGTCTAAGAAGTCACTATCTGAAGGAAGTCACTTTTCCTAGCTAACACATTTTGAGGGAAAATTCTCAAATTTGGAGAGATATGGAGTGATCTGTCCCCTGTCATGCTGAAGATGGGACAAAAAGAGCTTTCTCTTCTTCTGTTAAGCTCCAGGTTATAGGCTATTACATCAAACATAGATATGAGAACTTTATATATATTTTTCACCCCCATGTGGTAAACATACTTAGAACATGGATATTGCATCAGAGCTCTCAAAGATTTTAGGTATTGTAACAGTTAGAGGGCAATGTCTCTCAACCTAGTGTAGATATCTATGTATGACTAAATCATTACTGAATAAAAAACCAAACATCTTATCCTAGAGTAGATATCTGAGGGAGGTTAGATAAACTGTTTTCTACACTTTTCTATTTCATTTCTGAAGTAGAGAATAACTAGCTTGGATAAAAACATCTGTATAACAGTTATCAGAAATCTAGTGAGATTAATCTTCCCTCATTTCTAGATCTATAAATGTTAAGCTGCTCATACCAGCACAATACTAGACACATGCCACAGAAAAACTGTAGGGAGTTGTCAACTTTAAAGCAAGTAATATTAGGTACCTCTTGTCATGTGCACAAGCAGACATTTGTCTTATCAGTACTTTTAATTCATTCTATACTTTCCTGTAGGCACCTAAGACTTATAGATATGTATAATTCTAAATCTTTTGTGAAGCTTTTGGTTATGGTTTTCATACCATCTTGCCATTCTAATGAGGAAAGAACAGTTTTCTTAAGCAAAATTAACGATATTGTACTATCTATAAAATAAATAGGTTAAAGAGATTAAAAATCAGCTGATACATCTCAAAACGTAAGCATCATCCTCTGGGATCTTTTCCTAAAGATGTGGGTGCATATACAGCCAATAGTGATAACCAATTTGACTGAGTCATGGATTCACACAATAGCAAGTGTGGGAATAAAAAAATACGCCACACAAAATAACATGAAACATTTGATGGACTGAAATAACCAAGAAAAATATTTTAAAAGTCAAATCTAAAGTTATACACCAAAAAATAAGGAATATAAACCACATTTCTACTTCCTGAAAAAAATGTTGATCCGATTCATTGTGGGCATGTGGTTCAAAATTAGTTCCCAAACTGAAGCTGTAACAAAAAAGAATAATATCATATTAGAGTTTCAAATAGCGAGTTGTGAATAGGGATACGAACTTTTATCCTGGTAGATGGGAAGCTTATTACAGCATTGATGATTGCCTTTTAAAGTGGACACTAGCATAAGTGCAGAGAAATAAAGAAATATTAAGAAGTATTTCTCAGCAAGAGATATAAGGAAGCCAGTCTCAGAAAGAATTTTGAGATGTAAATTTATTGCAATGTGTAAGTGTGGGAAATTAGAATACCAAAAGACCTAGTTTAACAGGAAAAAATATACCAATTTTCAATAGATCACACGAAAAAATGGAATCTAAAAGGGAGAAGAATTGATTAACTCCTGGAACTAACCATCAAATTGAATGCCTGATTCAGAGTCTCTTGAGGATTTCAGTTCAAGACAGAATTAGTGACATGCAAGAAGTTGTTTAAGGATTTTTGCTATGTATCGTAAATCAGATTAGAGGATCAAAAAGGTTCTTTCTGGCTTTAAACTCAGAGAATCTATGAATCTAAACTGATCTGATGCAAAGGATAGGAACATCCATTTAAAATTAACTGCTTCCCATCCTGACAAGTGTTTGTAATACCTCCTTGCTTTACTAGGATTCAGTACTGTTACAATTTCAGTGATGATATACGCTTAGTGGATAACCTACATTCTCTGGCATTTCAAAGAGGTTTGTATCACTGCAGAAAATGTTAGCAATTCCTCTGGTGCTTAGACAAGTCCAGCAGTGGTTGTATTTTTATATTAATGTGTTACAAATCTATTTTTAACATCCTCTAGGTACACTTCTACAATAAAAATATATACTGTTTTATCTAGTTCTGTTCTCATATGTTATTTTATTATCAAATCAACCTCACTTTTATCCCATTATAAAATATTTAGCTGAATATTAGGAATTGCTATCACTTGGACTCAAGTAACAATATAAAGAGTTAGCTACTTCCACTCTCAACAAAAGAAAAAAGAAAAACAAAAGGAAAAAAAAAAAAGGAAGAAAAAGCAATTTAGTCCTGAGAGGCACAGATCTAAATTCATAGATCCAGTTATCTACACATTTCATCTCACAACTGACCTAACTCCATATAAGGTTAGACAACCAGCTGCCTTTATAATTGTGTAAAGGACTGGCAACTCTTCTAAATGGAGAATGTTTTCTTTTAGAACTCATGGGTCCTCTGAAGAGAACTTCATAGCTTGCAACTGTGCCATTGTGTCATAAGGGGAAAAGACCCCTTGACAAAATAGTTGCTCCTGATGCTGAATTCTACAATGTCATCTTCTGGAGACTGAGCAAGAGAATGTACAAGGTCTAGGGATTTTTCCACTACTAAGAACACCCATCTCCCAAAATTTTACTTGTCAATTTTTTTTTTCTTTTTCTTTTTCTTTTTCTTTTTTTTTTTTTTACTCTGACAGCTGGAGTCCTTTTACCTATTATACTATGGTATAAAATGAAACAATTCAGAGGTAGAGCAGATCCCAACAGAACAAATTGAATACTCTTATGTCTGATTATATTAAAAAAAAAAATTGGGAGAGCAGAGTGAGAAAGGAGAGTCTGTGTTTTGCAGAAGGCTTATATTTCAGACCCTGAAATATATTCAGTTTTGAAAGAAAATGCTTAACAAGGATATTTGTCATGATGAAATTTGGTAGACACATTTGTCGGCTTGTGTGATTTCAAGCCATAAATTCAAAATCCAGGCTGCAACATTGGATTCCTTTTGGGAAAACTGCCTCTTCCTGCATCCCTGTCCTTTTGGAACAAATAGAAGACATCCCAATTTGATGATGGCAGGGGTTATTTGAGATGACGTTACAGGAAGTAACAGAGAATAATATTTTTCTACCACTGTGTTTGTACAAGGCAGATAACAGCAGACTATCTTTGATTGAAGTACTGCTCTGAATTCCAGATAGAATGCTTTTGAAGAACTGATATATGTACCAGCAAAGAATCTATAAATTGTTCAGTTTATTCATGTACATTTAATGCATATATTAGAAATACATACATATATAGAATATTTTGGTACATGCTTTTATTTTTATTTTTATTTTTTAAATAATCATTTTTTGATAGAAAAAAAAAGTTTCAATTATATAAGATACTATATATTAACAGCAGAGAAATGTATTAAACTTGCATGTACAACATCTGCTGAGTATACCAGAACTGTTAGAAAGAAAATGTCTAAGTCCATTTATACATGACTCTGTCACTTATTTGAAAAAGTGGTTCACGTTTTTTATTGAAGCTGTCACTAAATGATATTTAAAAATTTAACATGCATAAATATTCTACTACAGCTCCTGAGGTCTCCTTATCTAGGTCCTAAAGAAATATTAGTTCCTAAATTTATGCAAAAAAATATCCCTAAAGAACTTATTAAATAAATCCAGAATATATATTGTTTCAGAGAAGGCAAACATCAATACTAATTGTTCATTACACTATTTCAAAAACATAGATTAAAGGCAAACAAATTAAACTTCTCTTTCTTTCTCTCTTCCTCTACCTAGTAAGGCTGCAAAACAATTTACATTTCATCTTAAAACAGGTAAAGATGAATTTTTTTAGTTATTCTCTCATCCTACTGAGTAGGGCCCTTTCCTGAAATGCATTCTACATTGCATGATGGAGATTTTTGAAAAAGTTTAGATTAACTTTTGTAGATACAAGGAAATTATCTGAAAATACATTTTCTGTTTCAGTTTAAATTCTTACCTCTGAAAAGAGGAAAGCTAGATTTAAAGGTATAATACTGAGAAGACAGAGGAAAAACAAGTAAGAACAGCAACAAGAAGTCCCACTCTTTGATCACTAGAGTACAGTGAGAAGGTATTCAGGGAAAAATAGGTTAGTAAATTGTGTTCTAAAACAAGTATAGTCTTAAAATCCAGTAAAATACATAGCTTTAAGATAAGCTGTTTATTTCACTTATGTGCAAAAGAAATTTTTTGTTGCATTTTGAAAATCATTTTAGAAAAGTATTTTGATACCAACCAATTCAATGAAGGTATTCCCAATAAATTTTACTATTTTTTAGTAGAATGAGTGATTCATCAATGTATTTTTGAATGCTGCAGCATTCAAATACAGTGGAGCAAGGTCTATTTGTACACTACATGAATGCTGGATGTAGCAGTGAGCATTTTGCTGCTAGTCACATGAAGAACATGTACATTTTGATTTGTCATTTATGATTCTTAAGGTAAAAACTATTCAGTTTAAATATTGCTGGTATTATGGTGACATTGTGGTAATTCATCAATAATTTTTCCTTGTCTTTGGTCCTATTCACTTATTTTTCAGTTAGTTTTGTGCTGGATCAGCTTCCTAAAGTAGCTTACCACCAAGTCTCAAATATGCTAATGTTGGCAGAGAGGACAGAGAGGAACCAAAACGACAGAGTAGTGAAGGAGAGTGGTATCATAGCATGTTTGATATAGATGACATTAAGCAGAGATGGAATTACACACCTAATTTCCTGTACTTGATAGAACTCATTTCTGATTCCAGGTCAACACGCAGGATATGAAGGCAGCTTACCATTTGTGGAGTGTAGATTATAGATGACAATGACTTTTATGCTGGTTATTCCATTATGCAGTTATTTTTCCTTATGTTAGGAAGATAAATATTTACAGCAGTACAAGCAGCTTTTAGCCCAGTTCACCTGTTAGCTGAGAAACATGGGGAGAAGAAGATATTTGCTTATTTTTCATTTACCTCTCACGAGAGTTCAAATTTCTAAACCGAAAAGTCTCGGCTTCAGCCAGTTGCTGGAAGTCCTGAATTGAACACTTCACATCTCATGAGTCACTTCTCTGATGTGAAATAATTATATACAGATTTCTTCAAAAAAAGTAACTTCAATAATTTGTGGGATATGGGGCCAAGTATAGAAGATAATTGTAAGACCTTAATATAGCTTGATCAAGAGTAATTAACAAAATTCCTCTGCACTCTCTGCTTCTCCACAATTAAAGAAATGACCTGTATATTAACAAAATATGATTTAAATAATTTTTATTTTGGACTGTTGAAGTAGGTAACATAATTTTAAAATTTCTTCTTTCTGTCAGAGGCAGATGACTAGTACATTATCAGTACAACATCAATTTATTTTGTAATGCTAATAATATGAGCAAATTAGTAGAATAAATTAAGCCCTTGTTTAGCTGTTTCATAAAACCATACACTGTCCAAATATAGTATATAATTAGATCAGAGTTTTTCAAGAAGCAAAAAGGGATAGAATTGTCTGCTTCAAAATAAATAAATCTTCCCCATGGTTAACGGAATCTTCTGGTCTTATTTATCAACCTAGTTCTAAAGCATTTATTTTTATTTTTAATTTTAATTTTTTTATTATTATTATTTTTAATACATAAAGAGATAGACAATAGAACTGGCAGCATCTACCTTTCAGGTAAGGAATGCATTCTCTTGTTTATTTTGTTTGACCTTACAACAGATGACCATCTGGACAACTGCTGTGTGTGGTGCCAAAAAAGCCGTTAACCAGTAAAATAAATAAATAAATATAATTAAAATGAAATTCTGCCAAGAATGTATGATCACAAGTCTCAGAGTCAAATCTACAGATAAAGGCCAAATATTGATTGTCAAGGAGCTTGTCTTGCATAAATGTCTTGTGCCAGGAGGGCGAACACCCCCACGACCTCATGCTCCTCACTCACATAAATGTTTTATATTCAGTGTTATCTAACTTTTTCCTGACTTGAGGGGTGGGGGCAGAGGTCCTTTTCTGTCTATGTTATAATTACAGATACATTATAAAAATATTAATTCAACTTCTGTTCTCACTTTGATCATTGAGAAAGTTTCATTCACATGGTGTCAGCTGGAATTGCAGAAGCCTTAAACCCCTGAAAACCAAGCTGTAATCCCTCTGAACCTTGTCTGCTTATCTGAAGGAATATTGTAAGGTAAAATACCTGAGGTAGGTTCAGTTTAAAATCTACAGCTTTACAGAGCTCCAGGACACCCTGAATGAAGTGCTTCAAAACTGCAGGATATATTAAGCTGCATTTTGCTTGCTGGCTTTAGTAATCTTATTTGTAGCATCCAGTTCTTTCTATTCACAGAATCACACAGAATCACAGAATGTTAGGGATTGGAAGGGACCTTGAAAGATGATCTAGTCCAATCCCCCTGCCAAAGCAAGAGTACCTAGTTCAGGTCACACAGGAACACATCCAGGCAGGTTCTGAATATCTCCACAGAAGGAAACTCCACAACCCACCTTGTTCCAGTGTTTTGTCACCCTCATCATGAAGAAGTTTCTTCTCATATTTAAGTGGAACCTCCTAAGTTACAGCTTGCACCATTGCCCCTTGTCTTATCATTAGATGTCACTGAGAAGAGCCTAGCTCTGTCCCCCTGACACTCACCCTTTACATATTTATAAACATTAATAAGGTCACTCCTCAGTCTCATCTTCTGCAAGCTAAAGAGACCCAGCTCCCCCAGCCTTTCATTGTAAGAGCTCCACTCCCTTAATCATCTTTGTGGCTCTGCACTGGACTCTCTTCATACAGTTCCCTGTCTTTCTTGAACTGGACACAATATTCCAGATGTGGTCTCACCAGGGCAGAGTAGAGGTGAATTAACCACACCCCTTCTGATACACCCCAGGATGCCATTGGCCTTCTTGGCAACAAGGGCACAGTGATGGTTCATGGTCATCTCACTGTTGGGAATGGGAATAACATTTGCTTTCCTCTTTGGACATTCTTTTTCCTTTGGGCTGGAAAAGGCAGATTTTTGGTTATAAAACACAAAGTATAAGCATTGGTAGCTCTACGATTTTTAATAGAGAACTCAAAAAATTGAAAAAAATACATCATATAGGAAACAAACTTATCTTTAATTTACTTTCATTATCTAATAAACTTTTCTGTATCCCTTCTAATATTAGGAAAAAAACAACAACAAAAACCCCCACAAATTTAATCTTATAATAATAAAATAATATTAAAATAATTGTAATTAATTTAATAATTATTATAATTAATTAATCACATATACTTATATATAATAATTAAATTGTAATTGTTTTAATAATAAAAAGATGACTTACAGTGAGTAGAAAAGAAATGTTTATAAGAGTATGTAACAGATAATGCTTACTTCTTGTCATAAAATTTGCTGTCCTTATGCAATGGAAGACAGACAACAAATCAAACATTTCTTTGTGATAGTACAGTGAGGTTTAGAAAGAGATCTGATTTCACAGAATGGGAACTCTGAATTTTCTTAAAATCAGGTTTCTTTATGTTGGACCAAACTGATAGAAAGTGAGATAGCCAAAATATCCAGTCACCCTGAAATTTGGGTAATAGCTGAAGATTAGATCTTTCAAGCTTTACCTCCAAGTCTGATACATGTGGCTTTATTGCACTGACAAGAATAAAGGCTTTAAACTGAACTAAACTAGTTTTTAAACTCCCTTACTCAACTGTTACAATATGTACACTGTTTATTATAGTAATTTTTAATTTATATTCCACATTTTTTTCCATGTGAAAACTGCTTTAAAAATGTGTTGTAAAACCCAAGCTGTCCAGAAATTGTGTGTAAAAAATACCTATGTGGCACATTTAGAAATAAACTTTTATTTTATAGCAAAAAATGCATAGATTTTTGTGAAATCCTCCTCTGTTTTTCTCCCTTTTGACTTCCAGTCATTCACGAGTTTTTTCCTGACAATACCTCAGATTGTTACTACTGACTTTATATGTTGGATTGTTTGGATACTTGTCATGCATAACTGGAAGTTGAGGGTAAAAAATAAAAGAGGATTAATCAAAGTAGGATTATAATTTTCTGCAACACCTGTTTTGACTAGCTGCCTCTGATTGTTGGCTGAGACTGTTTATCCAAATAGACAATAAGGTAGTTTTTGAAATCAGTGGAGTTTGTAGTTTTGCCAAGGTAAACAATCAATAACAGAATTGTGAAACTTTTGGAATATCTTCTCAGGCCATTTAAAAAAATACAGGAAATTATTGATAATGAAAAAAAGACACTTTAGTAGTCTGAATATATTTGCTCTGAGACTCTATGACTACAATTCCAATTATCCCAGAATATTATCTTTATAACCAAGCTCTGTTGCTACCTGTGTTCAGTAATTTTTGTCTCTCTACCGCCCCTACCCTCCACCCCCAATGTTTTTGTTATCAACAGCTATACTTCATACGTTTTCACCAGAAATTGTATCCTCATTTTGGGAAGGACTGTTCCTGTGAGAAATACACTTCAGGCTGATGGTTTTTCTTCCCAGCAGAATGAGGAGGAATGAGTTCTGTTATTTTTGTATATTTTTCTTGCATGGCAGAATCCCTATAAATATAAACTTAATACTGTAGAGTGGCAACAGTGTATCTGGGCAAGATTAAAGATGAAAAAACTATAGATACTGGAGAAGACAGGGTATATAATAGATTCCTCTAAAATCTTTGATTTGTGAGAGAAAATGATCTCATCCTTTTTACACGTCCCCTGTGTAATCCCAGATAGAATACTCTCTGCTAATTATTTTTTCCTCTCCCCAGGTTTCAGTTTTCCTTTGAGAGATTAAATAAAATACCACAGTAAATATGTAGGTTTGCCATGACTCTCTAAAGGAACGGCGAAGTGCTGCAGAAAAATAGCCAGGCAGATTGGTTGCTTGCTTCAGATTCTGGAAAGTTCAGGCACTTCAACCTAGATATTTGAAATCCCAATGAAAGCTCCAGGGTGGTTTATTGATGTAGAATGTATATAAGAGAACCTTTTTGGTCCCTTGTTGAGAAAAATAAACTTGAGTTGCCTAAATCTCATCTGTTTGTGCCTGAGAGAAACAGAAAATTTTACAGGCACAGTGTGATCATTTTCTGAATGTTACGATACAAGTTTTCTTCATCAGAGAGGTTCTGAACTGCATCCCAGAGAATACTTTGTCTTTATCAGATTGGGAATTTACTAAATGTAGAATTTGTTTAGCATCTAAAGCTCTGCTGTCTTGATGTGTCTGCAATTTGTTTACTGCCTGAATTATTATCAATGAAAATCAGCACTTCCCCGAACAAGTCTAACAAGCCCCATGATACAAGTTTTGTGGTATTTTCTTTTACTGTAAGTTAATTTTTGTAGCTTAAAATTTTGTTTCAGTTTAGTCAAACCATGGCAAAACTAATACTTCAAGCTGTGCAATAAATGGTACAAAGCATAACATATGTGTTATATGTGCTCAGTATAGCAAATCCTATGAAAATGCAGTTAAATATATTGCCAGGGATATATTTTTATTTTTATTTTCTTTTACATCTTATTAAAAGTTTCATTTTAACCCTCCAGTCTCTATTATAATCAGAAATGTGCTAAATCCAAGCAAGCCATCTATCCTTTTTTGAGCTTTTGAAACCTTTTAATTCTAATTAAGATGTACAAATAACACAACCAAGGAAGCTCTTCTATTACTGTCACCAAAAAAATAAAAAAATAAAAAAAATGTAACCAGCTCTAAAGGATTCCACTTCACTGACAAAAATAATCTTTCTTAGTCAGATTACATCTAGAAGAGTATTTAGAAAAGAGGACCAAAAGTTTTGAATGCCATTAAAAATATTTGTAACAAAATAAATATTTCTTATATTTTTTACAGTGAATGTAATAAATACTGTGACTGTAGTAGTGTTTTGGAAGCAATGAAAAGTGAAATAGGACTTGTCAGGTGTATGGGATAAAGAATACTGTCATTTTGAAAATCTCAGGGCACATCTTCTAATCCATGGTGCCAACTATGCAGATAGTAGCGAGTAGCCTTACTAAAAGCAGGAATTTTAAAAGTGAAGGCTAGACCTAAACTCAGGTGATAGAGGACTGACACAGGGCTCCAAGTCATATGACTTGGTGGCAAATTACTCTTGTGGATGTTTTTCTATAGATCAGAATGATAAATGTTGCCATTTGCCAATAAATACACTTCTAATTGTTCTGGAAGTATCTTTACCAATTAGTGAGATATTAATATTGTCCTCTGAGAGTCATAATAGAAGACAGTTCTCACATACCATATTAAAATTCTGAGTGGTAGTGGTACATTTTATATAGGAGTCACTTAGCAGTAAGGAGAAATTGTAACAGGGAGGAATGAAATGAAGGTAAACATATAGCTAGTACCTGATGCTCTGAGTATACAGCTTACAACCAGCAGCTTGGCTCTGCAGTTGTACAGCTGAGGCGGTAGGGAAAGCATCACTGAGCTTTCTGTCAAGCACTGAAGCTGTAGTGCTTTGTTACTCTTGTCACGATCGACTCAGGTGAAGTGAGCTGAGAGGAGCAGGTGCAGCAGGGTGATGGGCCAAGCAAGGAGGCTGCGTTCTGAATACATCATGAGGCATTGAGCAGCTGCCTTTGGGAACCAGCATTTTTAACAGAAACTTTGAAAGCATTTCTTTCAGAGGCTGCATTGCACAGCTGCCCTTCCATTTTCTTCAGCATAATCAAGAAAGCCTCCTACTCTGTCGAGAATAGAAATGGCTGAAAACCCTAAAAACAGTCCCTCTAAGCCTTTCAAGTGTATCTACTGTAGACTGTATCTATCCCTCTGCCATAAAGATTTTTCTTTCTCCTCAGCCTTGTTAATTTAGCAGAGTTATAGAAATTTATTTGCATGACTTAGCACTGCCCTAGTTTCTCTCACTTTATGGAATCTTCTTACCTTACCAAATTAGTAAGCAATGAAGACTAGATTGCAAGTCTACTTTTGCTGAGATTTCTTCCTTATGGGTTGAGTTCACTTCAGATTTAACACATGTTCATTTATTTTTTATTTATTTTTAGCGGGAGCTGACATTGTCTCTAACAGGACAGCTAATTGCTTACTAACATGATGAAATGGCTCACAATCTGTCCCAAGACTTCAGTGGTGCTTATATGGCTTTTTGTAGTTCTTACAGAAAGGCTTAGACAGCTTGCTAGAGCAAGTCCCTTTAGCTGTATTATTCTCCCCAAGATTCTGTCCCTAACAGAAATCAAGTAAGTGTGTCTCAAAGAGACTTTAAAAGGTAGAGCTGCAATGACATATTTCCTTATGTGAAGATATGTTTTCTTTCCTAATCTCTTATTACTCTAGAAGTTAATTTTTTTTTTTCCTAGTCTACAAATGTATAATTTTATTGGTTTAACCCCTCATTACTGAGAGTGAAATGTTTCATGTGAAGCTAAGATTTCAGCTGATTTAATAGTTTTGGTTTAATGGGACTATAACTTGGTCTTTTATAAATGAGAAATATCCCTTTTTATTATAGCAGCAATTTATTCTCTATATTATACATAACAACTTTTGGGAGCAAAATTTTCTTTTTATTTTCTTTTCTCATTTTGCAAATTAATATAAGGTTAATGAAGTTGTTCACAAATTCCCATTTCTAATTATTTATTTACCAGTACCATTAATTTCCTGTGGGATTAGCAAGTTAAGAATGCATTTTTTTTTTTTTCTGTTAAATATTTTTGTTGCTGTTTTTATAGTTTGAGTAAATTCAATTTGGCATCTGTACAAAAGAGCCCTACACCAAAGTATAAATTATATATATAGATATATATTTTTTTGAGGGCCAAATTTTTTTCTTCTTTCTGTTAACCCTTTCCAATTTGTAGAAGATTAATGAAATTTAATTGTACAGTTTTAATACTATGCATTTGTTTTGGATGTAGCCTGAGAAACTTTTTGCTTAGACAGACTCCATGGATGAATCCTTTTCTTTTGAATTTATTGATGGATTTTCTTCAACTTTTAACAGAGTGATTAAGGGGTCAAAGGTAATTATATTCTTAATAATTTTTGGAAATATACAGCCTAGAAGATTATGCAGATTATGTCAGTTGCCTGTCTAAAGAAAAATTTTCAGACACCATGGAATAAGGTAACACTGATATAATGAAAAAAAGCTTTGGTCAGACATTGACGGTACCTTGGTCCTAGGTACATAGGTACCTACCTTTGGCCAAATTTGGTCAAAGTCAAGATGTTAATCCAACCCATGGCTTTATTAGTTCTAGATCTCATGGAACAGATTTTTTTTTTTTTTTAAATGACCTATTATTATATTTTTAATATATTTTTTTCCCAAGTGGATATTTTTTACAAGGGTGATATTCATAAATATTTTTCCTCCACAGCTGTATTGAAGTCATTGTGGCACTAAGGAACTACTGAAATATTAGAAGTAAAAAATGGTCTTAATGAGCAAACAAAGAAGTAAATATGATGACAACTTTGCAAATAAGTCCTCACTGCTTATGGATTCAGAACATACCCAAACTCTGACTATTTGTTGATTTTATAAAATTTTCCATAGGTTCAAAATGGCATTACACTGACTAATTATCTTTAATCAGTACTTCAGTTTCAGTTCTGTCATTTGGCATGTAAATATCATTAATCTTGTCATCAGCTTAACACCTATTTCTTCAGCTATAGAAGGTCACAACTTCAGCTGAAATTGAACCTAACCTTGATTTGAAAGTCTAATATTTAATGTATATCAAAAAATGTTAGACAAAAAGATCCCTAGTCTATTTTTTCATTTTAACTTTAGAATCCAGAAGCTAGTGTTTCTCCTAAATTTTATGAAGGAAGTCTTAGGAGACATGGCTGTTGGCTAGGCTCCATAAAAACTGCAGCGACATCTACAACTTCCTTTAAATATGAAACAGAGAAATATCTAATTTAGAATTATAGAATCATTCAGGTTGGAGAAGACCTCTAATGTAACCTAATTCAACCCTTAACCTAGTACTAAAGTCCACCACTATACCATACTACTAAGTTCTAAATCTACAAGTTTCTGGAAGACCTCCAGGGATGGTGACTCAAACACTTCCCTGGGCAGCCTATTCCAATGCTGCAAACCCTTTCAGTAAAGAAATCTCTCCTAATACCCAAACTAAACTTCCCCCAGTGCAACTTGAGTCTTATCACTTGGTGCCTGGGAGAAGAGCCCAATCTTCACCTTGTTATAGCCTCCTTCAAGGTAATTGTACAGTGTGATATTGTGTCCCCTGAGCCTCCTTTTCTCTAGGCTAAACAACCCCAACTCCTTCAGCCACTCCTCATAATACCTGTTTTCTATACCCTTCACTAACTTTGTTGCCCTTCTTTGGACACACTCCAGCACCTCGATATCCTTCTCGTAGTGAGGGGCCCAAAACTGAACACAGTATTCAAGGTGTGGCCTCACCAGAGCCAAGTACAGATGGACAATCGCTTCCCTAGTCCTGCTGACCACAGTGTTTCTGATACAAGCCGGGATACTGTTGGCCTTCTCGGCCTCCTAAGCACACTGCTGGCTCATATTCAGCTGGTTATCAACCAACACTACCAGGTCCCTTTCCATCAGGCAACTTTCCAGCCACTCTTCCCCCAGCCTGTAGCATTGCATGGGATTGTTGTGCCCCAAGTACAGGACCCAGCATTTAGCTTAGTTGAACTTCAGCCCATCAGTCCAGCCTATCCAGATCCTCCTGCAGGTTGAACAGATCAACACAGTTGTGCCTAACTTGGTGTAGTCCGCAAACTTACTGAGGTTGCACTCAATCCCCAGATCATTTATAGAGACATTGAAGAAAACTTCCTGCAATACTGATCCTGTGGGACACCACTAATAACCAGCCTCCAGATGGATTTAACTCCATTCACCATAACTCTTTGGGCTTAGCCACCCAGACAGTTTTTAACCCAGGGAAGAGTACACCTGTCCAGGCCTTGAGCAGCCAGCTTCTTCAGGAAAATGCTGTGGGAAACAGTCTCAAAAGCCTTACTGAAGCCTAGGTAGACCACTTCCCTCATCCAATGAGTGCATCACTTTGTCGTAGAATGAGATGGTTTGTAAAGCAGGACCCGCCTTTCATAAACCTTTGCTGATTGGGCCTGATCACCTGGTTGTCCTATAAGTGCTTCATGATGGTACTCAAGATAAGTTGCTCCATGAACTTCCCTGGCACCAAGGTTAGACTGACAGGCCTGTAGTTTCTCAGATCCTCCTTCTGGCCCTTCTTGTAGATGGGCATCATATTTACTAGCCACCAGTTGATGGTGACCTCCTCTGATAACCAGGACGGATGATTAATGATGGAACATGGCTTGATGAGCCTGTCTGACAGCTGCCTCAGTACCCTTAGGTGTATCCTGTCTGGCCTCATAGATATGTATACATCTAAGTGGAGTAGCAGGTTGCTAACCATTTATTTCCTCACGGATTATGAAGGCTTCATTCTGCTCCCTGTGCCCATCTACCAGCTCAGGGGGCTGAGTACATGGAAAACAACTGATATTGCTGCCAAAGACTGAGGCAAAGAAGGCATTAAATACATCAGCCTACAGATAACTGCATCTCTTGTCACTATGTTTCCCTTCATATCCAAAAAAGGATGGAGATTCTCCTTAGTCCTCTTTTTCTTGTTTATGTATTTATAAAAAAGCTTTTTTCACTGTCTTTAACAGTAATAAAAAGATTGAATTCAAATTGGGGTTTGGCCCTTTTAATTTTTCCACTGCACAGCTTCATGACATCTTTGTAGTCCTCCTGAGTGACCCGTCTCTTCTTCCAAAGGTCAAAACCCCTCTTTTTCTTCCTAAGCTCTAGCCACAGCTCTCTGTTCAGCCAGGCTGGTCTTCTGTACTGGCTCATCTTTCGGCTTGAAGGGACAGCCTGATCCTGTGACTTTAGGATTTTTTTCCTGAAGAGTGTCCAACCTTCCTGCACTCCTTTGCCCTTTTGGACTGCCTCCCAAAGGACTCCACCAACCAGTCTCCTTAGCAGGCCAAAGTCTGGCCTCTGGAAGTCTAGGGTGGCAGTTCTGGTAACCCCACTCCTTACTTTTCCAAGAATCAAAAGCTCTATTAATTCATGATCGATATGCCCAAGATGGCTTCCAACCTTCACCCATAAGTCCTTCTCTATTTACAAGAAAAAAGGTCCAGTGTGGCACTGTCCCTAGTTGGCTCACTCACCAGCTGTGTCAGGAATTTATCTACCACAGACTCTAGAAACCTCCTAGACTATTTCCTTTCTGCTATATTGTGTTTCTGGCAGACATCTGGTAATTTGAAGTTTCCCACAAGAGAAAGGGCTAGTGATTGTGAGATTTCTCCCAGCTGTTTGTAGAATATTTCATCTGCCTCTTCAGCCTGCTTAGGCGGTCTCTAACAGGCATCCATCAGAACATCTACTCCGTTGGCCTTCCCCCCAGTTCTTACCCATAAACATTCAACTCTGTCATCACCATTATTCATCTCAAGACAATTTAAGTTCTCAAGACAATTTCTTCTACATCTTTTCTGAGTATAATTATGCTTGGAAAGTGGAAAATGCAAGTTTCTCTCTCCCTGCTCTGGAAAAAAAAATATCAAGAAAGCACTCCTTATGCCTGGGAAGATCAGTAAGAAAATGGTAACAGGAAAATAATCCGTGTCTGTATTCCTGTGTACAGTACAGTTCAAGTTTCATTGTGCCAGCAGGAAAAAGAGAGTGAAAACTAGCACTGAACACCTCACTCCTTGGTTAAGGGGACTGGAGAAATCTTATTGAAATCTTGTCTGCACTTCCAAGAACTCTTTTGTTTTATGTAGAAATACTCTTTAAGAAAATAGAGATACTTTCTCTTTTTCAAGATCACCCGCTAAACCATGTACTTAAAACCTTTTCCAATCTTTACTTAAACATCCCCAGGGATGGTGACTCCACACCCTCCCTGGGCAACCCCTTCCACTGCCTTTCTGAGAAGAAATTTATCCTAATTTCCAACCTAAACCTCCCCTGCCTATGTCCTTCATAATTAGTACTAGGGCCAGAGGACCTAGGACCTATGAGGCAATGACAAAATGTTTGTTTTCCAATATCTATCAAAGGCTTCAGCTAAACTTCTGTATGTCACTTTCTCATCACATTTACTTGATTTTACACTAAAAATAATTACAACATTTGAAGAAAGAAAAGATTCTATGATTCTATGTTAAGAAAGAAAAGAACAAATCAAGATGTTGTTCCAGCTTTGACAAAGTAGAAAGCAGATGGAATTGCATTGCTATATTCAGTATTAAACTGATGTTACATTTGATTTTAGATAAAAGGCCAAGAAAATAAATGCTTGTAGTGAAATTTCAAAGAAAGAAAAATATTATTTTCAGCTTAATAAAATACACTTATTTTATTCCTTCTGTCTCTAGATATCTACATATATATCTATGGAACAGTAAGTGCAACTGCAGCTAATATTTGTGTGACCTTCAGTATTACAGTAATTTATTCAAATGTTCTTTGATAATTAAGAATATTTCACATAAAAGGCAACTAAATTACTTTTACCAATTAATTATATCTTTGAAGTTATTGGAGTGAGTAATTATCATAATCAACAAGCATTACATAAATAAAATAAAAAATGAGTCTGAAATGCCAACTGGTCTCTTTTAGGCTTGTTTTTTAATTTCTCATTGATGAAATAACTATTTTTAATGCAAAATGATTTATGTGTTGCTCTACATAAACTAGTAATAGAATTTTCATTAACAAGGAAATTACCATTTTCAAAAGTCTTACTTATTCAAAATTGCATAATATTTGTTTCTGATTTGGCAAAAATCAGATTCAGAATATTTTGGCACAAATTCACCTTCACAGATGTGAAATAATATTGCTGTTAGGTAACTCAAATACACGTGTCCTTCCTTCCATCCTTCTCTTCCTTTCTCCCTCTCTCTTTTGTCTTCTCTATTTCCCCCTCCCCTTCTCTCATTCTTTCCTCCCCCAAGCAAAATTATAGTTCTTATCATCACAAAATAAAGCTCAAAATTTAACATGTAGCAGGAGATTCTCTCGTCTTTTTTTTTTTTTTTTTTTTTTTTTTTTATATATATATATATATTGCTAGTCACTAGTGTCATTTCTAAGCATTCTCCAGACAAAACTGACAGTCCAAATATAGTCCCACTGGAGAATTAAGACTTCAAAATAGGAAATATATGGCAGATCTTGCATTTGTACTCAGAAGCTATAGATGTTGATGAAGATTATGAAGACAATATTCAGACAAATAAAGTTATGAAATGTGCTTTTCAGGTACACATAGAGTGACATATTTAATGAAAAAATATGTGAAACTAAATTTTCTCAGTATTTTAATCATTTTAATTGATTAAATTATTATTTTTTTTGTAGGTGAATTCTTTTTGAAAAGTTGTAACATAAAATTTATAATTCAGAATTAAACAGCCACATATGTCCCACACATAAAGTATATGCACTTTTCTCTATGTGGCTACATGATTTACAAATAAACAGAACAGATATGACCATGGCTGACAAAATTAAATACATTTTTCAGAAATCTGTAATTATTTTAAAACCTTTTAGTTGACAAGAATCATAAAGATGGTTGCAAACAGTAGACAGTGAGCATAAGACATTGCAGTTACATTATAGTCTAGAGGTTCTAATTAGTTGCCATTCTAGATTAATCCATTGCTAAAATAAGAATGTGGTAAATATGCTTGTCAAATAAACAATATCAACAATGGGATGGCTGCTTCATCCTTAGTATTATCCTTACAATTAAATAGTGCGGCTCAAAAATGTTTTTATTTGAACATAAATTTCTGTGGGCAAGCAATGAGCTGATGCCTTGATCATGCCTTCTCTGCTGTGCCTATTCTTCATATCACAGATGAGGTACAGAGAACTATTAAGTGTTGGCAGCTCTGTGTCACCCCAAGGTTTCTCCTATTCAGGCAGGAAAGCCCTGCTGGACTGAATATTAGGCTGACTTCTAACCTCATTTGCATCAACACAAATAAGACCAGTGATTCTGGCCTTGTAGCATTTTTCTCCTTCAAACATAAAATCAAAGGGCATGACTGAACCTAGAACTGAGAACCTAGAACCTAGAGCTACTGAACAAGTAGCTCTTTCTGGATAATGAAGGACAAAGAAGGAAAAAGAAAGCCAATAGAACAAAAGCATGTTTACTTATTTGTGCTTTGCACTTTGACTCCAGCAGACCACATCCTGTCTGAGCCTGTGCTCAGAAAAATAGCATGTGTGTGATGTGCGGTACAAAAGGCACAGCAAAGCCTTCCACTGCTCTGAAACAGAAGTTTGTGAACATCTCAGCAAGAAATTCATGGTTCAGCTTTGTTACAGATATTGGGAGTATGTTTGGAAATAAAAAAGACAGTCAAGGTTTTCTATATTCCTTTGTAATGGGTCTGTCTGGGATGCTAACTTTCCCTGCAGCAGCCCATACAGTACTGGGCTCTGCACTTGCAGCTAGAACAGCAGTGGTATCACACCGGTGTTGTGTCTGCTGCTGAGCAGTGCTGGCACAGCATCAGGACTTTCTCTAACCCTCCTAGGGGGTGGGCAAAAAAGTGAGAAAGAAACATCACCAGGGCAGCTGACCTAAACCAACCAAAGGGATATTCCATACCATATGATGTCACACTCAGCAATAAAAGGTGGAAAAAGGAAGAAGAGGGGAGGGGTGATCTCCTGTGAAAACGTCTGTCCTCCTCCCGAACACCGGCTACGTGCGTTGAGGCCCTGCTTCAAGGACGTGGTCAAGCATCGCTCATTTGTGGAAAGAAGAGAGTAATTTCTTTCCTCTGCACTTCCACATAGCCTTTACTTGTTTTGTTTTGTTATTCACTTTCCCCCTCCCTCTTCCCCTTTCCCTTTTTTCCCTTTAGTTGAATTGTTTAATTAATAATAATATTTCCTTAATATTTTTTTTCTCTTTAATAAAATTATCCTTATCTCAACCCGTGAGTTGTTCTTTCCTTAATTTCTTCCCTTCCTCATCTGAGGAAGGGGAGTGAGAGAGTGGTTGTGGTGTTCAGCTGCCTAGCATGGTAAAACCACCACATCCTTTAATAGAACTGCTAAAAGCAAGTAACATTTCAGCAAGAGGGAAATAAAAATAAATTAAAAAAGAACAGAGAGGAGAGAAGGGACCACAGTGGCTACCTAAAGAATTATTAATACCTTTAACTGATGGCTTCTACCTTTGAACTGTTGACCTGTCTTTGGAGATTCCTGTCTCTCCCCACAGTGTTCTTAATTCTAACTGTACCTGAGATAGTCAGTAATGTTACTTGCTCTGAGATGTAAATATTTTTTCACGGGGATTTAATTTTGTAGAGTGATCGGGTCTGTGTAATTAGATTAAATTCTTTAACTAAGCTTTTGCAAATTTTTGCATGATGAAGTGAATATTACAGGGTCTGGTCAAGTATGGGATATATTCTCTTCACCTCCTCACTTCTTTTGACCCTTTTCTCATCAGACACTGAAACTTCTGTACTTTCTCTTTTGAAATGCATTTTACAAATTCCACAGTCCAGATAACACATCTATTTTCTTTGAAAACAGATCTAAATCAGAAGATTCAAATAATGAAAATACATGGAAAACATATCTGAACTTGAATATACTTTTGAACTGACAAGCTAGTCTGTAGAATGCCTTGCAACCAATTTATAGAGTACAAAGGAAAAAAAGTAAGAATAAGAAAAAAAATCCTAAGCATAGAAGGTCTTGAAATGTTCTTGCCTTCTCAGCCTTGTTAAAAAAAACCACAGACATTGAAAATCAGTTGAATTACTATTAGTACTCCTAATTTTCTTGCTACATGGTGCAGTTGGAGATGAATTTGATAAGTATAGTCATTACAGTTTCTCATCCTGTAAAACACTGAGACAGTTGAAATTAAATGTTTATCCCTTTAAAGACTGTGTTTGTGCTAGTCTTCCTCTCCTTTGATCCCCCTGGTCTTGTTAAAGGCCTAAATCTATGGTTTGTTTCTCTTAATATTCACTCATTGCAAAAAATTGTGAGTTTAATTTCATGCAAATAAATTGTGAATAACTTCCCTGAAATAACTGACAGTAGAAATTTGAGTGAAAGATATTTGAGTGAATGTGGCTCCTTTCTTTCTGCCACGGTTTCTTGCTCTCTCTATGGCAAATTATAGACACTTATGATAGTTATTTAATGTTGCATAACACATAAATTATTATTTTCTATTAAGAATATGAGGAAAACCTCCATTAAAGCAACTACAAGCTGATATTATCAAGATAAAGTGTAAAGACTACCTCTATAGTATAGTTCTTTCATTCATGATTGGATAAAGTATCTTGGGGAGGGAAAAAAAAAAGCTTATGCCTGTATTCTTCTCAATATACTTTGTAAATATAACCAATGGAATAATTAAAAACAAACAAACAAACAAGAATCTAGGTCTGTTAAACCACAAGAATTTATTCAGTTCTGATTCTTGTTGTAGTGAGCTTTTTTCCACTGACCTGTTTCTTCAATTCACATTTTAATGTCTATCATTTTCATACTGAATATTATTTTTATGTGACTTATTAATCACTTTGGAATCTGAATTTGCTACAGCTATAACTTATTTCTTTGTTTATCTGTTGATTTTACCATTTTTTTTTTTTTTTCCTATAAGTGACAGTTTCTAATATAATGCTATCAGAGCAAAGATATCTCATTAGTGGATCCAGGAAAACATGTTCTACTGGGATGCAAATATTGTAAAACATCTGAAGTTCTATTAAATATGCTGTGCCACAAATAGGACCTAATACTTTCTACAGAAACTTATACGTCTTGGTTCTTCTGAGGAATGTGTTGCCTAAAATTCAAGTTCTGAAATACAGCACAGAAAAGTAAGTCTTAATACAGCTGTATGAATTACCATCAGGTATATATATATTTTTTTCAGGCTTTCCCACAATTTTTGTCAGGAAGATTATAGTAGATTTTTTGTGTTAGAGAATTCTCATTCTTGTTTTTATCCTGACCAGAAGTAAAGAGCTTGGCTAGCATGCTAAGATGATGTTTTGCTAGCATACTTATCATGATGATATCATATATTTATTCAAATCTAACCCTTCAAGTAAGCATCTCACATGAATGTGACCAGGAAATGATCAAATACACAGCTCTTTGTGTTTGTTTAGCACCTAGTATTAATGACATTAGCAAAAAAAATAAAAAATGACAAGTAATAACAATGCTGAACATTCTGCTTATCTTTTACTGCTCCCTATATAATATTAGATAGTGGAATGATTCATTATTTTTATTAGGCCCATTTTCTCCAGAAGTGGTGAATTAAAAAGGTAAATGTAAAGGTTCATGTTGTCAGCATGGTAGAAAGCATTTCATTTTACATTTCATGATAGTGTCCAATATAATAACTACTATTTTTGTCTTAGAAGTTAGAAACAGATCAGATGGAGGGGGAAGAGGAAAGGATGTTACTGTAATGGTGAAATTGGGAAGCTTTTGACTAGCGAAATTTTCTTGCAGTTGTCTCATGTCTGGTCGGTATCAGAATTCCCTGTAGTTACCCACTGGAAAAGTGATAACTTACATTACAAATTTTCAACCACAGTAATTGAACCTACAACAGTTTTGGACTGGGGACCTAACCTAAGTCAGCAATGTCCTTCCTGTGGCCTTTGTCACTATTGGTAGAGACAACTAGCCTACAGCTAAGATTACCTTTTAATATTTGCAGCCAGCTGTTGCCTAATTTTTTGTCTTAATGGACCTCTTTCATACATTTCCAGGAAAACATATAAAATGCATGGTTTTCTTCTTTTTCTTCTTTCTTTCTCTCTCTCTCTCTTTTTTTTTTTTCCTGTGACTGAATGTGCATTTGTAATTTTCTGCAAGCAGAAACACATCTGCATGCACTTCTCGTGCAATCAGCAGCACTGTACTTATTTTTCAGTCTTCCTTAGCAATAACTAAAACAAACGACATGCAAATACCATCCTACTACATCCTATTCTATATCCTACAAGTTTGCTAATTAATGTCTGCATTCATGATCTCAAGTAGGCACACACCCAGAATAGGGCATAAGAAATTTCTTACAGTAAGATGTAGGGACACTTACAAAGACTGCACAAATTGTGAGACAGTATCGAATGGCTGTTCAAACACAACATCAATAGCACATGTCCAGGATAGTTTCACAAGTGGGCATATGGAATCATATTTTACAGCACAACATATGTTTCACTATATGTCTTGGTAACACTTGCTGGGTGTATGGCTAAGAGGGTTCTTCCAGAATGCTTCTGTATGGTCTGTTACAGCTGCAGAATAGACACTGCCTTAGACAGTATTCTCTTTGAACAGGTATGTTTATATCAGTAATTGAAGAACAGTTATCTTAGGAGAAAGATGCAAAAAAATAAAATTAAAAAAAAGTGTAATTAGATCCTATGGGTACTTTGTTTTCCTGAAACATTTATTGACTTAGATTTGAATAATGCTTCCTATTGAAGTTCATCACTTTATTTCCACAATGTATTTTACCATTCTGGCACATAGACAATTTAAATTATATTGAATACGAAGCACAGAATATTAAAATGCTTTAAAAATACTCCTTAGGATAACTGCTTAGGATAGCTTCTCTAGCTAACTAGCTCAAAAGCTCAAAAGAAATGGAAAGCAGTGTTTTTAGTCCCCAGATAGTTTTTTTTTTTTTCCCCCTTTGGTGTTAAGTTCAATATCACTGTTTGCTAGATGTTCCATATATTCCATAAATGTAAAAAGAACATACATATATGCTGAGGTTCTGCGCTCAGTATTCATGCTCCTGAAGATGGGGTTACAAAGGCACAGTAGAATAGAATAGATATATAATATTATGTAAGAGTGTGACAAAACTTACTTTCATTTTTTAATTATATGGAATGACATCCTTCCTCATGTAGGAATATCCTACATTCAATTTGACATCACTGTTCTTCCTTCCACTATTTTAAATTCCTCCTTCTTATGTTAATGCAGAAACCATTTTCTATCAAATATTTAGTGTTTCTTTTGTAACTGCAGTCAATTTCAAATGTATTATGAACAAAGACACATACTAATACAATAGCATATTTGCTCTATGAGTCATGTCACTAGGTCTCTCCATGTGGAACAAGTTACTCAGATGTAAAAAAAGTCTGTATAAGCATTCAGTCCTGACATTAAGACTGTAACAGGCAGTCATAATGTGTGGTCCCAAACAGATAGCGTATGCTGAGCTTATTTAATGCTATTTTCCTTAAAACACTGTCTTTGGAGGTTATGTGTCTGGTGAATAATTGTGTAATTTTTATGGACAATAGAGAGGTCTTGTGTTTTCAAACTATTTCAATTGAGTGTTGACTAACAGTCATGCAAATTTGAAGGTTTCAATTTCCATTCACGAAATGGTAAAAGAAATGGTTTTCTTGTTGCTTATTTTAGAAGAAGTTTATATTTATCGTTATCTTAAGAAAAGATTTAAATATTTGTTACCTTACAGGCATTCGGGGGACAGTAAGTATAGAGAGGAAGTCAGAGAAATGCTGTGTTGCTTAATGACAGCCTTTATGAGGACAGGCAGATGTGATGGACAGAAGGGTAGTCTAACAGAACTAAGTGCATTATTAGCTGCTCAGACATTTATTGATTGTCAGCCAAAACTAATGAAACATGGCAATTGACCATTGTTAAACATATCCCATAGGGAGAAAAACTACATACATAACAAAAATGTGTATTATTTTTGTTTAAGATGAAGAAACAGAAAACTAATTGCACAAACTCATACTAACCCTGTTTTGAAAACAGCTGAAAAAACTCATTTACTTCTAAAGTGGCTATGTGTGTTAAAATTAGATCAGATGGTCTGTAGATCATACTATACAATACAATTACTACTACTATTACTACTACTACTAATTACCATTACTACTTAATACAATACTTATTAATAAATATAATAAATATTTATGTCTTGAGTTCCTCCTTATTAATAAATATTAATAAATATTTATGTCTTGTGTTCCTCCTTCTTCAACACATCAAGAAAAATAATAACTAGTATTTTTATTATGACTCCGCATCAAACAGTTTAGAAGGATTTTAGAAGAGCCTTTATCCCCTATAAAATTAGTTTTACTCCTGACTGAATTGCAGCCACTGCCAAGTGGAATGCTGCAGCTGTCTTACAGTATTTAGTGTAGGATTTCTTTTTGTAAAGTAATCACTTTCAGGTTGGCTTTTTATTTGTTTACTGATTCCTATTATCACAACTAATGTATGAATTAAACCAGTAACTACATTTACAGAAAAACAGAAATGTTTTGCTGGTCCAGATTTCTTTAAAATAAAACCTTACTAATACACAGAGGTTAATTGGAAATGGATGGCAGAAGCTCTGAAGGAGGTCATGGTTTGAGACACAGCATAAGAGTGAGTAAATCTTGGGAAAAAAATGATCTGCTTTCTAACATGACAAAAATGATTTGCAGTTAATAACAGAGAGGGTAAAGGCCAGTCTTTTCAGTTACCCTTGGCTTCACCTAGGACAAAATAAAAAATCACTTCTGTTGCTGTGAGCTGCTTACCTTTTCCCCAGTCACTATTGCTTAGTTATAACTTAGTGATAAAATCTGTCATTACTGACTTTATTGACATTAAAGTTGATTTATTTGCATGCTGGTGAATAAGAACTGCATTATGTTGGCTTTCTGATTGCTTGCGTACTCAAGACAGTAAGTGCATCACTGACTTAATTGTCTTTTGCTGGTTTACTTGCTCTCTAATCTGTTTGAAAACAATATGGGGTCAAATTCATCTTTGGCAGAAGTCCACTGATTTCAGTAGTAATTCTCCAGAGTAGAATTTGATCTATTATTTTTGAGCAGAGTCAAATTATAATAGAGAGCTGTCTATATGATAAAAGATTTTTTCCTGCTTTTGTATGATGTGTTGCAAAGAGCAAAAAGATAAATTTCAGGGTCAAATTCTGTCCTCAGCTATGCACTAGTGTGGCTGAAAAACTCAAAGACTATTTTGATATCCTTACTCAGAAACCATCTTCCTGAATTGTTGCACTTTCTGTACCATTCTTGGTTAGTAACATGTATTAGAGACTGAAAAGACCTAAGCCAAGCACTTTCTGTGTACATGGGGGACACATCCTGCATGTTGCTTAGCACCTAACAACTCTGTGTTTTACTCGTCCTGATTTTAGTAGAAGATGATACAATACTGTAACTTAACCTTCCAGATCTCCAAACAAATATACAAGGTTGCACCTTAGTCCAGTCATTCTGAGCCAATCTCTTCTTTGTGGTTCCCTGAATACCTCCACTCACAGACACAAGAATCTAGATTTTTAAAGCTAGAACTCTTTAGAATAAATGTTGGAAAACCAGAAAATATTGATTGCTTGAATTCTAGCACTTAAATATAGAATTTGGGTCTACAGCACTCTTCTGTTATAGTATTATTCAGAGCAAGGAATGAGGGAAGGTGGAGTAAAAGGGAGTGCTAAACTTGTACCTCACTTTCTTCACTTCCATTTCCTGGCCTAGATTTCTGTCCATGATGCCTTGCTGTCAGATACTGCTGTATTCCCTGTTTCCAGAGTAAAGACTAGAAACTTTTGCCTCACTGCATTGAAACTAACACCATTCCAGAATGATGGTAAAATTTAGAAACAGGTACTAAGAAAGGAATAAACCATTAAGGGACTTGGAAAATAGATCCATTTAACACCAATAGTGATAGGAAATAATGAAAGGTTGAGAGAGTTAGAAACTGTGTCAGAATTGGTGCACGGAATAATGGCAATAAGAAAGTTATTACCATATAAGTTTATATATACATATATATTAATTAAGAAATCTATCTAGTTGGTGAAGTATGGACTCATGTGCCATTGTTTTATGCACCGTAGATTAAAATATTTTTTGCCTTTGCCCCTTGTCCTGGGTTTACTGCAAAACAAATCTATGTTACTGCAAATCAAATTTATTAAATTTATTCATGATTTTCATAACCAAATACTTCTGTAACAAAGCATTCCAGAATTAATAAAATATTTTATTTTTACTTTTATTTTCATTAATTTTACAGCAGTTTCCTTACAGTTCATTTTCTGGAGGGCTCCTTGAAAAGAGTTACACAGTTCTTCTGTGTAATGCAATGGCTAGGAAGATTTCTTTTTATTGCAGAATTTAGTTTGGTCCCCCCAGTCTTGCACTTCCATCTAACCATTTTGAGATACAACTATTCAAACTACACACATTCAGTTGGACCTTTAGTATTAACACACAGCATTGAGCATCAGTAATGGAAATGACTGAACTCTCCTGAGTTCAGTCAAAAAAAAAAAAAAAAAAAAAAGAATCATCTATATCAACAGTACTCAGAAGGCCACTGGGCAAATCTGCAAACAGAGATTCAAGCTGAATCATAACAGCTTTTTGAACATTAATTGAAATTTTAGATCCAAAAATATATCCTACAGAGGGTTCACTGATGGAAATTCTAACATTTTAACCTTAATTAAAGTATGGACTTTCTTGAATACATATTAAAAGCAAATGTGAATTTTCTTATAGAAATGCTTTTCAATTGGAATAGTATTGGCTGTACTTAACATTGCTGTGTTCAAAGTTCTGAAGTATTAAAACGCAAATGTTGCCCAGTAATATAAAACAAAAACACCTCTGCATTGCAGGGACAGATACTGCATTACTATGCAGAACAAATTCTCACTGAATTTCACTGTAGTTTTGCCTTGTTATAAAAACATTTTCTTACTCTTCAGCCAGTATGATAAGATGAAGCTTTTTGCAGTAGCTAAAAACATCTTACTAAATTACTTCGTATTAATTCATCAATAAATATATAAACTGATATATTCTGTAGCAGTTTTCCCTTTTCCCAGACTTTCCTGTTAAATATAGCTGTCCTCCCACACCTCCCCCCCTCCCCATTTTATTTGATGAGTTTTATTAAAACATATTTATGACTGTTTTAAAACTGCAGCTTGTGTGTTTAGGTTCTACTATAAGAAAATAACCTTTATTTTTCGTGCTAGAATAACAAACCAAATTAATGGGATGTTACAGCTGGAAGAAAATGCAGTACGTCATTAAATCTTCTCACACCTGCAGAAAAGAACAATGTGTTATTGTTAGAAGTTTTTTGTACAGCCTGTACAGTTGTTTGTACAGCTTGTACAGTGAGACCCACAATAATGGAGATTCCACAGCCACATTCAGGAACATTTTCCATAGGTTCATTATATGAAATGTTCAAAAGATTTTCATAATATTTAGTGAAAATATTTCTGGCTGCAATTGAAGCAGCTTATCTAAGTGTTTTTCTGGCCTAATCCTAGTAATAACTGCAATGTGACAAGGAGTTCCAAAGGTCATTTAGAGACTGTATAATGAAACAAAAAACTTAAACTTATTGCCTTTTAGCTTTCTTGGGTGAAATTTGTCCTAGTAATATGAATTATTATGAGTCAGTTAACTTTTCAATTATTTAAAATAATTTTACAATATATATATATTTTTTTCATTGACATCCTAAAACTATGGTATAACCTTTTAAATTTTCCCTTAATATTGTCTTACTCTATGTTCTTTTATGTCTTCTCTAGAACTTTACTAATGGCATGCCAACAATCCACAAAACGTGGTAAAACATTTTCAATGATCTATTTTTCTTCAGTAGAAATTATCATCTTACTTGCTTTGCAGTTCTTTTGTTTCCCTAACTACATTGAAGAACTATATTAAATAAATTGTCCATCCTGGCAGTTATTCATATAACATACATGTTATATGAATAGTTATATATATATTATATGAATAGTTATATATACATGTAACATATTCATATAACATTATGCATGAATTAATATAAAGTGGCTGCATATAATATCTACCTTTGCTTCTGCTGTAGGAATTTTCTTGGATGTTACACCAGCTTGTTATCTAGATTTTTTTATGCATGGAGTTTTTTATTCTTGACCTACATACTTTTCAGTAAAATACTTCAACCCATTTTTCTGTTTATCCTTTTCTTTGGGACTTTAATAAGTGCGTAATAAATGTGTCAAGTACCATGACTGTTAGAAGAAATCTAGGGGCATATCATTATTAATCTTCCATGTGGAAAATGAACACTTATATCTACCCTTTGTTTTCCTTAGTCATTTTTCGACTATAAAGCAGCACTTTTATCATCTATTCTGTGACTTCTCTTTCTGTAATCTCCTGTGAAGGATTTTATCAAAAACATCTTGAAAGTCTAAGTAAAGGATATTTTTTTAATGAGTATTTTCTACTCACCCTGTGCTATGACTTCTTCTATTCCAACATAAACCAGTTGGGTTTATGTTCTAGTGGAGAGTGAGTGAGAAAGCGAGTGTTTTCTCATCTATTTCCAGTTCAAGTAGTTCAATTCAGTCAGGTGGAAAGTTTAGTTCAGTCACTGGTATCCTTCATTATTTTGAGGAAGATGTGTACTAGAAGCATTATTCTGCAAGCCGTTTTCTTAACCAACAGAATACATTTTGGTAATATTAAATATCAATATAATGGAAGGTAGACTATTTTCCAGGAAATTTTAATGCATCCAGACTTCTGAAATGAAGCTCAATGTTGACAATATTATTTGTATCAATCTTAATCAATGCAATAAAACTTAAAGTTTAATGAGTGTTCTTTTCATTACTAGGTAAACCAGTCTTTGAATATTATTTATTTTAATGTCTTGTGCAGTTTGGTATGCTTTAGTAGTTCTTACTCTTGAAGGATTGCTACAGTACTCAAAAGAGTGATTTTTTTTTTCTTTTTTTTTTTTCTTTTTTTTTTTTTTCAGAATTTCCACAAACTGGATGGCCTATCAGGCAAAAAGGTAATGTGAGATTCACCTACCTCCAGCTGTCTAAGCACAGAATGCCTTAAATGTCGTAAGCAGGTCCAGAAGCTTTCTAGGCAATGAAGAGAGAATTACTTAGATAAGATGATCAATCTTATGATCAATAGTAGGGATTAGTCATCTCTTTCCCCACTGTCTGTAGAGACGATCTAAATTACTAGTTTGGACTTAGTTTGCATTTTACTAAAAACTGGTAAAAATTGTCTGTTGAGATAAATCTCACAATGAATCTTACTACAGCTGGAGACAAATGACAATGTTTGCTATGAGAAGCAAACTTTAAATCACTCCTCTGGGTCTATAACAAGAATTGTTATGTCTACAGTGAATTAAGTAATCAAATCTAACTGAGTGGTTAAGCTTACATGCTTCCTACCTTTCTAGCCAACATTAAAAGGAGCAATGAACTTCAAAAGAGATAAATAGAGAGGCATCCACATGTAAAAAGAAAATAATTATTATTCATTATGTCTTCAAAGGTATTTACTGTGAACATGAATGTTCAGCACTGTTTTGCTTTTTTTTTGTTTTTGTGTGTTCCTTAAATAAATAAGTAACTTGCTAAGCAGTCTGATTTTAAGAGACAGTGAGCACAGGCAGCATGCACTGACATTAGATGAAGTTATAGCTGCATACTAGAGGCAGGAATTCATACGCATCACTTATATCAACCACAAAATAAGATATGTCTAAGGCAGTAGTTTAGCAGACAGAATGTGGCTTTCAACACAGCACAATTTTCTTCAAGGCATTGCTTCCAAATATATTAAATGGAAATGCATTTTATAACCAATATGATCAGTTATTTTAATGCTAATGTGGTGCATAATTTAGGAAGGATCTCTTATCAGGGATCCAAAAACATACAAAAGGCTATATAACTTTGAATGTTTTGTGCCTGTACAAATCTATACCAATTTTCATTTTTTCTATAGTATTGTGTGATTATATGATATTCTTATTTACTGTATTTATAAAAAAATATGAAAAAATAGGCTCTGTTCAGAAAAAAGTAATCTTTCTTGCAATAACAAGTCTCTTTAAAAATATACATAGTCAAATAATTACAGGTAACCCATCTTGTTTCCTTGGAAAAAGTCAGGAGTATATGAGAGAAACATAAAATGGCATAATTATTTTCAGAATTTTTCTTAAGGTAAATATATATATACATATTTCCATGATGGGAAACCACATCAGAGAAAATCAGAGAATTCTCAGCATATTTTCTTTAAAAGCAGCACTTAAAAATTGGAAGTTATAGCACTAATGTGCTATACTGGATTTGAACTGACAATGACTGGGCACAAGTATATACTTTTCCTGTATTTTTTTTTCCTACGGAAAAGAAATAAAACTGCTTTTCCAGTGAAAATGAAGGAACTGCTTCTTGCATGGCAAAGTGTTAATGTGTCCAGTGTTTGTCCCTGGATGTACAAAGACTTATTTATTGCTTTTGGAACAGGAGAACAAGAAAACAAAGATGCTACTGTATATACCTGTCTTCCTCCTGCCCCAGAGCACAACATTACACAGAGGTGAGGGACCTTTCACCAACCTGCTCTACTGACTATATCAGGCAGATGATTACACTGCTGTGTTTCTTGTTTTGATAGCCTCTGATGCATGGGTTAGATTTTGCATTTTATACTTTCCTTTCCCCCTTTTTTTCCCCCTTGCTTTTTTTTTTTTTTTTTTTTCCTTTATCTTAGTTTCAGTAATTTTTTTTTTCCTTTATCTTAGTTCACGTGCTTTGTGTAAAGTGGGTTGTTCACTAATATTTTTTTTTTTCTTGACAGTTTTTGTTATTTTTTCAACTAAATCCTACACAGTGACAATGTGAAGGGATAATGGATGCTGGTATAATCTGTTGCTGATGTTGTAAGACTCTCTAAACAGATTTATATAATCTATTCTATTTCACCAAAAATAGAATCCTTATTTTCCTTTTACCTGTTAATGAAATATTCTGTTGACTAGAAATACTTGTGCAGCCCTAAATCTTTAAGGAAAAAAGTTCACAATATATATATATATATATTTTTTCCAGGTCTTAACCCCATTTCCCCAAGTTAACATTTGGACTAAATAAATGTGAACATGTAAAATGTTTGTAACATTGTTGTTTATTACAAAAGACAGAGAGAAAGTAGGTATTTTCAGCTGTGGAATTAATTCAATGCATGTTTGCAGATGATACTGAATATCGTAGCGCAAGACTGCAGTCTATATTGGGAGAAAATTGTGAAATCTGGTACATACAAACATTTTATACTTATAAAAAATGAGTTTTATTTCTTTTCATTATCAAACTCTTCAATGAACTTGTAAGTACTAAATAAACATTAACAAAATGATGTTTATTGCATCCCTTGTAAAAACTCCAAGCTTAGTTCGGTTTGATGGTAGGTAGCTTGGAACAGAATTATTATTCAGTCTGAATAACTTATTTTAACAACAGTGTCAAGCTTAACTGTTTCTGTAAGAGACTGTTAAATCAAATTTACATTGTAGACAAGCACTTCTTTTTTACTTTGTCACTAGTGGCTATTTTATCTGTTCAAACTAACAGACCTCTGAAAATGCACTTTGCTTATAGGTCCTTTACAGGTATTGTATCTCAGGCAATGAAAATTAACTCAGTCATATTTTAGTTAGTCAGTTTCACTTTAAAATTTACTGTAGTGCAACATCTGTGTTGTAACTACTACAGCATAATTAAAAATAAAACATGGTTTATTTTGAAGTTGCAACAATCTCTTAGTTCTAAGCTTAATAAAAGCAATTTTCTAAAATTTATATTTGCTTGAAAATACTTTCAACCTCTGCCTGATAAAACTTTTGTCTTACACCATGCACACACACATAGAGGAAAACAACAGCTAAACAAACAAACAACCCTCCTTCTGGAAAGCAAGAATAATTGGAAAAATATACTGGGGGGGGAGGGGGGAGGGCTGTAATTTTTATCCCCCTTCCCATCTTAAAACATCTGCATTCACACAGTTAATTTCCCTAATCATATAATAGTTTAATATTATTTTTACTGAGAAACTTGATGGAAGAAAAAATTTAGCCCTCAAAATTTATGTCAAGTCTTGTAATTCATTTATATGCAACAGAAAAAGACAGTAACTAAAATGTCTGCCATTTAATTTAGTTAATAATTACAGATGAACTTCTTGTATGTTCACACTTTCTAATATGTTTTTCCTATCACTTAATTAATCAACATCTATGGATACATTGTAAAATAGGAAGTTGGCTACTTCTCTAATAAAAATGTTGGCCAACATTTTCTTAAAAAACAGTAAAAATAATTACTTGTTTATTGAAAATGGAAAAAGTAAACCATTAAAAAAAATCTCATCATAAGGGATATGTGGGGGAATTCATAATCGTTAATTATTTTTTAATGCAATTCATATTTTTACAGAGACAAAATGTATGTTTTCATTTATAATTCCATACAGGAAACTGTCAGGTTCATAACTCATTCATCCACCAGAGGCTGCAATTCTTCTTTCATGGCGGAATGGCACCATATAAATATGAGTTATTTATATGAATACAATGGCTTGAGGCATATTGATGTTTCACATCTACACATGGTAAAAACTACTGGGTATAGAAAGAAATTTGATAAAGAAAGAGTTTTAGACAGATTCTAATTTAAATTTCTGTAGGGAAGATACTGGCAAATTTAATCAATTTCTTGCTACATTCTTTTCTTCCCTTGAAGACATTTTTATATTCAGGCAGGACTTCATGTAATTCCTTCTGGAGAAGAAGATGGCTTGGCCACTGAGATTGTTGTTAAACATGGACTGCAACAGTTTTCTAAAAGTTGAAAACATGCTGGTAGAATGGGAAACAATTACATAGCAGCTGTTAAGTCACTATTTCTCTCTGATCAGGCTTCTCTCCAAATCATTTGCAAGAGAAAATAGCTACAACATTATTTCTTTTCTGAGATGAAGCAAAGTCAACCATCCAGCTCTACTTGAAAATTTTGTGGCCCCATGTACAGGAATTCTCACAAGTGCTATAATGCTGTAAGTCTCTCACATCAGGAATTGGTCTCATAAATGAAATAAAGTTGAATATTGCAATGTTCCTCAACTCTTGATATTTTAGATAAAAAAACTACCAAAGTTTCAGATATATAACTGAAGTAGCAGATACTTGCCCTTATCATCCAATAACTACTGATAAAAACAGGAATGAGATACACAAAGTACATCCACACTATTCCAGTAATGCACAGGTCAGAGTTAAGAATATTAGTTCCCTTATAGTGCAAATATATCTAATTTAGAAGACAAAACTAAAAGGTCCATTGCTTGGAAACTCTGTAGTTTTAAACCAGAAAAAAAATTAATAAAAAAATAAATCAGGATTTAGATCTCTGGAAGAAAAGGTAACTTTGAATGTGGTGAAATATCTGGTGTTCGAAGTCTGTAAATAAAAAATTTACTTCACTTCAATTGCAAACCATAGATGTGGTCTTGAATTAGTTGAAATTCTGTGATTTGAATTCTTCAAGATTTTGTCTGGTTAAGTCATGACAATTGTCCCTTCTTGCCATGTATGTGTTTAGGATTTTTAGGAAGTTTTTCCATGAAATTCATAGTTGGCAAAATCAGAATAGGAATCTGATGGATCCAAAAGTTTCGTTGTATCCTCCCTCAGACAGAATAATCTCGGTCTAATACCAAAGATCATTGAATCTGAAGCTACAGCAGACAACAAATATTAGATATAATGTACAGCTTCAGTAGTTATGCTGCTGTAGGAACAGTTTACTGAAGTCTGAGTTAATACTTATGAAAACCTACAAATCTCTATTAGAGGAGAAAGAAATGTTTTAGGTCAAGTAATGTTCTATCAGAATGGGAAGAATCTTCAATGACCACTAGCTGTAAACTAGCTAAAAATTCAGTACTACTAACTTTAAATCTTGCACTTTTCCCTTGTTAGAGACAAGCTTTAACCAACTATATTTTTTCTTATTTGAGCAGTAGTCATGCAGTAATCACAGAGTCAAGCATAACGAAAATATTTTGAGTTGTGTTTTATCTGTTTTACAGCATTTCTATATTTCAGTCTTTTACCTCAGTGGTTCTCTTAATGGTTTTAGACAGATGTCAAATAGGAGAGAGGATTGATCCCCATGAAATTCCAGAAAATCAAAGATAAGAGCTGGAGGTTTCTGGGCATGTTTTTTGGGTACTTCTCTAGG
The DNA here is from genome assembly GCA_011074415.1 of Stictonetta naevosa. NCBI lineage: Eukaryota > Metazoa > Chordata > Aves > Anseriformes > Anatidae > Stictonetta > Stictonetta naevosa. The sequence goes on from CM021701.1 coordinate 12,941,343, forward strand.
GAAGCCCCTAAATCACATGAAGTCGTTCCCTTGCTTCCTGGCATTTCTGTTGAGTGGAAAAAAAGTGATGTGAGTGTTGAGAGAGTTAATGTTGCAAGGAGGCCATAAAAGATAGGAATGAATACCTGTCCATCATCCTTTATGAGGCCTACTAAAGCTGTTTACTATCTCTGCTCAAGTAAAAGAAGTGAAGCTTCCAAATCTAAATTATTGGTATCTGATAGATGAATTTGCAGTTGGCTATATTTTATTTAACTTTTTTCTCCTTTTTTTTTTTTAAAAAAAATAAAAAATAAAAAATAATCAAATCAGTGTGAAGAAAGGTTTAACATATTCCAAGAGTTTTGTCCCCCATTTGTGTTCTCTCCCTTTTGATCCCTGTGTTGAACAGGAGCTGCAGTGGCACACATGCAGTGAAAACTATGCTAGTGGTCAATTGTAGCTATTGAAATCTACACTACAAATCATCAGTAATTCTGCCCATAATGATTCTTTCACATAAATCACTGCACTGTTTGCTTACATGGGACAACCAGCAAGAAAACAAATACACATTCAGGTTAGGAGATATTCACTATTCACAATACCCTACAAAGAATTTATTTGAGAATTAAGAAAAGAAATTTTGTTGCCTCATCATACTTTCCCTTGTGGGGTGACAGACCTCAAATCTCTTACAGTGCAGTAGCTGCTGGTCTGACAGACTTCAGCTTAAGCTTTTGCTTTAAGGATGTTTCACCTCTGTGAATGCATGATGCTATTGTTTGTCTCTGCCCACACATAAATATGCTTGGTTAGTTTTTGTTGCTTCTGTTACATTATCATACAAATTGCTGCCAGCATCTCCTAGCCCAGATTAATCTTCTGATGTGAGGTTCTCATCCTAGCTGTTCAGCTACATATCCTGTTTGACTAAGTGACTTAATAGTGGTGGCATTTTGATATTCAGCACATCTGAGTGGCAAGCAATGAAACAAAAATGTGAAGTAGTTTGTGTTCCAGTAGTGAATAAGTACACAGACTGATCAATAACATCATGGTCAAAGAAGTGATGAAACAGTGAACCATAGTTTGTGTTGATATGGCACCATATATATAAATGGCTCCCAGAGGTGTTTTTCTCAAAAAAATTGCCAAGATTGAGGTGGCACAGGTCCAGTCCCTTGTGCCTTCTTAAAGAAACCACAACTGTTCAGTAGCAGTATAACAGATGTTCAAAAGAGTCATTAACAATCTAAATGTATGTGTGAGCAGATGTACCATTTCTACTACACATAACTTTGGGGGAGAGGGAGTGTTACAGAAAATCAATAATGAGCGGATCCGTATACAAATTACTCATCTAATTATATTTAAAAGGTAGAGTAAGGTTCTTTGCTTCAGTGATTGTGGTTGAGATAAGGAGAACAAGTGATGAGAGGAGCTATTAGAGTAACCATGCACCATTGACTTGGCACATATTACCAGATCAATGAGAGGCAAAATAATTGGCAGTATGAGAGAAGCTTGTGCCAAAACCCCAGTCCTGCTATTTTCAGTGCCTTTCACTAGAGACAAAGGAAGAGTAGTGTCATTAAATTAAAGGCATAAGTAAAATAAATAGACGGGACTAAAAGAGTAGGAAAATCTGTTGACCTATTAAGTAATATATTTAGTGACAGGAACAGTATAACTTCTGTAATCCTTTCAAGATTATATTACTGGCATTGACTGGGTGGATGCTCCCGGTGAAGAATGATCTTTTGGAAGCTGAATGAATCTTTCAGGCATGATGTCACATTGACTACAAGATATGCAGATAGTAGTCATAATTTTAAGCAGTTATTTAGAAAGGAGCTGGAAACTTTGGGGATGAGTCTTCAGTATTAGTACTAGAATTCTAAAATCCGTAGTAACATTTTGGTTTCTGTACCTTACAAACCATCATATCCCACATGGAGTAGTAGTAGACAAAGAAAGAGTAAATAGAAAGGTGAAATCAGTTAAGTTATAGAACTTTCTAGAGCTTTCTAGGACTCACAAATATAATTTCTGTGTTTTTCTTCTTAAATTTCCACTTTTTTTTTTTTTTTTTTGGTAAGGAAAATACAATTATTAAACTAGATACCAGTTTTATAGTCTCATTCTCGCCTCCATCTCTGCTTTTTGGCACATATAGAAGCAAAACAGATCAGTTTGAATATATAGAAATAAAGGACATAATTCCTTTCCTTAACCTTGTGCCATATGCTTTCAATACAGAAAGGAGTATAGACTGTTTTGGCTCATCTAGTGAACCTTGCACAGCTATCTACTGGTGAACACACATGAAGCTGATACCAAAAATTAAAAGGGGCTTTTCAGTGTCACATCAGGTACTGAAGTAGTACTAAATCTTTTGGAGGCTATTTTGGCAAAATAACTTCCACTAATTTGTGGAAGGTGGTTTGTGCCTCTCCCTCTTACTTCAGTACACCACATTTATTACCTGAACTTGCTGGGAAATTCAAGAGCATAGGGGTTTCCTCAGCATGCAGATGGCACCACCATTCTCACGTGTGAGTACAAGTGAGATTTGCTAATCCTTTCTTTTCTACTTCCTTCCCCGTACTGACTCACACAAAAATTCAGCTGCAGCTCACTAAGAAAGGAATGCATCTTTCCTCTAGCTCTCCTTCCTCCATCATCAGATGGATCAAGCAAGTTATATCATGGTACTTTTGAGGCAAGCCAGTGAAATTAAAAGATACAACAAGGCTAGGTGATGTAATGCCGAGCCCAAAAAGGTTGGGCAGAACACAGCATTTCATCAGACAGGATGGAACTTCCTGCGCTTGGAGTCATCCCTATTGTGCATCTTTACAATTAGTAAAGTACAACACCTAACATGATTATCTGAGTTACATTTAGGACCACAAGCTTGTAGTCACATTTTACTGTTGGAGCTGTGCGTAATTGTTTATGCTATCTGGACGTAGGAAAAAACATACACACACTCTTCCCCTCTCTGTCTCTAGCTTCCACTTGTTCAATATTGCCTTATACCTTACAGAAAATTTTACATAAACATAGCCTGAGAATATGTTTTCCAACAGCCACTGCTATTTGCCATCTAGACAAAGGAGATATAATTTTCATTCCTATCTGCTTAGAGCTGGTCATCATATTTTTGCTTTAGAAAATGCATCTGCTCTCCTCTAAATTAATGCCATCAATTCACTAAACAATGTAGTTCTGCATCTGATACATTGTGAGACAAAACAGAGAACAAAGCAAGGACCAAAATTAAAGCATCTCTGTGAGGTGCAGGGGACAATCAATTAGGTTCATAATCTGTTTTACATTCTAGTCACTGAAGAGGAGTATGTAATACCATGGCAACAGTTGGAACTGCAGTTCTTTATGGTATATAATCATTATGGATTCTTCAGCATTCCCTGAAAATTTATATAAAAAAGTCACAGGAGTTGTACTACCTACTATGTTGATTAAATGACAAGTTTATAATTTAAAAGTGCTTTATTGCCATGGGAAGGCAATCACCCAACTCCGTTTTCAAACTTAAGGGTTTTTGAAACCCTTAAAGAAACATTGCATGATCTCTAGCAGGGCTGCAAGCTAAGATTAAATTGATACGATAGCATGTAGATTTTAGAACATGGTGTTGACATTTACTGACCAATCAAGTTTTGTAGCTTTCTGTCATGACAGCAGATGTTGACCTTTCAAGCTTTCCCTATCTGCTTTCACGCATTACCTGAAGAAATTAACATTAACTTGCTTCTTGCTCCTTACTGTTATTAATGTCAGCTGGGAATTGAAAATCATGAATTCATTTATTGCACAGAGTGGAGACTCCAAGCACAGAAGGACTGCTCCTGGGAGCTGGTATTTTTGGAAGCTGCTTCAACTACCTTTGTGGTTGAGGGATAGCTGGGAGCTATGGTGTAGAAAATGTCACAGGGAACAGGAGCAGAAAAAGACAGTGGAGGACAGATTCAAGGAGAAACCTGGGGGCCAAATACTTGCAAATGGTATTGGATACAGAAAGCTTAAAGTCTAAAATGAAACAAAGCTATTCTAATGGAGTGGCAAACTCCATTAAGGTACCAGATGTATGTCTCTTTTCCTTGTTAAGTAAACTATGAAAATGTAAATCTGTATAATACACAGCCTGGTAACAAGAAGCTTCAGGGGATTACACACTATTGCCTAGGGCTCTCTGATATTATATTCTGAGGAAAATACTAAACTTGGTAGCAATGTCTCCAGCAATCTGACTAAGATTTTGATATAATGTCAAATCATCAAATCTTGTACCTAAAAAGCAACTAAGAATAAAGAAAATATTTTCATGCTTGTCCTTTCACTTATTTTAAGAGGAAAGGCTTCAAGTGTCTACAGACAGTATTATTAGAAAGGAAAAGCTAATGTTTAGAACATGTAAAAGTCTTCCTGCAAACATCAACTGGCCTATACGTTATTTCTGAGAATAACTTTCGATTGCAGTGGGTCATTGTACTTCAAGTAGCTATGAGTTTCATGTATACATATTTCTAATCTTATAGTAATATAGTTTGAAGAAATATCTCATTAAACAACAATGACAAACTTTTTCAAGTTAAATAGATCCCAGATAGTTTTCCAAATAAAAAAGGAAAAGCTGCAATCTTCATTCTTCACTATGTAAGTGGAAACTTGTTCTAAGTATTAATAAGAAGAAAATAAATGACACATTCATTAAAAAATAGGGCTTTTTTTTTTTTTTTTTTTTTTTTTTTAACACTGTTTGATCCCAGATATCTAGAAGTAAGAAATGTAAAATATTGTGAAATATTCTGAAGAGTGTTTTGCGTTGCCTTTGCCATAGATAGTAATATTGATATTCATGCTGTGGTAAATGGTATCCTCTTAAAATTCATAAAGCTGAAAGCATATCCACAAAATCTTTAGCTAATTTCTTTGGCTGGGGCAAAACTATCTTTGCAAACAAGTTGTCCAGTTTTGTGAGAAGAACTTTAAACAAGGGTTGGTGGGGTTAAGAGAAGTAAACCCACAATCAAGAGATGAATTGATGTACTGGATTGGTAAGGTGTGGGCAGATGTAGATGGCAGAGTTCTGAAACCAATGAAAAAGTGTTGGTTGAAGGTCCCACCTCAAGTATGTGCAAACAAGTAAGGAACAGCTTACAGGACAGCACTATGGGGGAAGCTCTTTTCTAGGAAAATGGTATAATTGAGAATTCCTCTGATGTGCTTTTATGCAAACACCTGTAGTAAGGGAAGTAATCAGGAGAAATTAGAGGTCTGTATGCAGTTGCAGGGTTACAGTCTCATTGGGATCAGAGAATCACAGTGGGATAAGACTATATATTGGCTGCATAAAGTCCAGCTAAAGGCTAGTGGCTTGCCTCAGGGGCTGATCCTGAGGCCAATGCTATTTAACATCTTCATTAATAACCTGAATGATGGGACAGAGCAAACCTCAACAGTCTGCAGGTGTTGCAAAACTGAGAGGACTGTCTTACACACCAGATGATGGTGCTGCTTTTCAGAGAGACCTTAGCAGGCTGCAGAATGGACCAGCATGAACCTCATGAAGATTAAAGGGAAATGTGAAGTCCTGCATCTGCTTCTCATCAGAGTCCTCCATGGTGGACTTGCAGTTGGCTTCCCCATGTCACCATAGTGCTAAATGAGTTTGAGGCACAAAGCCCAGGAAGATACTCTGGTCCTAGCAATTACCAAGCTATCTGCATGTGTGCAGCCTTACTGTGCACCAGCCTTGGTGCCATTTGTCCCTGCTAGCACTAAATGTATTTGCCACATCAACAGAAAATGCATACTGCTGCTAATACTCCACAAAGAAAAGTTATAGAGACACAAGTGTGCCACAGCACAGGTTTCTTTTCACTGGTAGCTCAAGAATTTATGACAAATTAATAATTCTTAATACTATATCAGATAGAAATGGAGTAGTTTGGAAGTTGCAATTCTCCTAAAGACATCCTAATGGTTAACTGTCAAAGTCCAACAGGACTCATAAAACTTACTTAGCACCAAGAGCAATAATGTGTTTGTTGTGAAACTGTTGGAGCCTGAACTGCAGCTTATTCTGTTGAAGACTGATTGATAGCAATTGCATTGGTAATTGAGTTCTTATTTCCTGCAGGGACTATCAGTGAGGACAGGATAGAATTTCAAGAAAGGTAGCTATGTTAATGATTAATTGAAACATTTATTCTTACATCAAAGACAAAGATTTATAGATGTAATGCAAATTTGCTCGCTTCAGGGCAAAAGTCAATTAACAGATGAAACAGGAATAAGCTTCCTTTGTGCGGCAGGTTTTCCCTCTTTTGTTCGCCTACAACTTTTATTTTTATTTTTTTTTCCTGAAACAGCTTGGAAAACTGATGGTCTTCTACTACTCCCTGGACTAGTGGACTAGTGATTTGATCTTTCAGACCATCATGATAATAATAGTTAAAATAATAATAATAATAAATAAATCACATGAAAATAACTTTTGCAAATTTAATCTGATTATATTACTACAGACCAATTATATCAGGGAACTGTAGAGCTGGGCTATGCAGACAGATTGTTAACTTCCTCCCACTTGTAAAATGGAATATTAGAATAGCTCTTTAATAAGTATTTATCTGTTGGGTCAAAGTATTTATCTGTTGTCTATGGTTGTTAGGTCTTTTAAGACCTTATGGACCTAAGTCATATGGCAGCTCCCTGATATGGTAGCTAAAGAAACAGCTGGATGTCTTCTTTACTGTACTATTCCTTCCATATAATCCTTCAAATGACAGATTGTGTGGGCACCTAATACAGACATCTATCCACTGCACAGAAAGCATCTACTTTGAGATTACAGCTTTTCTTCAAGCTGGAGGAGGTATTTCTGTTCCTGTACCTCTCACCACTGTCAAGTCACTCTGCAATGGATGCTACGAAGGAGAGGACAGTCTCGGCCAGAAGAAATAAAGTATGGAGGCTCCACAACATTGAGAAGAAAGAAATACTGGGCAATTCTAAAAGACTCTTAGCTACTATGCAGATATGGTTTCTTTTCCTCTAGAATTATAGTGCTTGATAAAACAATTAGAGAAAAAGTATCACTTGGAAGTTACAGTTTGTCTCCACATTGAAAGACAAAAACAAACAAAAACAAACAAAAAAACACCAACAATTTCTGAGAATGAAAATTGAGAATGAAATTAGCAAAAGTGCAAGTTATGAACTTTTAAAATAATGAGTTAATAAGCAAAAGGAGATAATGTTATTGATCATTTGTTTTTCAGAATGGATTTTAGATAATAGTTTTATGAATTATAAGCAGTCACCATTGCTGAGTCCTAGGGGTCACAATCTGTACCCTCCTCTAATTTGTACTTTGGGATTTCCAAGGTGATAAATAGTTATTTTGCTAATTATTTTGGATAATGACATTATTGCTTATCAGTGCAGTGACTTTCTAATACTTGTTTTAATGTTAAATAAAGCTTTTTCAAAATATTAAGATTTATTTTTACATAGTGCGATCTATCTTAAAAGAGGTTTTATATTTTAAAATCTTAAAGATATGCAAAACCAGTGGAGATTGTTAATTATAGAGTAGGTATGATCTGTTCTTGAGTATATTGTTACTATGATTTATGTGTTTCTATTTAGCTGTGTGCTAGTAACAGACAAATCCTTCTCCTGTTTCTTTAGGAACAAATTGTTTCTTTATTCCATTTTGTAGCGGAAAGCTGATAATATTCTAGTCCATCAGCCTTTGTCAGGACTTATACGACTTACAAAGGAAGAATCTATTTAAAGATGCTCCCGTCACCTTGAGTTTATGGAAAATAGAATTATTTGGAATTATGGGAAATTTTCCAGTGACCTAGAAACCAGAGGCAATTTTGAAAGTTGTTTCTTTTTATTTAAACATTTATTTTCATCACTTTGTTATATGAGCTTTCTCTTCTTAACCAAGTATAAGTACAAGTCATCAAGGTTCATCCCCAATAGGCGATCTCTTTAAACTAGGCAATTTACTCTTAGTGTGAACAAGTTTTCTGACAAACTAGAACTGCAAGTACTGTTATCTAATGTTTATAAGAAATCAGATTTTATATTTCAGAGTTTGAAACAAAGAAAGACAAATGATGCTCAGAAAATAGGGAGAAAAACTTATGTAAATGTATGTGGTACTTTTTCCATCTTCACTTAAGGTTTAGAGAAGGCATTTGTTAGGCCTATGAGACGTCTCAGAATATTTTCTGCTAAATAATCTTTAAATCTTGGTCACCATACACAGTTTGAAGAAATGTCTTTCAGGAAATTCTTCTTCTCCTAAGCATGTCTTTACCTTGAAAAGTCTTGAAATTTCCTTGAAAACAACAACAACAACAACAACAGCAACAACAACAACAAACTTGCCAGATACTCCAAGTTCATAAAATGGTTCACTAAAGATATTAATTCCATGTAGAAAATTCTTAAATACTACAGTGATAAGGAGAACTGCCCTGAATGGTAGCCAGAATCTTTCAGTCTTTGAGAAAAATAAATCTATGGCAACTTTTCCTTCCTGCACTACTATTTTTGTTTGTTTGTTTGTTTGTTTTTCTTTTAACTATGAGGAAAAAAAAATACGATGGATTGAGAAAATAAAGCTAAGCACCAGTATATTAAAATCAGTAATAACTTGGTTCTCTTCTCACAACATTTAATAAAACAATATATGTACAAAGTAACAGCATTATCTATTAAGTATACTTACAATTTAGTTGTCAAGAAGCATAAGTAATTCTAAAGTATCTGAGTTTATGAATTATATGATAATTTATAAATTAAACTTTTCAGAAGCACTCACTGCAATGCAGTAACAGGCTTCTAATTCTTCCTGTGCTCACAGTATCTTGGCGACTACACAGAAAAGAAGAAATAATTGCATTCTTTTACAATATGAAATAGTGCCAAAACAATTCCGCTTCATGAGTCATTGATCTCATCAATAGATTTAGACTGCCCAGAGGGGCACATCCCATTCACCATTTAAGAAAATGTTACTTATAAGTTTGTTGTTGGGTTGGTAAAACTTCCTATTCTATCTCTTGCTAGGAAGGTTGGTCTTAGAAGGAGCACTTGACTATAACTCTGTCTATATTTTGTTTTTCTAATAAAGTAAACACTGCATTTATTTTTTTCCCACTCAAGATCATTTTCCTTTCTTCGATAAAAAAGTCTTTGATTATGAAGCTGCAGACATAGACTAAACTGTGAACCTGAAACATTCACACTTCTATATCACTTTGATGGAATTCATTAGAATTCCTTTATCACTGTTGCTCTTCTGTCTTTCTTTCACATTTCTATTTTAAGAGATAGAAGTAGAGGTGTAATGTGTCTTCAGGAATTAAAGAAAGTGTCTGTCATGTAAGCAAAATTTTCTTCAAAGGATGCAGAATTCTTAGAAATTTGTTTTCCTTTCCAGAAGAAGAGAGTAGATTTGGGTATTGCTTCAGTCAAGCCTCTTTGGTTCTCTGTCTAGCAGTTTTCACATTCATAAAAGCTATTAACAAAAATTTATAGATGCCGTTGTGATCTTGAGGTAGAAAGTTTTACTTAAAAATATTTATTGTTTAAATTTAATGTTGAAATACAGTCACATTTAATATTATTCTGCTATTGTATTATCCATTGAATAGGTTTCTAGATATAAATATCAGGTTTTCATTTGATAACTTAGCTGTGGTCCTAGAGCTCTAGGTAAAGAAGAGTCTTATTATGCTGGGAGGACAGCCAGGCCCAGAGAGTGATGGTAAATGGAGTTAAAGCCAGTCCACGAGTGGTGTTCCCCAGGGGTTGGTGTTGGGGCTCATTCTCTAACGTCTTTATTGATGATTTGGATGAGGGAATTGAGTGCACCCTGAGTAAGTTTGCAGATGACACCAAGTTGTGGGGAAGTATCAATCTGCCAGAGGGTAGGAAGGCCCTGCAGAGGGACCTGAACAGTCACCGTCCCTGGGGGTGTTTAAGGAAAGGTGGGACGTGGTGTTTAGGGACATGGTTTAGTGGGTGATATTGGTGGTAAGGGGATGGTTGGACCAGATGATCCTGAAGGTCCTTTTCAACCTTAATGATTCTATGATTCTATGGTATGTTCTGATGCTCTCCTAGTTGTTCCTATCAAGGAGAGAAATGTAAGTACTGCCTGCTATTACTATTAGTGCTATGCTCCAAGGGCACACTAGTGGCTCGTGTTCAACTTGGTGTTCACCAGGACCCAAATCCTTTTCTGCAAAGCTTCTTTCCAGATAGTCACCCCCTGTATGTATTGATGTTGAATAGCTAGCAGCCAAGACAAATGGAGACACTTAAGACTGAAGATAAAGTAGAAACTAGACCAATGGACTGTCAGTGTTGTGTTGATGTTCTAGAAAACAGCTTTAATTGGATTTAGTCAAGCAGGATATGACGGAGGCAAATCATACATTGCCAGGATGTTGTAAATTTGTTTTATAAAGGTTAGGCTACTAAAAACAAACAATTTTGGTGAAGACTGTACTGTTTGGTTATATTTTAATTTGAATAACTTTGTGTGAATATGATAAAGGAAATTTTCAGAAGATATTGAAAAGATTTCAAAATACAGTTCTTGTTGGCTTTTAGTATTATTATTTCACTTTCCATTTCCTACTTTTTATGACACAGTATTTTTAATTATCATCAAACTCATAATTTGAAATAAAATAAAATCATCAAACTATATCTTACATGTTACAAGAGATGATGGCTTATGCTTCAATATGCAGTTACTGTTCTCTGTTACTGCAGGAGAGAGGTCCAACAAAAGAAACCAATCCAAGACACTTCCAGTAGAGCTTCGACTAAGACCAGCAGGTTCATTGGGAGGAAGCCAGCAAATCTTTACAGAACTGAAGGTTTGTTCAGTTCTACCAAAATCAGCAACTCTGTCTTGATATTACTGTCATTTAATTCTTGGGTGTACTGATAATTAACAGTGTCCATGTTAAAGAATATCAGAAATTGTTTTACTGCTTCCATTTCTGTGCTGAAGAAAGACAAGAAAATGCATATTCTTTAGTGTAAATTTAACAAATTATCAAAAGGTCAAATGATCAATAATATTATAAGGTTACTGTTAATAATTAGCAAAGCTAAAATTGTTTCTTCTGCTGTCAGCTTGTTCTCAGAAAAATCTAATTCAGTATAATTAACATTGAAAAAATATCTCTCATTCATTTTGTATAAGCTGTTTAACTCCCGAGTTTCATATTCAAAGCCAAACTTCATTTACATTTGTATGTTGGGGCATAATTTGATTTACCATTTCTCCTGCTTTCCACAAAATGTGCTAATGACATGTATAAAATTGATGAACACATACGCAAAAAGCCAAAGAACAGATCTGAAGAATCCTGTTTGGCTGAAGTAAGCAGGGCATATCTATCTCTGTTAGAAAAAATGTCATTTCCCATATGAGCTGTGCTAATGTAGTACTTGTCATCCCAAGCTTCTTTTTGCTGTACAGTTGGTCAGCCTATTGCATCTATAAACTTCCTGTATAACCATCAAAAGACCAGCCTATGTCATGGCATTTTCAGAGCTCTCATCATCCAATCAAGCTAAAAATACTAAAAAAAAGCAGTTTTTCTTGAAATGTTACAACACCCCTGCTTCTGCCCCAGATGGAGATGAAACTAAAGTGTGATTTCAAAAATGGCAAAGAAAATGTGTGACAGACAGAAATGACAAGGCTTTGTCTACAGCTGGTGATACAATAATGTGAAATGCCTTCCCATTGTCCCTAAGCAATATGTCTAGGGCAAGCTATACTATATAACTTGAACATGTTCGTTGAGCTCAATTAGACCCTAACCAGAGAAGACTCAAATCATCTGCACTTGTTGTAGTCTCTCAATCTGTGAGACAACTGCACGCATGATTATATACATTTTTCCTATGATTCTGACATCTGTGAATTGAGGAAGCTACATGTATCTGTATAAAAATTTTTCAGTCATGCAGACTGCAATTGTACTGCTCCAGGCAAGTGTTACCCTTCAGTTCAGAACATGAAGATATCCTAATAAAGTCCTAGATTTATGGAAGTGAACTTCATCAGTAGATATAAGTTGTGACAATGCTAAAGTTAATAACTAAGGGATTTTAATATCACAGTTATTGCAGTTCTTTAAAAATATAAAAATTTGTAAATTGAAAGAAATTGCTATACAACATTTAGTCTATGATTTCATGCAAGTAAAGTGCATGAACATGTATATGTATATGTTTGTAGTTGTTTATTACACGTCAATGGATCATGCCAAAAATAAAACAGATCTAGCCAAAATAAAATAGATCAGCTTCTTCTGATGATATTTTTATAACAATTATAACAATTTTTCCACTCTCATTTCTCAGTAACTTCTAAAAGTTTGAATTATACAGAGGAACGAACATCAACACAGTTATAATGCAATTAATAATAGTAAGCATTTGCTATGAAGTTATTTTCTTACCCTTTGTAGTGTGTTTGCCCTTAATTGTGGTGTCATTTTCTTTTGGTTACAGCAAAACAAAATAGGAATCATTCTACAAAAGTCATTCAGATCACTCTATTATGAAATACACAAGATGACAAACAGAAATGACTATTTGTACTGAGAAACAGGCAAAGAGTTTAAGTGAATAGTGGTTTTAGCCAGCTTATCTTGTGGGCCCACATATACAGATGCAGTAAGTTTTTAATTCCTGAGCCCTACACTTTGAACAGCATGACAATAACCATAAGGTGTGTGCTTCTCCTTCTTATGTAGTTATGCAATAAATTAGAGAATTATTGAATGGCAGCTTGGTCTATGCAATAAACAAATTACATATATTTAGATGAATAAATAATTACTGATCATAAAGTCAGACTTGACATCTAGAAAACATTTCTTGATGTTGCTTTGCCAGACAACTCAGAAAATTAATCTGTTCCAGGGAACAGTTTTCTGCAGTTGTCACAATTCTGAAAGAGACAAAAGGTTTTTATAAATATGTCAAAAGATGCCATCTATCTGTAAATACGGTGATATGGAAATGTCTACAAAGTCCGTTAGTTCTTCAACTGAATGAGTGCCTTTCACTTTACCTTCAGAAGAAAAATAAATAAATCTGGCCTGTAAAAATTTTCTTAACTGTCAACACAATCAACTCATTTCCTCCTAGTCATTTCCATCTTTCAGTGTTCAACTTGGCATCTGTTCTTCAGGCTGCTACCTGCAGCCCCCTAAACAAATGAAAGGTATCAAACCAATTAGTTTTTGCTGTCATTCTAGGCATTTATATATATACATATATATATACACATCTTACCTATCCAACAGCCAAAACAAAATACTTCTTTTAGAATATCATGGGAAAGGATGTAATGTTATATTAATCTAATTCTTTGTGCTGATTTATGTACATAATCTGACTTAAAAATTTCTGTATGTAACATTATTTAAGGATAAAATGAAAGGACTGAAAAAATACTATTTTTGCCATTTCAGTTTTTTTTTTTTTTTTCCTATTTTAATTTACAATTGCATTTTAATTTGCATTGCTATTTTAATTTACAAAAGCATTACTGTTGATAATTTTTACCTGGGAGCAACTAGATAGTGTCTTTAATAATGATATTGGATACAAATGTTTTTGGAAATCACCTCTTGCATGCTATGAATGACATGATCAAAACGAGATGTAGGATATCAGGCATGGTTGTAGATGAGTACAGATTGTTTAGAAAGGATAAGCAGGGAAGAAGAGAAGGTGTTTATGTTATATGTAAGTAACTTTTTGACTATGCTGAGCTCCAGCATACAACCAAAAAGACATGGCTGTCAAAACTCTGGAAAGAACACTGGTGTTGTGGTGGTGATAGTTTGTTACCAACCACCTCGTCAACAGGATGCAGAAGATGAGGGCTGGCAGCCAGAGAAGTAGTAATGGGTGAAAACAGTAAGTCTGAAACACTTGATGCCTTTTTGCCTCACATTTCCTGAGCAAAATGTTCTTGCAGATTCCCATGACTGCCAGACTTTTGGGAGAAGAAAGGTAGAGTAGTAGGGACTATAACAGTTTAGAAAAGATGTATTCAAATCCAGGATGATGTTGGATGATGTTGGATGATGCTGGACCTGGATGATATTTATGGTCCCACATGACATCCTGATCTCCAAATTGGAGTGAAAGGGACTTGATGGACCATTCAGTGGATAAGGAATTGGATTAAAAGTTGCATCCAGAGAGTGGTGGTCAATGGCTCTATGTCCAGGTGGAGGCTGATGACAAGTGGTGTCACTGAGGGGTCTGTCCTAGGACCTCAGCTCTTTAACATCTTTAGCAAATGACACAGGAAGTGGGATCGAGTGCACCCTCAGCAAGTTTGCAGATGACACCAAGCTGAATGGTGCAGTTGATACAACAGAAGGAAGGGATGCTGTCCAAAGGGACCTGGACAAGCTTGAGAACTGGGCTCATATGAACCTAATTGAGGTTTAACAAGTCTAAGTGCAAGGTGCTGCACCTGGATCGGGACAATCCCAGACATGAGTACAGACTGGATGAAAAACTCATTAAGTGCAGCTCTGCAGAGTTCTAGTGGACAAAAAGCTTGACATGAGCCAGCAGTGCATGCTTGCAGACCAGAAGTCAAACTGCATCCTGGGCTGCATCAAAAGAGGATTGGTCAGCAGGTCAAGGGATGTGATTGTGCCCTTCTACTTCGCCCTTGTGAGACCCCACTTGGAGTACTGCATCCAGGTCTGGGGTCCCTAGCACAAGAAAGTTGTTGATCTGTTAGAGCAGGTCCAGAGGAGCGCCATGAAGATGATAGAGATCTGGAGCACCTCTCCTGTGTAGAAAGGTTGAGAGAGCTGGGACGGTTCAGACTAAAGAAGAGAAGACTTAGGGGGGAACCATATTGCAACTTTACCTAAAGGGTGCTTATAAAAAAAGATGGAGAACAACTTTTTGCTCATTCAGATAATGACAGGACAAGGAGGAATGGTTTTAAACAAAAAGAGGGGAGATCTAGATTAGAGGTTAGGAGGAAATTCTTCACTCAGAGGGTGGTGAAGCACTGGAACAGTTTGCCCAGGAAAGCCCTATCCCTGGGGGCGTTCAAGACGAGGTTGGACAAGGCCCTGGTCAACCTGATCTAGTGGGTGGCGTTCCTGCCCTTGGCAGGAGAGTTGGAATCTTTTTAGCGAGGACCTCGTGTGGATCTGCAGCGAGGGAGGTGGACGGAGCCAACCCCTAACCCCCCCCCCGCCCCCCAACAACGCGGCGCAGAGCCGTTTGGTCAGAGCCGCCGTCCCGCCCCCCCTCCCCGAGCAGGCAGGAGCTGTGCAGTGCCGCCAAGTGCGCTCACGTGCTGAGGGCGGAGACAGGGGTGACAGCAGCCACTTGCTTGACTGTATAAGGCACTCCCTAGGAGCACCGCGACCCAGGACGCGCAAACGGGCCGGGGGCGGCATGGCAGTCAGCGCAGTTCAGGCGGGGCAGTTCAAGATCCTCTCCTCCCTGTCCCACCTCTCTTTCTCTTCTCTGGGAACTCTGCCTCTTACAACTTACAGTTCACCATGGTGGGCACCCGTTGCAGTGGCTGGGCCAAAGCAGTAACCCAAACGGAGGGGACTCGGCCTCTCTGGGCTCATGTGGGAACCCAGGTGGATCCTCTGAGGGGTGAAGTGGCAGTCCAGGCCGGAGACTGCGGGGAGCGCCAGAATCTGGAGGCCCCCTGGGTCCTAAGGGAAGAGAGGGCTCTCATAGGTGCAGGTGTGCCCTGCTCAGGGAACTGCTTGAGCAGTCGGCCGGGCTGCAGCAAGAAATCGGCAGCCTGAGGGGCTCCTGGGAGACCCTGAAGGAGACGGGAGGTGTCTGGACAGCGGGACCCAGGCTCTCAGAAGCATGTCAAGATCGAGGGTAGTACCAAGCACAGGGAGTAGGGCCGGACAGGGCACTGCATCCAAACCAGTGCCACAAAAAAAGGGCAGAGAGTCTTAGTGATAGGGGACTCCTTGCTGGGGGGCACCAAGGCTCCTGTTTGCTGCCCGGATAACCTCCCCAGAGAGGTGTGTTGTCTTCCTGGAGTGCTTGTCAGAGATGTTAGGAAGGCTCTGCCACAGCTCATTAAACCAGAGGACTACTATTATCTTATCGTCATTCAGGCTGGGTCCTGGGAAGCTGCAACAAGGAAAATGAGTAATATTAAAAAGGACTTTGCATGAAGGATGTTGAAGGGATCGGGGGTGCAGGTAGTGTTCTCTGTCCTCCCGATGGGTGACTGGGACCCAGAAAGAAGGAGAGAAGGGGTGTCAATTTTGACACTTGGATATATGAAAGACAAGAAATTGGCACTAAGATTTGAACGCACAAACCAAACAAACAACATTAACAACAACAACAACAACAAAAACCAAGCAAATGAAAACAAATTAATAAACTACAAAAACCTCAAAGAAAGACATGGGGTCAAAATTATTTTTCAGCTAGCTGACAAGGATTTCAGGATCCTGGTAAAGGTAAATGTTAAATTTCATTTTAAGACACAATATTGCAAAGTTGGATGGATAAAATTAATATCTCTGCTTTGCATATAAAACATCCCTAGAGATACAAATACAGGCCGGGTAGAGAATGGATTGAAAGCAGCCCTGAGGAGAAGGACCGTGGGGGGACTGGTTGATGAGAAGCTGGCAATGTGTGCTTGCAGCCCAAAAATCCAACCATATCCTGGGCTGCATCAAAAGAAGCGTGTCCAGCAGCTCAAGGGGGGTGATTCTGCCCCTTTGCTCTTTTGAGAACCAACCTGGAGTACTACTGGGGGTATTAGAATGAGTCCATAAGAGGGCACAAAGATGATCAGAGGGCTGGAGCACCTCTCCTATGAAGACAGGCTGAAGGAGTTGGGGTTGTTCAGCCTGGAGTAGAGAAGGCTCCAGGGGGACCTTAGAGCAGCCTTCCAGTACCTAAAGAGGGCCTACAGGAAAGCTGGGGAGGGACTCTTTGTCAGGGAACATAGTGATAGGACAAGGCATAGTGGTTTTTAAATAAAAAGGGGAAGATTTAGATTAGATGTTTGGAAGAAATTCTTTAATCAGAAAGTGGTGGGGCACAGGAACAGGTTACCCAGAGATGTTGTGGATTCCCCATCCCTGGAAGTGTTCAAGGCCAGGTTGGATGGGGCTTTGGGTAACCTGGTCTGGTGGAAGGTGTCCCTGCCTATGTCAGAGGAGTTGGAATGAGATGATTTTAAGGTCCATTCCAACTCAAACCATTCTATGATACTCCTGCTGAAATTCACAAATGCAAGCATATTCCATACCCATTAGTCTTGAATTATAATTGAAGCATTCAAGCACATGATTGAAATGTAAACTATTACTTACTGTAGTAGAAAAAAATGTAAATAGATTTGTACACGAATCATTAACTCACGTCAGAATTGGGCCTTGGGTTGTAAACAGAAGAGAAACAACTCTTTTAGCTTTATTGTAGGAAAAAAAAATATAGATGGACATTTTTTTAAAATTTATTTATTTTTTTTTTTTTCTGGTGAGACTGATATTCAGTAATATGCTTTAATTTCATCATTAGTTTGTATGATGACTATTATTAATAGCCCCATAACACCTATGAATTCTTCCTGATATTCTATAAATACACACTAAGGACTCAAATTAGGTCACATTATTACCACTTTGGAATGCTTAGTGAGAGAAATATCACAATGGACTAAATGTCCTTGTAACAGCTATAGTAGAATTTATTTCTGTATGGAGGTATTTGTAACAAAGGGAGCAAAATACTATGCACTTAAACATTTGAAATGCACATAGCAGGAAATGAGAAGACAAAAAGTATCAATGGAAACTGAACTCTTCTTGCTTCTCTGCAATGATACTCAGCACATCTAAGTATGAATGGAAAATTAGTACTTTCTGACAGTTTCTGATGGGATTATGTGTCATCTCATGTGAATAAGGTATATAAGCATGATGGAGCCCAGTGATATCCATTGGGAGATATGAGACAGAAATGTTTCTTTGAAATAGTAAATCATTTTGGTCCCATTGCTGTTTTTAATACGAGAATTTAAGATCCCACCCAAGGCAATAACATTTTCAGTAAGAATTACCCACACAACAACCAGAGTTGGCAAATATGTATCTAATACTTCAAGGAAACATACTTACATGTTACATAATAGTCTTAGTAATTCTAAAATCACTGTATAGAGGAGGTCAGTATTGTCTTCATTTACAGAGAAGGCTGATTTATCTTTTCGGGTTACATAACTTCTTTCTGCTTGTGTGGCAAGGCAGTGGCAGAACTGAAAAGGAAACCTTAAATCTCCTCTCTTTATGGTGCAATATCATGACAGCTTTACAATGAATAAAGATACTTTTTCTGAGATTATAAAAGTCTCTGTTCTGTAAAATGTGTGGACTATCTTCACATCTAAGAAATAAAATTCAGTTAGAATAGACATCAAAATGTGTATGCAAATTTGATATCTTTCTAACTCATTTCCTTCAAAATTTAATTTATTTTGGGAAACCTCATGAGATTATCCCTTTAGTCAATTGAGTTTAGGTGTCCTGGCTGTATCCCCTGCCAAATTATAGTACACTCCCAGTGTCCTCATTGGGGGCAGCATGAGAAACAGAAAAGGCCTTGATGTTGTACAAGCCCTGCTCAGCAATAGGCATGTTATCAACACTGTTTTTCATCACAAGTCCAAAACATAGCACCATATAAGCTACTATGGAGAAAATTAACTCTATTCCAGACAAAACCAGTCCAGGGATTAACTGGATTGTACAAAATGACAGATACATAAAAAATAAATCCTTCTGGGACAAAAAAAACTTGGGTCTTCTAAAAATTAATACCTCCACTAGTTTTCGGACTACTCCAGTTGAATAGTTTTCTTTACTATCTTAAGAACAAATAGGAATGCTATAACTGCATGCTGCCATCTGTTTCTTGCATAATAAATGTAATAATAAAACAGTATCATTTAATCACTGTACACATACATACACACCCTTGCTCTCTCTGGTTTTCATACCTTCTGAAACACAGAAGGCAATAAAGTCCACTAATGTGCTTGACACCTATTTTAAAGAATGATGAACTATTTTAAAATGCATCACTTTGTTTACAGTTCTGCATCTTTGCAAATGAATTGGAAAGTGAAAATTTCCAGTGTTTCTCTGAATTCTAGACTTTCTGTATTCATCTATTTTACCTAACAACAGAGCATCTATATTTCTTTATTTCTTTTTTAAATTAATTAATTTTCTTTTTAAAATTAATTTAAATTATTATTACCATTATTTCACCTTCAACATTGTATTTTCATTACGTTTGATATAGCCAAATATTTTTCCATTCAATTTTCTGAGAGTTTTTGTCTTGTAAATAACATTTTTTTTTCATTCAGCTTATTAGCTAAAAGGACAAATTAACAGTTTGAGGAAATAAATGTACATCACTTGTCTTCTTCTGTGACAGAAAGATAATATGAAAAATTCTTTTTTTTTTTTCTTCTTTTTTTTTTTTTTTTCCTCTGGGAAGACACACTTTGCCTTCATTTTTTGCTTCCCTACTTTTGGTTTCAAATGTGTTATTTTAAATTGAAAACAGTTGTATCTCTCTACAGTGGCAGACATCTTCAGTTGGGTCATATGACCCCTTGGTGCAAGCAGTCTGTGCATGTACTATTTTTTCCTAAAGACTTTGTATCATTGCCCCTTTGTTGCTAGTAGAACTGCGTGTGTCCTGGCACCAGTTTTCTGTGCAGTGTCCATTTTGATGAAACATCAGGACATCATACCTCTGCCAGTTTTGTACTGGATGAATTAATTTCACAGATGTACAGTGTAGTCTTTTCAAAGAAATAATTTTGCTTTGGAAGCTGCTTCTCTGAATTATATCAGGATAAGAGGAAAGGACTGATTTAGAGTCAAGTCTCTTTTTGACTCTTAGTAAATGCAGAAGGGCTATATTCAGTTGTGTTTCATCAACATGAGCTACTGCCTTCTGCATCCAGTCTCCTTTCATTATACCATGGTATATGAGACACCTAAGGAACGTGGAGGAATTCTGTGATTTTTTAGTCCTTGAACTTCCCAGCTATGAACTACAGAGTTATAGATTGTTTCAGGTTTCATAAAGTTTCAGTGCCATTCTTGCACTGAACTCTGAACAGTTTAAAGAGTGAGCTTACTAATTCAGTAGTATCACTGTTAATAAAAATGAATGGCTTTATAATACATTTTCTTACAATGATTTTGAGCAAAGGATTGATTTATTTAGACTCCTTGGACTAGACATTACATTCAATTTTAATTCTATGCAGGAGAACATATTTGAAAAAAAAACTCCTTGTTCTGTCTCTTTTCAAGAATAGGGGAGCAATTAATAGAGTAGTTACTAATTCCTGTATACTTGGAGTATGCCTGGCAAGGCTCAGACATGAAACAATCATAATATGCTCAGTATGTCTTACTCCTTTTTTGAA
Organism: Stictonetta naevosa; assembly: GCA_011074415.1. NCBI lineage: Eukaryota > Metazoa > Chordata > Aves > Anseriformes > Anatidae > Stictonetta > Stictonetta naevosa. The sequence continues at coordinate 12,961,918 of CM021701.1, forward strand.
AGTCATTTATCACACAAAACCAACAATAAGAAAAAAGACCCCAAACAAGCCATAAATAGTCACAATGCAAAGAAGTTTTACACCCCAACTCCTAGTAAACATTTTTTCCCCCTCACACAGCCTTTTCACTTTCTTTTTATTTCACTGCATGCCACATACAGAAATATACATGCACAGAGATTTAAGTAAGAGGAAGGAGAATGGTCTTTGCTGGTTTTATGAAATGTATAGCTGGAATAATCATAGATTCATGCTCGGGTTTGTTTCCAGAATCAAAAAAGCCACAATGCCTGCTACAGAATCCTCTGCAACCTGTCCAGAAACATGCGAGGAAAGGACAAATTTGTGAGCAAAGTGGTATCAAGACCTTCCAGGTTCCAGAGGTCCAAAATCATATTTTGAAACTCTCACAGAATTGTGCTGTCACTCTCTGAACATTGCACAAGGAAATGCACAGGAAAAATATACTAAACTAGTTATACCTCTTGACTAGGGTTAAACTCTGTCCTGGCTTCAAAGAATTATTTTTATTAGTGCAATTATTGCACTAATTGTATCATATTACCAAAGGATTTGACTGTTATAAGATCATATTTAAAAGAAAATTAAAAACTTCTGGCTAATTACAAAGAGAAAAATAGTTTTAGAAATCAAATATAAATTTACATTTAAATCTGAGAGACATTTTCAAACACTTTATATATTTAATAGTCAAAGAGAGGGAAAAAAGTAGTTTTGTTACTAAATTTTCTACGACACCCTGATCTTTCCCCTAAAAAAAAAATAATAAAAATGAGTAAAACATTTTCAAAGTCTTTCCTTATGTACTTATTTTCATAAATGTTGTCTTGTTATTGTATATCTTTCTATGACTCTATCTAAGGTAGAGAGGAAGAGGTTGTCACGTCCACAACTTCTCTCTGCAAAGATTATACACATTAGACTTTGACTCACATATTGAAAGAATTAATTTGGGACAGCTGAACCCATTTTCATTCCTGCTGTCTGCCTTTCTTTCTCCTGCCAGACACATTCATGTAAAGTATATTAAAGTTAGTGCCGGTTTATGTTAGCATAGCAGTCTGTAAACTATGATGTTTCATCTACATCCATATCTCTCACATCCTGCTCAGACTTCCTGCTGTGGAAGTGTAAATTTATGGGATGGAGAACTGTGGAGTGGGATGGAGAACTGGGGATGGTAACCACTGTAGCTAGACCAAATTTAGCCAATACCGTAAATGAGACAGCATTTGTAGCTAGAACAGAACATCTCCTAAACTTCATTGTAATTGGCATGTTCTGTTTTGAAAACACAGTTGATGTCTGGTTTTTGAAAACACGGTTGATGTCTGAGTTTTTTCCCTGGACATAACAGGGATTGCTATATTCAATAATATTGCAGTGCATGAGTTGTTTTATATTCTTGAACTTCAGTGCATACAAGTTTAGCTAGAGCCACTGACTTGTTCATGCCATGTTTTTGTTTTTCTTTTTCTTTTTTTTATGGTTGAATTTCATTTGAGCTCCCTTCCCGGCACCCAGTAGAGATATAAACCTAGGAAAAGCAAAATTTCATAGATAGTTAATAGAAAGTCATTAAAAAATGAAATAAGAATGATGAATGAGTAACCACTAATATAACAAAAACAAGTCAGTGTAAAGAGAATGGTGCATGAAATATACTTGCCAAAACTAATGTGTCACTATTTTTTTGAGTGAGAAAACAATATAGAGATCTGGAGATACAAGCATATTTTAAGGAAATTAATATTAAAACAAAATGAACTTTTTTTTTTTTTTGTCAAATCTAAAGTAAAATGATCTAAAGAAAACATGTTCTATGAGTGTCACACATCTCTACTGACAGCATTAGAAAATATAGGCACATATGTCAAATACTGATCTGTTACTTCTAGGAGGTACCGATCTGTTCTTCTAGTATTGAAGTACCCCACTATAAGACTGTTAGAATACATGTGACTTCTGTATGTCATGGTAAATTAATAATTATTAGTAAGAAGGACAAATTTCAATTCTTTGGTTAGTAATGATAGTGGTTGTATATGAGCTTTGAACAGCATAAATACAAGTAATTAAAACAAAAGAGATGTTTTGTTAAATCTCCTGACAAGATTCTCATCTCTGTATAGATTGTCACGTTGATAATATATTTATTTCAAAGCTATGTGACAAAGTTGACATGTATGAAGTTGATTGGTATTGCACAGAAGATATAGTCTGAACACATACAGATCCTCTTCAGGACAGATTGGTGTGTTTAGTCCCTGATAGTGTAGGTTAGCCCCACTCTGAATACTTCATTTCAAACTTTAATGCAATATGAAAGCACTAAATGGATTTTATAGAGTAAACCCTTGATCATATATCCTGTTGAAGAGAGTCAGCATGTAAGCTGAAGGGATTTCTTGCTCCAGTTAGTCTGCAACTTCACATCTCCATGCCTCATAAGATACTAGTTTTTACTCAGATCTGCAAGGCAACTGCTTGAATGGGTATCCTTTGACCTATTTCAGTAAAAAATTGCCAATTTAGTCTAACGAGCCCAGTTTTGCTAACACTATTCATTTTGACAGAAACAAATAAGGGAGCATTTGCGGATCAGCCTAGCAGATAGATTGGAGGGGACAAAAACCTCCCAATGGACACAGTGACAAGCAGCTGGCATGCTGAAAGCTTTCAATAACACAGAAGCAGCGGGAAGAGGATGTGTGATCAAGCCCCAAGTGTAAGAAAGATAACCAGACAAAACAAAATTTGCTGTATCCTTTCTGGGAAAGAGACTACCTACTACCTTCATCCACTCTCACATAAAAGATACTATGCAAAAGTGAAGTTGGCCAGTATAAACTGGAAGTTTAGGATTTTAGTTAAGTAACAACAGATTTGTAAGTCTTGAAAGCTAGAAGATAGCATAAATGTCATTGAGCCTGAATTCCTGTAGACAATATATCTTTTAACAGTCAGTAATTGAGGGAAACAACACTGCAAAATTCACATAGCATTTGAAAAGTGGAGTTGCATACTGTTGAAAATATTCACTTGATTTTATTAGGAGTCTGGGAAACACAAATGAAAAAGTTACAGTTTTAATTGTCTCTTTTTAATAAAGGTTTACTATAGTGAGGTTAGATGTGTTCTGAATTTGTATTTTCTTCCAAAAAACAAACAAACAAAAAAAAAACCACACCACGTTTCTGCAGAAAGCCCAAAACATGCAAATATTTGCACTGTTCATACATAAAAAGGAGTTTTCAACTACACTGTTGATGTTTCATCATTGAAACACAGAGGTTAAACCTGAATATTAACCTGCTTAACTGTGCATATTTTAGCTCTTATACCACATAGGATACTGTATGCAAAGTATCCTGCTGTTCAATGACCTCCATAACACTATGCACAATAAGGAAGGTTAATGACTCTAGAATTTCCTGGCATTTGCAAGACTAAAACAGACTTTTAAGGAAGTGTTCATGCAGGTTTTGTTGTGTGAAAGATAATGTTGTGGGAATTAGGCCTGAGCAAAAGAATTAACATTTCTCAGCCTTGTGGAAGTGCCAGGAAAGTGGGATGATGGCAAAAATAGGCAGGGTGTTACTTTCTGCAGCAAGCCCACAAGCATTGGCATGCTGACCTCTCCTGGTGTTGAACACTGAGGCCCACTGTGGGCTAAACCTCTGGATCTGAACAACTGTGCTGGAAAATCTCAGTTGTTCCACTTCACTTGGTCACAGCTTGACTGTTCAAAGTAACACAGAAAATAAGCGGCCAATCATCAGCTTCAAGCTTTTGATAAAGACTGTTTTTTTGTTGTTGTTGTTGTTTTGTTTTTTGGCATCCAATGTAAATCTGACTTTAGCAAAACAAATTTAACAAGTGGAAAAGTGTGGAATAGCCTAGCCACTGTTTTCAGTTCCTGAAGTTAGCGTAGAGGCCTAGACGTATGCAAGCTGTTCTATCTGAAGCATATGGCTTGGTGTGCCGCTTTTACATATCCAGCATATTTTGCATTTTTTACAACATGACATATGGGTTGTGTTTCAGATTTTTAAAGTCTTGTAGTTCTAAGGAAATCTCTGCCTCTCCTGTGACACCCAGGTGGGGGATGGGAGCCTGGGTAAGCCAGAAATTCTTATAGCACCTTGGAAAAAAAAAAAAAAAAAAAAAAAAAAGACTGTTGTACCATCATTAATTAACAGTCACTGTCCTGGACTATTAATGTAACCAAAGGCTGAATGTCAAACCCTGTCATATGGTTTGCCTCTGCAAGTATTGTTTATCCTTTGCTTTCCTCCATATAAATGGTGCCTCATAGCTAAGCTGAAATGGTCTCCAGGTGACTGAAAAGCAGCTCTCTTTTTTTACAGCTAAAACAAATAACTTGGGTCTGGGCTCATAAATATTGCCAGCTACTGCTGTGACAGCAGATATCTAAGCCAGTCTGCCTTCCCATGGGTTTTCACAATGTTCCCAGAATAATACTGATCTTTACAGACTGTACACTATGAATCTAAATAGAAAGGGAAGAAAAATAATGAATTCAGCAAATGCTGATGTTATTCTAATGAAACCACATATGAAAACATAATGGATCACTTTTGGCATTGCCACAACTTTAAGCAAAATGTTGTGGTAACCAAGCTTTACTGTAGCCTGACTACTCTCTGCACAGTGAATGTAAAATGCTTGGGTTTCAATGTTTAACCAAATATTTTCCCCTTCTCTAAAACTAGAATTCAACACATAAAACCAATTTGATATCATCATAGTCAAGTCAAACATCTCAAAGGAACTTTTGTAAGGCAGCTTGAAAGATTTGCATATGGTTCAGACTAAGAAAGTAAGACTCCCTTTCGAAGCTGAGTTAACATGTTTTGGTACGAAGGACAATGTCCATTTGAAATCAGCCAAATTGAAGTCAATTCTGAGAAGTATGAATGGAGCTAAGTGGGACATTTCTGCTTCTGCCTGGAAAAACTAATTTTAAATATGATAATAGGAGTATTATCAAATTAGTATATAGATTTATATGAAAAACTTTGAGCTCCAGTGAAGATCAGTAGCACATATTTCAAGGTTTAAGTGAGGGTCATTTTGTAACTGTATTGTAAAGATCTTTTTATGTATCTCAGTATTAGCTTCTGTGGTCAAGAAGATTTGATTATCTGCACAATGGAAAACAGCTGAGAAATTATTGCCAAAATCTTATATATCATGAAAAAATGCGCTTTTCATCTTTTTAATCAGCTTATTTCACAATAAGCACCACAGAGAACTTGAATCTTTTTCAGGCTTTGATTGATCAAAGGAAGGCTACTTAACCATTCAATTAAAGCAATTGAGGGTTCAAAGTGCCTAGTAGTGAAGACTTGTACTAGAGTTAAGCAAGACTCATGCTTGAAAGGTACATCTGTTACTGCGTTACACTATGGTAAAGGGTATATACTGCCCATCTGTAAGTCTGTATATATAAACATAAAAGAGTTGGCCCCCAAGCAGTATAACTGAAAATATCATTCCCCTTTAGAAGTTAGGCCAGATTTTAGAATACTGAAGAACTCAAAGACTGTGATGGACAAGGTAAGGAGTTACATCTGTTCTCCCTCTCCAAGGACATGTGTTCAGTCTTACTTTACCTGCATGGTCCTGCTTCTCATTCTCAGCACTCATTCTATGGACTCATAATGCAAGAAAATATATTCTCCCGAACATTATAAAGACATGTAGAGCCAGAAAAGAGGGAATTCAGTAATTTTTACTTTTACAGTACAGTAGCCTGCAGCATAAAAGCCCCTCAGGAATCCTTATAAACTGAATCCTTACAGTAAAACCTAACACCTATTCTGCTTCAGCAAATCACATGATAGTGTGAGAAAGTGTAAAAGAATGATAAAAAAAAACCCTGAAAAATAAGGTTGTAGCCCTTATAAAAAATCCATTGAATCTTCTGTAACTTTTAAGCTTTACCACTCATTTGAAAGGTTGCCCTTCCAGCAACAGAAATCCCCAGAGCTTTGGCTGAGATTTTACTCAAGAACAGATTTGATGTTTCTTATCAACAATTGTGAAATTGTGAAAATTTGACTCTTTGCAGATATAAAAACTAGAGAAGTGATGATATGTTATAGGCTGTGTGACAGAGCCATCAAGATGTTGGAGAGGCTCTCTAAAACCTGGCAGACATACCAGCTCACCCTTGCCCTCTTTCTTATTAATGATTCCTAAGACTCTGTTTAGGGCCATTTTCAAAGACAAGTTTTGGGATAGATTTACTGCTAGATTCTTATGTAAATATTGTTAAATGTATTAAAGTATGAAACATTCTTATTGTATCATAGTCTTAAATGTAAGCACAAGAAAGATGTTGATTAGAAATGGTCTGGGGGCAGGGGAGGGGGCATACAAGATTGATCAGAGGGCTGGAGCACCTCTCCTATGAAGAAAGGTTGAGAGAGCTGGGACCGTTCAGCCTGGAGAAGGCTCCAGGGGGACCATATGGCAGCTTTTCAATACTTAAAGTGGACTTATAAAATAGATGGAGAACAACTTTTTGCTCATTCAGATAATGACAGGACAAGGAAGAATGGTTTTAAACAAAAAGAGGGGAGATCTAGATTAGAGGTTAGGAGAAAATTCTTCACTCAGAGGGTGGTGAAGCACTGGAACAATTTGCCCAGAGAAGTCCCATCCCTGAGGATGTTCAAGATGAGGTTGGACAAGGCCCTGGTCAACTTGATCTAGTGGGTGGCATTCCTGCCCTTGGCAGGAGGGTTGGAACTAGATGATCCTTAAGGTCCCTTCCAACCCAAATCCTTTTATGATTCTATGATTTTCACTCATTTGTGACTCAGAAAGAAATGAGATCAGGAAGTATTTCTACCAGAATTTTCCCTACAAAGAGGAAAATTTGGAGGAGTTTTGGAGAGGAAGTTTGGACTTTTAAGGATACCTGAGAAAGGTAGAGAAAAATGATTGAAAAAAAATTTAACAAGTTAATGAAAATATAGTTCTATTACATGCATCATTATAATAATATCTACCCCTCCTACACTCTAATAACAGTAACCTACAGATTTGAAAACTTATACAATAAGAACTGTACTAAGCATCTCACATGGTCAAGCTTGAATCTGGCAGATGATTCCTATATCTCCTAATCCATAAAGTTCTTTTTGTTCTTTCTGCTGTTATAGTTCAGCAGCTCAAATACGGGATGAGAGTTAGAACTATGAAATAGAGTTGGATAATTTACTTCCAGTGAAGATATACAAAATTTGAGGGAAAATTGCATTTTAAGTTGGGTCATAACTCTTAGTGAACCCAAGCTAAACTCAGCCAATGTTGGCCAGAAAACAGACAAAAATTGTGCAGACTTTTCTAAAATCAAAGGTTTCATGTCTACCAATACAAGATACTAAAATTTATTTTGACCTTTTCACATATGTCCAACTTTTGATTTTTCAATAACATTTTCCTCAACAGAATGCAGGTAGCTAGAAGAAAAGGAAAATAAATTTTTCAGTTTTCAAGTTAAGTGCTGTGTAACTCGGCACAAGAAGGCAGCAGGAACTGCAGACCCCCGGCTAAAATTCAGAGAGTGAATTTACTTTTGTGACCTTGCCAACCAGGGGCTCCCTGAGGAAAAGCCCAGGCACAGGCACACAAACGGGGACATGGGCACCACTAAATTCAGTCTATATGAGAAGATCACTAACATGCTGTTTACACCTATTTATCAAAGATTTGTGCAGGCATAGTTTTTATCACTGCGCTGTGATTCTCACTGGGCTGTTTGATCTTCTCTGTACCGAAGCCAGAAGCTCAAGTGAGTCCAATAGGGCACCTCCAAATCTACCAAATACCTGTGTTACCTATACACAGACGTGCTAATTGCCAAACACACAGAGGATAAAGAGCATTAGGTACAATTTATATTTCCCTACATTACTATTCTCCAGATTTTACGCATTACCAGATGCAAAGTCACTTGAGCATATTTATAATCCTTCTCACCAATCTTCTGCTTTTAACCCATTCCTCCCAACAAGTGCACATTAAATTGATAAAAAGTTTGTCACTTTATCTTATTTTGTTGAACTTTCCGTATCCTTATCCCAAAATTTCTGTTTCTGTGTAACATTAATAGATTTTAATCTTTCCAATTTTTGCTCCAGCCAGTGGCCTCAAAACTCTTTTACTGCAAGGTGTGATTTCCCATTTTGCCATTTCCTCTGTGGGTTTCTCTGGGAAAATCACTTTCCTTACATAGAGGCACTGTGGTATTTAGAAAAAGAATGCTACATGCTTATTTCACAGTGTTGTTAAGTTTTAAACAAGGGTTTCAAACCAGTCTGTGTTTCCTCAGGGTTTTTCATTGAAGGATAATAAAGAATTATTTTGTCAGTGGGACAGTTTCTCTGCAAGATGTATTCACTCATTGACTTAAGATAAAACAGTGGTAACTACTGGTTGGGTTGCAAAAGCAATCAATTGCTGTGTGAGTTCTGAGGTCAGCCTTTGCCAGACTCAGCCTCAATGTTTTTGTTGACTTCTAAAGATTAGTCAAGTGTTATTCATGCCATAGGAAAAGGTTGCCAAAATCTGTATCTCGCAAGCCAAGAGGCAGAATAACAAAAATTAATTGTGGGACAGGTGTTTTTTGTTACAGTAAGGCTGCCATTTTAATTGTTATGAATGTAAGTAATTTCACTTCAGTGAGAACTCAATGAATATGGACATCAGTCATTTTTTGTTGAAACCATCTGGTGCAGACATAAAATACTGCTAGAAATAATGAAGAGGATAAGAAAATGTCATATTTTATGTTAATCTTTATATACTAATTTAAATTTATTTCAAGCCCAATTAACTTGCAGTTATAATAGATGTAGGTTTTAATGCTCATGAGTAATATCCACTACTGTCTCTATCTCTTTCTGCTGAACCCCAAAATGCAGGAACAGTTTTTCATAACTGCTGAGAACTACATCTTTTACTAACATCAGTTCTATCTCTTGTTTGCCTTTTAGAAGTTGGAGTCAAGAAGAATGTATTAAAGTTTCTAAGTGTGTGAAAAGAGGCTTACACAGGTAAATACACTACCATTTGTATATCAGAATGAGCTGAAGAAAGTCCTTTGAATGGAAAACGACAAAGAAATTACATATGAGTGGTTTGATGGAGTACAAACCAGTATATGAAAAAGAATAGCACTAGAAAATTAATAGACTCTTCTATACAAATCATTCAGACCTAGTTTTGTCCCCTAAATTATGTGTAAGGAAGGATATGTTATTGATTGTGCAGGAAATGTTGAAAATTTATGAAATTTAGCCTTACTTATGGGGCTTATTTAAGAGGTTAAGTAAGTTACTTATTACCATTGTAATACCTAGCATAGCTACAGCAGAGTGCTCAGCAGTCTGTTATTGTCACCAGCTGGTCTTGACTCCAGGCCTTTCTCTCTCCTGTCCCAGTTAATTTTTAGGACAAAGTAGGACAACATTAACAAGAATACCTGAAAACAGTTTCCAGAGAATATCTCTTGGCTTAGTGGTTAAGAATCTCTATTCTTGAATCAAGCAGAATGTATATTTAAACCTTGATTTCTTACATATCAAAGGTTACTGTCATAACCATTGCTTCTGTTCTTTACCTAAAAAAGATACCAGACCTAAAAATCCTATTATTTCCCTCCATGAACAACCCCAGGAGCAGAGCATCTGTCTCAGACTTTGCTTCCTTGTTCTTTGGCAATTTCTTGCCACTCTGTACTATCCATGTTTGGCAGTTGGGCACTGAAAGCAGGGGACAGCTGTTTTCAATTCCTCTTCTTGGCACCATAGTCTACATCTGTGCTCATAAATTAAACATTCCCAGGACCATTCTTGGCACTGAGGCCAGCTGGAATGGAGCATCCCACATCCATACTATTACATTCTTTCCCCTTCCAACTAGGGTGACATCATCCAAACTGTCTAATAGCAGCAGTCCTTGGCCTGTTGTAGCTCCCAACTATGCATGACAATGGTCTGGGATAGTCATATCTAACCCAAAGCCAGAACTGCATTAGAGACTTTTTAACAGTGTAGATGATTATGTTCCAATGGTTGGTAATGTTCCCTGCATGACTCTAATGTAGATGCAGCTACAATATTCTTCACCAGAAAGAAATAGCAGTTGCAAGGAGTGTCTTCTTAGCCCTATATAAATATGCTTAGATTATCTACAGTCCAGTACCGATTACACTGTAAATATGGCATTCTCAATATCCATTGAGTTTTTATCAAGTAGTTCATGAAAGAAGTTTCTACTAAAACAAGTTTGGTAAAGAGAAAACCTATTGAAATCAAGGTCCTATTTGTGTATGCAAACTGGTATTCCATTAGTGGGCATCCTACAATTCTATATTTGCATATATTGAGCATCATTTTCCTTAAAGTCTCAATTTTCAAGTCTATCAGCAAAATGTACACTTGTATTTTTGTAACTGCAACTTATATTACAAATGTATATTTGGATATTTGTGACTCTGATGAGTTCATTGTTAGTGAAAATTACATACTTGAGACTTAGAAGTACTAAATGTTTGTGCATTTCACTCCCCTCAAGACTGAGAGTTTCTAATGTGTTTCATTAGTTTCAGCTAGTTGTGCAATTTCACAGCTTGTGCACAAAAATGGAAAATATTAATTAGCAATTTCCTTGTTGTTTGTTTGAGTGAAAGCATTACAGACTACTTGAAATCTGCTGCCAGGTTTCTCTGTATTTATTCTAATGTGCAGATGAAGATTACTAATAGTGTTAGAAAGTATTGAAAAGATTAAATATAGATATATAGCCTTGGGGAGTGTAAATTCACATGTTTTTAATTGATTGTGATATCTGGGGAAACATTCCTGAAAGAAAAATAATTTTAGAGCAGCATATTTTGACAAGCACATGTGCCAATTTAAAAATCTGTGATCAACTTAAAATAAGTTTTAAAGACAACAAAGAACTGTTTCTAACAGTATAAGGAACTAACACTGTCTTAAAAACATGTTTTTTCTAGAATTGATTCACACAGCATATAGAAATCCCCTCAACCTTTCAACCTTTTTATATAATTCTGAGGGGCAAATTTTAATCTCAGTTACACTGGTGTGAATTGAATAATGCCTTTGAAGATAGCAGAGTTACCCCTAATATATACAAGCATAACTGAGAGCAGAATTCAGCATACAAAGTCCTGGTCTGAAAGAAAAAAAAACAATTGGCTTCAAACTGGAAGCACTAAAAGACTGCTTGCTAGGCAGGCTAATCGATGGCACCTCAAGCACTGAGTGGAATTTTTGAATGTTCATTAATATTAGGTAGCTTTTTCATTCTCTCTCCCCCTTTTGTATTTAGGAAGTTTATTCTCTAATTGGCACAAGTGGATTTCCATCCATTTTTGCATGATTACATTAATCTAGGTTACAGCACATAGAGAGGGAATAGTACAAATGAGCCAACTGTTGCTTGGCAAAGCTGCTAACTTATTTTGCCCTTCTTTCATAAAACAGACAAAAGAATTTCCTAGAATATATTCATTAACACACAGCGGCAGAAGTCATTTTTCATTTCTGAAGACATAAGAGCTTAAAAATAGGTGATGTGGTGCATCTATTATAATATCAGAAACTTTTTTTTCTGGAGCTGGATATCTATGATCTTGCAAATGCTACTGTGCCATTTAATTTTAAGTCTCTCTTCCATCCCCTTTGTTGTCTTGTGCAAGTCCTAGTTGACCTTCCCTTGCCCTGTACTTGGGGAAAAGGAGGCTAACCGTTCAATCTCAGATCACTTGTCTTAATACCTGACAATGTGTTGAATTCTGTTTGCAGTAAATATATATATATATATATGCAAAGTCAGTGCCAATGTTGCCTCCTGAAGAACTGAAGTATAAATACAAAAATGTCCAAGAAATTAATTTATCACTCTGTCTTGGATCTTGAAAGCTGAATACTTGAGGTTTGTTTGTTTGTTTATTTGGGGGGGAGGTGGGAGGCTGATCACACTGTTGCAAAAGCCAATCCTAATTTCTAGCAGCATCAAAAAAGAAATTTGATGCCCTCAGCAGTCTTTCACCTGAACACTTGTTTACTTTGCCTTATCTCTAGAGCTCTCCTAATGTATAAATTATTATCATTCCATAATGATCTTGTCAGTTTTGGACATCTTAATATACTAAGCACAGAACTAAGCACTAAACATGTTTATAATTGGCATACTTTGTAATAAACAGATGTGACCTTGTTCTGCTAGTTCGTTGCATGTCATTTCTTAACCAGAATCCATATGTACAGTAGTGGTTTGTGAATGGCAGGGAATATTATGAGAAACTGGATACTCAGCTTCTGGATTCCAAACTAGATTATGTCTAAATGGTTTGGGCCAGTGCAACATGAGCAAAAGACTGTAAAAAACATTCACCATATTCAAGGTCACGTAGCTGATTACTAGTAGAACTGGGAGTAGTATTCATGCACTTGGACCGAGTGTCAACTCAACTGCTAGGCTTTAGAGAGTTTTTTAACATAAGTAAAACAAAAACTTGTTGTAATTTCCTTAGAAAGCAAATCAAGAGATTTGAGAACACAGCTAAAATGAAAAATCTAATCAGAAATCAAAATGTTTGCAAGTAATTGTTCACTATTCATCTTGATGTAGTCAGTAGTCTTGTCAACTATTCAATTTTATCTGTCTGTGTTTTTTATCCACTGGGATCAAAGACAATTTGGTGAGATAAGTATGTAATAAAAGACATCTTGACCTTGCTCCTCAAAGCTGCATTTTTAAAGAAGTAATGTCTTTTCTGATTAATATATTCTTATAGTAAATAATACATAAATTACATTTTGAGTAACAAAAGAAAAATCTCTGTGCTCATTTGAAATTCAGAAAACACACAGATTATGCTTTCAGGTGGCAAAAGCTCCAGGGTTCCCTGGATGTCTTTTGTGTTACACAGTCTTGTAGAGTGCTAAGGGCTGGCAGATGCTTATCAAACATTCATGTAAACACTGCTATCAAAGCTGTGTTTTTTGATACTGGCTCCACACAAGAGGGTCAGCATGGAACACAAGAGGAGGCCAAAGGTAGAAGCATCGTGCCACCAGCCTTTGTAATATTAGAGGACTCACTGTTATCTTCAGTAAACAATAAGAGTGCCAGGGAAAAAAAATACAGAAATTAAAGATTAAGGGTGGAATTCTTGAAAGTACTTACACCTTTTTTTTTTTTTTTTTTTTTTTTTTTCTAGGATATGTCTGATTAAAAAACAATTTCTCCCAAGCTACTTACATATTTTGTTTACAAAATATCACAGTGTTGTGGTTTAGCCCGGCCGGCAGCTGAACACCACACAGCCGTTCGCTCACCCTCCCCCCTCCCTCTCTGGGATGGGGGAGAGAAACGGGAAAGTGAAGCCTGTGGGTTGAGATAAAGACAGTTTATTAAGATAGGAAATAATAATAATAATAATAATAGTGTGTATGAAACAAGTGATGCACAATGCAATTGCTCACCACCCGCTGACTGATGCCCAGCCCATCCCTGAGCAGCCCCCCCCTCCACCCTGGCTAGCCACCCCTATATAGTGTTTAGCATGACGTCAGATGGTATGGAATACCCCTTTGGCCAGTTTGGGTCAGCTGTCTGGGATCTGTTCCCTCCTAGCTCTTGCTGCACCCCCAGCAGGACAGAGCGAGAAGCTGAAAAGTCCTTGGCTTAGTGTAAGCACTGCTCTGTAACAATTAAAACATCAGCATGTTATCGGCACTCTTCTCATCCTAATCCAAAAAGTAGCACCCTACCAGCTACTAGGAGGAAAAATAGCTCTGTCCTAACTGAAACCAGGACACACAAGAGGTGTTTAAATAAATAAATAAATAAAACAAACAAAAAAACACCTTTGCACTCCAGTACCTGACTGTATGCATTTGGATCAGACTTAATATACTGCATGAATTTTTATTGACGACAAATCATTTTTTTTTTTTTTTTAATTATTTGTTTGTTTGTATGTCAAAAGGTAGGAGATGAAGAGTAAAGAGAGGGATACTTCTTAAGGCACTGAAATCACTTTCAAAGTTCATTTAAATACTTTAGTGTTAGAATAAAGGGCTCATTCACTGCAGAGGTAAGCACTGCAATGTTCACTGTTCCTTAGCAGAAATGATAGTGCCACTCTAGGCACAATATATCCTGTTAGTAAGATTAAGGCAAAACAACCTCTATTCTCACATGCAAACAGGCTGAGCTGTCTCATGGTAAACCAGGAATTTGAAAACATCTATGATGTGATAAATGATTAAGTCCCAAATAGGATTCTAATTAAAGTTTGTAATTTATTAAGCAAATAGAGGCAAGCAAACAGAGCTGGGTGCGCCGGGAATCTCTGCTCCACCAAGATGCACACCTATTACATCAGGTGGGTCATTTTTATGCTCCTAGACTAATAGATATTCATCACTATTCCTAGAAAAGGCAGGGTTTATTATAATTAGTTCCCGGAATCCGAACTGTCTCCGGACGCATGCGTGTCAGTCTCTGGTGGTCTTTCTGGGGGTCTCTTGTGCTGAAGGCTCGTAGTCTTTCTCCCAGGCTTTGTCCTTTGGTCGTCCTTCAACTCCCCTTTTCTCCTTATTTGGTGGATCTCTTTGCCAGATATCAGAGGCTTGGGCAGCATCCCATGCATGATATGAGAACTATGTACACTAATCACTCTGTTTTTCTTAGATAGAAGGTTATATTTCATCATGAAGCCCTAGCATTGTTCCATACTGACACGAATCAAATGAACACATTTCACAATGAGAAATATTTGTCTTGAAACCCACAAGGCCCAGCATCCTATGCATCTTTTTGAGTTAAGGATTTATCAATTCCACACTTTTTATGTGAAATGGGACGATATGTGACTGAAAAACTCTCCAGTGCATAGGAATTTCATTCAGAATGTTCTTATGACACTAAGAGTATTCACATCTATTACTTACTAAATAAATATTTGAGTACTCTGGTTTTAGAGTATCTTTGTAGTTAAAGTTATTCTGAATTTAACTGGCATCATATTACTAATTGGACTAGACATTTAGTGAAAGTGAAAATAACTCAAAATGGGCACTTGAACTCTTTTTTTGACTTCAGTGACTTTTGGATAAAATTGTCGTAAATTTCTGAGCATGTGTGTAAGCAGAGATGAATAGAGCTCAGAAACAGGCCTTAGGATGGAAATAACATGGAGAGACCAAAGACAATTACTGCAGATTAATTTTATTCTTTTCCTTTCTTTCTTTTCTATAAACTGTACAATCCCGCAAAACATCTAAATATTTATGAAGATACATCAAATGTTCAGATCCACTTCTGATACTCAAACTGATCAGTGTCTACTGTAACTGTAGTTCTATCAGTACTTACAGAGATGGAAAAGAATTTGTAGTTTTCTACCTATTATTCAGAAAGGGGAAAGAAAGCATACATGCTATGATCAGAGGCAAATAAATTGAAGATTAATATCACTTTCAAATTCAATTTCAATTACACCTATATTTATCATATTATCAATTTTCATGAAAAATGTAGCTGTGGCAGCAAATATGCAGTGAAAAAGCTATGAAGAAGAAACCATAAGATGAGCCACCTGCTTCAAAGTATTGTTAGGTTAAGAAAAAAAAATACACTAACCATCTGAGTTCTTAGTATGTTGTTGTTCTTGTTTTATTTCTGTCTCTCTTTCTCTCTCTCAAATATAGAAGTGAAAATTTTGGGGATTATGTTTTAGGTTGTGAACTTTCTTCATAAATGAATCACCTATATTTGTAAACAGTAGTTGTGCTAGTACCAACACATGAAAAGGACTTCAAAGACAAACAAGTGTACAGTTAGTCTTTTAACAGTTAGTCTAGTTTAATAGTTAGTCTGCTCCATTTAATAATAGCATTGAGAATAAATTCTGTTTTCCTAAATGGTGGAAACATTATATGTCACAGGAGAGTGACTCTCAGCAGCAGCAGTGAAGAATACAGCTATAGATATGCATTTTTTTCAAGTAATACTGTGCATCATATCAGACACATACATTTTCATGTTGTGCCTGGCTGTATGCCATCCACTGCTACATCTTCTATAGTAATACAAATCCAACTTTACAAGTACCTGTAAGTCTTAATCCTTCTCAGTCTGGCAGACTGATTCCAAGAGGAGAAAATAAATAACTAACCATGCAAATAATGCTTTAAATAATTTCCAAATATGACATGTCATCTAACTTTTAACTTGTAAATTTAGTTACTGCATCCGTGATGCTTTTAGAGAGGGGAAAGACTTCAGTGTTGAACTCAGAGCTGGACTGACATCTGAATTAAAAATATCTTATTTTATTATCCATTTTGATGGCACAACAAAATACAATTAACAGAAATGTCTTGACCACCTTATCTTAATAACATTCAATTGAAATAATTGTGCACAATGCAGCTACAAACGTTTAGAGTTGTTTTTTTTTTTTTTTTTATTTTAAAGCAAACTTTCATTTTGAAATGTGTTTTTAAATTATGTTCTTAAACGTGTAAGGACAAATGACTAAATGGAAGGATTAGTAGTTGCCTGGTGAAATTTGACTGAGCTTTTTTTTAAGAAAAACATTCAAAACCAAGGATTAAAAGATCAGTAACTCTATGCCCAATACAAATTTTGAAAGAAAAAAAAAAAAAGTAAAATGGGCATTCATTGTTTAGTTTACCACCATGCTCTTTCCACAAGGTTTATAGTTTCAGAAGGTAGAACAAACGTGTGTGCAGTGAAGGATGAAGGTTATAATACAGAATTGCTGAAATACTGAAAAAAAGCCACTTTACTTCAGCTCTGAGTAAAATTGGATCAGACACAAAGGAGATCATTATAACCTCAATAAGTGTTAATATTCCCTACCTGTGGATGTTACATCTATGGGCTAGCTATGTATAATTTATACCTGTTGCCACAGTGAGTTAACAGTCAAAGAAAAAACACTACTTAGTGATTTGTGAACACAGAGAAGAAGCAAAAATAAAGAATTGCAACTATAAGAAACAAAAATACTTCCTTGTTTTCATTCTCCTTGTGTATACTCCCAACTTTTGGAAGGTAAAATAAATAGCAAATTATTCCCAGTCAGAAAAGGTTCTCTAGTTCATCAATTTCTCCAAGAACCTTACAACTGAAGATGATATGGAGGTACAAATAATTGCCAATGATATATGGATATTAGCTTTTCAGAAAAGTTTCTTCACTGATTTCACATTTGCCTTTTCTCAGCTGCACGTCTTGCAGTTCAGCCAAAGTCATCATGTAGGCGGTACTGCTTGGGTTGAAAAACAAAGAGAGAAAATGGCTGTAAGTAATACACAATTCTAAGAGTCTGAAACCACTGGACTGGTTATTACATTATTTTTTCAGTAGTGAATTTATTCCTTGTTTAGGTCTTTTTGAGAAAAATAGTTAAGCAGTGGAATAGTATTCCTAATTGAAAAATTATATATATATATATATAAACATCATCTTCTTTCTGACTAGGTCTTATGCCAAACTGAAATTAGGTGAACTCTCAGTCTGTCCCATTAGCTGTGATGAATGCATCAATCAGCTTGCTCAAGATCCTAGTAAAGAGAGTTTTGTTAAAAAGTCAGTTCTTTCATTCTGCCCTGGTCTTCTGTGCTGATCTTGCAAGAAACACTTTTCAAATACAGAAAATTTTAACAAACTCTTCTGTTTAATTAGAACTGGTCTGAATCCACCTGCTCTGTTCACATAGTTGTCCACAAAGTAATTAGACACTAGAAACTTTACTTTTCTTTTTCATAAGCCTAAGAGGTCTTGATTAGGTAACTTAGATGGATCAGACTCATTACTCAGGAATGGGCTTGCCCTCCCTTCATGTTTTCAGCAGAATATTTACAATATGACAAATCTTTTGATTGCATTGTATGTGGCACATTCTGCTAGTTATGCATGCTGTTTTTATATTGAATGTAAAGAGGCTAGTACAGACCATTTAACAGAGTCCATTGATGTTTCATCTGCTATTGATGAGATTTATGCAGAACAGTGACAAAGCATTTTGATGACACTGAATGTGAATCATTTACAGACAAGTCTAAATGTGAACAAAATATAGATGACAAGATGACAAGATACAAGAAGACGTATTGCTGTGTATACTCACCAATAATTATACATGAAAGTGCACTGTTGACAATGGCTTATGCAAAATGGCATAGCCTCTCTTGAGCTGAGCAAGTAGATATGCAGACAATAGTAAAACTGCTTTCCATCTCTCCACACAGATCATTCCAAAAGCATTTCTCTTTTTTTTTTTTTTTTCTTGTAGAATAGCATCTCATTAACCATATACATTGCATTAATTAGCAAGTGCAGCTGTTTTCTATGCGTGTTTCACTTTTAACATCCAAGGAGGCTAATGTTTTTAAATAATTCATTTTGAGAGGAAAGCATTCATTTTTCAAGTAAGACAATACTGTTAAAGAAGGAGCATCTCTTCATTAAAAAGCTTAAATCAGAAGAAAGACTATGTGAATCTGACAGTCTCTTGTGGTGCTGGAAACAGCCCCAAGTGATCTCTTCCTTTGTTTTAAGTGCTCATTTAAGCCATAGATAATGGAATAGAGATAGATAAATGAGTTCCACCCAGCTACTGAAGACTGAGAGCTTTAGCCAAGACCTCAAAACTAGATGCCTTCTTTGTTGTTTATGTATAAAAGCTCTAATCCGAAGCACAGTAAATCAATGGGAGGTTTTCCTACTAATATCTGTATATCCCATGGCACTTGTCTTAAAATATGTGCTTTAACATCATCTCTTCAATCACAAGTTTTCCCCTCTATATCACTGCATTGCTGATATTTCTCTTGAAGTTACTGGCAAAAAGTTTTCCAAGCTGGTTAAGGATATTTTTGCTGCAGCTGATATAGCACAGCTTCCTCTGTCTGTAGTGTTATGCTCTCCTTCAAGAAGACCAAATTTCAATATTGTTCTGAAATTTTGACATGTTTTTATATGCTAATGAAATAAAAAAATGGGGGAGCAGTGAATGAGAAGTGAACAAGTATCTTTATCTTGCCATATCACACACTGGAATAGTCCAAAGTATTTTTATGTACATGTTGTTTGAAGGATGTTGGAAAACTGAAGTGAGGAAAGGAACACGCAACTTTCTCAAGGAAAGACTAAACATCTTATCAGTGTGACTTAAAGTATCAGTCTGTTTATTTTATCAAGATGACGATTGGGAAGTGACTCAATTATAGTCATTGGAGCAACACTTATTAAACCTTGCAGAGAAGTGCAAAACAAGATCTAGTAACTAAAAACTGAAGCAAGTGAAATTAAGAACAAATTTAGCAGACCTACATCAGTCAACCACTGGACCAAACTACCAAGAGGTGTGTCAGATTCTTCCTGTCTTTCTAAATTCAAATTTAACCTGTTTGCTTTCCTAGAAGATACAGTTTATTCAAAAAATGAGTCAAGTAATAGTCACAATACAAGAAAAGATTATTTTCAGTTGCAGATATCTGCACTAAGTTGAAGAAAAGCATCCTACAATAGGCTACTTCAAAGCTGTACGTTTGGAGTGTTCAGTGGTAAGAAAAACTTGTTTATCTAAACAGGATATTAAGGACACATGATGCATATTGTGAATGACCAGTGGTATAGTTTCCTTGCCAAGAAATGCCAGACATTTGAATAATCAGTAAGTATTCTTTGGCTCAGTATGTAAAGCTTTAGAATGACCTACCATGAGGTAACTTGCATGACAGATAGCTATATGTCAGCTGGTCACCAGGGTGGCTTTGTGTACTCATTCACAACACTGTGCTGATTTTGGCCTATTTATTTTCTGTTGGTTACTTCCTCATCTTATTCTCCAATCAGAGACTGCTGTAAACCTATAACATTAACTCCAAGAAACATAAAAATAAAATGAAATGTTTCAGGAAATAAGCCTACAACAGTTATTATTGTAATTGTTGTTTTCTGTCAGTTTAGTCTTCCTTTCAAAGTTTGATAGCTCTGAAGAACAAAAACCTCCATTAAATAATGTTGTCACGGGCATCCTCTACTGTATGAGATGAGTTGCTACAGCTGTTGTTTTCCTCATGGTATGCACAGCAAACATGTTTAAATCTTGTACTCCTTTATTTATTTGTAAAGGATGTGGCAATTTCAACAAACTTCACAGCCATATTCACTGTCCTGGAGTGTGGCAGAACACTATTAAACTGAACATTAAAGTATAAACATTATAAGCTGCTGTCAGCGAATTACTGGATCTTGTCAATTACCTGGCATCAATATATTTGAAGCAAATTGATTAGTTCTGTCTTATTAAATGCCTGTGGAGTCATTACTACACAAAGACAGATTTTCAGGATTTGTACATGTCAATTGGGATGAAGGGCTTAGTTTTCTGTGTGTGTGCATGTATGTTGCAGACTTTTATCCATTCCGAAATCTGATATTAGAATATATGCTGTGCTGAAAGCCATCGTGAGTGCTAAATTACTACACTGAAATATCCCACTTAGAGCATTTAAAATGAAATATTATTCTTGCAGTTTTATAATATTAGCTAGTTGTTTTATATTGGTATTAGAATGTATTACATCAGCATCTCTCTTCAACATCTTCTGTAGAGTCAAGCATACATTTATGTAATGTATATGAAATGGGTTTATATTTTATTTCTGCTCTCTGTGTGTTATGCTATTTAAGCTTGACTATACTATTCTTCAATGGTGTCTGTAGAGGAACTTAGTATCTTCCATCTTGACCTGTATTGTACTGATTCTTTTATACTGCAGAAATGTAATTCTTTCAGAGACTATCCAGTAATTTGTGGTTGGATACCACCATACACTTTTCTAAAAGACTTGCAGTACTGAGATAAATTTATTACATGATTATAGGGAAATGTGACAGCTAGGCTGAGTAGTGAAAGAGAGGGCTCTTGCCTTTCAACTAGGCAGAAAGCTCTGCAAGTTCAAACTTGCAGCAAGACTCAGCACCTCACACTCACTCCTGTCTGAACCATGAACTAGAGAGTTTTCCTTTCAGTAACATTTTTTTTTTTCCCATTTTTTTTTTATTTTTTTTTTTTTTTTTTTTTTTTTTTTTTTAAGGTCTTTGAATGCCACTTAGAAAATATCTGCTCTAGAGATGGGACTGGACTATTTTCTCTGAGAAGACGCTATAGTGCTAGAAGAGTAGACTGCAGGTGTGATGAGGCTTTTCAGTCTTTAGCTGCTGTGATCATTATGAGATCATTATGAGACTGTTTCAGCTGTAACTTTCAATTTTCTCAGAGCTGTACAAATGTTAAAATGTTCAGAAATGTATTTCTCTTTGGATGAAAAATCTGTAATTTGCATGTTTATTGTACCTATCTAGGAAGTAATGGTGTTGTAGAAAAATCAGAGAAATAGCTGTCACATTGGGGCTCCAAGATTTACAGAACAAGAATTTGTCTTAGCTGATAAGACAGGGCAGGGGAAAGAGAAATAGCTCCCTGACAGAGGGGGGCACCTCTGGTCTGACTGCCGCTAATGGCCTAGCTGCCCTGCAGAGCAGGCTGCAAGACTACATGATATCATAGCCTAGTGAATAAAGTCTGCTTAGAATCCTTGGGGGATTGCTACATAATGCTGATTCTGTTGTCACTTTTAGCGAGCTAGCTCAGGAGTCTCTGCAGAGTACTACACTGCCATGTACACATTCCCTGAGAGCTGTAGGCACATGGTTCCATAGATTTAAGTAACATGTATTTGAAACACAACCTAGATTGTAATATGCTTTGGGGACTGTTTTGACTGAATGTTATTCCACTGATAAATGTCTGTTACTCATACCCAAGCCTTTTCTGAATAAGGATTATTTTCAATATATTTCAAGTGAAAAGACATTTTACTGTCCATTTCATCTTTCCATTTTGATATCTCTGAAAGAAAAAACTCCATTAGCTATCTTGTCCAAGCCCGTATAGAAAATCAGTGAAAATGTCTGAAAGCACATTTCTTTACCTGTGCTGTAGATGCAAGATGGCATATTTACCTTTTCATTCTTCTAACTGAAATAATCTTTCTAATAGCTGATGTGATAAAAGTTAGAATCACTCACCAACATAGTGAAAGTTTTACATTATGATGTTGCTGTGCTCATATTTTCACCCAAACGTATTACATAAATATGATTAACTTTGTATTTTTTGATTAAAATATAGATCTTCTAGCCTTGTACTTCCATCTGTGAAAATCATCTTCAGGTGTGTTTGGCATATAAATTATGAGAAATTACTATCACAAGAATCTCTAGTGCAAATAGGAAATACAACATATGCTCAAAGTAATATACAAATTCATGTTAAAAATATAAATGTTTTCAGCACATAGATAAATATAATAAAAATATATTTCTTCCTAAGTGGTATATTCAGACATTTTGATAAGCAGAGATGAAGGGAAAAAAATATCTTTCACCACAATAGTATTTTTGGGTCCTGACCCCTATCCTCTTTATTTCTCAACACCACTAATTATTTCAAATTAACGACTTTAGTAAGGGCTCACGATGATACTGTTTTTCTCTCTTTTTTTTTTTTTTTTTTTTTTTGTCTTTTTCTCAGAAGGAGAAATATAATCATTACAGATTAAGGTTTTCTAAACTAAGTTAATCAAAATCCATGGATGCAACAGATGAGTAACAAAAAAAAATCAATTTGAAGTTACAGTACTGTTCAGAGTTTGTTAGAATGTTTTTTTATTCTTCATTGGAGACTGTTATCTCAGTAAGAATCCCTCATGAAGATGTTTGTTTGAAACAGTTATTGATGTAGGTATCATTGAGGTATTATTAATTTAAGCTTTTTCACTTGTCTGTAAAATTTTTATTTGACCTACAGTATAATTAAGATATGTTATGTACCACATATAGACATGAATGTTGGTTTTGAAAAGACAGTTAATAAATCTAAGCAGGATCATTAAGACACTTCAGTCATTCATTTCATTGAAAAGTCCCATATTGCTCTGAAATTTGGTCATGCATCACTTTAAAGTAGATTAAGGCAAACCCTCAGCCTTTATAAACTTGTCAGCATTCACTTGCCCCTTTTTAAACTTTTGGAAATGTATTGGGAGATAAATAGGATAAATTAGTAACAATCCCTGTTGAAACTGTTTAACTGTTCTTACAATTTTGCATTTACTTTTTCAATTTAAATTTACACTGTTATCCTCACTATTGTTGCTGATTGTGTTGAAAGTGACAATTTTAGTTAAACTTTGAACGTTACTTTTAAATTTCAGCTAAAACATCAACTATTACTTATAAAGGGAAAAAAGTGTATATTTTTTTCCATCTTTACAAAATAAATCCTATCATTTAGATGTAAAAAACCTAGTATTTTCATGTTTTAAGCAAAGTCTTTGAATTGTGAAACCAAAGAAATAGAAGAGAGGATCAACGAGGTCACAGAACTGTTTTGTTTATCTATGTGAAAGATACCTGCATTTGGATGACTTACAAACTCCTGAAAAAAATGTTGCTAGCAAGTGCTAAATATGGGCTTGTTTGTGCCTGCTAATGTAATTGTCTGAAGCTGCCATCTGCATTGAGCATGTGGCAGTTCATGGAGACTCTGGATTCCAGGGTCCACTGAGGTTATGGGCAGACAAACCACAAAGAAGAAAAATCCTTCCTGAGCATGTAATAAAATGCTTGCTGCCGCCCATCAACAGTGATAGCAAAATAAGATATAACATATGCAAAATTCCAAATTTATTTACATCTGAGTACACAGCTTTAAGAGATAAAAGTTTTTCTAACCCAAAAAACTTCTGCTCGTGTACGAAAACATTATATGGAATTGACTACAGCTACAGTTCAATTCATTGTGAGGAAGTTTCACTTTTATAGTACCATATATTTCTGATCCAGAAGCCACTAAGGCCTAATGAAGCACTTTTACTACAGGTTATATGTCAAATTATAAACCAGTAAGAAATCAATGAAATCTAGTAATTTTCATGTTACTTTTTCTTGATTAATAAGAACACACTGCTAACCTAATGAGATAATTGTATGCTTACTTTATACAAACATTTTAAGAAATTAATAAACATTTTCAGTTAGTATTGTGATCCAAGGTATCGTATTTATTTTATATTTGTAGTCTTTGTGATATTTGCTCTTTGTTGCCTTTTTGTTTCTTGAAGAGAATGTCAACAATGTACAACCTAAGATAAGTATCAAGGAGATGTTTGCTTCCTGTGGAAATGCTAGAAGTACTATGTTGTCTAATTCATTTTTCCGCTCATTTAAATATTATTTTAGTGAGATGTTGGTACTTCTATAGGCCAGGGAGTTAGTTTGCTCAGTTAGCATGGGTTACACCCATTCCATGGGACTGAAAAATGATGCTGTGAGATTCCAGTCACAAAGCTATACTGAGACAGTATATTATAATAATATATTAGTTTCATTTCATTTTCAATATGTAGTAATTTATGAGCAAAAGATATGGACTGATGCACATTGTGGTGACGTGTCTTTTACCATTCATGTCTTATTAATATATATATTTTATTGCTATTTCTGTAACAACATGAAGTTTGGCCAAATTACTGTTTAACTGGTTTGGATCTCACCTAAAGTCAGGGCCCTTTCTTGTAAGATACTGTACACATTCTGAGAGAACTGTCTATGCCTAAATCTATGCAATAATTTAAACAAACAATGGTGGACAAAACCAAACCAAACCAAACCAAACCAAACCAAACCAAAACAACCAACCAACCAAGCAAAATAATGAGTCCCAGTTTTACAGGAAGAGGAAAGAAGCATAGAAAAATTATACAACTTGCCTAAAGTCACACAGAAATTTTGTGACAGAGTATGAATCAAAGCCAAGTCTTCTGAAAACTATGTGGAACGCATTAACTAGAAATCTGCCTCTGCCCTACAGCAGGCTACTGCAGGTTTCTATTTTTCTTTCTCCCAAAAAATTGTTCCACATGATTTGTGAAGTTTGTCATGTGAATGGGTTCATTCTGGGTCATTTTACAATTTCATGATAACCCTCTTTTTGTGTCAGCACTCTAAGAAGAATCAAAATGAACACAAAATCCAATCTGTTAAAGCAGTGACTTTGCACCAAGTGTATCCAGTCTTGGAATTTGAATGCTACCTAGAATAACAGTATTATCCTGCTTCCTGTGAACATATGCTAGGAACAGGAAACAATACAAAATTAATTGTAATGGCAATCAGTCTCTTAAATTGATGGTTACCTGGATGTAAGAAAATTTCAGGTATAACAGCAAGTTAATTGGCATTTAGGGGGGAGGGGAATTCTTATAATATTCTGGTCAGTTTTTTCTGTACAGTATGTGACATATTGACACTTTGACACTATTATATTACAATATAAAAAGTCTTGTCAGAGATAAAGATAGAAAATTGATTCTATTATGCCAATAAAATAACAGGCTTTTATAACTTGGAAAGAAATAAAAGTGTTTAACATGTGGTCCTGGAATTTCAAAAACTTAGCAACTCCTGCTAAACCTCTATAGTATTTTTCACTGGACCAGAAATTTAAAACAAAATCTACATTGACAGGTAAGAGAGTACCTTTTAAACTATCAGATTATATTTGATGTTCGCAGATTCAATATTCCTGTAGTGGTCACCAGCATTTGATGAGAGCACTAGGATGAAACACTCAACTCAAGCCTGAAATAAAGGTCTGCTTTGTAGTGTGCATTCCTCCTCTCTCTTCATGTTGTTTATATTGTCTGGTTTATCTCGTCTTTCCTCCCAAACCATAAACTCAACTCAGTTTTTGCTTAAATTTACATATTACTTTCTACTCTAACTATAAAAATTGGTATTCTTTTCAACAACCTAAACATTGATATCCTTGCTTTAGTGAGGTAGGTCAGTTTTCTTATTAAGATTTTTCCTTGTGTTCAAGGCAGCACTGTATCCTTTGATTCATTTCCATCTTTCCTTCCACTCTTATACTCAGAATTTCACTTGGCCATATTTGCCAGTATTTATATTTACCCGTGCTTCCATCATGCACCCTTCTTGTAAAATTCATAGAGATAAAGGATTTCTCTGTTTTAGAGACAGAAAAAAAAGTCAATAGCAAATTTACATTAATTTAAAATGGCTTTGGATTGAACCCATATTAATATTGCATGTACAAAACTATGTTGCCTTGTGATAATCTGAGCTGAGACTTCTCAGCTGTAAAGCAGCTAGCTGCTGTTTCAAATACTAATGTTGCTCAGCACTTTAAAAAATGAGGACTTTGCTCTTACTAGTTGCTTATATCTCCATAGAAGCACGTATCTGACATAGTATCAGGTGGTTTTAGTGATATTTTTTAGTACTTTTAATTCACAAAATATGTGAATTCAGTTTATTCTCATTTATGGAAGAAATAGATGCCAGTATTAATGTTATTTCGGAGGGGACCTGCAGAATCATTCTTAATTATAGTGAAAGAAACAAAAACAAAAAACGAATTCATCATTATGCATATTATTCAGATGAAAAATCATTCTGATGTTATCAGCAGTTTCTTCAAAATGACCCTATTATTTTTAATAGAAATAAATTACCTTTTTCCACACAAAAAGTGAAGTACAGGTAATAAGAATCTTAATGAACTTTTCAATTTAAACTACCCAATTAATTCAGACAGCAAATATCTAAGTAGGTTAAGCTGCATGCACCAGGATAGAAATGACCTTTTTTTTTCTCACACAATTCAAGTGGTCTGATCACCCTTTATGCACTTCTAAATGGTAGTTGATATCACTCTTTTATTCTATCTCTATTATGATTGCTATAGGAAGATGAAGCATATACTTCAAGTCAGAAGAGAAGGAAAGCTGAATAGAAAGCTGAAAGAGAATTGAGACAAGGATAAAGGACAGTTATTAAATTTGTGAACTCTAAGAACAAGAAAAGAAAGAGAAAGACAAGAAAATAAACTGTATGACTGACTAGAAGTGTATTGGAGTATGACTTTTCATTTTTATGCAGGTCTCAGTGTGATAAGGGTAACACACTGAAGAACACTGCAATTCCACAAAAGCAGTTAGCACATTCATTGAATATCAAGGTGGCTAAAGTCCTTCCTTTTTGTCACTATCTCATGTTTTTGTATGGGGCAATATAGCTCAGGGGCTCATGACTGAGCACCAGCCTCGCTACTATAGAGAGTTTATTAGAGGTTTCCTTTTTTTCCACACAGGAAAATAAGCTCTAGCTGACATTTTTTTCTCTAAGTTTTAGGGCTATATTCATTTAGGAGTTTTCAGAATGAATGTACCTAAGCAAAACCAAAAGAAATAAAAATACCAAAAGGCATGATTCATAAGCTGAACGTTAGGGATACATGGAATATGCGCTGAAATAAAGGGCAAAGAGTTAAACTGAAATCTATCTGAATGTGAAAAAATGTAGAACTAGTTACAATATTACAGAATTTTAGGACACTGTCAGGCATCAGCACCATCTGTTTGGTAAGGAAATCAAAAAAGAGAAAGGGTTATGGTTACTTTTCAATAAAAAGTATAGCAATACGGCTTGAAGCCCTGATAACTGTAGATAATCTAGTCTGAATAATCTTGTCTATGTGCTGTAAAGACAGATTCCAAAATTCAACAAGTCTTTGATAGAATTAGGCTTCCAACACTGCCTTGGTTTCAGGACATGGGAAACCTAGTCCAGCCATCAGTGAATTATCTGACAGACTGAAAAAATATTTTTATTAAATATTTAAGAATGGGTATCTTTCTGTCCTCTATTTTTCTAAGACTTTTGCTAGTAGTAATTACACAGAAATACATAAAATTTGGACTAAGTTTACGTAAATACAGAGAAATCTTAAATTATGTCATATACAGCTTGATTTCCTTAGTGGGCATTAAAATAAACAAAATGTTGTGGTTTAGTAGGCAACTCAGCACCACACAGCCCCTCACTCATTCTCCCCAGATGGGAAGTGGGAGAGAACTGGAAAGGTAAAAATGCAAGAACTTAAGAGTTGAGATAAAGACATTTTTCTAGATAAAACAAAAGCAAAACAATAAATTAATTTGCTACTTCACATTGTCAGGCATATTTTCAGCCACTTCCAGGAAAGCAGGGTTCATCAAGCATAACAGCTTATTGGGAAGACAAATGCCATTACTCTGAACACTTTCTTCTTCCTCTTTCTATACCCCAGCTTTTGTTACTGAACATGACACCATATGGTATGGAATATCTCTTCTGTCACTCACGTTCAGCTGTCCTGGCTGTGTCCCCTCCCAGTTCCTGGTGCACCCCTAGCCTCCTTGCTGGCAGGGCAGAAGATGAAGCTGAAGTTTTTGGCTCTGTGTGAGCACTGCTCTGCAACATCAAAAACATTGGCGTTTTCACCAGTATTTTCGTCAAAAATCTGATACACAGCATCATATGGGCCTCTACGAAGAAAATTAGTTCTATCCCAGCCAAAACCATAACACAAAAATATGGGTTCATCCCTACAGTTCTGAGCAGATCTAATCGTACCTCACTATATTATAGCAGCAACATTCTCCTTCAAAACATGATTAAAAATTCAAATATAAACACATAGGATGCACCTGTGTTATTAACAATTGCCATACAAAGAAAAAGGTATGAAAGTTTGAACTTCCATTATGGTTGTAGAAGCATGTACTCTCACTACTTCTTTATAAGCAATAACAATTCCACCAGCTATTGGTTTTAGGTACACACTATGCAGCTGTACCTAATAGATAATGCAAAGTAGATTTTTGTACAAATATCCCAGATTGTTGTGCTGTCACTACTAAAATAGTGCACACATTTAGAGGGCAAACTGCTGTAAGATCTCATGTCTACTTTATTAGTGGTGATCTCCGGATGGTGTACTAATGCACAGCTTGAATCTTGGTTCAGCCACGAGGGAAACCCTAAAGAAAGTACAATGGTGTTCTGTGGTGCACAAAAAATGAATTCATGTATGAATTCCCTTCCCTTCCCTTCCCTTCCCTTCCCTTCCCTTCCCTTCCCTTCCCACAGAGAGACATCTCATGGAGTTTGGAAGAGATACTGGTAACACCTTACACAATGTGGAGGTCAGTCTAGTGGAGACTAACCTTGGGTGGCAAGAAATCAGCCTTTCTGCACTGCATGGCCTGGAAACCAGTAGATATTATCATAGTTTTAGTCTTCATTGTAACCTAGGTGGAAAACCTGTGACCCACCCTACAAAATTTATAAACTATGTAAACTGAGAAACAATACTATCCTTTATTTAACAAAGATTGTTTAAACAATAACAAAAATACATAAATTAAAGTACCACTGGTAGACATTTTAGGTAGCTTATTTGATTTCATTGGTATTTATATACACACATTTTATATACAGACATATATTGTCTGCTATTTTTGTTCAGTTTTTCAATCCAGATTAAAAATCCAGTGTTGATTTATTATTATTATTGTTATTATTATTTTGTAACTCCATTTGTTTCAAGGGTTAATTTTCATTGACAGTCCAATCCAAACTTGTTGATTTATTAAAGAATACACAAAATAGAATACAGATTTCTGAGGTTATTCTCTCAATTACAATTAAGTTATGCTTTTTCTCCACAAGGATGAAGCACATAACATGCTGTACTGCCTTAGCGCAAAAGGTATAACATGTAACTCAGGATCATGGTCATGTTTTATCCTACAACACTTGGAAAAAATAAGTGAGTACTTAGGGGAGCTTAATCACTCAGATGACATTCTTAAATGAATAGGCAAGTAGATTGAACATCTGCAATTAATTAACATTAGGAAAGAGTATAACTGCATCACTACAATCTATTAAATTTATCTCTGTCCTGAAACCAACAACCTATATCTAGTCTAATATTTTGATTATGACATATGAAAAAAAAAATTTTGCTTTCTTGATAACCTGTTTCTGTAGTAGCTTGTGCCATTATTTTAATTTTTTAATTTGATTTTAATTTCCCCCTATTTTCTTAAACTGTTGCATAAACTCTTACACTCCAGCATATGGCTGAAACATTGTTATATTTTGTTGTAGTTGGTTTGCAGTACTGATAGGTTATTTGAAAGGAGTCTAATTCCAGAAAACAGATCTTGCATATTTTCCACCACAGTAGAGAAGGTACTCACATCTCCACAGAGATCATCCAGTCTAAGCTCTTCATGAAACATCAACAGAAAAGTATGAGTAATGTAATTCAAAATAACTCATTTTCCTGGGTGATTCATGTATATGGTACCATTTGTTACTCACTGAAAAAAAAAAAAAAAAAGATATAAGAAACTGTTTTTTGTTTGTTTGTTTGCTTGCTTTGTTTCAGTTTTGCTAAAATTCTATAAAGTGTACCTATAGAAATAATGGATTTAACTGTGAAAGTTACTGACTACTGAAGACATGACATTCTACAAGTAGAAGAGGTCACACTGTAAAATTTGATTTTCTTTTCACTGTTAGCACTCTTGAGAAGATTAGTACAATATATCCTATTTTTATGTTCTGTATTTAGATCTTTAGAAGACAACAGCAGGATAAGAAGATCTTAACAACAAACACAAAGAGTTTGGCATTTACAAATCAAACGTTCATAAAATCAGCTAATTTTGCAATTCTCCATATGTTCCACAAAAATTTAACTCAAAGCACACTTGAAATAAAATTAGATTCACAATCTCTAAAAACAGTAGAATGAATCTTCTTAAGTTACCTGAATTAATCCATGAAAATGACTGGTATTTCTGGTGGATTATTCTACCAGTTTAAATTTCATGTAATGACATAAGGCGCTAGAGCTCTTTGGTGTTAATAGTTTGCTATTCTTGAAAAAGCAGTCCTTGTGGACTGTTAATTAATCATATTATATAAATATTGGGGCTTTCATAATACTTATAAAAAGTAGCATGTTTTTATACTGTAGTGTGCTTTCATATTAATTATATTTTATGCATAAATTTCCAAAATAACTTGTACGTAATGTAACTTTGGTTGTATATTGATGTTTTCATTTGAATTGCTTGAGGAAATGTATTTTAACAACATAATATTGTGAAAATTGATGCCAAGTGTATTTTGAAGGAGTAGTCTAAAACCACTTGAGGTTTAAAACCATGACATTGCAAATTTAAATATGTGTGCAGTTTTCAAATACAACAGTAGTAGCATAGCATGTGGGGAGAACTTTGTTCTGAGACATGTATCAGGCACTTAATAATTTCCTAACTCAAGATTACAACAGGCTAAAATTTTTCTAGAGAAAAATAAGTATTCAATAAACCTATTGTTGTTGTTGTTTTCCAGGAAAATTCAGTTATTATTTCTGATATAAATAGAATGAAGCCTAGTTTACATTTTTTTCATGATGACGTGGTTAAAAGAAAATACAAATGCTTAAAACGTCAAATATTTGCTATATCCATTATTCCTCTACATGTTTATCCATAGCTGCATATACAAATATTTATAACATGCTCATAAATATGCTCTTAATATGTGATATAAACTTTTTGTGAAGTTATACATTTTATCTTAATGTAGGAAGCAATTTCAGACAAAAATGGAAATCCACATTTGTAGAAGGTTATAATATAGTATTTTTCTTTGCCTGAAAAATATCTGCCTGAAAACATAGAAGCAAACAGTGCAGATGAGATATGTTCACAGTAGCAATAACTGCTGGACATGCAGGTAAAAGTTTGAGAAAACATGATCTTCAGCACCTAACCTAAGCAGTTTGATACTGCTGTGCTGTATATGATAAGGTGATTCAGATGCTATGTGATGTTCTGTATATCTTATTCAGATAGGCACTTTATTCCTTACTTTTTAATTTTAGTAAACTTCAGTGTACTTTGTAGTGTTAATAAGCAATGAGCAAAGATAAATATGTTCCCCAAAATAAGATTTTTAGGAAAAAGACTAAAGAAAAATAAAGCTCTGATAAAGAGCTGTAGGGAGACATGATATCAGTACTAGAAGATCATGACGACTATATTGAGGAAACAAAACTGGACAAAAGAGTATAGTAATAAAGTTACAAAGTGAAACATTTTTCTTAATTTTATTTATTTTCTTCACTTTTGCCTCATCTCCTATCCAATTTTTGTTGTTATTTTTTGAAATTAAATAAATTATTTAAGGAAATTAAAATTATATCAGTTAGTAATTTTTTAAATTCTGTGCTTAAAATGTTTAAAATCAAAACACAATTGGTTTCCATTTGAAGACTTTGGGTTTTACAGCTTAGGGAAGGAAAAGGAAAATCACAGCAGGAGGGGAAAAGAGGAGAAGAAACAACAAACACCATAAAACTAACTTCTTTAAAAATGGAGCTTGATCAATGGATTATGTGGTGTGGTTATCTGCTGTAGTACAGGCAAGGGAATGGTCTCAATGACCAACAAAGTCCCTTTACGATCTAATGTTCTACAGTATCTATCATTTTAAGTTCCTTCAGGGATCAATCCAGTTTCAAGATGATAGTTGTAATTGAACCTTAAGGTGATAAGTGTATTCAGTTACAACAGGAAATTGTGACTCCTTATGGAGCCCAAGTTGTTCCCAGAGTGCTAAAGTTGGAAATTTGCATCCCAGATGATTGAAGCTTTTGCATAATTATTGTGATGATATGATTACTTTTTTTTTTTTTTTATTTTTTTTTAAATATATTATTTGTAGAGCTACTTTCCAAAGCTCTGTTGGTTTCTATTAACTGTAGCATAAAGGAGAATGTTTCAGTCATGGGCCCAAACTTTAATAAAATTGCTGTCATTGAGCTTATAAATAACCCAAGGTCATTCTCTGCTTCAGGGCACATTTCACATCTTTTCAAGTTGTTTCGTGATTGTGAACTCTACATGGACAGGGGTTGATGCAACTTGAAAAACCTCCTTGAAGAAACAGCAATCTAAATTTAGGGGAAAAAAAAACATTTGTCTTATTCATATCTAAGTGAACAGTTTTCCTGGTGTCTCTGTCTTCGGTAGTCTGCCTCATTGCTGTCTGGAGTGGACGGTGAGAACCCCCATGCCATCTTCAGGCTTTTATGTTTTTTCATAGAGCTGACATGAAGGCAGACATTTAAAATTGGTACACAGGGAATGAGTGTAAAGGAGCACAATGAAAACATTGTCCAATAGCAAATCTTTTCTCTAAGAGTGAAATAGAAATAAAAAATCTTTCTGACAGAAACAGCTTTTCTTCAGAAAAACAGAAAATCCCGTTTAAGTGTTTTCTTGCTGTTGTTGAAGTTGCAAACAGAGCTTAAATCCTCATCATTGTGCTTTGATCTCAGATCACTGCTAACTTGCAAATCATTGCTGTATTTTGTAGGAGTGAACATGCTTAAAGGAGCACATATTAGCAGTGTTTTTCTCTCATTTCAAACCTGAGAGATGCATATGGCTTACGCATTTGACCTTGATGTTATTTTACAAATAAATTAGCCCCATAAGTTTTATCCCCCCCCCCCCCCCCCCCCCCCAGATTATTTTATTAATGCAGTATCACTTTCTCTTTTTGCTTTAAAGTGGGTACATTCGTTGGACAATGACACTAATACTCTTATAGCTATAAAAATCATAAAAGTGAAGAAGGAACTAAGGAACTACTTGGAGGAACTAAGGAACTACTTGGAATAACTCTGAGTTGGACTTAATTTCAGATTTGCTTGACAATTTATTTCTCTATTAAATGACAATTCATTTTGCTCTATGTGGTAGTAGAGATGAAAAAGAATCACTTGGAACTCTAATGAAAATCTTGTTTCAGAAAACAATCTTATCTTCAGGGAGTGGGAGGTAAATAATGAAAAGCAGCTTTGAAAGTGGTTTCCACTGTGCTGATACAGAATCAAGTTTTGTTTTTGTTGTATGTGTATCTAACCTCTACTTAGAAAGGTAGATATCTCCATAGGTATATGTTGGTTGTTGTTTCTGAACTTTTTTGTAAATTTCAGTATGAATAGTTTGATTTAAAGGGTTTACATGAGGTGATGCTTGGGCTGAAAACAAAGACTTTTCCACACTTCAGGTGTAATTAAATCACCAAATCACTTACTGATTAGGGAGTATAATTTTAGATTGGAAACCAAGATACAGCAAATATAATCTCATAGTTTACAGAATGGGCTATTTTTCAACTATTTTCTGGATAGCAATGATTTTTTTTTCTTTTTCCCTCTTTCTTTATTTTTATTTTATTTTATTTTGTTTTGTTTTGTTTTGTTTTATTTTATTTTATTTTATTTTATATATATTTTAAAGCAGGATAAATAATCAGTATTCTTTTATATCAAAAAGTTTGCTTGTCCTCACATTTCTAACAGCTTTCATGTTGAAACGTTGGAGGACTTTTTTACTGGAAATAAAAGAGAATGCAAGTTTATGTTTAAGCAAAATGAAGAAATCAATGTTTTCTTGAGTATAAACACTTGAAAGAGGAAAGATCATTTTAGAGATACAAAAAGAAAAAACACAGTTAGAAATAAAGATAAGAAAAAGAAATTCCAAAATGTAAATAGCCAGATTAGTTTTAGTAGATAATCATCTGTGAATTTCTTATGACTGTAAACTCTTTTGATGTTGTCTTACTATTACTGAAAACAATATCTATACTTGTATTTTCCGTGTCAAGATCAGGTCGAGAGTAATTTTTTTGAGAATGCTAGTTAGGTATTTCAGTACATCATCTAATCAGCTAACTTTCAATTTATTCATTGATTTACTCTAATCTCATGCCACTAGATATGCCAGTTAAATCCAACAACACAAACTCGAATTGATGTCCTTTATAAGAAAAAATCCCATACATAATTTTGAATACTTTTTTAACGTATGTGCAACTTTTTTTCCTCTTTACCAGAAAGAAAATGTTACAGATAAAACCAATAGATATAAAATAATTGATACAGTTATAACAACTTTAAAAAGTGATGTTGATATAAATAAAATATATTGATTGTCTTTAAGGGAGAGTTGCTTATAGTTTTTAATTTGGGGATTTTCTTACCTTTTGACTTTCTGTCCTTTGGTGGGACAGAAATCCCAAGATTATGGGCTTTGAAATGGTAAAAAAGAATATAGTCTTCTACTAGATAATTCATTTAATACTGATTATTTATGAACACTCTGACAATTAAAAACAAAACAAAACAACAAAAACAAACAACAACAAAAAATACAAACAAACAAAAAGCATTTATTATTTTCAAATAATAATAATCTTTGAAATTCCGACAAGCAATAAAACTAGTTTACCAAGTATAAACTACAGGATTTAATCATGAGATGGTCAATGTTTTGACTGTTTGAAGGAAAAAAAAAAGTAAAATAAAAAATTATATTCACACTCTTTCAAATATGTATTAGAAAGGGTCTCGAGTCATGGCGTGTATGTTACTAGTTCCAAAAGGCATGTCAAAAAGCAATAATAGTTGTCCCTCTCACACCTGCCAAATACCCATCTCTTTGTCTTCTCTTCAGAGGCTGTGCAGAGTTGCTGCCTGCTGGGGAGCAGCAGAAGCTCTGGAGTCAGAAGTGTCTTTGAGCAGCCTCTGGATGTGGGGGGGGGGGGGCATTCTGGCTCCTGGCCTGCTGCAAAGCCCTGGGCTGCTGCTGCCCTTCTCCAACATACACATCAGTATCTGTTGGGTACTGGGATCTGAACAAATCACACTTGAGAAACTGTTCTCTGATGTTTCTGCTATATATTTCTGTGTGAAGTATCCTGCTCAATGTCACTGCAGGATGTAGAACAGAGAAAAGCTGTAGAAATCATAATGGGAGCTGATAGGCCGTGATGCTACTATGTTTACTGAGCAGCTACAGATGCCTTGCTAAAAGCTGATCACAAGTCCAATTTAAAAACAGGAACTGTGCTGACAAATACCTACTTCTAAACTTCATAGTCTGCCTGGAACACAGCATTTTGAAATTCCAGAGTGCTACTCACTTCAGAAAGTTGCTGCAGTGCTTTAATCGGAGATCAGCTGTATATGCAGCTATTGTTAGAAGTCAGCATCCAGCTGATGAACTAGGAAAAGAAACAGGGTTTGTCATGTTTTTCCAGATGTATGGGATAATCTTCTAAGAGGACAGTAACTTCAGAAGGATTCTCAAGTGGGACAGAGAATAAAAAGGGGAAATAACATGAAAAATTGAATGCTGTGGTGCACTCTGGATCACTTAGGAAGAGTGTTGAAGCAAT
>CM021701.1:12998404-13078714 GCA_011074415.1 Stictonetta naevosa
GGAAAGGAAAAAGAAAAGAAAAGAAAAGAAAAGAAAAAAGAAAAGAAAAGAAAAGAAAAGGAAAGGAAAGGAAAGGAAAGGAAAGGAAAGAAAAGGAAAGAAAAGGAAAGAAAAGGAAAGAAAAGGAAAGAAAAGAAAAGAAAAGAAAAGAAAAGGGTGTCAATATAGCAATAACTGATTTTCCAAAAATATTTGTCATCTACAAGACTTAGGGAGGAAAAGTGATGACCTTGCAAAAATTATGTAATATAGAAAAATCTTATGTCACAATTCTGTATTTGTTTATTTTTAAGAGCATCTTTTGAGAGATTTGCAAAATGAAAATCTAGGTATTTTTCAATTGTTTTATGATTTTGATAAACATGGAGTGACTGAACAGGATGTACCACAGGTGAAGAATACTGTGTAATGCTTGGAAAAATCTAGCAGTTCATCAAGGTATTTTTTGAACTTGCAAGGAATAAAATTCCTGTAAAGGAATTCTGCATTTTACAGTATTTCCTGTGGAGGGTGATCTCACATCACTTAAAAGATCCCATTAATTTTTACTGGTCATTACTATAATTCACTGTAAATAATGCAAGAATCTGATGGCCAAGATTCTATCTACTGTGTTGTGATGAAAACAGTCATAAAATCATAGAATTATGGAATATCCTGAGTTGGAAGAGACCCACAAAGATCAACTCCTGGGTCCCCAAAGGACCCGTGGTATGGGTCCCCAAAGTGATATGAAGTACCTAATATCAACATTTCTTATACTTGATAATAGAATATTGTCCCTAAAAACAAACAAAAAACAAAGCAGGCCATTTTGTATAATGTGTTGCACATTTCTGCTGTCATGCAGTAATCTTTTTAGTTCCAAGATATGTAGCATATACATTAGTATAAAAAATGAAGCTCAGAAAGTGATAGAAGAGAAATGCCACTGCTGGCTTCCATTGAAAGTGATGAATTATGTCTTTAGGCAGTAATAAAGGTAATGATTTCAAAGCTCTTAAATGATCCTGTTAGATTTGTGTTCACGAGATTTCTTCTAATCTTCTGAGAAACATAACCTCATTATCAAAGTTACAATGTTACAACTTTATGAAAAAAAACAAACATCCAAGATACAAAGTATGAGTTCAGCAATCCCACCTTTTTTCTGCTGTGTAAAAATTTCCTAGGTACTCAGAAAGTTTATTCTGAATAC
Organism: Stictonetta naevosa; assembly: GCA_011074415.1. Classification (NCBI taxonomy): domain Eukaryota; kingdom Metazoa; phylum Chordata; class Aves; order Anseriformes; family Anatidae; genus Stictonetta; species Stictonetta naevosa. The sequence continues at coordinate 12,999,603 of CM021701.1, forward strand.
ACATTACCTTCTGACTGATTTAGTAAAGGCTTTCTTTGAAATTTTTACTAAATCATATGACTTTTATTTATTTATTTATTTATTTACTTATTAAGTATAATCAGGTACAAAACAGAAAACACCACCAATGTGATACAATTATCTCATAAATATGTTTTAATTAGCCTATAATTTCATTGACTAATCAATTAAAGAAAAAAATCCGGGAATATTTCATTCAGATCAATAGTTCTTTGGTATTAATATCTTTACAGTTTTACCAGCTTACAGTTTTGTCAGCCCCCCAGTTTTATCCTGGCCCAATTGCAAAGAATTGGAATCACCAGATAATTTCTGCAATGAATGAAAAACAGTTGTGCTTGAAAGTAGTGGACACTTTTCTATTCCTAGCCTCTCCTAAATCTAACAATTAGGATCTAGCAGAGAACCAAAGAAATGCTACACAACTATCCAGACTGGGAGCTTCAGGAAAAGTCTTACAATTTACTTTCCTGATTTAATTATACCTGGCTGGGAATTTATAGTGAAGATAAGCTTCTTGTATGGCTGGAAGTTAACAACTAGGATAGCCAAGTGCTCATATAGAAAAAGGAGATTTGTGTTTCTCATTCTAGTGTGCATCATTAGTGAAATTTTTGGTAACCAGAATACCTTGAACAGGATTAATTCAATCCTAAGCAAGATCATTGGTAATGTAGAAATGTTTTATTTATTTTATTTTATTTTATTTTATTTTATTTTATTTTATTTTATTTTATTTTATTTTATTTTATTTCATTTTATTTTATTTATTTTATTTTATTTATTTTATTTTATTTATTTTATTTTATTTTTTATTTATTTTATTTATTTTATTTTATTAACTGCAACATAAAACTAACTGCTAGCATTGTTATTATAGAAATTACTAAAAATACTTGAAAAATTTCTGAAAATGTTATTCTGTTTTCCTGCCAGAAAATATATGATTGTAAGAATTAAAATTGTTCTTTGAAACTTGCTGACTTCAATTTTTAGACAAAAATGAAATTAAGGGATGAAATTATATTAAAATGTTTCAACACTTGAAAAAAGAACATTTTCGATTTTAATTTCAAATATGACTGTATTTAGAAATTTATTATGAATGCAAAATCAGACTATTAAAAGAAGAAATTATATTTAAATAGCATTTCTCATAATCTTTCAAAATGCAAGTATTTAGGATGAAAAAATATTTATGAAATAAATAATAAAAAAATGAAATCTTATAGAAATTCTATTTCCTGAAAATGTTTCCTAATGTTGGTGGAATTCAATTCTAACTATAGAGGGAATTTATCTACCTTTACACATATATTATTTAATCTGGACAGCTCTCTCACTTGAATTGGTTGATAAGTGTACTTATTCTGTAATTACAAGTTTCAGGTTTGTAAATGCCAAATTTTTAAGGATTTTCTCAGCTTTTCTTAGCATTTTAAACCCTCTGACTCAGGTCCAGAAAGGTATGTAGGCTCCTCTTTCTTTCTTTACTCTCCCAAAGCCTCCAGGACTACTTTTCAACTGCTGACCAAACCTACAGGTATGTAAATTTTGTTGATCAATCTTTTGTGTACTAACATTTAAAGAATCACTTTTGTACTGTATCTGTTCCACAGCAAAATACCTTCTCAGAGCCACTAGGAAAACCAGAACTCAGGAGGGTTCAAAGTCATTTTCAAACTACAGGGGGGAAAAAATAAATATTGTGATACTGTGATCTGATCACATTGTTCTATTTAGAGCATTTTTGATATTGACTACCTGTAGTTTCTTCATAAAATAAGAAGCTACACATAGAAGAGGAATGGAATGCCCACAAAAATAGTCTATAAAGAGACAGGTAAGCTAAAGTATGAAAAGGGTATCTCGCAGATGGTAGGTGGTTTCAGTAGTTGTTTGGCTGACCTAACTGTGGATCCTGCCATCAGGCAGGTCAGGGTAGCCGTGGAAGTGTTACTTGAGCTAGGTTTTTCAATGCCAGCTCAGGTGTACACTTGTTGCTATGCTATCTTAGGTACAAAAATCAAAGTAGCCTCATTAGTAAAGACCAAGAGGTGTGGAAAAGCATTCACTTAACAGACAACTAGCTTTTGAAGATGCTACCATGAATGACCTCTTTGTCTCTTCTTCTCTTTTGTGTTGTTTTCCCTAAAGCTCTTCTTGTACTCTTTCATCTGTCTGTTCTTCAGTTTGTTCCAAGAATACCAATTTAAACATGATTAATATAAACTGAAGTTTTGAGATAATTCGTTTTTATCCAAAGAAGGACTAGTGAGTGTTTCACTGGCAGGATGGGAACTTGTGCCAGAAGGGTACCAATGAAATGCTTGTAATGGTAATGTATCAGACTTTCTAATTTTATAATTTGGCAGGAGCTTATAAGTGTGGCTGAGGCCTGCATTAGTCAACTATACTGTTTCTGCTGTACCACCTCCTTCAGTTATTTCTGCATGGCACTGCATAGTGCTTTTGAGGTTTAAAACTTGTAGATTCTTGAATGACAGAGGTTTTGCAACCTTTGCCATATAATGAATCATAGAATGGGTTGGAAGGGACCTTAAACATCATCTAACTCCAACCCCTCTGCACTAGATCAGGTTGGTCAAGGCTCCATCCAACCTGGCCTTGAATAATGAATAAAGATTATACTGTAGAATAATAGTCTAATTCTTAGCTACCTTAAATAGAATAGCTTTTACATGTGTAATAGATATTTATGTGAACATTCTTAATCTACATTTATATATTTATAGCTATAACTTTATACTTTAAAAAATATTTTAAGCACAATTAGGTATACCTTCATAACCGCATATTAAAATACATTCATTTAAACACATGTATCTATTAAAGAAGGATTTTATGTTGTTGTAGGGAAATAAAAAAAGCTCATAAATTTGTCTCTTGTCTAACACCATCTTAAGCCTACTGCTGATATGACTAGGCTTATTGAGTTCACAATTTCTCCTTTACTAATGTCTCTTTCTGAACCTTAATTCAATTAAGTATACATTTATTTCAGGAAGAATCAGAAGCATGTACAAGCTTCATCATCTACAGAAACCATGTGTTATAGTGCCATTGAGACCATTGCAGACACACACATGTGCATGAGCACGCACACTGAGAACATTAGAGCTAGTGCTGTATATGAAGTAATGGGCACAACGGCACCTTAAAGCATTCTTACTTTTGCAGTTTGAATATTTTCAGCAGTTTGCTCGCACAATTTATGACAGTTATTTATATTAATTGCAAGCTTGAGGGAAGTACATAGCTCAAAAGGGGGCTTTCTGGAAGGAGTGTGAGTCCTTAGAAAATATAAGGGAAATGAAAAATATTCCTTTTTTTTTTTTTTTTTTTTTTTAAGTGGAGATGTAATTTAATTGTTTTTCCTCTTACACTGTAAATAAGTTAAATAACATCTGAAAAGAATTTATGAAGATTCAAAAGGTGATATATTCATTTTCCTCTTACTTGAACTTGTTTGGGTAGGAAAAAAATAATTTTTAGAGTGGAGCAAATTATTACTTTAGAGGAAAGAGATTTCAAGATTAACAAAGTCAAAATAAGAACTATAGGTAAAACAAAGGCATATTTGGGAGTCCTGAGCCACAGAAAATGCAGCATAATTTGTGATGAAATATTTCTAGTAGGAAAAAAATACGAAGGTTTCCATGGAAATGCATTATTTTTACTTTCTCTTAAAGTAAAAGAGTTTTTAGGTTGAGAACACTCTCTAGCAAAAATGAATTTAAATATATTATAAAGGTTTGATTCTGTATTTTTTTATCATTTCATTTTGTGAGATTTCAGAGCTATTGAACAGGGAGATGAGGCTCTAAGTTATAGTCACTTGGCACATTCAGAAAATAAAAGCATAGATACATTGTAAAGACACATTTGCAAAGGTGTTCAGGCAGTGAAACATCATGATAAATACAAGCCTTGATAATGAAACACAGAATATATTATTTTGCTTTATTGCATTCCTCTACCAATGGTGAGAATGGGGATAAAATTCAAGTTTACATCTACACATCCCATATTTCAAAGATAGCTGAAGGTCTACATGGTACTTGATGAAATAAATTGTAAGATTTGTGTTTTAAATAACATCAGTGTTAAAATGGCATGTTCTGAACTGCTAGGCTGGCATAGAGAAGCCAGATCACATAGTTATATCTTCCTCTTTTGTCCTACTTTCCTTCCTTCCTCATGCCTTTCACAGCCAATACAGCAGAATCAGTTTGGGAATTATTTCTGTTCCTCATTTTCCCAACTATAAAACAGAATAATTACAACTACTTCCCATTCCATGAGTGCCACAGAGCCAGAAATAAAGCCTCTCTTTATAAAAATGTGGAATATTATTAAAATTAGTATTGTTAAAAAGGGCATGTTTTGCAATTTTAGTTAAATAGAAAAATACTTAATTTGTGTACTGATTTTTGTGGGAATTTTTCTCCATTCAAATTTTTCTCTCTAACAATAATTATGTTTTTATAATTCTACATCCTGACACTCCTGGGTCACCACCTTTAACATATTTTAAAGAAGCATGTCACCTTGAAAGAGGAAGAAAGTGCAGAAATCTCTCAAATTCTGGTCCTAATCCATCACTCCATGTTTTCCATTAAGTGAAAATAATTACTTTCCGCAAAACAATACCTACCATTCATGCAAACTATGCATCTCTTTAATTTTATTCTTTATTCTGTAAATATGGTCAGTTCCTGTAGTGAATTCATCAGATGTATCAAGTTGAGATAACTTGTCTCACTGAAGGCAAAGAATTTGACACCAAGTTCTGCGCTCAGCTCTGGGTCCCCCAACAAAAGAAGGGCATAGATCTGATGGAACGGGTCCAGAGAAGGGCCACAAAGATTATCAAGGGGCTGGAGCACCTCTCCTTTGAAGACAGTCTGAGAGCTGGGGATGTTCAGCCTACAGAAGAGAAGGTTCCAGGGAGACCTACAACCTTCCAGTACCTAAAGGGGGGCCTACAGGAAAGCTGGAGAGGGACTCTTTATAAAAGGGTAATGGCTTTAAACTGAAAGATAGATGTAGGTTAGATATTTAGAAGAAGTTCTTTGCTATGAAGGTAGTGGGGCACTAGAACAGATTGCCCAGAGAAGCTGTGGATGCCCCATCCATCGAAGCTTTCAAAACCAGGTTGGATGGGGCTTTGAGCAACCTGGTCTGGTGGGAGGTGTCCCTGCACATGGCAGGGGGGTTGAAACTGGATGATCTTTAAGATCCCTTCCAAACCAATCTGTTCTATGATTTTATGATCAATTCTATGATTCTATGAAGTTAGCAGGAGATAAGCCTTTATTTCCACACAGCAAAACTCGAACAAAAAATTCATGGCACCTAAAATGTAAGTGTTATAATGTAGATCCCTGTTGTGGTTTTTATATTGGGTATGTATTATACCATGGATGTAGAATGAGTGTTAATCTTGTTTGCCCATCCTCCCAACTTAGTCCAATTCTCAGCATTTTTGAAATCTCTTTTAAAATTAATAGCTTTGTCATGTTGTACTCACATTCTCATTGTCTCAGAATCTGACTTTTTTGACCCATTTTTTTTGTTGTTGTTGTTTTGACTAAACAATAAATAAAGAAAGAGATAAAATGTTCATTTTCTATTTTCTATCTCTTATAATCTACAAAGGTTAATAAACAGTATTAAGTATTTACATAGTATTAATAATTAGTATTAATCTTCATCCCTGGAGATCAAGCATGAAGAAATATTTTGCAGTGTTTCATTCAGCTGTGAGATACAATTTGGTGCGATCAAGCAGTATTCTGAAAACTGATATATAACAGATACATATATTACAAACAGCTGTTACTTTATTTATATGAATGCAGTAATATATTTCTCAGTATAAGTTTTAGTAAAACAAACAAATGAAAATAATTCCTTTGGTAACAGCATCAAAATTGTCATTACTGTCATTACTGAAGATGGAGATCTTAACAAAACTTTTAGATTTATTCAGAAATTAAAATGACTATATTTTAAATATATGACATAAAAAATCCATTTGGGTCACTGTGTCCTTCCAATTTCTATTTAAAGTACTATATATATATAATATATATACATATATATTGATTTTAGCACTCAGCAATGTTGGACTCAGAAGTGAATTTTGTGCTTCACAGAATTCAGAGTGCAGCTTTTGCATTTGGTTGCATTGAAGGTTGATAATTTGAAAATAACTTGTAATTTTCACCTGGGCTGTTTTGCATTTCCATGGAGGTATTTGCTCTCATTGATTGGGAAATGTTCTATAAATTCCATTCTAATCATGATTCTTTTTTTTTTTTTTTTTTTTTTTCCTGTGCACATTGTGTTTCAGGGTATCTATTATGTTTGTATTTAAAATATATTTTCTTTTAGCTTTAGCTAAAGTTTTTTACAACAATGATCAAATTTTAGAAATGTGTATGCAACCTAATGCACGAAGATATAATATGCAACAGCAGAATTTCTAGAGCAAATAATTTCCTGTAATTGTTCCTAAATTTGATCCATACATATAATGCTGGGGGATTTCACCATATAAATGCAATCTTTATACTGATATTTCATTTTTGTAACACTGTTTTTCATTCTAATATATTCAAAGAGGACCAAAAAAAAAAAAAAAATAATAGATTATTGATCGGACTTTTGTGAACTCTGCTTGGTCTTTAGGTTTTGTTAATTGCCACAGGTAATCTTAGGGAAAGGTGATATGCAAATGCCTTTCATAGATGTGTAACTCATAAGAACGTTTTTCAAGAATTATCCAACCCTTTTACAAGCATTGCATTTATATTGAAAACAAAACAAAACAAAACAATAACAACAACAAAATAACAGCAACAACAACAAAAAAAGACTTTCTTCAGACTTCTTTAATACATTTAATCTACAAATTATATATATATATTATGCATTTTTGAGGTGTATTTCTACCTGAAAAAGCTTTGCAGATTGGAGACCTATATACTTAAACATAATAAACATATTATAAGTGAGGGTTAATTATGTTCAGCTGAGAATTATTTAAAATCCTCTGAACTTCTCCTACATGCATACTATGGCATACATTTTTAAAGAGAATTCAGATATAACATAAAGTGTTAGCAGATGACTCCTACATCAGCAATTGACATTTAACAATAAGAAGTTTTATGCACTCACAGACTACTTGTACATTATCCTTGTGCTTATTTCCTTTTTCTGCAATATATTTTAAGGTTGATAATGTATGGAAATGTTCGGACTGCTTACTAAACAATTCTGCATTCTCCGCCAAGCATGGCTATATACCTTCATTACTTAATCCCATGTTGTCAACACATACAAAAGAAAACACTAAACTAATATCCAAAGGCAACCTTTTAACATTCTACATATTTTTTTAAATTCAATTATTAAAGTTAATTATTAATGCTAGTAGAGTTCACAATAAAATTATTTAAAAGCCAGAGTAAAAAGATTTGTTTTAAATTACTGAAACACAGAAAATTGGACATTTATGCTAACATGTCATTCTTCAGTAAGACTGTTGTATTTAGGTTTTGCAGCTGACATAAGAACCTCAAAATAGAGAGGAATGAGGTTCCGTTCACTCAAATTAGACAAGGCAAATACTGCATTGGAATACTGACATATTGTAACTGAGAAGAAAGATGTGATAGACTCAGCAGAGGCAGTTTAAGATGCAACTCTTCCATGATATGGGCACCTTGATCCTCTGGGGAGACTCCTGTTTGTTCAGCAAAAGTGACAACATGGAGAAAGAGTAGGTTTTTCAGCAATCATATTTTACAGACTAATGTCTCAGGGAAAATGGTGCTAAAAATGGATGACATAATATAACTAACTGATGTTTGTGGTTGTGTATATTCAAGATCCAGTTCAGTTACCTAGACAATACCCTCCAGAAGAGGAAGAGGTCAGACAGTAGAGCATCTTGAAGCATCAGAGATAAACTTCCAAAACATCTTGACTTAAATTCCCTAGTTTTAGGAATATGATGAGACATGTATTTTAAGCTACATAAGAAAATAATATTTTTATAGCAAGTAAAAATGCCAAATTTTGCTGACTATTGACAACTAATGTCAAAAATGACTTATTTGTATTGTAATGGAATCAGGAACTCTCAGGAAAAAAAAAAAAGTGTCTGGAAAATAAAAATGTATTGGCATAATTTGAATGTAAACCTCCCATGAACTATTTTTAAAAGAATCAAAAAAACCATCTACTATTTTGATATGCACATTTTACCTTTGATACAAACATCTCTCACATTATATTTCTGAAAAAGAAGGTTCTATTATAGCAATTTATATTCCTTTCATTGTCTGAAACCAAATTGAAGAGAACTAGTATGACAGATGTCTCCATTTTAAATCAGGTAATGGTTCTGCTGCTTGAAAGTATACTTTCTCTGTCATAGAAAACATTTGCTCAAATGCAGTAATATTGTTGCTTAAGAAAATTAATATTTTTTTCTCTATCTATTCCAAATTACATAAACACATCTCATATATTGGAGATGTGCTCAAATATTTAATCAAAGTTTAGAACAGCAAAGAGAGGACGTAAGGACAAGAATGTCTTTACCTGCTTAAAGCTTCTCATAATTTTCAGACAGAGTTATCTTGTTAACCTTCCAGGTTTTTTTGTTTTGTTTTAGTGAGAATGTGACTGAATTTTTCTGCACACTTCTATAATATTCTGGAAGTCCTATGAAAATTTTGACATTCACATATGTCAACCTACAATGGCCTCCATATTTAAGGGATTGGGATAAACTTTCTCCTTCATCTCTCCATATTTTAACTACATTATGGAGATTTTCCCTTTGAATTGTCTGAAATTTGTAGATAGGTTTCCCCCATTAATTCCACATTTTCTTTGATTTGTTTCCCTTTTCTAAAGACGGTGATGTGATCATTGAGAGTTTGTCACAACTGTGTAATCTACCTATCACTTCATTGACCTGACCCTGATATACAGCTGAAGTCTGTTTTCTAAAATAATCTTGCCACACATCATGATGAGAACAGTTTTTATGTTTCCTTTCTGGAAAGACAGTCTGATAGGTAAATCTAATTAAATGTGCTCTATGTAATATGGTAGGCCATCCAAGAAAGAAATGCATCAGTCACAGTGACATGCTGATTCTTCATTGATTTTCATGCTACCTTATCTTTCTATTTTCTTGCATTCTAACTTTTTCCATCACTTCAGATGACCTCTGACAACAATTCTGCATGTTCTGACACTTAACAAGAATTAAAAAGATGGACATCAAGATCTAAGTAAATGTTTAAGATACCTTATCTTTGGAATTCCTTGGCTAGATACTGCTCTACAAATTCCTCATGGAATGTAAATTATTACTGACTCATTGGATATGTCCTGTGAGTACTTCAAACTCTTGCTCAATGCTACTCTCCCCAAAATAATAAAATCCAACAAAATGCTAATTTCTCATTTAGATAGGTAATTATCAGGTTATCCATGGAAGACAAGTAGAGCAATTTTGTAATTTAATCACTTGCACTTTCATCATATTAGTAACCTTCACTTAAGTGTCACTTTCAATCTCTGAGCCTAAGTATTTACTTTGACAGATTTAGTTCCACAAATCCTTAAAAACTAGAATAAATAAATTTGTCCTTTTTCTGACAGTATCTTCATCCACCTTTTGTAGTCAGTGAAATACATTTTCTGCCACTGTTTCAGCCTCTGCATTAGAAAAATGACTGCTTCTGCAGAGACAATAATTTGTAATCTGACCACAACCACTCATTTTTGCCTTTTCTGGTGGCCATAGAATGAACCAGCAATATTCATCAAAACTCCAGGGAATGGCTCTTAAAAGGGGATGAAGAATTATTATTGTTATTATTATTATTATTTCTTTCTGACGTGTCTGACAATGCCAACTTCTGATAATATGCAATAGTTCTTCACTTTGCTATGCATGTCACACCAATCTTTGTTTGAGCCATTTAGCGTTATCGGAGCTATGCAGAATGCCTAGTATGCACTCTTGACAGATTATAGGTATGATTTTTCTAGATGAATGCCTTTCTACAAGTACATGATTCCAGAAAGAGTATCTTCATATTTTGCATTAATATTTTGGGCTTAGATTCATAGCTTGGTAAATGGGAAAGCTTTTTTAGGTTCTGAGACAAACTCTACAGGAACTTTGTCTATACAGAAGAAGTTAGGATTGTCCATTCCAGCTGGTCCCGTGTCCCATTCTTGTCATATTATTCCTCATGAGTTCTTTAGCATTTTTTTTCATATTGTTAATATGTAACAGAAGCCTCTTTCCCCATCATACATATTTTTCTGTCTGAAGTCCAAAGATGAACAAACTAACAAAAACAAACTAACAACAGGAAATAAATAAATAAAATGAACAAAAAACAACAAAAACAACACACCACCACCATCACCACAACCATCAAAACAAACAAGCAAACAAACAAACAAACAAAACCTCTACTATCACCTGGGAAAAATAATCCCTTCTTTATAATCTGTCATGCTCATTCATCTTTCTCCTGTGATCTTACAGCCCAAAGCTATGCATTGGTGCTATGCATCTTCCAGTCAATTGCAATGAAACATATGGAAGTTCTAGTATAGGAGATTTAAACACAATTATAACAGATGATCTTTGAGCAGACTTCTGTGCTATGTAATAGTCTGGTCTCATTTGATTTTCTGTTTTATTTTGTGCCTATATTGCAATGTTTGTCAGAAGCCGCAAACTTAGAAAAGGAGCAATGTCTTTCTGTGAATCACAGGACTATGCATATTAAATGAACAAAACAAATATAATAGCGATCACAGTAAAAGAACACTTGTTACAGCAGGTCTTGTATTAGATAGTACCTGAGGGCGTTAGTAGGTGGGATAAAAGCATTGGTACAAACATCTTTAGAATTTGTGCATAGGATAGATTTGCTGGTGGGTTCTGGGAAGGAAAAGTGTTGTGTAGCAGTATGGAAATGTGCAGACATCAGGAAGGCCCAGAGGTATTTATGCTATGCTGTGACCTATTTTGTTATTTTGTTATATGTTCATCAAAATATATGAAACTGAAAAATTCTGAGTTGGTAATACTTTTATTTGTGATACTTCATGGTTCTGACAATCAGATTTGGTATAATAGCTTAGTACTGCATTTCTTTACCATCTAAAATATTAATACAGGAATTGACTAAATATCGCTTCTAAAGTCTATATAGCCCAGAGGTTATTAAGAAATCCTGTTTTTGTCTTCAGGGGGTTCAGTCTGCTTTCCATACCTGCAGAAAGCTTTTGTATGTTCAGCTTTTGAAGGATAGATCCTTTTCAAAGCAAAGGCAAAGGAATGCTAATAAATCACATCTTTATGAAATATTCATTAATTCAGTGTGTTCTTCACAAGGCTGCTGCCAAGGCAGTGCAGGGTGACGAATTACATTTTACACACACAGGAAATGGTTGACAAGATACATTGTCTATACAGAGGGTTTCCTGAATGGTCACATACAAAGCTAACCAACAAAAGTTGTTTACACTATTAAGCAAGCAGGACAAAAATGCAGCTGTCTATACCCCTGCCAAGTTCCTGTACCTTCTCTTTTATGAAGTTTTCCCTCCTGGCTTAGTTCTACTTTTTTCTTTTAATAAATTTTGTACTTTGCCAGTGGAATGAAGGCAGATGGTAAGAAAAAAGTGAGCCAGCCTTGTGCCCTTTGTCATATCTTATGAGAGGATGTGGACTTGCCTTAAGGTCTCTCTATTCATGTGTCAGCAGTCATCAAAAACACACTGCACGAAAACAAGCTGAATGTTCCTTCACTGGAGAATGAAATGGAATCCCTTTCTTGATTGCCTCTTTCATCTCTTAAGCACTTCGAAAGCAACCCCTGGGTAGCAAGGACACTGGAATCAGTATGAATATGTTCCATCTTGCCCACAATTGCACTCTAACACAACATCATGATAAAGGATGGTGTTGTGAAACCACTCAAGGGTCATATCTTTCACTGAAAGGTGCATATCTTTTGACCGGTTCAGTACAAGAGGGATGACATAGATTTACAAAGGCTCAAAGGCAAAGTTTGCAGAAAGTAGCCATTAAAATGTAATGGAACTTTACTCTTCAGGGAGTGCACAAAACCTGCAAGAACTACTTGCTAACTGGGCTTTGTCCTGGACATGAAAGGAAAGACAAGATGCAAGGACTGTGATTTAATTAGGCTCCATCTTTACTGACTTAACTCACCTGGGAACTATGCAGTTCATCTTAATTATTTCCACTTTCTAGAGGGCAAAACCCACCATACTGACACTCCACACCCTCCAGAACTTAACAGCGTGTTTTGGAGGCCTACCACTCCCTGTTTAAATGAGAGCTAGGGGATTGCTGGAAAAAAAAAAAAAAAAAAAAAAAACTAAAAAAAAATAATATTTAAAAAAATCCCCCATCTATCTTCATATTATGTATATTGGAAGTATAATATTCTGTTCCTGAAAATTTCTTGGTGATGGTTCAGGTTAAGACTACATATCCAAGACCATTCACAATTCCCATAAACTGAGAATGAGATTCTTTTTGTGTTTTACTTGATAATTCATCAACTGTCTTTGTTATCTTAGTACACTCAAAGCAGATTCCTAAGCAGTTAACTTTCTTATCTAAATATACATATATATTCATTGCTTAGAAAGAGAAAAATGTAACATTTTCTTATTTGTTCATTTTTGACCTTTATTTAACACCACGGCTCTAGTATAAAAACATTGTAGAATTGAATAATATATATAATATATAAGCATTCAGGAGTCTCAGAGAGCAAAGCTTGGTGGCAAAACAGCAGAGATCAACTGAGTGCCTGTGAAAAATATTGCTGACACTTTGCCATCTACCAAAAGCTCTGCTATTTTCTTTGCTTCCTTATCATACTTCCTTTTGGTTTCTTTTTCCAGAGAATATTTGTGTTAGTTTGACTATCAGTTATCCCAAGCCTTACCCTATTAAGTAAATTCCTTGTCTTTTTGACTTTGACTACAATGTGTTTGTTCAAAGTTTTGTTTCACCTCATGGACTTTTGCATACAGCCTCCTCCCCAGAGTCTGGCACCTCCAGTCCTCAGCATTAACACCTTGTTATGGTGGGTTCCTAGAAGGTACCTGACTTCAGTCTCTTTCCTGTACTTTTTGCTAAAATGACAATCTGTCTGGCCAGATTTTTTTTTTTTTTTAACTTAAAAAAAATTAAAAAGTTTTTAAAATTAAAAAATTAAAAAAAACTTTATACCACTATAACATATATTATGTGATCACATTGCAAATATTGCAGCTTCAGTCTCTGAAGCTACAATGACTGAATCAAAATTTTCGAAAATTCAGAAAAAGTTAGGTCACTGTTTGTTCATGCTATTACTATTGCTGTACATTTATTCTGGGTGTATGCCTACATCTTATACTTCCAGAATATATTCACAGTTCAAAAACAATGTGAATGTTCTTCCCTGAAAATAAAATAAGCTCCTTTCAGCTATCACAGCAGTCCTTTATATAAAAAAATGTTTGTGCTTGATTTAAAAAGTTGTCTGTTTAAAACTGAAGATTACATTTTGCAGGGGGAAAATAGTGTGTCTGTGTGGGGATGTGGTATGGGAAACAAAGGCATTATGTGACATCCTACAGGTATTTTAAGAGTGTAAATATTTATTTTTTCTTAGCTCTTCCACAAGTAGCCAGTGTGTAATTTTATATCTGATGGCTTATGTAAAGATTTTGAATTCAGAGTTATTTTTGTGACAGCAAACAGTGTATACTAAAAAGAAATCTAGATTTATTTCCTAAAGAATTTAATCATATGCTTAAGGGACCAGTGACAAATAGTGTTCCTCAGAGGCTGGTATTGGGACTGGCATTATTTAACATTTTTGTTGGCAACATAGGCAGTGGGATTGAAGTTTGCCGCTGACACCAAGCTGTGTGGTGTGGTCAACACACCAGAAAGAAGGGATGCCATCCAGAGGGACCTAGACAGGCTTGAGAGGAGGGACCATGGAAACCTCATGAATTTCAGCAAGACCAAGTGAAGGGTCCTGCTCATGGATCAGGGCAATGCCAAGTATCAAAAAAGGCTGGGTGGGGAATGGATTGAGAGCAGCTCTGAGAAGGACTTGGGTGTACTCATTGATGAGAAACTCAACATGAATCAGCAATGTACACTTGCAGCCCAGAAAGTCAACCATATCCTGGGCTGCTTTAATAGAAGCATAGCCAACATGCTGAGGGAGGTGATTCTTCCCCTCTACTCTACTCTCATGAGACCCCCATCTAGAGTACTGCATTCAGCTCTGGGGACCCCAACAAAAGGGGACCCCATGGACCTATTGAAACAAGTCCAGATGATGTCTACAAGGATGATCAGAGAGCTGGAACACCTCTCCTATGAAGAGAGACTGAAAGTGTTGGGGTTGTTCAGCCTGGAGAAGAGAAGGCTCCAGTGAGATCTAATAGCAGCTTTCCAGTACCTAAAGGGGGCCTACAGGAAATCTAGAGAGGGACACTTTAGCAGGGAGCGTAGTGACAGGACAAAGGGTAATGACTTTAAAGTGAAAGAGGATAGATGTAGATTAGATATTCAGAAGTTCTTTACTATGAGGGTAGTGGAGCACTAGAACAGGTTGCCCAGAAAAGCTGTGGATGCCCCATCCCTCCAAGGCCAGGTTGGATGGGCTTTGAGCAACCTGGTCTAGTGGGAGGTGTCCCTGCACATGACAGGGAGGTTAGAACTGGATGATCTCTCAAGTCCCTTCCAACCCAATTCATTCTATGATTATATGAAATGGGTTTTAATACTGTTATACGATTTAAAGTGCTTACCTGAGGCCAAATCCATTTGATCCTTAAACAAATCTCATACAATACATTCTGTTTTCACAACAGTGTATATTAAGAAAAAATAATTTTAAATACTACTAAGTGAAAATGGCAATTTAAACAAAACTTCTTGTGGTAGGAACAGCATAGAGATGTATTCTTTCTTTCTTTCTTTCTTTCTTTCTTTCTTTCTTTCTTTCTTTCTTTCTTTCTTTCTTTCTTTCTTTCTTTCTTTCTTTCTTTCTCTTTCTTTCTTTCTTTCTTTCTTTCTTTCTTTCTTTCTTTCTTTCTTTCTTTCTTTCTTTTTTCTTTCTTTCTTTCTTTCTTTTTCTTTCTTTTTTCCTCACATAAGTATGACTTTCTGTTAATTTCTGTAAATACATTTCTTTTCAAACAATAAAATATACTCAAATTCTCTTGAACTTGTCATTGCACTGAAATTTGTGAGCATAAACTAGGAGAATTTATAAGTATGTTGCCTACAATAATAATAATAATAAAAAAACATATTCTGTTATATAGGAGTCATGGGCAATGAATGGGACCTCTCAATACTATCGAAATTCATGAAAATTAAAAATAATATTCCAAGAAGTAAGTCCAATGGGAAATGTTCCGTAATTTGTTACAGATTCTAAGGTCATTTTTAACAAATTCAAACAAACTTTATTTTAAATCATTTCAGCTCATTAGGGAACATACAACATTGAAGTATCACTGAAACATGTAATCTGTTTTTTCTTTTCCTCATAATCTCCCCCACCCTTGAAATGTCCCCTATGTTCATATTATGAAAAGAGAGGTAGAAGTAATAATATGGATATCCATACGTATTCAAACAATTTGGGGAGATTTTTGTTGCCTTGACAGCAAATGAGCTGGACAGACTAAGCTAGGAAATGTGTCCCTGAACCTTCACTCCTCTCTAATGAGGAAATATAATTCATCACTGGACAAGTCTCTAATCCCTTTGTAAAGCTGAGAGCAGAATGTTCAAGTGAAATAGAAAGTTAAATAATAATTGTTTTCATAAATTTTACATTTAAAACTTTAAAACAAAAATCAAATTAAATGTGGTTACTTTTCTCCAAATTTAACTCTTCTATCTGTATTTTTAGTATAGTCTTGTTCTATGAAATTTATACAAGCTAAATAATGTATTTTGAATTAGGACTTCTGATACCAATATTTAAATGTTCATATTTTTTATTTGACATCTTCCCTTATTTATTTAGTGAAATGATTATCCAGTATCATTTTTATTGTGTATCATCTTTATGATGTTGAGTTCACTTCAGCAAATTCAGAGTTTAAGGGTTTCTGACTCAGCAGAAAAAGACAAAACTGTAACCTCACAAGAAACAGATTTCCATAGGCTTTTTCCAGTTGATAGCAATATCATAGTCAGCTAAAGACTAGGGGTTGCACTCCAGAGAGCATGATGAAAGCTTTCCTTTTGTGTTTCTTTATGAATTAGAGATTTATATTGGAGATGCAAACCTCTAGACTTGACTGAGAAAGCCACCTCCTAGCACTTAGTGTCAGCAATCCGGATATGTGTCAACACCTGCAAAGGCATTGAAGTTTGCAAATCTGAACTGTGGACAGGGAAGGTTCAAGGAACTGCCTTGCAATGGGTCTCTTTAGGAGTACCCCTAAGTCTGCAGCTCAAAAGGAATTTGACAAAAAATTAGACCTAGAAATGAGGGAAAATAGAGCACATTCAAAATGCATCTCTTACATTTTCAAGATCTTTCTGCATAAAAACTTTCTTACAAAATGGTATGTGTGTTCATGCACTTACTGCATGTTCATCCACAGTTAGCAAAGGGAACTAGTTCCTTTTGCTATACATATTGTTTTGCTTCAGCAGAGGGCAGAAGAGTACCTTCAGGGTAAAGATTGTAATGAAAATCTGCATCTGAGCTAAAAAACAGTTCTGAATTAAAATATAAGTAATCATTTGAATTTCTCTTTTTGATTTTTTTACCTAATTTGGATTATTAATTTGAGAATAAAGACATGGAATATTATGCCATCAGTGAGATTTAATCTGAAAATTGCCTGCCAAAAAATGAATGTCACATTCACCACTAAACATTGTCATAAAATTCAGGAGAAGAGCAAGACCTGAGGGGAAAAAAATAAAAATAAATTAAAAATCACTTTTAGAAAGAAATTATGCCTTCACATCAGCAAATGGCAAATGGTGGTGATAGCCTTTGCAGGTTCTGAAGTTTGATTATTTACAGTGTTTCTTGAGGAACCTGGTAGTGATCATTTGTAATACAGCCCAGAAACTCTGTCATGGGATTTCTGTTTGGATTTTTTTCTACAGAATCACTAAGAGTTGAATAGGTAGTAGTTATAAAATCCCTCCCATGTGTTTTTCCCAGGTGCCTACTTCTATGTATACTTTGCAAGTAAACACAATTCCAACACTTAACTTTCTTTTTGCTTTTACCAGATATTTGCCTTGGTGTCCACAGTTATTAGCTCATCAAAGCTGTTAATCTTTTTATAGTTACAAAACAAAGACAAAAACAAGAAAGAAAAAAAACCTGACAAAAACATAGAAGAGGGAGTGCATAAGCACGGGACTGTAATCAGGTGGTATTTATTATTATGTGATCAAAACATTCTGAAAAATTGATTCTCCCTAAAGGGGAAGCACAGGATGTAGTATACAAGTATAGAGTTAAGTAAAAAGTCTGACATACATGAATCAATACCAATCTCCTTCTTTAGCACCTTGAATGACCTTAAAAGGGATACTTGAAAGAAAAAACTTTGAAGGAAATAATCTTGAAAAATAACCTTGAAAGAAAGACTACTTCTTTTCTTCTTTTTCTCTTTTTTTTTTTTTTTTTTTTTCCACTTCTAACCTCTGTGATCGAACTGATTCCCCTGTGAGCACATTGACCTAATTCAACTTTAGAAGAGCAGTAACGATGCAAATATCGTTAAATGAATTTGGAGCAGACTTCCTGACTAATCCAAGAGTAAATTTTTCACTGGACTGATTGCCCTCCTTGGAGAAAGTGAGAAATAGTCTCTCTTTCACTCAGTTTGTCCTTTTCTCTGTTATGTTATCTACAAAGATAAAGCATGAGTGTGTAATATTCAAGATCTGCTAAGTCATTTTCTGCAGAGCTAAAATTTATTTATTTATTTATTTTTAAATCTCTCAGAGTATCCCTCATTTTGCAAAGAGAAACAGAAATGTTACTTTTAGAATTTGATGTCTGTTTTGGTAGCTGCAATTTTCAAATAGTATTGTAACAAAGTTATTGCTATATGATTCATAGATACAATTCTTTATTACTTGCTAGAATGTAATTGTGGGGTAAATAACTACTCTTTGAATGTCTGGGGGTGGTATTGCTGTGGAGCTGAAAGCTCAAGAAAATGAATCACAGCTATGGTTTTAGCATCAACATTTTATTTTTTTTATTTTTAAAACTTCATCAGTAACTTGCAATACAGAGATTCCCACTTTTACAGGAGCATCAGGGATTCTTGAAATATTATCTCAGAGAAAGGATATCAAAAAGCCCCAGAAGTTATTAAATTCTGGCACAGTCTGAAGTACTAGAATCTAGCACAGGCAAAATCCTGTGTCAAAAAAAAAAAAAAAAAATAGTGGGGAAAACACAGGGACATGTCTTGCCTCACAGGAAGCAGTGGGATCTCTGACTTGTTTTTAGCTAACATATGGTAGAAAGGTGTTTAAATCTTCTAATAAATCCCCTTCTCTTTTTCTGGTGTTCTCAAGAGTTTAGGAAGAGATGCCCAGGCCTCCAGATGAGGTGAAAGGAAGAAATCTTCTATAATGCCATTTCATTTAATCAGTCCAGAAAAGCAAATCTATATCATCACCTCTATTTGAAAGCCAAGGTTTTCCTGGCTGGGATATTTGGGATCTTTGTATAGAAAGGTTCTCCAGAGTTCAAGATGAATACAAGGAAGACTGAGCTATCTCAGTCTAGTTCTTCATGCACTCTACCACTCCAGATGCCCTTTAGTATACCCTCTCATTCATCATCTATCCTGTTCATGTAAACCATGATCTTACTATCAAAGCCTCCAGCCTCTTCCACTAATCCCTGTTGCAGGCTCTTCATTCCCAACCTGTACTTTCTACAAGAGTTCTCCAAGAAAAAAACTATCCAAATATCACAAATAATTTTGTGTTTGAATCTCTTGATCTTAAGTTCAAGATTTTTTTAAAAAGGTCTTAAATCATCCTTTCAATTAATCAGTGCCAACCAATTAAAGTTATCTTCCAGTTTAATCACCCAGATAGAAGTACCATACTCTGCAATGACATATATGTGACTAATTCTTTTAAATTGCATGTGCAAGGCTAATTTTCTCCCACATAACTCTCACCCCTGACAAAAGCAGAAGGCACCAACATGCCTATAAGTTAGACGGAACCTCTGATAGGAAGGGTTCAATTTAGTGGTACGTCCTTTTAAGACAACAAGCTATTGAGCAACCGACTGCCTTCTGAGCTTCTTTTCACCCTTTCTGTACATCACTTTGGTGAATGTGTATGTCCTGCTGTAGTGAGTTTATGTGGCAAGGTTTTGTTAGCAGGGGGGCATAGGGGTGGCTTCTGTGAGAAGGATCTAGAAGTTGCCCTGTTTGGTAAGGGCCCCACTGCTGACCAGAACTGAGCCAAAAAGTGATGTTGTTTTGCACCTCTGTGAGAGCAGATTTAAGACAGGGAAAAAAAAAAAAAAGCTGCACCACACAGCAGCTGGGAGAGTGAGAGGAGTGAAAAACAGCCTTGCAGGTGCCAAGGTCAGTGAAGATGGAGGGGGAGAGGTGCTCCAGGTGCCAGAGCAGAAGTCCCCTGTGGCCTGTGGTGAGGACCATGGTGAAGCAGGCTGTCCTCCTGCAGCCCATGGAGTACCACGGTGGAGTAGGTGGACCTGCACTGATGGAGACTGTGGACTGTGGAAGACCCCTGCTGGAGCAGATTCTGGGCTGGACCTGCAGCCCATGGAGAGGAGACCATGAAGGAGCAGGTGACCTGGCAGGAGCTGTTGCCTGTGGGGGATCTGGGTCGGAGCAGTTTGCTCCTGAGGGATGGACCCCGTGGTACGGACCCATATCTGGAGCAGTTCTTGAAGAGCTGCTGCCTGTGGGAAGCCCACGCCAGATCAGTTCGGCAAGGGCTGCATCCCGTGGGAGGGACCCCACAGCACAGGGGACGAGAGTGACTGTGAAGGAGTGCTGGAGAAGAAGCGCTATAGACTGACCATAACCCCCATTCCCCCATTCCTCTGCACCACTCGGGGGAAGGAGGTGGAAGAAGGTGGATGGGGGGGAAGGTGCTTTTGGTTTCTTTCCTTCTCTAGCTTGTTAGTAATAGGCAATAAATCTTACTGTCTCCCTATGCTGAGTCTGTTTTGCCCGTCATGATAATTACTGCATGATCTCCTCATCCTTATCTCAGCCCTTGAGCCCTTTTCATCGTATTTTCTCCCTGCTCCACTTTGAGGAGGGGGAGTGAGAGAGCAGTTGTGGTGGAGTTTGGCCGCCCACCCCAGTAAAACCACCACAACTGTTCTAGAGATAAAAGCCTTTCATGAATAGCAATTACAAGTTGGTGCCCTGAAGGTAATAGGCATAGTGCACTAGCTGTAGAAAATAGAAGTAATTGAGTTTAGTGGTGGTACCATTAGAATACAGGTTGGGTTCCTAGAACACTACAAGTTCTGAAAGAACCTGTTGGGTTTATGAATTTTTTGGGTGCAATTTGGGGAAATTTAAGGCTTCAGAAATCTAAATTGGGATCACATAAAATCCCAGTGAGGAAAGCAGTTTCATGGAAATTTCTATGGAAATGAAGATTCTAAAGAATACAAAGGAGAAATCTTTTAAGGAGAAAGACCTTATCATATAAAGCTATGCTCTAATTTTCATTGCAAGTGTGTATGATTCTTGAAATCTCTTCTGGATAGCTAACAAAAACTAGACATGGTAAAGACACAATATCTCATTGAGTATCAATGTTTGGGATCATCAAATAGTTGATGTTTTCAGTCAGAAAACAAAATCTGATGATTTATATCTTTTTATGTAATTTTGCAGTATCTATTAATTTTTCTTTGAGTTATGATTTTTTTTTCTGATATAATAAAACATGAAACATTGAAAAACAAGTTGCAAGTAGATATCAGGCAGCAGAGGTATTTGGGGAAATTAAAAAAAAAGCATATGTATGTTTATGTATGGGTATTTTATGTATATTTGTGTAAAAGAGAGAGCAGAAATAGAGCTCTGTTTCTTTGTTACAATCTTCTGTCTAACTGTATAAGCAATTCTCTGAGGAGGTTTCTATATGAAAAGTTTGTTTCTGGTTTTGTTATGTTGCTGCAGTAGGAGAGGTAGTAATCTAGCAGAAATCGACTAATGTCCAGAATTAGCAGACAATATTTTTTACATTTTAACACTCCTATGGGGTCAATTAATGTCTTATTTTAGAATGAGTGTACTGGTTAATGACAGTCTTTTAACATTAGCATTAACACTGCTGTCCTAAACCACTGCCATTAGCCTGCAATGCAGCACATTGTTGACAGCTATAACAAAGCATCACATCCTGCTGCCTTGGAAGCTCAGGATTCTGAAATGCTCTCTGCTGATGTATAGTTAAGCAAATACTATTTCCTCTTAATGTTGCTACTCACTTAAAACAATAAGAACAATCAGTTGGACATGTGGAATTGATTTTCTGTGAAATCTGCTTACCTGTCAAATATTTGAAGCTATCTGTATTTAATTGGAGTCTATGATCCATGAATGTGTGAAAAAGTAAATGATTTCTGTGATAGCAAATATGGTTAGATGACGTTGCTACATCCTTACCTCATTTCAACTGCTGTTTACTGCACTGTATATATGAAGTGTATAATATTTGCTGTATACCTACTGATTTTCTGCTCCAAATTAATGTAATCTGCAGATCTGCAGTGCAGTCATATTATGAATCCAATTCAACTGATGGGTATTCCAAGAGAACATTAAATATTATGGAATATGATTTAATTGTTTTGTCATAGTTGTTCCTTTGTTTTAGTAAGAATTTATTTCTCTTCATTTATGTTTGACTTACTATTTTTTAATTTTTCCTCCTCTCAGCAAAATCTGATAGTAAATCTATGATCCAAAGCCTTTCCCTTGACTGGCCTGGATGGAAGAAAGCTAGAAATTTGTAGGTAATGAGCTGACTGGCTTGTTTTCTGTCCATTGTTATCAATATGAAATAAAATAATTGATAACAACTTTATGAAATGTTTAATATGCTGGTTTGAGCAGCATATCCTACAAACAAGGAACAGAATTAACAGCACCTGTGAAGAGAATATGAGTTTTTTTTTTTTGCAGTGAGCCCATGAATTGCTTACAATAAACAAGGACTTTCAGTGTTAATGTTAATTATAGAAATTTAACACCTGAATAAAACACCTGGCATCACAGAATTTCATTTCTGAAATTCGGTTTTATTATTAAACACAGTTTCCTTAATATATTAATTCATACTGTAAAAATAAACAAAATAAACAAAAAATGCATCCAATTTCAAAACTGCTTGCATCTGACAGCATGTATTTTTAAGTATCACAAAAAAACTTCTAAAAGCAAGTGATTTGTGCTACTTCTAACTAAACAAATGATAATAATAATAATTAAAAAAAAAAAAGATGTTACTATGCATGACTTCTCACAGACAAACTTTCTTAAATGTTCAAATGTTCTCATAAATAAAGGTATGATAGTCTGAATGGATTGGAGAGTAATCCAAACACTAAAACATTCAATTTAGAGAGGAGGACAGAATTGAAATACACACTAATATATTGACTCATCATCACAGATAAGACAGAGCTTAGCTCTTAAGCTAATTGTCAATAACCCTTATATTAAGAATAAAAAGAAATGGTAATGATTTTAACTCCCTTTTCAGAAAACTTTCAGCCATGTTGGAACATATCCATAGGATTTTTTTTTTTTTTTTTGCAAAGAAAGTACATTTAACACCAAGCAGTGCTACAGGTTGGGAGATTAGTGGTTGGAGAGCTTCTTCACAGTGAAGGACCTGGGAGTGTTGGTTGATAGTTAGCTGAATATGAGCCAGCAGTGTGCTCAGGTGGCCAAGAAGGCCAACAGCATCCTGGCTTGCATAAGAAACAATGTGGCCAGCAGAGCTAGGGAAGTGATTGTCCCCCTGTACTTGGCTCTGGTGAGGCTGCACCTCGAATACTGTGTTCAGTTTTGGGCCCCTCACTACAGGAAGGACATCAAGGTGCTTGAGCGTGTCCAGAGAAGGCCAACGAAGCTGGTGAAGGGTCTGGAGAATAAGTCTTACAAGGAGCGGCGTAGGGAGCTGGAGTTGTATACCTGGAGAAGAGGAGGCTCAGGGGTGACCTTATCACTCTCTATAGGTACCTTAATGGAGGATGTAGCGAGGTGGGGATTGGTCTATTTTTCCACATGCCCAGTGATAGGACAAGGGGGAATGGGTTAAAGTTGCACCAGGGGAGGTTTAGGGTGGATATTAGGAAAAACTTCTTTACTCAAAGGGTTGTTAGGCATTGGAATGGGCTGCCCAGGGAAGTGTTTGAGTCACCATCCCTGGAGGTATTTAAAAGACATGTAGATGTAGAGCTTAGTGATATGGTTTAGTGGAGGACTTGTTAGTGTTAGGTCAGAGGTTGGACTAGGTGATCTTGGAGGTCTCTTCCAACCTAGATGATTCTGTGTGGTTCTGTGATTCTCTGATTCTGCAATCTGAACAAAAGGAGCTGACCTCTTCAGTCAAGGCTAGCAGATTTTGAAAGGACTTGGGAATCATTCCATGAAGTTTGACACACTGAGGTAAGCAGATGATTAGTGGAATGTTAACAAACTTGGGAGAAATGAGAACTGAGGAGAATCATTGCTAAATGCATGATATAGAATATGTGTTTGAAAATATACAAACAATGTTTTTCAACTGCTTGGCCATTTTACCAGTTTAACTGTTTCTTCCTTGTTTTCTTATGTTAGCTGTCAGACATATATATATAAGTTTTTTTCCTAAGACAGATTAGTTTGCATAATAATATTTTATATCTAGAATATATTTTACATTGCAGTTATAGTAAATAAAGCTTAATAATTTTTATGGATCCAAATTTATTAATTGCAAATATTGCAAAAATTCAGAATAAAACAGAAAATTGCAAGCACGTAAGATGTAATGTATTCAGTTGTAAAAAATCACTTATGAAACTAACATTTTTTTTATTATTATTTTTTGGTAGTTCTTAATTTTCCCAGTTTTAATAAACCACATCTTCATAGTAATAACTGGCAGCTGTTCAGAAGATGTTGCTGTCAAGTAGAATAGTAAGAAAAATCTAACTTCTCTTCATAAACAGTGACAAAAGCTTGACACTTTAATTTTTCAGTCTCTGAACTGTCCTTTTCCCATAGCAGTTTTGGGGATTCCCCTCCTTCCATCCTAAAGCTCTTAAAGCTAGTTGTTTTTATTAATAAATCAAAAGTGAGGTAGGTGTAAACTAGATAAATCTAAGAAATCTCTTATAGTATGAAACTATAAGAACTAGAAGAAACTATGACTACGAAACAGGTATTGAATCTAATATTAACTTTATAAACAATATATTTACTTCATTAGTGATGACTTGTTTATTTGAAAAGCTTTCTTTAAGAGAGATTTATTGCAGGGAATTTTTATTCTATTTTTAAGTTGAGGAAGATAAGAAAGCCAAGCAAACCTAATGGAAATATATTTTGATATTTCAGAGTCTGCCGAAGAATATAGTTCGAAATGAATGAGTCAAAAAATTTGTGGATGTATAAAATGAGCTGGTTTCATATCACCAATCCTGCATGACAGTCTGGTAAATTCAGCATCCCTGTAAGTGTCTTTTCAAAACAAAAATCTTGTATTTCAAAAGGTCTTACTCCAACTAAATAGCTCTTTGCTTTTTCAGTCATAAATGATCAATGACTGTCACTGTTCTTCTGAAAGCTCTGCATTTGAACATAAAGTAATCACAGTGCTTTATAAGAAACTAACTATAAGGATACTGTTGCATGTAGGAAGCAAAAGGAAGGATCTTCTCTAAAGAAAGGCTAGAGAATGACTGAAGTTTGAAGACATAAATGAGGGTTCTTTTTGAAAACTCAAGGGAGATTAAAATTCAGACTTAAGAATCCTGATTGTACAAGCTATTACTGTATGGTTACCCACTGTGAATGTGTCTTCTCAATAAGTGGAATGTGTGACTTCTCATTGAGTTTCCACTCCTTTCTAATAGTCTTCAAGTTTGCTTAGGTTCATTTGTGGGAACACTGTATGAATGTTATGTTTTATGAGATAATTTCAAAATTTATTTTAAGGTTTGTGTGGGTCTTTAAGTATTTTTGTTGTTGTTGCAGTATGGTTGACTGAAGAAAACCTACTTTCTGAATCCTGGAATTTACATATTCATGCCATCCTTATGTTGATATGAAGAGCTGTTATTGGGAGGTTTTCACCACATGAAGGATTGTTATGAGTTATGTGGCTATATTAGTGGAAAACTAGTTTTCTGCATATTGTGAGTATTTTTATTGGGGTGATTTTAACCTCTAAGGTCACTAATCAGAGTATTCTGTAAATTGTATTCATGCTTGCTTGGTATTAAAGGATTAACAACCACAATAACAACAACAAAAAAGACAAAAACAACAATAACAAAAACATTGTTATTCTCTTAAGAGGCTGATTTATTCACGTGAAAGAGAGGTAATTACAGCGGTAAGCATGCTTTTGGTTTATAGACATAATCTGAATGCTCAAACTAGGAGAAAGGACTTTAGCTTTGAATCAACCTGGTACATGACTGTTTCCATACCTTCCATTAATAAATTCCATACTTTTTCAGGGTTCAAAAAGAGGCTTGTGAATTTCCTTCTTTAATAGAGGAATCCAGTAGAATATTAGAAAACCAATGAAGAATTACTTGAAAAACTCTTGAATGTAAATGAAAAACAGAACAATAATGTATTTGTTTATAAAAGAAATCTTGCATATGTCTATAAAATTTGAAAAGAGCTAGTAAAAGGCAGAAACTAGTAAAGAAGCTAAAACAACACTGGAGACATGATAAAATCCAGAAGCAGGTGAATGAATAGGGGGCTGATTGGTTTTGAAATGAGAAGCTCAGATGACATGGTTAGAAATTACAAGGTATATAAAATGTATTGCGGCTTTATGTAGGCTGAAGATAAACATGGTTAAAGCATGGGGGAAGGAATTTTAAAAGAAATGCTAAGATTTAGCTTACTTTGTTCTATTGTAAAAATATACAATAACTATTTTCAAGTACAATTGTATGGCCAGGAAGAACTAAAGCTTTCCTCTCTTATGACATTGTTCTACAAAATATGGGAAATAGATTTTTTTTTTTTTACTTCAAATAGGTCCAATTTCTATTTTTTTTCTTTTCAAAAATATAAAGACAAAGGGCACTGCTGATGTTATTAAATGTATTACATTCATTTTATAGACATTCTGCTTAACTTTGGGAACTTTCTGATTGTTTATATTAAATGCATAAAAATACAAGTTTGAAGCTTGGAAATATCAACATCAATGTTTGTAGACTGAAACAGGAATAGCTGGTGTGTTTTAAAACCCACTTCCCAAGAAGCTATTTGTTTCTGATAATATAGAGAGAACTTTAAATTACAGCTATTTTTGGTGTGTCTGTCAGTAGGATTAGGAAAATACCTTACTTTTAATAAAAATAATATTGTAGTTAATCATTATAATACTGAACAAAATTTACTGGGGAAACAACAACAAAAAAATATTGTTCCTAAACATTCTCTTTTTCTTGCTTTGGCTGGCTGACTGACTGTCAGAGTAAAAGGATACCTGTATGGAAATATGGTAAACCTAAAACCAGAAGACAATTTAAGTGATTAAAACCAGAAGACAATTTAAGTGATTGTTCTATTATGATGAAGGTGTAGATTTAATTAAAGGAATTTATAAACCAATCTAAATTTATTCTGGTGACAAAGTTGTATTAAAATAGCAAGAACGGTATTTCAAATGAATCTGTTTCTGGTTAATATTTTTACTAGTAAATAGTGGAATGAAAATATTAAATAGTAAATTGGTGGACTATTTTCTGGGGAGGGAAGGAGAGTTCTGACCACTGATGCTGACAGTGTGAGAGTTAAACAGATTTTGAAAAGTTGATGGGCTATCCTGTAGATGGTGTTCAAGCATGTATATAAAAGCATATAAATGTGTATGCATTAAATAAATATAAAAAGAGAAAAGAAAACCATGCAAAATCAGGACTGAAAACATTTGTTTAGGTAGCTGTTCTTCAATAAAGTATTTGGAGCTTTTCAATTGATTTGTGTGGTCTTAGCTCTAAGCTATGCTTCTTTAAGGAGAGGAATTGTAGTAGAGGAAACTGGGAGGAGCTGGAGCTTCTTCTTTCCCTGAGCACCTGAACACCTGAACACTCTGGAGGGTTCCAGAGATTGCAGGATCAGAAATGCAAACCTGCCTGGCAAAGACTCAGTGGCTAGGAGGCTACTATTCATTTATATATATATGATTTATATATATATGCTTTTAAATATATATTCTCTCTGATCTAGCCACTTCAGAAAGTTTTCTAATGTTTTCTCTAGTTAGTAAGTTCAACTCTAATAAATCTGTATTTTTAATTTGCCCTTTTAAAAGTTATTGTTAAAAGACTGAGTTTTCACTAAAAAGAAAAGTTCTTTTACTTTGAAATTTTATGAAATTTTACCTAAATAGAACACTAATTTGGAAATTTGGTTCAACTTTCTTGTTGCTTAATGTGTTTTCTTAATTTGGGGGATAGAGAATCTTACTTTTTGTTTTGCTTTTCAGCAAAATTTAGCATAATTTATCCCTGGTCCATGCTTAGTACCAAAAAGTGCTATACTGATTTTCTTTCAAAAGCACTATTATTTTGCCCTCATCATCCCACGTCTTCTGCACCTCTTATTTAGCTGAAGTTTTTTTTTTTTTTTTTTTTCAATTTATTTTCTTATTTTCTCCCTCTTGATACTGTACCTCACCTGCTCTATTGCACCTATTGTTTGACTATTTCCATTGCAACAGTGTGGTCCTTTGCAATGCTTCAATTGTCATCTTCCACTCAGCTGGCAGCCAGGCAATTTTTGTGATGGTGATACTTGCAAACATTTGTATGAAATTGGAGTGAATATTATTTGGTATGGGATCATGTCAACAACCCTTTTATTTGTCATATGCATAAGCAGCTTTGTATTCCCACAATTATTTAGAGGATTTTTTCCTTTACATATATCCTTATTTGCATATCTGCGGTTAAAACACCAACGAGAGAGGGAATATTATCTGTCTAATCTCAATAAACATATATACTCAGAAAGAACATAAGTAAATTTTAGGCTGAAAACTCTGTAAAACTGATGAAGAGAGGTAAAATTAGAGAGTCATGTTCACAAAAAAATAGAGATACAACTTAAAGTGCTGAAATACATATAATGGCTTAACATTGAAGTTGAGAGAACAATTTAGATTATCCAATTGCTTATTATTTCTGAACTCTCAAGCAGTTCACACTTGTAATGAGAAATATTTTGACTGTTAATACATATTCACTTCAGAAGTCCTTTGGCATCTGATGTATATGAATGATAAAACTTGGAGTCACGGAGTCTATCCCCTCAGTCACGGGAAATCATGAATTGCTACCCTGCACACTTCTGTGCACTGTATTACTTTATAACGTGCTTTTTATTACCTTATAAATCCAGGTTACAGATCAATTCCCAACAAGCTATACTGAAGTCAAAACCAACCTTGAAAAATACAATATACCTCAGGACAATACTAAGATAATGTTTTAATTTCTAACTGCAGTAGCTCTGCCATTTTTATCTAATCCTTTTTATAATTTATCAAATTCAATCTCTTTCTCAAGCTAAAGGCAAAAAAAAAAAAAAAAAGGCAAACTGAAAAAATTGTTAATCTTGCAGACAATAGTATTTTATTAATCATTTACAGGAAGACCATTTGAAATTATTCAAACTCTAATTGTAAAAGTAATCCCAAGTAGAAACATGGAGGTTCTGCTGAACAACACATTGAGAAAATGTCAGTGCACCTCTTTAGTAAAGAAATCTTTCATATGAGAACAATAGATGTTTTTAAATAGGTTACCCCACAGGACTTGTAGAATCTCCCTCACAGGAATTATTCAAGACTTGGATTGACAGGGACCTGGAAAACCTAATCTGAGGCCCTGCTTTCAAAACCAGGTTGGACAAGATGGCCTTCCAAAGTTCTGTTTAAATCTAGATTTATCAATGAATCTATTATTTTAAAAACAATAAAGGTATACAGCTTTTTCTTTTGAAAATATTAAAATCAAAATATAAAAGTCTAGTCTTTTCCTGGAAATATACATTTTCAATTTGCAATTAACTTCTGCAGTAACCAATCATCCACTTAAAGGTGCAAAGAACAAAGTATATCCTTTAGAATGTTTACCTGCTATTAAACACTTAATGCCATGTGAAAAGAGGTTTATCATTTCTTCTCAGGATGTTGCATCCTCTTAGTAATGAAATGTTTTCAATTAATTTACTGTCAAGTTTCACCAAAGGAAGCAAAAAACTAGGTGAGATACTCAGAAGGAAGCGATTTTGTTTACTACAGGTATGTATGTGAAGAGTATTATGATTGCTTACAACTTTTTTTGGATGGGAAGAAGGGAGAAGTTTGCTCCTTCTGACTTATAAACTTATCTTACAGGATATATTTGGGAGATAGAAGGCAGTACAGAAAGCATCCAGAGAGCTGATCATTACACATTTGTTTAGGAGGATGAGAGGTCTCACAGGGAATGTGTAATGGTCAGTACTGAAAAGCTCAACTAGTTCATTAGAGAGAAAAAACATACCAAAGATGAAGATTTTTAATAATGTTCTTTAGCAGCAACAAATTAAAAATGCAAATACAGAAACAATCTCATATTATTTTACCTACTGTACATTTTGAAATTGTCTTCATGGATCACTAGGTTATTTAATGGCCTTTCACCCCTGAGGCTACAATTCAATTTAAAACTGTGTAAACTTTGAGAAGTAACCTACACCAAATTATGTTTTGAATTTGTATTAAATTTGTATAACCTTGGAGATCTCCCTCTATGAGATCAACATACAAAATTAGACTAGACAACAAAATTTTCACACATGAGACCTTTTTGCCTTATTAATACAGATTATCCCCTTTAGTAAATAAAGAATTGGTCCCAATATAACATGAGAAATACCCCATACAATTGCCCTGCAAAGAATACTGGAGAAAAGGGATAGGAGGTGTGAACTCTGTTTTGTTAATTAAGTCTACCTGAAAAGTCTTATTCCACAACACTGTTTGGAAGACAAATGAAATTAGTTTCTTTTGTTGTTTAGTAGGATTCTTCTATATGTATAAGATGAGGTGGGGAAGCAAAACTCTGTTAACAGCTTTCATCAAAACAGTTTTCAAATCCACCATATTTTTCTCAGATTGTTTGCTCATTTGACAGATGGATCGTTTCCTTAACAACACATCTTTCTTTGACAGTGATCTACCTGAAAACCGTATTTCTTTATCTAAGGTGGGAGCTTTAAAATGAAAAATAATCACATACACATGGACATACACCCCACTCTATGTACTTTGTGGTAGGAGTATGTTCTTTATTCTAGTTCAATTGTGCTTGTTTACTGTGCCTTTTGTTGCTATCTCTCTTCTGCAACCTTGCATGTAGGTCACTGAGGGCAGCCCTATGCTAAAATAGTTTTTGCTTCTGGGAACACAATGACGAGGGCTCCCTCATTATGGTTTTATACCATCAGGATTCAGTATGAGATTCAATGCATCATCTCTATGTCACATCATATTACTACACAGAACCTCAGCGGAGCTCATAAATATGCTCTTTCAGATAAATATTGCTCTTGGCAGCAATCCCACTCCTTAGTGGAGAGTTGCCCTAAACATAGATCCTTCTTTTGATTTTCCATACCATTTAGATATTGCTCCTATAGGTTTGCTCCTATAAGCAAAATGAGATCAGATGAGTAACACCTGAAGAAAATGCCCAATGGTACAAATAAAGCAATAATCCCAACTGGTCCCAGCACAAGAAGGATAGTGAATGCCCCATACAGGATCTGTGAGAAAACATGAATAGATCTTACTCCAGAATTCTCAATACGACATGATCTTTACAAATAGTACAAAATTTACTGATGGTAGTTGTTACCAATGCATTGTGATTGATAAGTTCTTTGTCCTAGATAGTAACTGTTAGAGGTTTTTGTTTGTTTCCTGATGGTTGTCACAAAGCTACCTAACTTCCTTAACAAAACTATAAATACATAATAAAAATTGTAAAATCAAATAAAAACAGCAAAACTGTTATTCACTACTGCATGATTCTTTCCTATAGTCCCAATCACATATCCAGAAGAGAATTGTAAAGCATAGCAAATGATAGAAACATGCAGAAGGAGATGATCTTGAACAAAAGAGATGAGTAAGCTGGAGCAGAAGTCACAGAAACAGGAAAAAACATACCAGGCTACAACATTAGCAGGTTTTCTGTTGCATTAAAAAAAGTACAGTCTATATGAATCAACTTCAAAGACTACTAAGACTACTTCTTACCCTTCGTTTTGAGGAGTCTTTTTTTTTTTTTTTTTTTTTTCCCAGCTGGATACCTTCATTAATTATTTTTCCACACTATGTCCACAAAACTTACCACTGTTTAATAGTTCTTTCTTTGTTGTTACTCAGGCTTTCTGAGGCTGTGAAAGCAAAAACCATTGACTACAGATATTAAGTATATCATTTGCAGTTCTTTCCAAATTAGAGAGAAGTGCTTTCACAAGTGTTTTCAAAACTAGGTTTTCTCACAGGTAAGCTGTGAGTGCCTGGGTATTTTTCAGATCTAAAATATAACTTTGATTTGTAAGGTGGCCATTTCCATTTGTTATTTCTCCCACAGCACAGACAAACAAACAAACAGACAAACAAACAAAACACAAACAAACAAACTAGCAGGAATACAAAGGGCATAAAGGCATCAAACCAATCAACCAAATAAGGTAAAGGTACAGATGGTGTTATCTGAATCTAAGGCTCTCCTTCATCCCTCCAAAAGAGCAAAATTGCAGGTGGACACCAGAGTGACAAAGACTAGAATATTTTCTCTAGGCTGTGGGCAATCTGATCTCTTAATCCAGCTGCTATTGATATATTATGCTAATTACTTATGTAAATTATTTCATGGTTATATTTACTTTGTGACTTTTATTCTGAGCTTTGGCTTTCAGTATGACAAGATAATCACAAATTTAAAGGTCACTTCTTATTTAAAGGGCTTTGATCATGAAAATCTCAAGCAACAGGAATTTTCTGATCACATATGTAGAAGTTCTTTGGCAACTCCAATCTGTGGTTATAATGCATATATGACATTCATCTTGTATACTCTCATTGCCTTTTATTGAAAAGTGTAATTTAAATACTTTAAAATTTTGAAGCATAATTCATGGAGTACTTTCAGCAAATGTGATTTTCATTGCCCCATTTTCTATGCAGAAACTAAAGACTTGAATATTAACACCAGCAAAGTAATGGCAAAGATGGCTGTGATGGGAAATCTTATTAGTAAACAAGAGCTGCATCTGAAAAATATTGTCATTAAAAGCTATGTAGTAGTTAATTGAGTCTGATATGAAATTTAGTGCTGGAAAGTTAATGACTAATGCAACTATTTCACAGAGCTTGGTTACTGCAGGCTCTATAATGATCTCCTTTGCTTCATAGCAACAATGAAATTAACCTCTCTTTTGTCCTGCAGGTGTTGTGTTCTGATAATGCATATCCTTTACAAGTATGAGCAAATTATTTGCTTTGCATACAAATTGAGCATAAGCTGAATCCATATGGAAAAGGAAATGAACACTTCATATATTTTTGAGCTAAAGAATACAGACTCAAGAGTAAGTCAAAATTCAGTATATGTTGTCATCTTGGGTGACTTAAAATAACAGAACTGGTAGGAATTTAGAGGATTATTCTTTTTTTCTGGATTTCTATGTATATTATTCTACTGTTTTAAAACTTTACTGGACATAAACCTGCCTGCTCCTCCCTCATTTCAGCCTATGAGGCAAATCTGAAAAGACACCCAGTATTTTAATTAGGGTGGTGTAGAAAGCAGGATTGGAAGGGCAAAAGGAACATTGTTAGTTTTTGATGATCAGGGTATCTACTGGAGTAAAGTGGGCATGGTGCATTTATAATTCAGAGTAGAGCACCCCTAAAGGAGATGCAGATACTCCAGGCATGGTGTCAGACTTCTTGCTGTCTGTAAAGTAACTAAAAATAAAGTTAATAATCAGAAAAAAAAAATAGGAAAACACAATAAGAGTAGTTGCAATGAAGCAATAGCTAATAAAAAACAGCGTGAGTTGAAAGAGTAAGGTAAACACCTGCTTTATTCAAATAAAAGATTCTTTTTTGGTCCATACTATTAATCAAACTGCTTGTTGAAGTCTTATTTATTGGCAGCATTACCAAGAAAGATATTTACAACAGAGATGGAGATTTAATTACGGCTTCGTTATGAGTATGAGAGGTCCCCTACTCATTTTTATTTTTATTTTTATTTTTATTATTATTTTTATTTTTATTTCAAATTTCCAGGATTCTAAAACAATTTGACAGTTTAACAAATTAATTTATAGATTTTAATATACTGCTGTAGTACTGTTACTAACATAGACTATTTTGACTAGCTTCTTCTTCTGGTATGAAGAAAAGTCATGAGGACAAGGTGGAAAGAGCTTACTACCATCTCAGTGACAATGTTGATTCTGCAGCTAACAAACCACAGCTATCATTGAGACCATGCAGACTGATTTTGTTTGCACAATCAGAAACTATATCCAGAAGTCAAAGGAATGTAACAACAATAATTTTTCAGATACCAACATGCCTGATTTATAACTGCAAGTTCAGTTTAAGAGCCCAGTTTCTGCACATGCCATAAAAGTTATGAATAAACTTGGGCATAAACAAATATATATATATATATTTTTGATGGGAGGTAATTACCCAGAAATGACATTTTCAAAGACTAGCTTAGAGTCAGAAAATGAGTGGGAAACCATTCCTTTGTATAAACCACCAGTTTAATAGCATGATACTGTATATTTCTATATGTCAGAGTAACTGATATATGAATGAAGAGGAAATTAGATGCTGGGTTAAGAAGCAAGAGATAATGGGACTCTCAGTTAACTTTTTCTTGTTCTGAATACTGCTTTTCTGTTGTTGTTGTTTTGTTGTTCTTTTTTTTTTTTTTTTTCCTGTTCAAGAAATTTAGTGGAAAAAAAGCTCTTAAAGAAAAATATCACTTGTGGAAAAAGTGTTTGCTTTTATTTTAATTTCCCAGTACGGAGAAAGTATTTGATAATAGACCTGGTGAGAATTTTACAGTCCTTAGAAAATTCTGAAAATTGGTGGAGGAAGGAACTGAAAAAAGGTAAAAGTCTGAAAATTCCTGGAAAGGAAAACACAGAAATATATTTATTTTACAATAATGTATTTATTTTTTACTGTAAAACTTCAATTTCTCTAAACATTCTTCAACATTCTCTAACTCTGAATTTAGAGAAATACCTCCCAGCTCTGATATATTGTTGAGCATGTAGGATACTGAAACCTTGAGATGTATGGTTTAGTGCATACCATTTAGGCATCTCGTTGTACCTATTTGTCAAAAACAGGGATCTTACCATAAAAACTGACAAAGAAAAATATCAGTAAAACTCACAGCAAATTTGAGAGTACCTCAAAATTTTCAGTTATTGTATGATAAGTCTGTTTGTATAAAGAGAAAGAGTAAAACGTATTGATAATATGTGTACCAAGGAGTTGGACAATGAAAGGGAAAAAAGGGAAAATTCATAAGGTAAGTGTCCATAACTTATTTTAACAATTCATAGGCTAACTTCAACATCTAAAAGTATTTCAATATCTAATAACAAAGAATTATGGGAAGCATCATCTCAGACTTCTGGTCACAGTTTCTTTTAGTAAACATCAGAAACACAACTGTCTCCTCTTTTGGTTATGACCAAAAGCTATTGTATCATAGAATCAAAGAGTATTTAAGGTTGGAAGGGACATCTAGATAGAGGCTATCTTGTCTAATCCCTCTGCTCAAAGTAAAAGTAACCAGAACAGGTTACTCAGGAATGTGTCCAGTTGGGCTCTGCCTGTCTCCAAGGATGGAGATTCCACAAACTCTCTGTGCAACATTCAATGTTGTTCAGTGTTCAATCATCTTACAGTGATCACAACTGTTCCTGTTTAAATGACATTCACTATATTTCAGTTTATGACCACTGTCTCGTTTCTTTTCAGTAAACACCACTAGGAATAATCTGTCTCTTTCTTCCTTATTCCCTCCCAGTGGGTACTTACACACCTTGATAAGATACCCCCTGACTATTCTCTTCCCATGCTAAAAAGTCCAAGCTCTCTCAGCTTCTCCTAGTTTTTGGGTGCCCCAAGCCTTTATTTATATTAGTGGTCATTTGCTGGACTCACTTGCATGTGTTTGTGTCTCTCATACTGGGGAACCCAGCACTAGACATAGTACTCCAGATGTATCTCAGCAGCAATGAGTAGAAGAGCAAGGATCACCTCCCATAACTTGTTTGCTGGTGATTCTCTTGATAATGCACTCCGGGGTGCTATTGGCCTTCTTTGCTGTATGGGTTCATTTCTGGCTCTTATTGCAGTTTAACTTGTGAGAATGAAAGGGGCAGATTTAGTTTTGTAATTTGTAAAAGTGGAGCCTGATCAAATGGTCTGATCTCGTTTTTGATTTTAAATTTATACATTGAAATCCTGACATTTAAAATGCATGTTTTATTTCTAGTTCTATTTTTGAAATTCCACAACCAGACTTAAGACACTCTATTACTATATTTTTTCCACCTAACAGTCATTTCCTTTTCAGCTATCTGGAACCTCACCAACTGAACTCTACTGTTTGTTGTTGTTGTTGTTGTTTGTATACTTTTTTTTTTTTTTTTTTTTTTGCCTTTAAATTTATCACTGTGCAGCTTAAGTTGTTAAGAGGACACAGTAGTCCAGTGACATATACACATACTGTATTACCCCATTCTTGTTCATACATCCAAGCATTCAAAGATAGCTCTGTTTGCTAAAAAGTTGTTAGCTGTCATTAATTACTTTAGCTTTCTTTAAATCTCTTAATTGAATCTTGCATCAGGATTTTTGCTATTTAATCTGCGAGAATGATCAGACTGAAAAATCTATAATTATTTGAGCCATTGTTTTTACTCTGTTAAACCAGATGTGCAATGACAGTTTCTTAACAGTCTTTGGTAACATTGAATATTAATGATCCAGAGACTTCATCAGTTTAGCCTTTTCCAATTATTGTTTGCAAATCATCTATACTTTCTGGTTTTAAATGTGCAACTTTATTAGTTGTTACCTAACATCCTGCTTAATAGATGATGGGAAGAAAAGTATTTTTCCTTCAATCATCACCTGATTACTTCCCAAACATAGAACATAATTTACAGAAACACTCATATTTTCTATGTTAGGAGTTTAATTATTTACATCAAATAGGAACACAAAAAACGTGACCAAATCTTCATTGACCCCTGAATTGTTAATATATATTTCAGGGCATTTCAAACAGACGACAAGGCAAGAATAGCACCTGTCAAAGGAATGAGGATGAATTTTACCCAAAAGGAGCAGGGAAGATCATAATGAGTTATAAGGAAATTTTGCGATCTCTAGGGAGGTAAGAGAGTTATTTCGGATATTAGCCTTAAAAAGTCAGTTTAGAGAGGTGTTAGATTTGATCATAGACAGGGACTTATTAATGACTGCTGTCTTCTCTTTACTTTCTGTATGGCATAGCATTCTGGAATGCGAAGCACAGCTTCTTGCACATGGATTGTGACAGTGACAGACAGGATGTCTCCTTCAGAGCCTTCCTCTCTTCTTCCCCCTCCTTTGAGGGAGGGAGGCTACAAAGGAACAGTGGTCATCGTGGCAGAGATAGCTGGCAGGGAAGGGTCAGGAGGCAGGCAACAATGTTGGGATGAACCAATATTTTCTATCCCACTTTCTGTTCTAGAGGAAGATGAGTCCTACAGACCAGATAAGGATTTCTGAACCTGTACTAAATATAAGACAGATGAAATAGACAATAAATTTTTTCTATAAGAACTACAATGTTAACTTTTCTAGCTACACCTATGAAGTTAAATCTAATCTCTCCAAAGAACAGGTAATTTGGAGTTGAAGGTGTAAAACAGAGAAAAGAAAACCTGGGCTTAATGGTCAGGGCTTAAATACAACAGAAACTGCATCCCATGGGATAAAAAACAAGCAGTAACATTGACAGCAATACTAGGCCTTGGGAAGTCATCTGCCAGCTGAGACTACCTAGTGATGTCTTAGCATTTGTAGAACTATAACTGTTTTACAGAAGGAGAAAATTTCTTTTGTCTGAGGAAATTTAGTACAAGGTTGAGTTCATAGGTAAGAATTAAGAAGGCCCTGATATACTGAACATGTCTCTGTATTTCAGGTGATCTTTTGTGCCATGTTCCCTGCAGATCACGTTTTAGTTCTACAAAAGGCAAAGTAAACTGTCTTACTGTCCTATTCCTCACTGCAAGACGATGCAGTCATAAATATATGCATATCCAACCGAGTGTCTTATTTAGATTATGCAGTTTTGTGAGCTGAAATTGTCTACAACAATCTGCACTTGTTACTTTCCCTGGTGAACAGGTTTTGGGACATTTTACAAAGGCATCAAAGAGACATTCAGTCCTAGGCTTACCCTGTAATGGATAACTGTATAACTTAAACAAAATGTATTTTTATTTGTTTGTTTGTTTTTCAAATGTACAATGAATGATGCAATTAGAATTAGGGATTTACTGAGTTACAAGTTGGAGCCCTGCAGTGTTACATTTGATTCAATCACGCACCTAAGATATAATAAAGAATAATTAGATAAAAAGGAAAAAGTAAAAACAAAACAAAACAAAAAAATATTCATTTTTGCTGCTGCGTTTCAGGTTTATATTTGAACCAAATGCAAGATATCTTGTGAGAGGATGATATTCTGTCCAGTCCTTTTTTTTTTTTTTTTTTTTTTTTTCCTTTTAATAGCTGTACCTATTAGCTAGAGATTCCTGATGATAATTAAACACTTGGAAATGTGTTGGAGCTATATTAGCGATTACTCCAGCAGTTTGAACAATAATTACATTTAAAATATAAACACAGTATATTAACTTGCTGGAAATAACTAATCTCTACAACTACTAAATTAATCACAGGATCGTTTAATGACTGATCATCAGAATCAATACCACTTTACTGATGAGAATCTATACATCAGTACTGAAGAAAGACATTTGTTATTTTAGCAGGCTTGTACAGGCTTTTCTTTCATCTCTCCTTCTACATCATTTGTACCTGACTGTTTTCAAGACCTCTGTCCTGCAGCAAATATTGCCAGCAATACTGAATACTTTCAATTAGTAGTTCTCTACTTCTCCGGTAGCTAAGCAACTGACCTGTGGTGAAGAATACATAATGATCTTCTGCATATCCACCTTAGAGTATCAGACAAAACATAGGCTTCAAAACATGGATTTGTTCACTCATATTGATGACTTTGGCTTAACATTCCATGAATTATGCAGATGTGTGTTTACTGCTGGTTTGTTGTAAATAAGTCAAAACCAGAAATAACAGTCTGTATTTCTGGTTGCTTTATGTATGTTGCTTTATGTTTCCATATTTGTTAGTAATTGTCATACAGTTATACAAGAAATATTCAGAATTCTGTAAAATCATGATAAATACAATAGTATGAAAATTTATAAGAGGTTAAGGATTTGATGTCAACAAAATAAAAACAATCCTATTTAAATATGCAAGGAAATGTTTTTGTTTGGTTTTGTTTTTACTATTGTGAGTAATATGGTCTTGTTAATAAAGCAGAGATTATGTAATGGAGAGCTGAGAGAAAAAAAAACAAAACAACACAGCAGCTGGCACACACTTAATCTACATTGAAGCTGCATGTTGTCATAGGGGTGGCAGCATGAAAAATATATCTGAAAAGACAACCTTATCCATTACAAAGTCTTCCATCAGAATAACGTCTGTACATCAGGGTTGGCCTGGAATTATTGTCATTATAAGAATCCCCCAAACCAGCAAAAGCCTGAAAAGTTATCTCCCTTCAGCTTTTTTTTTTTTTTTTTTTTTTTTTTTTGTCAGAAGACTATGCTTATTCTGATTTAGTGAAGTTTTCACACTTTCACAATCATAATCCCTTTATGTATCTTATGTATCCTGTTATGTATGACCTGTTGGACACTGCACAGTGTGGGGAGGACCAGTATGGTATCATATATGAAGCAAATTAAACATAGATAAAACTCTTTAAACACACTTCCCAATAAACTCAAAAGGAATAAACAACTAACAGCGTAAAACATAACATTTTTAGATAACGGATTTACATTACAATGATCTGAATAGTTCAGATAGGAAACATGAGGACATTTTGACCATCAGACATAATCCCTCTGCAAACACACACAGGTTAAAGGTGAACCTAACTGTCAAGTATAAGTCTTTGGTTTAGCAGTAGATTTTGCACAGCGCCAGTTTAAAGAGTGTTTGGATTAAAGTGTAGTTCAGCCCATTCTCTACCATAAAGAACACATACCAATCACTGAAATGATTGGGTAGTGTCTCTTAGATGCTTGTATCTGAATAGTGAAAAGTACGTTTTGTACACAGTACTTCAACAGCTCTCCTTTTTCAGTTAAAGTCCCCAGAGAATTTTTAGGCATTGTACTCTGCTGTAAATTTAATTTTAAAGGAAGAGAAACTGTGTGCAGCTAGAAAGACTGAAGAAACTAACATTTACCTATTGGAAGTCTACTATGGATATCTGTAATAGTTCTTGGTTTATATCAGAAGAATTTACATTTCACTTTTTTTTTTTTTTTTTTTTTTTTAATAAAAAATTTTCTTTTATTTTTTTTTTTTTTTTTTTTTTTTTAATTCACAATTATCCTTCTAGTCTTTGAAATGTCCTACCAGTGATAGCAAGAACCTAAGCTGTGACAGGGGAGGTTTGGGCTGGATATCAGGAAGAGGTTCTTCACTGAGAGGGTTGTCGCACACTGGAACAGGTTCCCCAGGGATGTAGTCACGGCACCAAGCCTGTCAGAGTCTAAGAAGCATTTGGACTGTGTACTTAGTCATAAGGTCTGAATTTCTGGGTAGATCTGTGTGGTGCGAGGAGTTGGACTCGATGATCCTCATAGGTCCCTTCCAACTCGGGATATTTATGATTCGATGATTCTATGGTTTGATTGCCTTCACTGAAACCAACATCACAACCATAAAGCCTTTTGCTATATGTCACAACTGCAGTTTCCTAATGGAAGTGTGACATAACTTTTTTTGACTCTTCAAAGTCAATACGTACACAGATGTCCTTATGTAAATTAGCTTTGTCTAAATTTATAAAAATATTACATATATCGAAATTATTTAAAAGAGGTTATTAATAACATCATCTTTTACAAATAAAAGATATTCAGCCCAATAGGTAGTCCAAAATTCCTGGCAAATCAATAATGTTTAAAACCTTCATATAAAAGAGAAAAAGGTGGTTTCAGAGGGTTTTACTCAACAGTGCCATCTAGCTGGAGGCCTGTGGCTAGTGGTGTCCCCTAGGGGTTCACACGGGGTCCAGTTTATTCATCAGTGACCTGGATGAAGGGGCAGAGTGCACCCTCAACAAGTTTGCGGACGGTACAAGGCTTGGCAAAGTGGCTGACACTCCAGAGGCCTGTGTGGCTATTCAGATGGACCTGGACAGTCTGGAGAGTCAGGCAGAGAGGAACCTCATGAGGTTCAACAAGGGCAAGTGCAGGGCCCTGCACCTGGGGAGGAACAACCCCAGGCACCAGTACAGGTTGGGGACTGACCTGCTGGAGAGCAGCTATGTGGAGAGGGACCTGGGGGTTGTGGTGGACAACAAGTTAACCATGAGCCAGCAGTGTGCCCTTGCGGCCAAGAAGGCCAATGGGATCCTAGCCTGCAGGAGTGTGGGCAGCAGGTCGAGAGAAGTGATTCTCCCCCTCTACTCAGATGCCACACCTGGAATACTGTGTGCAGTTCTTGGCTCCCCAGTGCAAGAGGGACACAGAACTTCTAGAGAGGGTCCAGTGTAGAGCCACAAAGATGACTGAGGGATCAGAGTATCTGTCTTATGAGGTAAGACTAAGCTGGTCTGAGCCAGTCTTCATCATAATTCTTGCATCACAGCTTCCTCAGTGATTGACAGACATCCAAGCACTGCTCAGCTGAAATAAAATATCTGGCCTCAAGTCCTCTCTTTCACTAATTTCTGTAGATCTCAGGACTACAGCAAAGAACACACACACACACACAAAAAGCAAAGAACATCAGTTCAACCATTAAACAAATATGATATAAATTCAGAATTCAGAGACTTGAAAATGGTTTACTCTTCATAGTTAAAAAAAAAAAAAAAAAAAAAAGTCAAAAAGTCCACAACACCACCCCCAAAAATGTTTGGAGTTACATGGAGTTTTAAAATTAAGGAATTATTAAAATAAATCATCAGAAAACATGACTGTGTGAAGTAAGGAATTTTCTTTCATTTAAAGGAGTTGATTTCACTTGGGACCATAGATGTAAAATCATGTAATAGATGAATAGACTCCAGACTAAGACTGAGAATCCCTCTGTGTTTTGGGGACAATAAATCATGTGGCCTCCCTTGACAACTGTGGGTCACTGCCTTTCTATCAGGCATTTCCAGCAGTAACAGGCATAGGATATATTAAAGAAAAAAAAAAATGCAACAATACCTAGACTACTTCTGCCCAGAGAATTTTGCAATTCTGTGAAGGAAAGTGCTAACTTATTTTAATAACTTTGTCTAACAGGAGACTTTGAAGTGGGATGGTGAAAAAGGAAGACAGTGGAGCATGTGCAGTGAGAGAGTGGAGAGAATAAAGAGAGAAAGAGAGAGCAAAGGGGAGAGGTAGGGAAAGGGGGAAAGAGAGAAGGAGGGAGAGAGACTGAATAGGAGAGAGAGAGTGAAGGTGAGCGAGAGAGAGTAAAGGTGCTGGGGAGAGACTGAAGGGGGGAGAGAGAAAGTGAAGAGAGGAAGAGAGAGTGAATGAAGGGGGGGAGGGAGAGAGTGAAATGATTGGAGAGAGTGAAGGGGGGGAGGAGATAAAGAGAGAGAGAAAGATCGACCTGGTAGGGAGTGAAAAGAGAAGGAATTAAGCTGTTAAAAAGAAGAGTCCAAATTACTAATAGAATATAGTTACCTTCAAAGGAAGCTAAATTGCATATAAAACTCTAAAATTATATCTAATTCTTTCAGGTTTTGTCCTCAGTTTTGCTATGACTACTGCTAGTACTCAGGTTCATTCTTTGAGAATTTAGTGTGAAGAAAATTTCATAGGTACCATTCTGTCAGCTGTCACAGCCACTCCAAATATTATTAACCTGTTGCCCCCAGTGGTGTTCATCCATAAGTATGTGGCTGTCTGTCTTACAGATCACTTTGTCTCTCTAGCTGCTTTGTCTGTGACAGCCTGATATCTCTCATAGGGACTGCAGTTGATGCCAGTGTGTAAGCAATGGTAGTGTTCCATGCTACGTCAAACTATAGAACCCGACAAGAAAATGTTATTCAATAAAGTCATCTGGGGGGAGGATAATAAAGGCTGTAAAATCTATTTTTTCCCAAATTGATTTGTATTTTTCTAAATTCAAACTAAATCAAAGGGAAAGTTGTACCTATTAGACATTGCTCAGTCATGAGCATGTCCCCAAGAGGATGTGGGGGTGAAACTTTTCCATTCTAAGCTCAAGATGGCAATATTCTCTAATAGAACTCATGCCAAAAGGAGTCACTGAATAGCGTACTAGTAAGCACACTTACTAGATGGGCAGCAGCAGGAAGTAGCAGTCAGGGAAAAGGAAAGCTTTCTCTTAGATTGGCATTAGCTATTCTTAATATATGTATATAATTAAAGTTCATACACCTATGTAGCTTGAGATACAGGAATAATGGAACAACTCCATAATCTAATGCAATTCCAGCTCCAACAGAGTAAGAATGGAATTACTATAGAAATCAATATTATGAGTTTTAAAATATAGTCTTAAAAGTTCAATTATATTTGACAAAATTTTCATAGAATTTTAGCATCTTTTTGTAGGTGACTGCAACAGGACCCTTCAAAGTCACCTCCTTTATGACCTCGAAGTTTTGCTCTTGTGATGTCTTATTTTGACCAAAAGCTAGGCATGAACTATGTTTTCCTGTAAGATGATGTTATTTTTGGTTGTTTATAAAAAATATTGATTTCAAAGTATAAAGAAATCAAGCAGGGCAGGATGAACTATTTGTTTATAGGCAAGTACTGGAGCAATGGTTTGCATGTTCTGCTTACAGATAAGGCTTATCATAGCACTGCAATATCCAAATGGCAGTAATATTTCTTGTCAGCCATTTTACATTTCTATAGAAAGAAGAAGATTAAAAGTTACCTCCTGACATCCTTAAGAAAGATAGATTGAAGTCTGACTAGGGTCTCAGTAAGATTCTGGTTTCTGAAAACTGCATGTATCCCCAGAAAGGGAGAACTGTTCAGAGAGCAATCC
The DNA here is from genome assembly GCA_011074415.1 of Stictonetta naevosa. NCBI lineage: Eukaryota > Metazoa > Chordata > Aves > Anseriformes > Anatidae > Stictonetta > Stictonetta naevosa. The sequence continues at coordinate 13,043,485 of CM021701.1, forward strand.
TCTGAAGGAAAGCTTTGCCTTCATGAGCTCAGGCAGTATCCCAGCTGTTTTTGATGCACAAATCAGAAAGCAAAATCTCTTCAGGCTCTAAAGTGCAAGCAGAAACATGGTGTCTCTAGATTGTGTAGAGGTATCGCTATGTACTATTTATTTTCTGATACCTAGATCTTTGTCTGGCTTTAAAGATTTTTTCAGGGTGTGTAATATTTTAGGTGTTAATTTCCCACAGCTGTGGAAATACCTAAAATCACAGTATGAACTGTGCAGTATTCAGCATTCCAGTACAAAATTGGGAAGGTGCTGTTTGTCCACTGAGATAACATGCTTAGGAATTGGTAATGCAAAATGTTACCTTCAAGGTGACATCTTCTATTGAGGGCTTCAAACCAGAAGCCTTTAGGAATGCACCAGGGCATCATAGACATTTACTGATCTTTGAAGAATCACAGAAGTTTCTAAACTACTCTATTTGCTTGCTAAAGGTTTAAATAATATTATAGTAATCAGGATCTTTCTGAAAAGCTACATTACTTGAGGTATTCACTTGAAATAGAGTAAGTGGTGATAGGATAAACATTTTCAAAATATGGTCTCTGCATTCTGTACAAAAGGCTGATTTGATATATCATGCAAACTTGTTGCCGCAACATCAAAGAAAAAGCAGCAGAGTTGCATTCTGACATTCTACTGCAGTATGTATTTCATAGAAATATGCATGCAGTAGTACTGATGTCAATCAGTAGACCATGTTCTATGTCCAAAACCTGTCTCCCTTCATTTGTCTCAGCAGTAAACAGTTTGAACAATGAAAGAGAAACCTGCAACGTGAGAAGCAGCACAGGTGATTTATGCTCCTGATGTTGTTACAGAGAGATGAAGACATCAAGGGGAAGTAGTTTGATTACACTATGACAATTAGGAAAAAAAAAAAAAACAGATTTCTTTCTAGATTTTTTTTTTTTTGTATAACAGTAAATGGGGAAAGATAAATAAGATTTTCTATGGATTTTTTTCCTTTTTATATGTTTTTGCAAATATCAAATATAAAGAAACTAGCTGTAAGAGAAGGAAGTGTTTCTTTTAATGTAACTATATTGTTTACTTGACAGAAGAGAAATGTAATGAACCCATCAAAGAAGGAAAGTTAAGAGATCAAGGATGAATCAAAATCGTCAGCAACATTTAGAGAAAGAGTAAAAACTAAAGAGATGAAAACTTGAATAGAAAACTTGACACTAGTTGTGAACTAGCATTGCTGAGTGACAACAATGCATATTTAGCTGTGGATTTGTTTCTTCTTGGATACAAAAGTCAGTGACTTCTTTTTCCTGAGCAAGAAACAAGAGAACATATTTTGTGAAACCAAGAAATCTTTGAAGGTCTTCTGACAACTTCAAAATCAGCAAGCTTTTAAACTGTGATAATATATCAATGGATTTTTCTTTAAGGTTTAGTTATTATTATTATTACTATCTTCATTGCATATTAGGGAAAAAATACAGCTATAAGCAAGAACAAATCTAGACCTTTAAAAATCAACCTTATTAAAACCTTTGTGGAATCCAGTTTGCTGGTTTTATTCAGAGTTTACCTTGTGATTATTCATAGGGAGGAGTAATATTCTGTTTGTAACTACTTTATTTTCCTTCCCAATTTCCACGTCACCACAAGTTGTGCCTTTGCTAAAGTCAATTTATTTTTGCCCCTCATGCAAAGAATAAGTAACAAATACGCATGGAACAAGAAACCACGCAAATATTTTTTTTAACAAAGAACCAACTTGATGAAATGTAAGCTCAACAAACAGAGCAATTTCTACTATTTTCAGTGTAGCAACTGGTCTTTAAGTGATACACAAGAGCAAGCATTTGCAGAACATAAATGATTCTTCATTCAAAAACAATTCCTCTACTTTTACCTCTTACAATGAATCTGAAGAGGATTGAAAAACAAACAAGAAGTATCCTCAGATTTTCTGGACTACACCTTCACTTTGTGCAACAAAATGTGATAGACAATTAATACCTTCATTTAGTAAACCTTGTGGGGATTTGTCTCAATTTCTGAAAGAGAGATGTCATCACTGTTAATAAGAAAATTGCTAGAGCAGCAACCCATTTGTTACTCAGAGAAAAAATAACAACAAATGGGAAGACTAAGCTGGGTCAGAGGAAATACTGCAGTTAATAAAAAGCCTGCAGTTCATATCTCCCATAGATGCATTTTTCCTAAGGAAAAATTGCAACTTGCAGACTTCAGAAGGAAAAAATATTTTAGAAAGGCAGAGTCTCTTTCCAAACTCACATAGAGTGCATTGAGACTCAGAACTTCACACTGCTCAGTTCTGTGGCCAAATATGACAACCTGACTCTTGCAACATGACTCTTTCTTATGTGCAGACAGACTGTGACTGGGAAAAAAAAAAAAAAAAAAAAAAGAGAGAGAGAGAACTTCAAAGGTAAATGAAATTTCCGACTGTGTACGCCAGAGTTTGTGAAAAAGCTCTGCACTTGCTGGTCATACAAAAGACATCTAGGTATTTTTGGTTTTGGAAATCAAGTATGATTTCCACAGTCTTCCAAAACCTGCCACTATCAATTTCAGATAGAAACTCAAACTTTTCAATGATATTTTCTTTTTTACCTGAATCAGAAAGCAATTTTACATTCAGATCTGCATCTAATGTTTGAAGTCTTCTGAAAACCTTTTTCTTCACATTATTGTCAGCATGAAAGACAAAGTTTTCTGAAAACTGGGTCAGGAAATGACTTCTCCAATGATATCCATCTATTTTGGCTCTGATAAGCCCTTTGAGAGGACTTGACCCAGAAGATCAATAAAATGACAAACCACTAAAATGTACAAATCTTTCTTGCTTTTACCCATAGGAGAGTTGTGTCCTTAACAGCCACAGCACTCTGCTCCTTCATAATAAACATTTCACATCTTATCAGGAAAGGGTATCTCACTATCAATGACTGCCCAAAAAATCACCGCAGCTAAAAATGTCTCCAGAAGGCGGTAACTACCTGTGACATACTTAATTTACACTTACAAAATTATTAACTGATATTTACAAAACCGGGGTTGTTTTCTTCAGTAGAGTTGGTAAACTCCTAGCAAGGTAATAACAATCACCTGATTTTCAGGGTTAACTGAATTGACTACAATGATATCTCCTGATAGCCAGAATTGTCAAGTATTTCATTACTATTTCATGTTTACTTTCTAGCTAATTTTCATTTCTAATGCTAGAATACATAAATAACTCTGTAGAGGTGAAACATGCTAGTATTGTTATTGTTGTTGTTATTATTATTATTTGTTACAATTTCATGTGTATCATGATATATTCAGTTATGTATTACCTAGTCTGAAGAAAACCATTTCATAGGCAGATTTAAGGTAATGAGCATTCAACTTTAAAAAATGGTTCTGGTATCCTGTAGCTCCTCGATAATAATATGCTCTTACATTCCAACAGAGAAGGATGGATTATGGGTTTTTCAATTTGCATCAGGCATATTAATTGCAGAGTAGGATTTCCACATAAAATATCAATGTACTGGAACAAACTGTTAATGTACCAGAATATGAACACTTACGTTCATTTCTTGAGATTTAAAAGCAATCTTCTTTTTTCATACATCTGAATAGCATGCTTTTTTTATTTTATTTTATTTTTTAATTTTTTTAAGTCTCTTAATGAGAGCAACGTAATCAGTGTTTTCTTAAAACCTTAATTAGCTTAAGAGTTAATAGTGCTGTACTAGTCATTGTACTGGCAAACAATACAACAAACCATTAGGGAAAGAAAATAATTTACAGGGTATGGAAAAACTTCTTAGAGCAGCTTTTAAGAAACATGCCATGGAAGATCAACTTTATGTTGTACCAGCAAGCAAAGAAACATTTAATTCAAGACGGTTCTTGTTGATGTTTTTAATTGTGAAAAGACACTTCTAGACTAATAAAAATGTATTTGGACGTAAAGTTCAGCTGGGAATTTTTAAAGTGATTATAATGATACAGAATAGCAAGTTTAAGGTTTATATTTTATCCGATTCATTCAAATTGCACACAGAATCCTAGAAATATGTTTTAATAGGTATTAATAATATCAAAAAATTCTCTGTACAGAGAGAAAATTTGATTATTTAAAAACAGGTAAGTAAATAGATAAAGTGTTCTTTATGACTGATGTCAGTGCAAAAGGGATTTCATGCTGTTTACAACCATTATCTTCTTATTATCTTATTAAATCTGAGCAAGCACACATTTTTCTTCAGTGTCCCATAGTAGACTATGACTACAATAGAAATATGCTGTTGTCAAGACAAACAGATTCACTTTGAGTTTACACTGTTTTGTTTTATGACTGCTCTGTTTCAAACTACCAGTCTTTAAAGGGCCTTCAACTTTTTCTATCTTTTCTTAAAAAAACAGCAAATGAATGCAGGTTCTTCCTTTTAAAGCCAAACAGAAAAAGAAAATATTTAAGTTTGCATGCCACAGCTGCAGGCTGTGAATTATCACACTAGGGAAGAGTAGAAATACCACCCACATAATCCAACAAGAGGCCTGATTCATTTTGTGTCTGAAGCAATCATTGTGGTCTTACAAAGCTGAAATGAGTTTCCTTTGCAATTTTCATGGGGTAAAAAAAGGGAATATCATTGTTACTAGTTCAAAGCAAAATTTCACTTTTTTATTTATTTCCTAGTTCTCATTTTTATTTCTCTTCCTCAGATCCTTACTATTTTGCAACTAGCTTGGCTTTACATATAACAGTGAAATTGAATTTGAGATAGGATATAAAGGAGAGCTGCGATATCTTCCTGGCCCTATCAGTCCCAACTGAACTTGTGACAAGTGATTTAGTTAGCATATTAGAACCATATCCAAGGTACTCTGCAAAGTCTGTTTTTTAGGCTCCTAATAATTTCAGGGCAATCAGAAAACCTTGCTTCCTATCTTGCACACAGGGGGAGTTAGTACACCATCTGTTTAAGATCCCAGTGGAAACACCTGCCTAGGGTCCTCTCTAAATGTGCAGGACTCTACTCAGTATGCATAGACACTCTTTATATAGCTTCCTACAGATCATCAATAGTGAATAATGAAGAGACTGATATTAAATTCTGCCTTTTAAATTCTTTACTCGAGGATGCAAGGAGGTTTTGTCCTCTAGGGATCCTAATGCCTGAATTTTCACTTGAAGAGCTTTAAAATGCTCAGGATCTTTCTTTCAAAAAAATGAACTGGATTAATGATTTAAAAGTTCAGCTACTGATAGTAGCTGATGACTGCAGTAAAAATCTATTGGCTGCAGTACTTGTCCAGAAACAATCCTTGTTATTGCCTTAAAATATTCAGAAACATGCTGTCCATCCCTCCATACAATGCTGTATACTATGAATTGCAGTTAGTAGGGAAGAAGGACAGAAGGGAAGAAGGGATGAAGGGGGGAGATAGAAAGGAGGGTAGCTGATTTGAATTCTCTCTTGAAGAACATGCAATTAAATATACACTTTTTACATCCCCAGTGAGTGTCTTGGACATGAGATTAATATCTCTGTCCTAAAATGAAAATTGTAGGTATATTTTTAACGTATGTTATTAGGTGCACTTTGAAAACATTTCCCAGAGCAGGTCTCAGCTGAGTTAAATAGCTGCATGAACAATTTCAGGATGCTGACCAAACTTGGGACTGGTCAGCATGGATGATGTACTAGCCTGCTCTGGATAGCGTAAGGATGCGGAAGTGCTCATCTCTTGATCTGACCCTACAAGACTTTCTCATAGAAAGTTCATAGATTTCAAATTGTTCCAAGGAAACAAAGATTTAAATTAATTAAAATAAGCTTTACTTTAATTACTTTTTACTTAAAATAGCAAAAATTGGTTAATATTTCAATATTCAATTACAGTAATATTTCTCTGAAATTAAACACAGATTTAAACCCAAATTATATTCTGTAGGATTCATAATCTTTATTCACACCTCAACGTACTGAAATTCATTTGTATTTCAGAACTAAGACCTAGGCCAGTACTTATTCTAAAGACACCAAGAATATAGCTCAGAATTGAGTAAACTCCAACAAATTTTGTTGAGATCTGTTCAGTTTTAAAGAGATAACAGGTAGTATATTTAATAACCTTAGACACATGTAATTATCTTGTAGTAGCTGTTTTAAACTTGTGTAAATCAAGACATAAAAATGACAAAACATGCCAGCTCCCCACATTTTAGCTTAATCAGAAGGCATAGTGTTAGTATTTTATTATATATATTAAAAAGTTATAATCTCTGTGAATCTTGCCAGGCATTGCCTGCATACTCAAACTAACTGGCTTCCTAAACAGAAAGAAACCCTAATGCAGGGAAATAACTGTTCTGAGAGCTTTGGCATGGGCCTCGTTGCTAGGGAAACCATTTCTTTGTCTCGACATGTTCAGAGTGGCTGCCTCATTAGACACTGAACCTGATCATCACTTTACACTATGGGAAAAAAACAAGAAAAAAAAATAGAGAAGAGGAAAAGCTAACAGGTCTGCAAATCTCTAAGAAAATGCCAGGAATGAATAGGGGTAATCTTAAATAAATCTAGGTGTAATTATAATCATAATTATGTTCTGTTGAAAGTAAGTTTGCCTAAGTTGCTTTATTCCACATTTAGCTGTAGGTGGAGGAATGAAGAATTCTTCTTGTTTGTCTTTCTTAAAAGAAAAAAAGGCCAACTGCTTATGTTTTGTCTAACATGTATCTTTTAGCTTTAAATATTGAAAAACATAGTTTTAATATGGTCATTCAGCTTATTTAACTGCCTGAGACATTGCTTTAGTCTTGCTGCAGCAGGTTTTATTGATGGAGTCAGATGCATAAAACGGCAGGGAAAAGCCTATAGAGGTGCATTTATTATTCTGATCATAAAGAGGAGTGGTAAAAAAATAGTAAAAGTGTTGAAAATATATAGTGACAAGAGAGTTACTTTATGTTAACTGCTAAGTTTTAATCAAGATACTAAAACCGGCACCACATAAACATCTGAAGTGCAGCAGAGCTAGATGCGGTTTCAAGGCATTACTCACTGGTAATACAGCTATGAACCCACGGTCCCTCTGGAGCTCAGCTCCTGCCCTTGGCTGATGAGAAAATCCTTTGAAAATTGTCAGAGCTTAACCCCCACCCTCTGTGCTTTATAAATATCAACAAAGGGAAAGGATTTTAGAGTCATCATCCTCACAATTCTGTTCTATGATAGGAAAAATGAAATCCAAATCACAGGTGAAACAGTTAAAAATTGCGTAACTTCTTTATTCATATTTATGACTAAGGAAAGCAACTGAGCTAGAAATTATTTTTTCTCTTTTGTTTATTTTTGTCAGATGTGAAGGTGAGTAGTTAGGTGTATAAACAAGAGCACACTTTTCTAGACAGTTTGATAGATTAACTGGTTATTTTCCATGAGTATAAAGAAATGTCACAAAGTAGATTTACATGCACTTGCAGATATTTTCCTTCTTAGTAGGTGACAACCTATGGTGAATGTTGCCTAAGGAACAATATTAAAATTAAAAGTGTTTTTTTTTTTTTTTTTTTTTTTTTTTAATAGTGTTTTTAGCAGAATGAACATTTCCATGGATATCTTTCCCCTCAGTGATAGCATTATTAAAATATGTTTTTTGCAGGTTACAGCTAGAAGAGAAGAGGAAAGAAATGGCAATGTAATCATCAATCTACTACACAGCAAGAACACATTCTTGCTTTCCTCAGAAACTAGGGCTTTTCAGTTCCATGGCAAAATGCTTTCAAGATTTAATGAAAGATGAGTCGCTACCAAGATAAATTATTTTTCCAAATGGGGACCTGAGGCAGAAAAACTTACTCTAGAGTGCTTCTGTAATTACCAGAGTGTTTTGCTTTCTACACAGCACCCTATTAAACAGAATTACACATAGAGAAGAACTAGATGGAGATATTTAAAATCAATATACAAGGCAAGAAGTAGTAGTTAGAAAGGTACAAGGATATTGTTTGAAGTAGGCCAGATGCAAGATTTGAAGCAATTTTTCTTTGAACACTTGACTTAATAACAACTTTTGTTAAATACAGAGGAAGTAAATGGTTCCTCTTGGCCTCTATTTTGAGCAAATACAAACAAGGACACCAAGGTTTGAAGAAGAAGATTAAAAAATACTGCCTGAATGTTAATGGATGAATGTGTGAGTGCCAGTGTCTGTGAGAAAAAATATTAATTAGAAGATACAGGTATAACTGGGTAGCAGTTATTATATCACTTCTTTTTGTTATGACAGTTCAGCTGAAAGGGGCTGAGAGTTTTAGGACTTCAGTATGAGACACATTTCAGAGTTCCATTCATGTTCTGAGATGTCAAATACCATTTTTTTTTCTTGAATTACTGTCTACTGACATCATTTCTTGATTGCATTTCTCTAGTGACATCATTTCTTGATTGTACTAACAGATCTAAAATATAGAATCTTTTCTCCATTTTTTGTAGAGAAGTTCAGAGAAAATTGAAGATATTTGAGTTACTTACTGATCTCTCAATGTAGACAAAGAAAAAGCATTTAAGAAAACGTGCTTTTTAGTCTCAAATATTTTACACAAGTAAGGTACATTTTCTTACACAAAAATATAAAGAAAGGAAGTGCAAATGTAACTTTTGATCCAGCATAATTTTTAAGCTTATATGTTAATTTTATCCTTATCGTGAAATATTTGGGGATTTTTCATTGCTAAGAACTGCACAAGTTGCTCTGATTTGTGGATCAGGTCCTCACCTATAAAAGGAAAAACTTCTACCTACACATTTAAAATTTGGTAACATTTCTACAGAAACTGTATTTATCAGTGTATTGAAAATAATATACATTGTTTTTAATGTTCCAAACTATGCAATATACCTAATAGTTCACATTCCTTTATTTTTTCATAAAGTGTTGTGAGACCCAAGGAAATAATCTTATGAAAATTTAAGCACATTAATTATTTTGCACCTAATATGCAAGCTTTGGGGCAGAAACAGATGCATAATCACCATCATATAGCTAAATCAGAAACTTCCAGAACTGAAAATATAAGCAGTGCTGGTGGGATGTAGAAGACCATAAAAGGCACTTGTACAGAATGTAGAAATCTTCAGTCTCCAAGCACAAGTTCTTATATAGTCTCAGAGCCCTCAAACTGATGCCTGAGCATGCAAGTCAGCCTTTCGGTATGACAATCAGAAAGCATGCACCAAAAGATCTGGACCTTTTACAGTGATGTAGGTCAAAAAATCCTTGGTGTTATGATGCTACGTGCATCTTGCTCCCTGAGCTTAGCCTACCTCCAAGGCCACTGCAAGAAAGAAAGCAGCAAGCAGCTTCATCTTTATCCTTTTGTTTTTAACATGTGATGGATATCACCCCCTGGATAGCCAACTAGAAGCACTGAGTGCATGCAGTGATGTAATTCCTAGCTCTTGCATAGTGCACATGCAGGACTGGGAATAGCATTGTTTAGGGTATATGCAGAAGTGGCACAGAAAAAAGGTACAGGTCTCTCACCTGAGTTCGTGTTATCAGAACATGGTGAGTGCCCAAGTTTCTTTTCTGTGTTTCTTTCTCCTTTTGGAAATACATCTTTAAATGTCCATGCATATCTTCCTGCTGTGGTACCTGAATTTACAGGCACATTCAGTGAAGGGAACCTTAAAGTTTGCATTTGATTTGCTAGAAATTTACATTCTCTTGTATCTCCGTTCTGTTTCTCCGTTTGGTGAATATAATAATAAAAATAATTGCTCAGAGCTGGAAAGAGAAATAAGAAGCTTAAACTATAATTTGGGCTGCCAAATGCCAATTTTCTTAATAATGCCCCAAATTTACACCCTTTGGACCCTTTGTAACTTCACCTTAAAAAGTAATAATCAACTTTAAAAGAAATTATTCTTTTCTGCCAGATGATATTGTTAAACACCATATTGTCACTGCAAAATGAAGACCACTCACTGTTTTCACAGAGATTTGATAATGGCAGAGTTATAAAAGTACCCTTTCTAAATGCAAGCCCTGGAATATAGTGTCAGTGAAGTTTAACTGCAGTTCTTGTCTCATCATAACATACATTGCAAACCTAGAATACACTTAAATGTTTGTTTTTAATTTTTATTTCCTGTTTCACTATGATTTAGCTTTTGAAATTCTTTCTGAAACAATAGAATTGAATGTATTTTTGTGAGTGGTATTTCAGGTGTATTCAAGAATATTTGAAATTATGCAAAGATGTACTTTCCCTTCTGAATACGAAATTTTAGCAACACATGCATTGACATTGCAGAGGAAAAAAAACAAATAAACAAGCAAATAAATAATTAAATAACCTGTTGGTAGCAACCTACCATTATCAGTCCTATTCCCAGTCATACTGAGGCAGAAAGCAGCTGTGACACTTCTGTGACTGCTCCAGCCCACTGTAAACAGGAGGTGGCAGTTCTAGTCTTTGATCCCATATGCTGCAGTGTTATAAAACGGCAGTAACTAACTGTAACATTTCCACAATATGTAAACTAAATAACTTTTCTAAGGCTAGCCAGAGCTGCTTCCTTTTAATCCCTTTTTCCCTTTTTGCAGGAGGCTAAAAAGTGTTACAGGAAGAAAAATGAAAGAAAGAAAGAAAGAAAGAAAAAAATAGAGCATCTTTCTGACAACTCAGTATTGGTAGTGTGATAGAGACTCCAGAGCTCTCTGTTCTGTAACCAAGGCTTTTTTTTTTTTCCTCCCCAGTGTGCTACCACATAAAAATTGTATTTTTAGGGCTTTTGTGGAAACATAATCCTCTTCATTCATCTCATCCTCTCCTCTCTAATATTTTCAAAAAAGCTTTTTTATCACAAAAAATGCTGTTTATTCTACAATATTCTACAATACTGAAATTTCACTTAAAATAATGTAATACATCCTGACCCCAATATATAACGGTGAAAGCTGAGAGGAGTGGACCCAAAATCTGACACAGCTTGCACAACAGCTCATTATTGTTGGAATTTCTGTTGCGTTCTGAAGATACCCCTCATTTGTTAAAAAGATATTCCTTTTATCATTAAAGCAACTTTGAGAAGGAATCTCTCCTGCCTGCTCTAGCTATGGAAATGAGAGAACCTCAGACCAAGATGTTAAACAAACTATGACAAAATAGAACAGCAGCGAAGTAAAAATTCAGCCACTCTGAAAGTCTATAAGCCCAGGAAAACAAGGAGCAGAACACTGTGAAGGAGACAGTCTGATATCTGAGAGAAATAACACAAGTAAGCATTGCATTTACTACTTTTAAATCAAGCTCCATGTGTGATCATGAAGCATGTCAGGAATTACAGCAGAGACATATTGCACAACTATGTTAAGAAGGAGGTCTGGATACAACTGCCTACAGGAGGTCTACATACTAGGTGGAGGTGAGAACTACTTAAAACACTTGGAATTCCAGATCATGCAGGGTAGCAAATATATGCAATCTGTTAGTCTCCATCACACAGAATCACACAGAATCATGAGACTAAATAATGCAATTGACAAGATATAGCACTTCTTAGCAAGAGCTTGGAGATGCTTCATTCTAATATATTTTTTTTCTTTTTCTTTTCTTTTCTTTTTTTTCTAGTTTTCTGATATTCTATATTCATCATCCCTGCAAGTAACTTCTCTCAGAGCTGAATGACTGCTTTGTACCATGGAGTGTGAAACTAGGACATAATGTCATGTCAAAATATCCTACTTTTCTCATCCTGTTGTCCACTGGGAACTCCAATAGCCAGAGATTCAGAAGTGTACATTAATCTTCACAGGGTTATACAGGACATCTCTAACTGAATTCCCTTACATCCTCAAAATCAAGTATGTTCAATTGTAGGAAGATAGGACACAAACCTGATATTGTTAATCAGACAGGCACGTATTCTGACATGTCTCACAATAGGAGGAGAATCTGGATCACATATTGTAGCTGTGAAGGAGAATGTGAGTGATAAGACCAGTACTGGACTGAGGAAAAAAAACGGGTTCTAATTGTGGAATTATTGAGAAGGCAGGAAAGTAGTATAGAAATATTGACAAAAACCATTCTTCCAGGATCTTTCTGACACATTTAGGAAGCATTTTAAGGATTTGCCTACAATAAAACTCTTACAGTTTAATTACTGTGTACCAGCTGAGCCATGATAACAGTCCCAAGGGTGCCTTTGGGCAAAATCAAATGCAGAACAGTCCTTACTCTTTATTTTCTAACTTATCTATGTTTAATTACATTGTATTTACTGAGTACTAGAGGAGTATAGATGAACAGTTGAGTGTTTTTTTCTGAAAGCACCTCAGACTGTGCTAATTTTTATATTTCCTTATTTCTTGAAAAAAAAAAAAAAAAAAAGGCAGTAAAGTAGGGTAAAATCAGCACTGAATATCCAGATTTAAGGGGACATCTGGCAAGCCAAACTTCTCACACAGGAGAAGATCAAAGATCTCAGAACAAGAACTAAGAGGCTGTGAAAAGAGTCGCAGATGTTCTGGGTATAAAACGGAAGAAAAGAGTACAGTTTATGCTCCTAAACTTCTGTTCTAAGCAGGGGTAGGTGCCTCTTGCCTGCCACAAAACCTACTTTTAGGGTTTGAATTTTCTTACACTGAGACATTTTCACTTTGTCTCCCTCTATCCATGAAAAATAAGAGCAAACTGCAACTGCACCTACTCGCAAGGAAAAATATTTACTTGCCACATGGAAGAGATTTGGAGCCAAAACTTGAATTCCATTTTACTGTGCATATGCAAATCCCAGGTGTCATGGAGCATCCTGAAGTAAGTCTTCTTCCCAGTGACTGCTGAAAATTGTATCACTTTTCCATATGTATCCCAGGTACACTGATATTCTTTTATGCAATAAAGGAAGGTCTATCTTTGAGAATCATTCACCTCACAAGACAGATTAGCATTTGGGACACCAGGACTCAGATTCGTCTTGCTGCACAAGCAACTGAGCCTGGTCTCACACAAGGCTTGTGGTGGCGTCCAGGCACCTAGACTGAGTATCTGAGCAGACATATGCAGCTGAGCACTGCTGCCAAGAGGGGAAGGAGTTGTCTATTTTAGGAATTATATTTTGAGTGTTTTGAGGTATAGCAGTGGTTAGGATAGTTAGGTAGCTTTGTAGATGTACCTTAAAAGGAAGACAAATGAAACACTCATAATGGAAACAGGCAGACAGAGAGGAGGGAGGCTCCACAACCTCTCTGGGCAAAGAGTAAATAACTTGATTACTTGTCTTTGAACCCTGTCATACAAACTTAAAGTGTCTATGAATTATGATGGAAAGGAGAGCATTTAATAGGATTTAACTTTAATAAAGGAAGTCAGAAGATGTTTTAACATTAGGGGAACAGCTTAAGAATTATCCAGTCGGACATAAATTCACTGCTAGAGATGAACTTTGACATCTTACTGTCATGGAATGTTTTGAGTACTTTCATTAAAAGAACAGTTCAACAAGAGGCATCTTAATACAGCCTAATTGAGAAAAATGTCAGGTATAAAATCACAGTTTCTGGAATCACAAAATCAGTAGTCACAAAAGTGTGAAAAACACTAAACAGAAAAAGAAAGGTAGAAAAGTATTTAGTAAGGTGAATTCTACATTATAAGTTGGATAAACTCACTGAAAACAGTATGGAATTTGTTTCTAAATGAGCAACTGAAGTCACCCACCAGTGGCTTTAAACTGAAAGAGGGCAGTTTTAGATTAAACATAAGGAAGAAATTATTTACTGTGTGGGTGGTTGAGCATTGGAGCAGGCTGCTTAGTGAAGTGGCTGCCCCACTCCTGGAAGTGTTCAAGGCCAGGCTGGATGGGGTTTTGAACTACCTGGTCTAGTGGGAGATGACCCTGCCCATGGCAGGGGATTCGGAACTGGATGGTCTTTAAGGTCATCTTAAACCCTTCCAACACAGTCCATGAATCTATGATTCTGTCTTTTTATCATCTCACTCTTTGTAAAATGTAACTGATTTTTTTCTATGATTTTCTTCTAAAAGTTAGATATGAAAGTTTCTGTCATAGTTTACACATTGGCAGAGGTTCCTCCTGGAATTTCTTACACAGTAAACAGATTTGTCCAAAAAGTTATCAGAAACTTTTTCTAGATTTTTTTTTTTTTTTTTTTTTTTTTTTTTACCTGAACCTCACGGGTATATAGATGCATATTCTCCTCCACTGACTTTTTAGTCTTGCCACTTGCATCTTTCTCACTTCCATCATGAGTATTTGCTTCATGAGTATTAAACTGTGTTATTAGTTGTGACTCATCAGTAGAGGCATAATCATATCAGCTCCTGCTCAGTGTTCTCTACTTTCATTTAAATATAAAGACTTTGAGTGCTGCTAAGTGATCAAATATGCTTTATTCCCAGGAAATTGTAATAAAAGTTAAAATTCTTATCCTTGCTTCTATCAAGGGAGGAAAAAAATACGTTTTTGTTTTGGTTTTCCTCTCAAATGTTCATGTCATTTCTAACTGTTCTAACTTCTTTCTTTCTTTCTTATGAAGGACTTATTATGAATTGTTTTGCTAAATAAACTGGATTCTGATTTGAGTAAAATTAGCCTAGAATTTTAACCATCTTAATGATAAAATGGATTTTTTAAGCATATGAGACTTTCTTCATTCAAGTTACTGGCTTTTCTGTTTAAAAACAAATTAACAGATATGAATTTGTGATAAAATAAGCAAGACTAAAACCTGCAAGAGTCTGCAGACTGGCATTAGCATAGATGTAGTATTGGTAGTACTGACTTATATCCCCTTTAAAAATAATAAGAAAGGAGAACAAACCTTTAGTGGTATATCTATTTTCTTTAACCATTAATCACTAGAACAAAAACCTCATAAATATGGTGACAGACACAGAGTAATTTTTATATTTCAGAAAAGGTCAATCAAAAATAGATATGGTGAAAATCCAGTCAATAAATAATCTTATAAGGCTAAACATTGCACTCATTCTTTTCAAGTCACTCATTAGTCATCTACAGTGCCTTCAATGACATTTTTAACATATTATTTCAAAGTTCTTTATTATTGAGAAGGGAAATATTTTTAGCTTGCAAAGCTCCATTTATAGTCGAGGTCTGGTTCACCATAAATGAAAAACTTCCCAATGGACAAGAAACTGCTTTGACAGGCACATTAATAATAACTCTGAACATCTACTGCTCCATTTTGTTTTTTGAAGAGACTTACAATTTTATAAAGAAATATTGGATGAACAAAAAGCAGGAGGCAAAAGGAGGTAGGAAAGGTTATTTTGTGGCTAACTCAAGTTGAATTATTGATTATTAGCGTTTCATCTTTTAAATTAGTGTTTAAAATTACAATCCTAAACCCATGCTTTCAGTTTCAGTAGAAGGAGCTGCATTTTTCCATCACATCATTCATTTAAGGGAAAAATTTCTGGAGAGGTTTAAATGACTTAGGTATAACATTGCATTTGAAAGACAGTAGAAACCTGTCAGGCTTTTTCTAAAATCCCTGGAAATGGCTTAGATGCCCATGTAATTTTTAAACTTACCTCCTCTCTTTCATCCCCTGCACACATACATGCACAGACACAGGTATACACGCATATGCTGCCCTCATTCTTCAACAAGAATTAAGTCTAACATAAGCATCTAATATGGATGTATCTTATGAATGTTCTGTTCAGAGTCTTTCACCCTGGATTTCTACAACTATTCAATATATTGTAATAAATGGCTGAGATCTATGCCTTTCTATAATCTAAGAATTTAAAAATCTAAATGTTGATAAACTTTTAAATTACTTAAGTCACATAATCTTTTTTTCAAAAATGTACCCATCTTTGAGTAGTCTGTCCCATTGAAAATTATAATTTGGCTGTAATATTATTCATAGGATGTATTTGATCTATTCACACAGGAGATCTGCTCTTCATCTGTTTGACTGCAATATTATGAGGACTATAATGACAAATATCAAAATATAAATGATTAATAAATCAGTTATGCAGTTTCAGAAAAATGATATTCTCAGTGTAATAATGTAAAAAAGGAAGAAAGAAAGTTTTCAGTTGAGAATATAGAGGTTGAAAATAAGGATAAATAATTTGTTAAATGCCAAATCACTTTGCTAGTCTTTTTAACAAATAAAGGCAGAAATACAGAGAATTCAGAGAAAACAAGAATGCTCAAGGGCATGGAAAAATAATAAATGAAAAGAATGTGTTTTTTTTTTTTTTTTGAATATATGTAAAATAATGAATGATCAAAACAACATAGATGAAGCATCTCCTGTTTCAGTTCTACAACATCAGAAAAAAAGAGATAATTACATGGTGAAAGGCTTGAAGTAAATAGAAGGATATTGTGCCTCATAAAATATGAGAGGTGAAGAAATATAGAACAGTACAAGTAGTTTTCAGCATAGATCAGTGTGTCTATCCTAAACAAAACACTCTGGGTGAAAGAGATATCCTGACCCACCCTGGACTAGGACAACGTATTCATGTAGTGAGTCTCTCATGAGCCTAGTCTACCTTAGGCTAAATACAGTGACACAGAGATATTTCTTGTTCGTGATGTATAGATAAAACTCTTCATGAGACTGCACTGTAAAGGAAGCTTGTATCTCACAGCTTGACAGGATTTAATTTTGCCATCTGTCCAGGGGGAAGTTAATCCAATTCAGATCAGGACAGAAAGAATTACAACATTTTTTGGTGTTCTATTTCTCTTATGAAGCTATATAAACCCTTGTGCAACTACTTTTGAGTCAGGGTAACTGGTAGAAGAAGCTATAAACATGGAAAGAGATGTGGTAATACATAACATGTTATGCTGGTGGCAGCATTTTGGAAATATTCCTATGACTGACATTTTTAATTAACAGAAACTAAAAGGTGTTTTTGTTTGTTTGTTTGTTTGTTTGTTTCTATTTGGAGGAGAAAACAGTTTTGTATTTGTTGATCATTTCTCTCTTTCTACAAATGTTGATCTGAAAACTGGTATTCAGACCTTAGTACACATTATATTTAGACATTTTTTTCCCTGCTATTATCCAGTTACACTCAGTGAAATAAAACTCTAAGAAACAAAATAGAAATATTTTTTAAAGTCTCCAACTATAACAGCATAACTGCACACTCTTTAAAGTTATGCAGAAGGTCAAAAAACAGGTTTAGTTCCATTGTGAATCTTGTGTGTATTGTCTATAGCTTTAGAAAGAACCATTAACACCTGGTGTCTTAAGCAGAGAAATAGACTTTGTAAATTCAGCTTAGAAAGAGGATAAAAGAAGTTTGGCATGACTGACATGGAGGAGCACCAGCAACTAGACCTGACTACATATATGTGGGATAAAAAAAAATTTAGTTGTCAGCTCAGCCATAGTAACCATCCACATACACCTGTTGAGTCCACTCCAGCTGTGTAGTGGGTATCTTTCTCTGAAGTTTAGGAACACTACCACAAATCATTACTGAGAACTGACTTCACAACGGTTTAATTAAGATTGCAGATCAGCCTCAGGGCTGACTATTATTATGGTATAGATGATAATTTAAAAGTTGAATAAGACTGATCTGGACATGCTAGATTAGTCACTTGGAAACAGTGTTTTCACATCTATTAAAAAGAATCATCTTTACCATAGTATTTGAAAATCTTGTTTGTTTTCCTGGCATCATGCATGGAGCAAAGGCATTTTATATATATGAATAGTCTTTGGAAAGAGGCCTTGAGCGGCTGAGATCTATAAAAATAACTTGCACTTCTAAATAGTGCACTAAATAGTGTACTAACAACTCAAAGAAATGCAGAAGGTGCAAGACAAAATCAAGATGGCTAGCCAAAGTGCTCAGTTAAGAGTGCATTATTTAATCTTCTGATTCTAAAGTTAAACTGCCAATGTGTAAACCACTAAATACATGAAAGAATGATTAGCATTCTGATCTTAGAAAATGGGTCTGAATCAGCCAAAATAGAAAGCAATTGAACTGAGAATGAAAATAACTCTTTTACTGTAACCATCACTAACAGTGAATGAGCTTTTCCAGCAGTAAGAAAGCAAACTAATAGTTATTCTTCAATCCCTGTTCACTCTGGAGGGTCTGAGTGGGAAGTGCCCTTTCCCACTAGATGATTGAAAATAGCAGGTGATGAGACAAGGGTTTGCTGTGAAAGAGCAATAAAATACAAACTTACAGGAAAGTGTTTCCACTTGTTCTGTTGTTTTCATTTGTTTCTGAAGCTTGATTACTTGGGTACAGCAAAAAAACAATTCCCATGAGCTATTTTCTCATTTTGAGAACAGAAAGGAGTAATATCAAGTGGTTCAAGGAAGCAAGGGTGACTAAGTCTGGGATTTGTGAGGCTTAACGTTTCTTGAAACCTGATAGGATCAGGTCCTTTCTGAGGAAACACTCCATGGTATTCAGAATCTATCTGATGCTTTTAGCAAGAAAGCTTGCAATAGATTTATTTCCTTTAAAGAAGTCTGTAAAATAGAAGAATGGCTTATTCTATTCTGCCTCCCATGTCATTCACAAATATAGAAGCCAAATTGCAGTTACAGAAACTTTATTAATGAATATACCTGAGTAAGGATTAAAAACAAACCAAAACACAAGAAAAGTAAAACTAAACCAAACCAAACCATACCAAATTTTCTTGTCTTTTAGGTCATACATTAATCTGAGCTGGCTATTAGAATAAATAGTCCTTCCACTAGTACACAAACAGATATTACCTGCAAATTACTAAAATAAAACTGAGCCCCCACACAGTAGTTTTATAAAGTTGCAGTCTAGAGCAAATCTTTAATCAAAGACTGTTCCTGTCCTGGATGATTTTTTTTCTACAAAAGAACTTTACATTATTTTTTTCCCCCATTTTCTTCCCCTTCATGCACACAGGAAGTGATGAATCTGCACATTTATAACATCCATTAAGTGTTAGATAACAATCCCAACATCATTAAATTGCCTGAAAAGGAACCCTACATTTTGTATTACTGGAAAATTAGAAACTTTACTTAAAATTATCTAAACATATATTATTGCAAATGGTGAAGGAAAGACAACAATTAATTTAACATCAAAAAGAGAGCTATTTTTAGAAAGCCAGTTTAGTAGTGTTTTGTTTATGGTATTGTTAATATATTCATTAAAAATATGAACATGCCAAGGAATAGAATTTAATTAGCTTAATATATGAAGAACACATGCATAAGTTTTGACCTGTACTTGCATCTGTTTGAAAACTTGTAGACATGCAGGACTGGGCATGTATCTGCGCACCTGCAATATAAAAAATTACTCTGTAGACTATTAAACATCTGCATTTAATTTCTTAGCTATTACATTCCAAGGACATTCACCAGTAATCTGTATATAAAGCTTTGATCATCTCCCTGATCGGGCTAGCTTTACTATTGATTCTTTATTATAATTTATTTAATATAAAAGCTGTTACATAAGGTGGTTCAAGTTGCCTAATGAGCTAACCGATTAGGGAAAAATGAATCTGAGATCACTTTGAACACACTTTAATTTTCCCAGAGAACCAAAATTTATGAGGTTTGGGGTCCTGGAGGAAAAGAGTAGAGTACAGTTCTTTAATTAATAGGATATTTGGGTAGAAAAGTTATTCACTACCAAACAGCTTTGAATTTTTTTTTTTTTTTTTTTTTTTTTCATGGAACTGGAACATAAAATGAGTCTATTCTCTGCCTTTAGTGATGCCTTTGACACTTTGCAGAATTTACCCCATGGCAGATTGAAAACCTCTCACACTAACACAAACTAAACTCCAATTGTTCATTATTTTTACTATAGAGTCAAAACAGAACAACTAATCTAAGTTATGGAGAAAAGGACAAAACAGAGAAGATAGTCTTAAAGGCATAAAGGGAAATTTGCTTATGGCAGGCTGAACTACATTCATTTCTACATGCATTTTTAAATGAATTGGCCCTTATTCGATTTCACAACACTTTTGCACCTGAATTCATTCATGTACAATAATTTTTGATCTCTAACAAAGTAAATGAGGTCATAGCTGAAACTTCACAAGAGATGACAGGTAAGGGTATTATGCAAAAATATTTGGAAATAAACACTTCATAAAAGGGCTTTTGAGTTTTTCAAAAAAGTTTGAGTGGCTTAGATTTCATTTAGTTATTCCTTTGTCAAATATGTGTACAATACTGTTTTAATAATGAAACTTCTCCCCTGGTTTCCACATTTTCAGATCATAAACACACTCTGTCTTTACCATTTAGACTTGTGCAATATGCAGTTCTTTCACAGGCAAGGATCTAGTCAGTTAAGGCAGATTCAGGAAGAAAAAATATCTTAAAATGGAAATATTGCCAATATTCATTACCTTGAGGCTTAAAAGCTTTTATGTTCATACTCAAAATCCCAAATTAATCAGAGGGGACATGCATGATACTTTGTTACTGTGGAATAAAAGCTGTAGAAAATAGCCCATGTTTATTTTTAGTTTTAAGTGCCATTATCATGAATATGACATAGTGTAGACAATAGGGGAAAAATAGAAATAAAAGCAAGCTTGAAAATTAAATGCATTTTTAAATATTATCATCCCTTCACTGTTAATTTATAAGGAAAGTATAACTAGATTAACTTTCTTCTTCTTCACATTCCCCTCACAAGGGTAGGAATGATCTACCTTTGAACACACATATATATATATATATTTTTCTCAAGCTTTTAAATATTTTTTTTCAATCTTTAAAACATCTTAACTAACTTAAACAGTTTATACTGAAGTTTGTATTGAAGTTACTGTGGAATTATAATTACCACTGTCTGGGTTTTTCAAAAAAGGCCTGAGAGCTGTTTAAATGTCACTTAAAAGACAATACAGATTCAAATCCCTGGATGCCATTTTTACCAATGAAAATCTCTCTGGAACAAATCTTGAATTTCAAGTGGAAAAAAAAACAAAATATATCTTTAGGACAATATTTCATGTGGTCAGTTGTTTGCACTCTGTTCCTTCAAAAGAAATACCCTAATTCACCACTGAAGCCTTGCCAAGTTTTTGCAATTTAGAAGAATTAAATATGAAATCCAAAATATTTCATTATATTCTGTGGCTTTCACAAGAGGGATTTTAATCTTAATGAAATGCTACTTTTTATTTTCTCCAGGAAGTAAGAATTATTTTTGCTTTGACCTTGTCTTGTTAGTTCAGTCTGCTCCTAAGGTACCAGTTCAAGCTGATAACTGGTATTCAGCTCATGTTGAAAAAAGGCTGTCATGAGCTTTTTCTTTCTAAATTATTGACCTCATTTCTGAACAGTTAGGAGACTTTTGTCTTTCTATGTCCCAAGTGACCAACCTTGCATTTTTCTGCTGTCATTTTTTTTTTTTTTTTCTATGCTAATTCATAAAGCTATTTGCCTCTTTCTGTATGAGCTTATTCAGCGTTTATAGTGGTTTTCCCTTCATAATTGTCATAAAAATACATGTGGTCACCATGTTGCAGAATGGCAATCCAACTTCAGTGACAGCAACACCTGTGCTGTCTCAGAATAGGCACATAACTAACAGACAGTATACAGAGAAAGAACTTGCTAAAGACTAAGAAAAGTACATGAAATGGTAAAGCACCTTGGCCCTAAATTTTGGCTAAAAATTTTGCAGACAAATGCATGTAAACTTGCATGCCCAGTGCCCTTCAAGATACCTGCTTGATATCACAGATACGTGCATTTGAAAATATGCCTGATTTATACAGTTTTTCTTTGGGATTTTGGTACATTTTATTTATATAGCAGGTTCATACATGACTCAAGCTATTTTTGGAGAAAGACAAGAAAACCTATAAATGAAGATGTTGGGAGAAGGATATAATATTGCCAAAGATCTCTCTGAACTTTATGTGCCAATCAGATACTCTGCTATACTGAATTTGTTCATGTGTTAGTCCTGTCAGAAATCTCTAACCTGCTAAAATTTCTCACGGGATTCTTCATTTCCAAAACTGGCCTTTTTTGTTAGAGGAATATATCATCTCACCAAAAAAATTGTCTGATGGCTTTGTTTAGGTTAAGAAGACCTTCAAGTATAAGGAATCCCAAAATGATATCTAAAAAAATTGTGTTTTGTTGTTTTTTGTTGTTGTTGTTGTTTGTTTTTTTCCCAATAAATAATTTCCTCAATTTTTAATTGAAATTTTAATGTTCCAGACAACTGTAAAAATTGTCCTGCAAAATTATTTTCATCTTTCATACTTTCTTACACCCCATTGTAAAATTAAGTTGCCTGTATTAATAAAGGTGAAGAAGATGTAGTTAAAAATTTTGGAAAGAAAGAGATATCTCTACCACAATGGCTTGTACCAGAGAAAGTAAACTGAAACAAAATACTGATGAAAGTTCAATTCTCAACTTCTTCAATTACTTTCACTGAGGAACACCTTTTGCCTAATACCAATGAAAACAAGATAATAGGAAGTCACAGGTTTTAAAGGCTAAATCTCTCCTAAGTCAGACTAGATTCCTCAGTACATTGCCAAGGTTGGGAGTGGTATTATGATGTAATTCCATTAGTTAGCTAAAATCCTGTAAAAAAAAGAAAAGAGATTAGATATTGCTTTTGGTAGTGTAGAGTCTAAGGTTTAAGTAACAGTTTGTTGAATAATAAGTCATAAATTTAACAGCCTACATTTTAAATAACTCAGAGGATAATAGCTTCAGAAACATGCTGGACAACAAATCTATTTTAGATGATAACCAGGATCATTTTCCTCAAAGTAGATTTTGGTTTGTTATCAGTGACACCAACTGTTACACAGTCACTCTTCATAAAAAAATTAATTAACTTTTAATGTAAAACCTATTACAACCTATATTTAATTCACTAACAAATATTCCACTTAAAAGCAACTTTTAATAAAATTATATATAGACTAGCAAGAATATTACTAATTGATCTTTAAGTAGTAAGAATTATTGTGCCATAACACAGCTTTTCAAGCAGAGGCTTGGATTTATGAAAAATATAATGAGTGAAAATCCTATTCCTGCTGAAGCAAGTAGAAAAAAAAAATCCATTCCACTATTTCTGAGTTGGATTTAAGCTTTGGTACATAATAATAGACATTTGGAGGTAGTTGAAGCATGAGTTATATCTTTAACAATGACACATGGGCTAGATGACACACAGATATCATCTTTATAAGCATAATTTTGATGGCATTGAAACTATCGTTTCTAAAACTTCCCAGTGTACACTATATAACATAGCATTTTTTGAAGAGAGGTATTTGAAGTGAAAATAATGGTATGGTATGTGATAGTGGTCATTTGATATTAACAGTTACAGAAACCTGATAATCATTTTAAATAATTTTCATACTTGCTTATAAATGTGGACAAGCTTTGAGTGGAAGGACCAGTTAGAAAGTGTATTCTTTGCTGCAGCCTGAGATAGAGTAGAGTAGTAAGTGAAGGCACAGTGGCATGGGAAAGTATACTAAATTAAGAGTCAGGTCAATCATATTAAAGAAGCTTGAAGCATTTTTTTCCTCCTTCTGCATCATCTATTAATGTATGAAATGCACCCACAGCAGCATAATCACTCTTATAGTTCATTTAAGCTGAGTGGACAACCAGCATGGTAAGGCATTTCAAATCATGTACAGTGTTTAAATTACCCTAGTCTCATCTCACAGCAAGAGAAATTTTGTTTCTCCAGACTCCAAACCGAATGTATCAAACCAGGGATAACTCTTTTATACATTTCTTCAGCATTAGTTTTTGAGCGTAATAATGAGTGATCTGCAATGGAGCACTGCTTTCTTGATGAACATACTCATAAGCATTATAGAAAGCATGCCTATAATAATAAATGTAAAGCTCATTAAAAATGTAAAGCTCAAGTCAAGCTGATACTGAAATACTTAAGTTAATCACTAGTAAATGTCTTCTAGAGAAGGGCATAATACAATGGCAGTAGCTAGCCAGAAGAATCAAATAGAAGAAAATTGAGTTGTATCTGGCATTTTGCAAAAGTAAACAGACAAATTATTTCTAACAATTTGAACTGAATTCCTGCTATGCACAATTTGGGGCTTTTCAGGTTCCCAAATGCATGTGGAAGAGTCAAAATTTCTAAATATTTGACTTAATTTATAAGGTGAAATCTTGGTGGTTTTTTGTTTGTTTGTTTGGTTGGTTGGTTGGTTGTTTTTTTTGCAAAGCCTGTGAGGAAACTCTTTTGATTACAAAGTAGCTGGATTTCCAATAATGATGATCATTTCAGCACCTGGCAGATTTGTATGGAGAATGAGAGATGGCTAGGATTCCATGTACAGGGGATGTTTAGTACAGTTATCAGGAGACTTTTCAGCAGTGATTTCATTGCAACCTTTATCTCTAAGCAGTGGCTATAGGAAAAATCAAAACATAGCGAAGGAAAATTCATTTTTGTTTCTGATGTATTTAAAGTAAGATAAAATGGTGAGTACACGTTTACTTTCTGAAAATCCTTCTCTGTGCTACCAGTAATGTAGTAGCCAACATTACAGATTGCAGAACTGAAGACTGCAGGACTGAAGGAATGTAGAGAAAAACTATGTTTATAAAAAAAAATCTGACATTTTTGCTTTAATTTCAAGCTTCTGTATTTTTATTTTCCCTTCATTTGTCCAGGACCATTTCAGAAAATATTTTTTAAAAGTAAAAAAAAAAATTAAAAAATCTTCACCTACTCAATGGAAGCATCTCACCCAAATTCAGAACAGCTCTTTTTAGAACTCTTAAATAAAAGGACTCCTGCATACATCTTTCCTCTTAAATGCTGTAGCCTCCTTTCTTGAAGGTGCTGTTGTTTTACTTATATAGAACCTTTTGTTATGAAGCATGGCCCTGTGAGGCAAGATTGGACAGAAAATGCCTAGGGGAAAATATTAAGCATGCAGCCTGCTACCCACAATGGTTCATAGGATTTAGGATTTGGCAGATACTTTTCATTTGCATGAATGGATCTGCTGACTTAAATTAGAAGCAAATGCATTTAATGTTTTTTAAAATTAAATAATAAAATATAATATGTTCCTATATATTACCAAACTATCAGATGTGTTTAGTAAACAACATGGTTAAAATTGTGAATAATCCTTTAATTCTTTTTTTTTTTTTTTTTTTTTTCTTAAAAAGATACCAATATACATTTTGCTTTCTTTTAGCATTGACATGTTTTATCTGGTTTGACTTTAGCAGAATAAAACGGATCATTAAAACTTTAATCTTGAGAATTTTCTATTCTTTTTTTTCCAGCAATCCACACCAATATTTTGTGATGAGTATCTTACACGTCTGCATGATTTCCACATAAGCATGCAGCCATCAATTTTCTGAAAAGTAATGAAAATTTAAATATTAAATAACATTTAAATGAGCCAGTTAATAATAATTAAATATTTTATATAATTAAATAATTTAGACTAATTTCAAGAATCAAGGCATCACTTATCTCCAGTATTGCAGTGGTTTGGGGAGAGGATGGAGTAGGGTAATAGACAGCAGGCAGTAATGGATTAGAAAAGACTAGCTGATAATAGGCTGTTTTCTCTTGAAAACAGTGTTCAATTCATAGTTACAATGTATTCTTTACTCATAGTTATCATAAAATTCTACTTTTATTGAGTACTTCTGCTGAATTATGGAATAGTTTACTATATCCTAGAGTGCTTCAGATATTTTGATTTCTTGTATCATTTAGTTTGCATCATTGTGAAAGGCAGGTACAAAAATATTCTTGCAGTTATCCTTTAAATGAGCAGAAACACTTTGTTTCCTATTTCTCTGAAAACTTGCATAAACTCTCAAAGACTTTGTCTTGTGTTTCCTTCTAGCTGCTTCTGCTATACTTAAAAATTGCATCATCATTACTATGCCTTTTCTGTTTTCCAATATTTTTTAATTTGGTCAAAAACTGCAATGTCACAGGAATTTTTGGAGGCTCATGCAAGCCAATATAAAATATTCATTGCATTTTTTTCTCTTCACTTTACATGTGGGAAGTCTGGATAGTACTGTTATTTTCATATTTACCTTTCCCCAGGATGGAAATTTGCAATAACATATATATATATATTTTGAATATACCATTGGAACTGTAGTTGCTTGACTAAATCAACTTCTTAGATATTTTCACTAATTTTATGAATGTTGCATACTAAAAGTATGAAATGTAGAAATAAAAAAATGAATCTGAATTCCCTTAATATGTTAATTTTCATTGTTTTTCAATTGGATTTGGGAGCACATCTGTCCTGAAAATTATAGTCTAAATGATATCATAGTCTAAATATGTATAGAATAATGAGAAAATATATTTGAATTCAAGATATGGCTTTCTTTTCCAGTTAGTCTTTTTGTTGAGGACCTGAGGATAGAAGCTTTTGAATTCAATTGAATTTGGAGGCCTATTGAACGCTTATTTTTATGCATAAGTTAAATATTTTGGTGGACTCAGAATTAATGCTTGTACGAACTTAGTCCCTTATTCAGCACACACAAATAAGAGTGGCTTGGACTTTTTTGCCTTGCATCACACAGAGAGAGAACACAGAAGAGAACAAAGCACTTACAGGAATGGTATTCTACCCTTTCAGTGGTTAGGAAGAAACATTTGAATTAAATTTCTTTAGTGTAGTCAAATTTCCCTTCTGACAAAAGAGAGTACAGACTTTATTTCACAATCTTGATTATGGCTTCTCACAAGTTTTAGGCATTCTTAAAAACTAATGGTTATAAAAATCAAGTAATAATGTATAAATATTTTATTGCAAAAATATCTTTCTTCGAGAATAAAATATGTTACTCTCTGTTCCTTTCCTTGTCTAATTCTGTTAAAGTTAGCTTAATTTATACAGGAATATAATATCACAGATTTCTGTAGCTGTGCTAACAAAGATAAATGAAAGCAAGGATTTTAATAAAACTGCAAACAATTCCATTATAGCTTGTCAAATGCACACACAATCTCAACTCTAAGTTCTTTCATTTATGTGTCAGTTTTCTCAGCATCACTGAGTAAAAGTGTGGACTCTTGCATTCAATTCTGCACAAAAGAATAAATTGACAATTCAAGTGTGAAGCTTTTAACTATGTCTTTAGCTCTGACATGTCGTATTGCCATAGAAGATTCAATAAATAAATAAATAAATAAATAAAAATTGGGAAAATCTGAAGGTGTATATATGTACTATTTAAGAATAAAGTATGTTTACAGAGCAGAGATGAAATTTTATGACTTTGTTTCTTATTTTTACATTATTTTCTTGCAAGTTGCAACAGGCAAGTATCTAAAAACTATTAACTACTTTAAAATTTGCTTCTACTATGTCATAATGCTATTATACTTACAGCTTATAAAAGGTTTTATTTTTATTTTTTCCTGTTCATGAGAACTCAGTTACAAGGTTTTTAAAGTTATAGTTTTTTAAATCATTTATGACCACCATCTTTACATTTGGCTGTTCATGGGGTATGCTTACACCAAAGTCTACACAGGAATTATAAGAGATCATACAACATATACAGGGAAACATACAGCCTAGAGTCATGGATAACTTGGCCAAACTATAGCATTTCTTCCACTCTTGTCTTTCTGCCTGAGAATCAGTTTCTGAGTTTGAGAAAGAGAATCAATTACCTGGTTAGATAAAAAGATGTACTTAACTAACTTCAAGACTGCCAGTATGAGTTGGTAGTTTCCCGAATAATCTGTTTTTATATATTTACAAGTTTTATGAAAAACCATAAAAGAAACAAATAAAAAAGAAAGCCAGTCACTTTAAGTCTAAATCACTATCAAATATTAGTCCAAGAAATTAGACATTATAATTAGAAAATCAAGCTCAAAAGTGGGACTGAATTAAATCACAGGCCAACAAATTAATTCAGAAATGAAATCATCAAGTTAATATAGAATGCAATCAATTCTTATGAGTCTTACTACAGGAATTGAATTAGGCTGTTCAGTTCCTTACTCTAAGCAGAAGTTATCTTCCAACTCATTTACCATTCAGTCCTGAGGTAAGTCTGAGATTTTTTCCCCCCCAGAAAAGCCTCTCTGTGCAGGTGAACCCCTCACTGCCACCTGCCTTTTTAATCCCCCATTCAGTCTGAGTCTGTGGGATTCAACAGATCACACTTTTTTTTTTTTTTTTTTTTTTTTTTTTTTGTACAGCAATAAACCAGGTTCTTTGACAGTTCACAACAATGTTTAAATTTAAATGTTTACATTTTAAATGTTCTACTATGGTTTACCAAGTAGAACTCCTTTAGCTTCCTAGAGCTAAGGAATAATACTCAATCCACTGTCAAGGGACATGGATAATTCCCAATGAGTAGGAAGCCTGAATAAATGCATGTTTGTATATTAAAGAAAATGTCAGACATAATATATAAGAATACAAGAAAAGAGGAAGCAAGGTCTAAAATCTTTATGCTTTGTGGCATTTCAAAGCACATGCTATTAGAATTTGCATTGTAGCTCAGGAGCAAGATAAGACAAAGTTTATGCTTCCTTTGATGATAAAGTGTTTGTTACTTTTACTTCAAAATTTTCCTGTTCCTGCCTTAGAGAGCAGGAGAACATCTTTATGTGAGTAAATTAATCAATTAAAAAAAAAATAATAATTTGGCAGTGACTGAAGTTGGCCTCAGTCAGATGCTTAATTCCATTTGGGAGGAATATAGAATAAGTTTTGCATACTGAAAAAGTATTTTAATGAAATACAGTAAATCTAAAAGACATCATCTAAGACATATAAAATAAGCTGGATTTGAGATCTTTTTGATTTTAGTATATACACATTCATTTAAGCCTTGTCAGCGTGACCCCAAAGGAACACCAGCTGAGAAAGGGGATGCTGAGTAAGCTGCAGCAGAAATTATGTCCCTTTATAGGAAGCAAATCTGTTTATAACACAGTTCCACTTTTTTTTTTTTTTTTTTTTTTTTTCTGTTTTAAACTCTATATGATCATTTCTTTCTTGCTTATGGGTAACAGCCAATCAATGTCTTATGTTAATTGTGTTGAGAATAATTTACATAATTATGTTGCTATAATTGGTGTTTCTATTATGCTGTATTATTTCTTTTATAAACTGTTAGCTTTATTAGCACTACAATTTTCTTGCCAATAAACATGTTCGAATATCTGTTTTTATTCCTTGTAGTTAAATACTCATAAGTTTAAGACATTGCTTATTCAAAATCACGATATCAGCTAATTACAAACATTTTATGGCTGAATATGTTTACAACTTAGAATAATTGTTTTTCTTCAATCTTCATCAGCTATTATTATGATAGTAAAGTATTACTATGTAAATTAGGCCAAAAACAAACATAGAAAAAAAGACAGACAGAAAGAAAGAAAGAAAGAAAGAAAGAAAGAAAGAAAGAAAGAAAAAGAAAGAAAGAAAGAAGGAAAGAAAGAAAGAAAGAAAATAGCCTTGTTATCCAAAAAGAAAGTATATCTGGCAATTTTTTTTTGCAGATTAGATACACTTTCTTCATGACATGAACAGGTGCAAGCTCACTGAGTCTTATAAGCCAAACAACAGGAGGCTGCATCACCATGCCGTCCAGTCTGTTGGAAATCAAAGCTGAGAGATGGGCTCATGATACTAACATTTACAGTGTGCTAATATGGTCACAGGTCTCCCAGTGAGGTCTGTGCATGGTCAGCAAACAAATTTTCCTCTGTATGGAAGTAGCTTATAGATATCAGTGTGTTTACAACTCTGTCTTAATCGTTGTGACCACTCACAAAGGCAAGCCATATACACCATTTCAAACAGCATATTATACATTCCAGCTTTTGTGGAAATAGGAAGACTTAAAGTACAGGTAGTCTGGAAAATCTTCCTTCTCAAAGCTCTATACAGTACTTTAGAATATTAAGAATAGGATAAACAGGTCACTCTCTCTCTTTAAAAAAAGAAAAAGAAAAAAAAGAAAAAAAAGAAAAAAAAGAAAAAAAAGATTTTTAGCTGAAAATATTTTAAACTGCATCATTTGAAATAGAAATTGAAATAATAAATAATTCTGTACTCACTACCAGACACAACTATAAATAAATGTTACCAAATACTCATGAATATTTGTGATTATAAAGCTACTTTAATATATTTTTTTTTCCCCAGAAAGCATGTCTAAATAGAAATAAATTCAAGGAATGTGTGATCTGCTTGTGGATAAGCCTTGAACAGAAGGAGAGGTTAACATTTTTAGCTAAATTATGCATTGCAAATGGCTCACTCAGTTTTATTTCATTTGCATAAGTGGCCCTGGTTCAAAAACTCACTGATTGCAGTGGAAACAATTTCACTGGCTTCAAATTTATTTTTTTTTTAGCCACACTACATAGGGTTCAAAACTGTAGGAGAGGAGGAAAAACTGCACAAATTGCACTTTTAAAGATTACCTTCATATGCTTAATTAATATGGCAGTATAACTGTTTTTGTAATGAAGTTCTGTAACGTTTGGAATAAAGAAGTTAGAATTTTACTGAAAATGGAAGATAAACAATTTCGAGCTGCAGATAGAAATCCTCACTACAATGACCTGATGCTTTATCCCCTTAAGCTATGTTTCCCAAGGAATAGAGTTTTTTCTGAGTAGTGGTCTTTAGATAACTTTGTACTTCAGGAATGTTGAAGCAGGAAAAATGTATACAATTAGGCTGGCAACTTTACTTCTGATTATACAAGTGGTAATGAGATGCCCAGAGGTTTGCAGCAATGGATTTTGATGTGTAGAAGTGTAGTGACACCACCTTGCTGGGCAGCTGAGCTCCACCATAACCACTATCTCATTCCCCCTCCTCAGATGTAAAGGGGAGAAAATACAATGGAAAGGGCTCAAGGGTTGAGATAAGGATAGTAAGATCACTCGAGTTATTATCACAGGCAAAACAGTTTCAGCATAGGAAGATTAATGTAATTTATTACCTATTACTAACAAGCTAGGGCAGTGAGAAACTAAAAAACAAAATAAAATCACCTTCCTGCCATCCACCCTCTTCTACATCCTCCCCTCTGCCACTCCTTCCCAGTCACTCTCTGCCCCTACTCCAATGTGGTGTCACTCCCATGGGATGTAGTCCTTCCTAAATGATCCTCTGTGGGCTTCCCACAGGCAGCAGCTCTTCAAGAACTGCGTCCACATCGCTCCGTATCATCAGCAGGAAACTGCTCAAACATTGATCCCCCATGGGCAGCAGCTCCCCCCAGACCCCCTGCTCCTGCGTAGGCTCCTCTCCAAGGGCTGCAGGTCTGGCCCGGGGCCTGCTCCCGTGGCGGTTCTCCATGGGCTGCAGCTTCCTCCAGGCCACATCCACCTGCTCCACCGGGGGCTCCGCCACGGGCTGCAGCGTGGAGATCTGCTCCATGTGGGACCCATGGGCTGCAGGGGGACAGCCTGCTCCACTGGAGGCCTCTCCACAGGCCACAGGGGAACTTCTGCTCATGTACCTGGAGCACCTCCTGCCCTCTTTCTGCACTGACCTTGGGGTCTGCAGGGCTATTTCTCACTCCTCTTAAATGTGCCTTTCTTAAATCTGCTCTCACAGAGGGGCAAACAACATCACTTAATGGCTTGGCTCTGGCAAGCAGTGGGCCCCCTTTGGAGCCAGCTGAAACTGGCTCTTATCTAACATGGGGCAGCTTCTGGACTTTTCTCACACAGGCCACCCCTACAGGCCCCTGCTGTAGGAGATGAAGGACTAAAAAAATCAATTTATAGATTATTTTTAAAACTTGCATCTTTCAGCAGTAAGTCTTAACTGTCACTTTAAAAAATGTTAATAGTATTCCTGTCAATCTGATATAAAGTATCAGCCACTGAACTTCAAAACTCCACAAAGTAAGAAAGTGCTGGGCAGTACATCATGTACAAAAAAAAAAAAAAAAAAAAAAAAAAAAAAAGGTCAATTAGCAAATCAAACAGTTATTATTTCTCAGTCAGTCAAATAATTCAGGAAATGTTATGACTTAACCTAAGAAATAAATTGCAGAGCTTCACCTCTATTTCATTAGCTGACTGCAATTCTAGTGGAAAAAAAAAAAGAAAAAAGAAAAGAAAAAAAAAAGAATAATTTTTACCTTTTTACCTACTTAAGAGCTATGAATCAATTTTTTGCATTAATTAATTATATATACATATTTTTTTTTTTCCAGCTTCGTTTTGCATTATTCTTACACTGTATTGATGCATAGTTGTCTACTCATCATGATGGATAATTTTGCTGTCGCTGTGGTCACAGTTAAAGAAAATATGAGAAAAACACTTACAAACCTCATTCAGATTTATGAATCAACTAGATGCCTAGAATGTTAAATAAAAAGATCTAATTAGAGAGGTATCCCTGTCAAAGAATTATTCTTTCTGGGGTAGTTACTATCTTTAATATGTGCAGAAACATTACTTGAAATATCAGTGTGGGATAGGAAACTTGGAAAATGCAATTTTTCCCTTTGTTTTCCTTATTAAACTGAATTCACTAGCTTGCTATGTTTTTATTATTATTATTATTATTATTATTCTATTAGGATTTTTTTGTGATTACAGAATAGATATACTCCTCATAGACAGGTCCAGTTCATTTATACTCAGAAATGGAACCTCTTTAATATAGTTTTAAATTTCAAAAGATTTTCTTTTCTAGCTGAGGAACGTGAAATTGCAATGAGCTTCACATTTCTATATAGGAGTAAAGTTGGACCATTTGCATATGTCTTACTTCCAAATTTTGGCAGAAATTTAGACAAAGTAACTGAAATACTGTGAGAAAAACTGAATATTTGTTTCAGTTCTTCTTATGTACTTCGACTAGAATGAATCATGATCAAGTATCCTTGAGCAGTTACTGCCGTAACTGTGTCATTCAACTATGCCACACTACTTTAAGCTAA
Organism: Stictonetta naevosa; assembly: GCA_011074415.1. Lineage (NCBI taxonomy): Eukaryota > Metazoa > Chordata > Aves > Anseriformes > Anatidae > Stictonetta > Stictonetta naevosa. Next base: position 13,076,521 of record CM021701.1, read on the forward strand.
CATGAGATCTGGGTATCATTAACAGTTTAAAATGAGCTGTAGTTTTGACTCATAAAAATTTTCTATGCTAGCAAATCATATTGATTGAACATAAGGTGGATTTTTTTTTTTTCTTTTTTACCTACATTTATGAGAGAGTAAAATTTTATTTCTACAGGTTAGAAGAATAATCTACGGTTTAGTAGCCTTGAATTGTGCTTTTTTTTTTTTTTTTTTTTTTTTGTTTTGTTTTCCATACAGGCTTTCTAGGTGAACTTGAGAAATCACCAGTGTTTAATGTATGATTGATTCAAACCCATAAAAACAGCACAAGTTCTTGAGAAGATTAATATATTAAAAACAGTGACTAATATAGCAAATATAACAGGAATAGGTTTCTTAGAAATAGTGGAGGCAGATATATTCAGGAAAACAAAGAATGTTTAAACTTTAACTAAATGCATTAAAAAGACATTATGATCATTCACTTAATGTTACCATAACTTAGGAGTTAAGTCAATTATATTGATTGTAGCTGTGACAGTCTAAGTATATAAATAAGGTAAAGCTTGTGGGAAGATATAGTATCTTTTTTTAGATCAATTGGCATAGCTTGAGAAAAGAGACAAGCTTTAGGATCTATAAGCTCTTCAGCTATCAGAAACTGAAGGAGCAATTTTCAAATATGAGTACTAGTTTTTGAAAAAAAATGCAGTGAATGTAATAAGATACCTTAATCAGACTGTCTGAAAGAAAAGAGACTTGATACCAAAAATCTATTAAAGGAGAAAGATGAGATGAATTATGGCCATCCATGAAACAATTATCTCTAGAATTTACTGTTTTGGAGAACTAATGATATTTTATTTTCCAGTCTAATCTTTTCAAGATTTTTGTTTGTTTGTTTGTTTTTGCTTTGATTTGTATATACATATAAATTTATTCATTTAAAAAAAAAATATTTTAAGGAGTAATACTGAGAAAACAGAGGGGTGTTGTGACTTTTGTTGTTGTTGTTGTTGTTTGTTTTTTTGGGGGGTGGGTGGATTTTTTTGGAGGTGTTCTCTTTGTGATGAATAGCCCATTTTATATTCAAGTTTTTTTTTTTTTTTTTTCTGGTATGTGAAGACTGTTTAATTGCATACCAATAATTTCCATATTTCTATGTATCTACATATTTATATATGTAGTTCAGTTATAGTCGGGTTCAATTTGGTGCTGGATGAATTTTGGAAAATTTGTTTTTGAGAACAACTTCAGTTCTGAAGCTGAGAGACTAGTTGAAGAGCAGTTTCTGGGAAGCTTTTGTTCCATGTACAATCCTTGTTTTATATAACTACAATTTTCCCAGTGATTCCAGAATGGGTAAAGAACTTATGAGAAGTGTAAATGAATTCAACAATTCTTCTGCATTCTGAAGTCAAATCTTGCACTTTGTGCAAGGCATTTGGACTTTTCTCTATAAAAGGCTCCATGCCAGATAAAATTCTGATTCAGACTGGTGAGAAAAGAATCACAGCTGTGCTTCCCAGAGCACAAACAGGTGTTTGGTTCCTTAGGACCTCTTAGGAACTTATTATACTAATAAGATAGATGTGCACTATACATCAATGACAGATCATTTTCTTATATATATTGGAATAACTCTGATAAAGTCAGAAGAAAAAAATTCCACATGTGAGTATTGTTCTCCTTTGCACATAAGACCTCTGGAGACAATAGACTTCCAGTTGAGTCAACATTTTCCTAAGTGTGGTCGAAAGCCACACACAGATCAATTTCAGCATTCAGTTCCCTAATCCATAAGTAAGGCAGAATATATACACTACTACAGAGCAAAAAATAGTGGAATTTCAATCAGATTTTCCCTTGATCTACTAGCTCTGTTTAGTTTAGACTTTTCCACCACTAAGGAAGTTTCATATTTAGTGAAATTATTGAAATTAAATTTTAAACTAGCTTTACTTTACAAATATACGAGCTAACACATACACTCTATACCATTGCATCTGCAGCTATAAAAGAAGTACCTAGAAAACTTACAAGAAGAGTCATGGTGACCAGATACCATTAATTTGAAGTGAAGACTAAATTACCATCTGAACAAAAGCTGTTACAGTAAGATTTGAAGCTATACTCCCTGATAAGAACCATGAAAAGCACTGGAAGAAGAATGATTACCTGAAACCACAGGAAGCTCCATTTATTTTATTTT
>CM021701.1:13078814-13100456 GCA_011074415.1 Stictonetta naevosa
TTGATATTCCTCTCTCTTTAAGTGTATTTATTTATGGAACAACTGATTCCCTTCTATTCTCAGTATAATTGGACTTGTATGCAAGAAAGCTTAGAAAGCTTAGTACTTAAATCCTACACTTGCTAAACAATCTGCGATATGTATTTTAAAATGTGATTTATTTATTTATTTATTTTTGTTCTCAGTAGGGTAGCATTATCATGCATGATGCTTGCCAGGTGTCTACTCCATACTACTTCCTATTTAATTTTACAATAAACTTTTGGAGGAGATGCTTCACTCCAATTTTAAAGCCAGGAACTATTGGAAGCTCAACAGTCATTGTCATGAGATGGAACTGAAAATATTATTAAACTTTAATTGATTCAGTCAGTTATGTAAGATTAATTTCCAGAAGGAAATCACAAAGTAGCAGGATAGAAAAAAAATTGCAAGATTTCACTGAATTTGTTGTCCTATTCTGGGTAGGATTGAGAGTGCTTGGAGAACTGAGTGTACTTGGATTACAAAAAGTTGTTTGATTTAGGGCTCTTTTCCTTTTCCTTTTCCTTTTCCTTTTCCTTTTCCTTTTCCTTTTCCTTTTCCTTTTCCTTTTCCCTTTCCTTTTCCTTTTCCTTTTCATTATAGGCATCTGTGTCTTTCCAAATGTTCTAAAACATTTAGGATTTCCTTAAAATGCTCACAAATATGGCATCGAACCTACAGGATATGCATGTCCTTTTGAAACAGTTGCTGGAAGCTAAGAAAGACATATGGGCCATTTAAATTAACTCTAAACATCAATGTTTAATCAATTAAAGCCCATCATAGATTTGTACCTACTACAAACCCTACACTTTCTTAATAAAAATGCATTGTATTTTATTATTTTTTATGGTTTCCAAATGTTTTCCCCTCTTTTTTACTATCCTTTAGTCTTCATTCATTATTTTTTCTTAAAATGTGTCATCCCAAAATATTCCAGCTGGGATCTACCAGTACTAACCAGAATGAACTATTTCACAAATATTTATTACTTTCAAAAATGCTTTTACCTTTTCGTATGAAGCTTTTTCAAAATTCACATTGTTTCCTGACTTCATGGGTCATTGTATCTTTCCAAAGTCAAAGCGTTTTCTTAAATACAAAATATTCCCTATGTGGAATGTGATCCATTCCAAAAGAGCTCTGTAACCTTATTATTACAGTGTCAAAATTATGTTTTATTAAATATTTACTCCATTATCTGATTTGTAAGACTCAAGCCCAGGAGAGATCATGATAGAACCTCACTTTTTCAGTCAGCAAAGAGCTCAACCAACTATGGCTTCATTCTACCATTTTGCTTAATTTTCCTTGTGGGAATGTTATACAATATTTTTTCTATTTATTTTTTTTTTTGGGGGGGGGAGAGGGGGTGTAGAGAGCAGGCACTCTACACAAAAAATAGCACACATAGTATTTTGCTACCACAGCAAATCCTTCCACCCCCAAGCTGGGCTGATTAGTAAATAATTCTGCATTCTCATGTTTTCCCATTGCCTGAACTCTTCAGAACAAACATTCCCATAAGATCCAGTACAGCTAAAACCAGAAACCAAACCATCCATTTCAGGGCCCTGAACAAATCCCCTTCCTCCCTATCCTGGTAGTCTGTCTGCCTGGGCTGACCTTATATAAAGCAAGAATAAGCCTCCAAAAGCTTGTCTTTTTTTTTTTTTTTTTTTTTTTTTTTTTTTTTTTTTACTTGGGAGCTGCTGTAACTTTGTATTGCTAGAATTGCTACAAACAATGAGGCTTGTATGAGTTTGTGAGGCCTTGGGACTGAGGCTTATTGGGCTTGCTCTGCTTTAACTTTTCTATATCTAATTTGTTTTAGCTTTGTTTGTCTTTATGTGGCATAACTATAATCTTATATAGATAACAGTAACAAGCAATTGTTCTAGTCAATGGGGTATTTATGACCCTAGTACACACAGTAGAGGCACAGGCCTGGTATGATAGCATACTCCTTGAGAAGTGGAGACACAAGATGTGGTGAGAGAACAGGCCTGGGATGATGGGTTTGGGTGGGGAGTGAGTGTACAGAGTTACTACTAAAGACCCTGTAGCTATATACTCAGTTAGAAAAAAAAATAATAAAAAAAAAAGTAAAAAAAAAAGTGAAGCGCCTCAAAACTGTTTAGAATTAATAAAGAGAACAGTGAAATAGTATCTAATATATATAAAGAACATCAGATATACTAATTCTGAGTGTAATTTGGATCAGCATACCAGTGAAAACAGATAAAGATGTAAATAGAAATTGTGTGTATGTGTGTATATGTGTTTGTAAGGGGAAGAAAGGAGAGGAAGAAGAAAGCATCAAATTGAACATTTTTTCACAGTGGAAGACTCCAAATGTTGTCACCTTCTGATAATGCCCCCATAGACAAATCAAGACCAGAGTGAAAATATCAACCTTAGGACCCAGAAAAATAGTGGAAATATGAGAAATATAAGGAAAAGTGGTAGAAACTAACTGTTATGTAATTGTGTTACTGCTATTGCTATAAGTACTCCAGCTGCAATATTATTGTTTTTCTTTAAAATGCTTGTTTTCTTCGTAAAATTAGATCTACAGTAGTGATGACCTTTGAATTACATTGTTAAGATTCCCATCATAGTAATAATACATGCTTTGTTTTGCATGCTTAAGTATATATGTGTTTATATATGTGCTTCCTTTGCCCATTACCAAGAATCTGAGCATAACACTGCTTTTGAGTGGAGTTCTCAGAGTTAACTACCAACTATGCCTGTACTGCAGTAGTATTGTACCCATGCTAGTGTTGCTCATGAATCCCCCCAGCCTTGTCCATGACTCACAGACTGCCTTCATCCCACACATGTTGCATTACTGTGGACTTCCTGGACTTTTTCAGACCTTGCATATTTTTACCTCTATCTGATCTTGACTTGATCTCCCTCATTGACCTTAGATTTACCTGGATGTCCTGGCTGGCATCCTGGCTGATGTCCAGCCTGTCCTGTCTCCTGATCAGGATGGGCCACTAGCTAGGGAAGCCCTGACCTGCTGGCCTCCATGAGGGCCTCCTGTGACTCCTAGTCCCTAGTCCCTGGGAAAAGTTCCTGCTGATATCAGAAGTCTTCCACATAGTCTTTGAGTAAAAGTCATTGAGCATAGCAATAACTTTGGAATTTAGTAAGATATAGACTTTTATCTGAATAAATGAGACAAAGTGATCTGACTATGCAATTCTGTTTTGTTTGTTTGTTTTAAAACAAGTGCTGATAAAGATTAAAAGGGAATACAGCATATGGTTTAAAATAGCTAATTAGCTCACTCTGCTACAGAAAGAAAAATCTAGATTAAAGCTTCTACACTCTCAATTAAAGTTGAATTACCTAACTAAATATTGTGTTCTGTGATGTTCCGCTTCTTGTTTGGAACACTTTATTATACAGATTATTAATTGTACACTATATTAGAGAGAGTATTAATAATAATAATAAAAATCTTTAGTTATGAGCTATTTATATTTTTGCAATATTTCATCTTTTCATCTTAATTAGGGATTTAATACAGGTCTGAGATTCAGCTAGCAATGAAAGTTTGTCCCAGAAAACAGTTTTAATATTTCATTCTAATTTCCTCTAGATGGCTAGTCATTACTATGAGTATAATCTTAATGTAATCTTGGCATTTGTGTTTTAAATTTTTCTTTAGAATGAATATTTTACATTTTGTTAATATCACATTTCTTACTTTCAAAATGTAAATGTCCATTATTTATAAGTTTCTTGAATCTATTATTCATTGAATGCAAAATGTTAAAATAATGAAAATTTCTTACAAGATAATAGAATAACCTTGAAACAACAGTGGCTTTCCCACAGTACCTAGATTCTGTTTTATTTATTCCCTAGAATACTGCTTTAGGAATAAAACTCCTTAGATGCCTTGATAATTCAAATATATTTGCTCTCAAAGCTTTGATTTTAATTGTATTGCTATAACTATATAACCTGCTTTAAGACATGATTTGCACATGTCTACTGTCCTGAAAATAAACTATGTCAGTCTGAGGCATAAAAGTGTTGCTCAGATATTAGTTTCATCTATGATGTTTGTTAGAGTAAGTTTGTTTTTAGTAAATTTTCTCTTCTCCCTCCCCCTTGGACATGAATCGTCTTTTTATCATTTTTAAAAACATGTAGAACTGACTAAATATTTATTCTTAAATTTACTTTTTGTATCTAATTAAAGAATGCATTACTTGACACATTTTGCCATTATTTATTATAGAAATTGTTAAATAAATCTATATTTTATTAAATTAATCTTCATCCAGCTCCAGAAACAAGCTCAAGAAACAACTTAAAAATATATAGTTTTTTCAAAATCCATAATTTAATTTTTTATTGCTGAAACTTTCAAAAGTGAAAATTGTAACTTGACTGGATTAGAAGAGAATAGAGTAGAACAGAACAGAACAGAATAAAATAGTTCATTTGGAAGGGACCTTCAACAGTGATCTAGTCCAACTACCTGACCACTTCAGGGCTAACTGAAAGATAAAGAATATTATTGAGGACATTATCCATATGCCTCTTTAATATTGACAGACATGACAATAAATATATATCAAAGAACCGTCTAAAATTCTGTAAGGGTCAAGACCTAAGTCCTGGAAAACCAGCTTGCATCAGATTGTTGGCTTCTGTTAAGTTTTCCATATATTGTATGGAGAAACCTGCAAATCATCTTGGGGTTTGCAGACATTAGTAAGTGCTAGGATATCTACATATGAGGCACTGTAATGCCTGAGTCATTTGGTGCATTTAGTGGCTATATTTTAGTCTTATGAATCACAACTGAGTAGTTATAAACTATGAATTTGAATTATATTTTGTCATTGTTACATTTCATCAGGCCTACCTGTTGTGGTGAAGACATCTAACTTTGTTCTTTCCAAAAGAAATCTGTAGCCAGAAATACCTGAAAGCCCTTGTAAAGATGACCATGGTGGTGTCCCATGGGTGCAATTTACTTATCTTGTCCCTAAACAAAATAAAAGAACCTTTGCCTCTCTTGAGCAATATCAAATCATTTACAATAGTGTTTGCAAATTCTGGTTGGTAAATCTACTTTGAATTCAAAGCACTTACTAAGGTATTGTTGACCATTGCACTTTGGTGAAAAGTCTTTTATGATTTCACTACTCCTTGAATAGAGAGGTATAGAATAGCTTCAAAAACCCTATTGATTCCTTTAAATACAATATGGTTAAGAATTTTCCAGAAGGAACTTTTGGAAGAAGAATAACCATAAACTACAAAACAAAGAATAACAGCAAAATTTATAAAAGCAAATATGCCAAATCAGTATATTTTATTAACAGCCTGTGAGTCCAGAACAACATGCTTTTGCTTTCAGAGTAAAAGCATTAATTTTTAGTCCAAAACTAGCCCAAATCCTTAAATTAAAACAGGTGAAATAGGAAGAGAGTTGAATATTTACCTATAGATAGGGCAGTCTCTGTGCACATGTGTAAAATGGAGAGTTGAATTACTAGTTACATTTTCAGTGTAAATTTATACCATTGTAAATATCAGTTGGAAGCTTGATACTGTTCAAAGAGCTGAAAACAACTTTGTGTATGACTTTCTACTTCAAAGGCAGTGTAAAACATCATGAATCTCATGAAAGAAAAATATGTCTGTTAAAGTTTCAAAAGAATTTTGTATAATCCAGATGACATCAGTTAGGAATGGAGAATTCTGTGATTTGACTAACTTGTTCAGCAGAACTCGTTCTGAACTTTCCCCTTTAAATAATTGCAAGTACCTTGAATGTATATATATATATCATTCTCTTTGTATTTTTTTTTTTTTTTCTGTGCAAATCCAGAAAATCTGTATCACTTCCGTACTGTTCTTTGAACTCTTTCCATGCACTTGCCAGTGAGCAATTATGCTATAAAAACCTGTGAGGGGTGATGACTCACCACTTTCAAATTTCAGGCACATAGTAAAATCTTCACCTCCTGCACAGTGAGGGTGGCTATGCTCCCTGCAGGCAAAACTACTTAAAAGAAACTCACTGAGGATAAAGCAACCCCATCAGAAGTATACAGTGCAAAGACAGATAGCTCAGCTTACATCCAAAATACCTCACACAATGCTTTGAAATACCAGTAATATTTCTATCAGAAACAGAGAAAAATGTCCATGTATCCAACTTTTTATTTATTTTAATTTTATTTTTCCCTGATTCCATAAAAATAACCATCACACTGACTATGTGTTCTGAATATTTATATGAATTTTGTGATGAGCTTAGGAATGTTTTTTCTATCTATCACTTTGATATTTTATGGTATACATCATAATGGAAAACTTTGAAAATGTTTAAATTATATAAATCTTCTGCTCCCTCAATTCTCAGTATATTTTTTGCAGTCTCTGTATAATGGTTTGAAATTCAATAGTATTCAGTACTGAGAATTCCACTACAGACTGAGCATCTGAAAAGTTATGAGCTACTTCATTTGGCTCATAAATAAGAGCAGAGTTTTTTGAAAATATAGGCCTCGTGGGCCAAAATCTCAGAGTGTTTGCCCAATAATGACTTAAGAAAAAAAGTCCTTGTTATGCTGTGACATGACACAGAAATATTGGAATTAGGAATCATTGAAATTAGTACTTTTATTTAATAATTTTCATTTGGTAGAATGTATGTTAACTCCCTCAGGTTTACAACAGGCCTGAAGCTTATGTACTTGGATAATTTTAACACAATTAATCCATCTGTGTCTAATCAATGCAACTTAAACAAAAGAAAAGAAAAATATCATATCTATTTTTAAAAATAACCAGTACCAGACAAGGACAGGTGGTACAAACATGCCTAGTTCTTTCAACAAAGCAATATGTAACATTGCCATAATATAAAAGTAACCCCACATTCTGTCTCATTCCTGCAAACACTCACTTCTCCCATTTGGTACACCTGCAGCAGGAACATATCCCATTAAGTAGTTTTTTAACACATCATCTGACAAGGAAAGAAGTAGAGGGCAGGCATAGCTCAGTAACCAGCTGCTGGCAGAGAATGAAAGCTTTCATGCAGTGTGAATCAAGTATTATACTGTGAGGTTAGCAGCTGATACTAAGTTTGAAAGCAAGAATCTGTTATTTTAAATAACCAATTCTAATAGCTGCTTGTGTTGATGTAGATAGTGAACCCTGGTCACATACAACCAGGTCAGATATTACATAGATTTAGACTAAAATGAAAAAGTGTAAGATTAGCAGTTGTTTGTTCTCTTTGTTTGTTTTTAATGCTCAAAGCAAAAAGAGGATCACTGTTGTTAACATTATTTTAGTTTAAATAGACATCACAGAATAGTATGGAATCAGCATATATAAGATTTACCTTATGTGAGAAAATGTGTTCTATTGCATTTAGTGCTTATATGCTATGCCTATTAAACCATTATGGACTGAACTGAGACGATCAAGTTTTTTTCAGTTTAACAGATTAATGTTATTATATGCCCCAGAGAAAATAGCACCAGTTTGATCTACTCTTACCATATCATACATACAATTTATTTATATTGATCTGTATAATTTGTCTGTTTTTCTTTTTTAACACATTATCTCTCAGCTCAAAAACAGAACATTAGAGAATAATTGAATTCAAATTAAGGTAAACCAAATTCTTAAATAATAATAGCACAGGCCATTTGAATCTACTCTCACAACAACAAATCCTTTTAAAGTCCCCAAAGCAACATTAGTGCCATCTAGTATGCGCAGGGGGCAAAGGGAGGGTAGAGACTAATTCAAAGTGAATTAATCTGCAGTTCATTAGCAAGCACTAATGTTGCTTTTGGGAATGAGGAAATTAGCAGGATTATAATCATAAGCAACAAGTGTCTTCATAAACATCTAATTACTTGTCAGAGATGTACAATGTACTATATAAGGCTGTTAGGTAGGATTGCTGCATGCCATAGATCAAGTTTTCAGTTGTGCAACAGATTGTGTTTACAATGTAACACTGTTTCTGAAAAGACATTGCAGTGACCAATGCAATTTCACAGGTGTCAGGAGGCCTGTCATGTTGTAATAAGAAATGAATCAGGGCAAAATTTCTTTATTAATCTTTGTAGTTTAGTTATCCTAGCCTACACCTCTAGCCAGACACCACTATCAGCAGAGTAAGACAATAAACTAGCATTAGACACTGAGGGAATCAGTTCAAAGCAAAGACATCATGGATCAGGTTGTCTGGGTTTGTGTGTGTCCACACATACGTAAGCAGTGAATGAAGCAGAAGGGCAAGCCATTTGCGAGTAAGTCACTTTCTTTAGTAGTAGCAAAGAGATTGGCTGCCAGGGGAATCAACTCAGATATTGACTCCTATGGGGGCTTGTTAGGTTATACAGCAGACATCCTGCAAAAACCTTGAATAACAAACAAGCCTGGCAGGCAGAAATCATTATGATGCCTGTGGTTGCTCTAACCAGTCTCTTCTAGCAGGGTCACTTGATAGGATACTGTAAAGAGCATAAAAGGGATTTAGGAGAGCTACGTTGCCTAGAAACTGACTGAGCCTTTTTATGAGGGAAACATTTCTACAGTCAGAACTCTTCAAAGCTTTTTCCATTTCTATAGACTATATTTTGGATTCTGATTCCAAAGGGTTTTATGGATGCTACAGGAGGCCACTTGTTTGTAAAACTCACTTGATGCAAATTTCATGAATGTGAAATCCATTTTTTCCAGAAAGTCTTACATGAAAAGCTTGAAAGAATAACATTTCTGCATGTATGTTATGCTTATTCTAAATTTGATTTGCACTTTCTGCCTCATTTTTACCATTTGTCAGTTTAAACTTTGTCACTGATTCAGTCATTTTAAAGCTGACAGGAGTGACAAACAAATACACAAATATAGTAAAGTTTTTGTAGTTACATGAATCTGGAGTAATGACTGGTGTGTTTCTTTTAAATGTGCTCTTGACAAAATTCTCAGATAAGAGCAAATATAAAATATCCTGTTTTCAAAAAACATAGTAACCTAAAGTACTACATACTGAAATGACTTCTAAAATCTAAATATTTAGATATTATTTTCTGCTTTAATCTAGACTATATCCATGGGGACAACAGAGAATGGGGATATAAAAAATAGCAAAGGTGTTAAGCACCTTCTTCTGGCTTAGCTTCTAATGCTATTGAGCTGGTTCCTGAAGTATGAGTCAAAGTTCCCCAGAATTTTAGCACTATTTTTCCTGAATAAGGGCTAAACAGGGTCTGTGATCTTTCTGTTCCAAAGAACTGAGCTGAAGTGGGAAGCAGAGAGTGCTACGAATTTGAATACTTTTAAAATGTTAATTATGTAAGTGGATATTACAAAAGGGAAATTAAAGCAATCCCAGTGAAAGAGGCCTGTTTTCTCCAGTATCCTCTAAAATCATTCACTTTACATGTGTGTTTTATGTTGAGTAAAGTAAAACTTGAATTAAAACTTGAATTTGGCAGCTGGAATGCTCTCATACATTTTACCCCAAACCCTTATGTCTTACCCCAAACCCTATACCCATTTTACCCTTATATATGAAGTATAATCTTATAAAGGTAAACTTCATATATGTACACTTCATATAGATGAAGCGTTGTCCTGGTTTCAGTTAGAACAGTTATTTTTCCTCCTAGTAGCTGGTAGGGTGCTATGTTTTGGATTAGGATGAGAAGAGTGCTGATAACATGCTGATGTTTTAATTGTTGCAGAGCAATGCTTACACTAAGCCAAGGACTTCTCAGCTTCTCGTTCTGTCCTGCCAGCGGGCAGGCTGGGGGTGCAGCAAGAGCTAGGAGGGGACAGACCCAGGACAGCTTACCCAAACTGGCCAAAGGAGTATTCCATACCATCTGACATCATGCTAAAAAATAGATAGGGGTGGCTAGCCGGGGTGGGGGGGCCGGCTGCTTGGGGATGGGCTGGGCATCGGTCAGCGGGTGGTGAGCAATTGCATTGTGCATCACTTGTTTCATACACATTATTATTATTATTATTATTTCCTATCTTAATAAACTGTCTTTATCTCAACCCACAGGCTTCACTTTCCCGTTTCTCTCCCCCATCCCAGAGAGGGAGGGGGGAGGGTGAGCGAACGGCTGTGTGGTGTTTAGCTGCCAGCCGGGTTAAACCACAAGTGTAAACTTCATATATAGTGCAATTTGTACTGCTACTATTTTCTGCCACAGAAAAGAATTTGCAAAGCCTGACAAGTAGCATTTAGACTATAAAAGCAAACTACATAGAGGCAGGAAAGTCTTATGTATTGTAATATAGATATACAGCTATAATATCTGTCAAGATATATTGTTAAATAACAAGATATAATACAAAGATACATTGTTAAAAATAGTATTCCTAAAATAATAATAAAAAAATCCCCCTGCTTCTAAAGAACATTGTGGTACAGTCAGGTACAAAATCTTCTGCATTCATCAAGGATTAGAAGACCTGGAGTAGGCATTCTTGTGGAGGTATTTTATTTTATTGGCATTTGTAACTGAATCACCTTAAGACTATCTGGAGTCTGTTACTTAAAGAAAGTTCACACTTTGTACCTTAATATACATTATGTATCATCACTATTTCCCTCTGGATTAATCTTGATTGAGCCAGATACCAAGAATTTTGCAAGAGCTTTCAAGTCCTCACAGATACTTTCCTAAACCCTTATGCTAAAATGTGCAGCTTGATGTCAAATCTAGAAGTCATTCCTAAGCAATCAAAACCTGTTCCCTTCACGAAACTTTTCTGTTATAGTTCTCCCATGTTTAGAATTTGAACAGCAAGATCTCTCTCTTTTTAGCTCAAAAGAATAGATTATTTTGTTGGCACATCTTGCTTCTACATGGCCGTTAGAAAAACATATATAACGCTTGGTAAATAACAAAAATTAGGTTCAATTAAGAGATTGAGAGAACTTTCAAGTTCCAACTTAAGTCTCTGGGTTGCCTGACAATAATAATCTCAATAATAATTAATTTCAAAAATTAGTTGTCAGAGAAGATACTTAAATACCTGTCCTCTGATCTGGTGCATACTCGGTTTTACCTTGTCTGAAAATGACGATAGAAAATTACATAACCAATCTGGATTCACAGTTTGATACTTTATATATATATTATATACATAATTGTGAAAACTGCAGTGCCTTAAATACCTTGAAAACTCTTCTTTCCTTTTCTTTTTCTTTATATCACAAGATCTGTTAATGTGGCTTCAAATGCATTTTTAAATGTGATAGACTTACCATGTCTATCATGGCTGATATATTTAAAAAGTAGTATAAGTTTTAAATGATATTGACAAGTTTTGAATATACAATTGAATATACAAAAGCATGTTTCCTCTTGCACTTAGTGTGATTTTGCCTGAAATTTATGTAATTGTGTATACAAATAACAAGAGAGAAAACCTGTATATACACATTGTATGTCAGTAAGCATGAAATTAAGCACAAGTTTTCACAAAAGACTGAAGAACATTCAAGTTAAAAAATTGGAGTGTGGACTTTGATTTTATTAATTATTTGATATTTTGATTTTCCATGAGCAAAAATCTTATCTATGACTTCTTCCTATTATTACAATGTTAGATACTTACCAAAAGTAACTATTTAATAATTGGTTTTGTTTTGTTTTGTTTTGTTTTTCATGAAGGACCTGAAATATTTTATTGGCCGCTAATCATTTTGTTATAAAATAAAATTACAATTTCCTTTAATTGTTTAGAATACTCAATAATATACTAGACAAAAACAACAGAAATTTGCCCAATGGCAACTTCAGGGACATCAGGAAAATTTCTTATAAAACCATTCAGTATGTTCAGAAAATAGCTTACATAAATTATAGTGTACAAGGAAAAGAGCAGAAATTATGACACATTTAGCAGCAAAAGTGGCTGAGATACGTTGCACTGCTTACCAAGCTGTGTTAACGCAGTAGTAAGTATGATGAGCTGAAAGTGGCCTATTTCCTATGTTTGTGTTAAGAGGTTCTCTAAACAAAATGGAGAGCTATCATTCAAATGTGTGTAAATGCACCAAGTCATAGAAATGGAAATATCACCAGTAGAATGGTGAAATTTTAGGGGCCACCAATTTCCTTTAAACCATCTACATTACTTACTTGTCAAATACTGTTAGAGAGGTGCTCCTGCTGTCTACATTCTCCAATAACCTCAGAGTATTATAACCTTAGATATTTTTACAGATGCTTCAGCTGTGGTCCATTTAACATTTGTCATAACTAATTATTTCTGCTGTGCTCTCCAAATAAGATAAAATGTGTTGACTCCATGGTGGTTTTGGTCCTCAACAGACTGAAAGATGTTCATTTTTTCCCAGTTCCAAGCACATGCATAGTCACTAAATATCATACTGCTCTAGACTTGCTCACCTTGATCAAGGGAGCACTATACAGAGACAGAAAAAATAAAATGATTCAAACTAGAAAAGTAGAAGAAGTAGCAAGCCCTTTGTATCAAGTAGGCTACTGTGGCTAATAACAGTGCTATTAGATACAGGTCAGTTATTCCAAGGAAATAAGGAACACTCTCATTCAAGCAGTCAGATGAATCAGACTGAAACTTTAGGGGAAAAATAATGGCAAAGTTGACTTAAATAAGCTTAATTCTCCAGCAGAATTTGAACTGCCTAATATTAGAAATAGCCTTAATAATTAGTATATGGATATGGAAATCAATTATAGAGTTCTCTAATTTAAAATATATACAATTATTATTTGTGTTGACTCAGATGACCAACCTGTGACAAAAAATGCATGCCTAACTAAGCAACACTCAAGACATTGTGAGTTCATCTGTGAATATTTAACTTAAAAACACAATCTTTTTTCTAACTCTCTAGAAGACGTGAACTAATTTTTTCTTCTCACTGCAAAATTCTGTATTTCTATACAATCAGAACTGAATTGTTCATTGTCAAACAATGTTGAACTATAGTTTTTATAGGATCCTTAGCTCACACCCAAGCTCAATTTGTAAAACAGATCATATTTACCAACTTTCACTTATTGCTAGGCTTCACCTGAGGCAAAAGCCAAAGTAGCATATTGCTATATTCTCACTCCCAAAATATCACCAAAATTAATTCTTTCATAACAAAAGTATGAGTGAAAGGATATTTTACAGTGTAAATATATAATTTACTTTCAATTTGAAATTCAATTGTTAATTTTCAATTATCAAATATATTTTCTCCCATTTAATAATTTTCTATTATTTATTTGGAAATTAATTAAAATTCTTTTATTTAAACTCGAAATCAAGCAGATTGAGAGTAATAGTTTATACTGAATCAACTATTCGCCATTTGAAGACAGTTATTTGCACCTTCTTAAAATATCCCTTCTTCAATCACAGGTCTTCCCACTGTGCAGAAAATGGTTTTGTACTGTGGTTTTATGAGGAGTGGATAGTTTATTTTTAGAAGAGTGAAAATTAATTTGCCATCCAAGAACTGTCTGCAGCATTCACCAAAGAACAACAGGCAGCAAAGTCTTTTGGTTGTTCCTTTATCATTCTGGAGTCCATCCCTGCCATCTTCCAGCTATTTTCCTATTGGTTACTCAGGAAGGCAAGTTTTGAGAAGAATGCATGCAAGTTCTTTTGGAGAACATATTCCATATTCTTTGCACATATTCTTTGCTACCGAGCCTTTGTTTTCCTGTTTAGGAAATGCTTATGATTGTCCCCCATAGTGAATTGATCTGGATAGCCCAGTACTTGTGCGCAGGTCAATGTAAGACTGAGATCTCATGGATGTTTGATTCATTACTTTTCTAGCAAGATGCTTTTCAGCAGTTTTGAATAAAAAGAACTATTTCAGTTTAGTATAGTTTCTAAGAACCACAATCTCCTTGCCATACAAATGAGACTGAAATCCTCATTTAATGCTTGCTATTTCAAAGAGCTTTTATTTTGTGGGATGGAGGAGAGGTGACTGGTAATATTTCTCTGAGAACTCAAATTTTATTTTGCAGTTTAAAATCTAGCGGAATTATTGCTACTATGATCCATGCCTTTCTGATTTCCTTCTGCATTTATGTACTTACATGCTCAAGGATGTATCCTAATTTGCCCTTTACATAATCACTTTGTCTTAACTTTCATTCTAGGGACATTTCAGTTGGGCTTTCCAGTCTGCTTAAATACTTGGTAGCTGTTTTTCAGTTACATATTTTATTTCTTATTGATTATTTCTCAGATCTGAAAAACATGCAGATTTTTCTTAATTAAATTCAGTATGTCTCCTTTTCCCTCGTTTTTATTTCTGCAAGAAATTCTGCTCATTCTTTCTTACTGAGGCCTTTTACTTTTTCAGGCTTTAGCTACTCTTCCTATTCTTCCTCACAATTGAGCTGTTTCTGCACCGTGTGCACATACTTCTAGTCATTTGTCAGTTTTTAATAAAGGATATCATCGTAAATTGTGCATATTCTTGAATAATTTATTTGTTTCTCTTATGGGTCAGGGATATGAGTTTCTTGGTTTTATGTATGTATATTTATAGGTAAAGGTTTACACATGTGTGAAATAAAGCACATTAGGTAAAACAATTTCACTAAAGTTTAACAAGATACAAAAAAATGGCCATTTTTAGAAATAAAGAAGGAGTGCAATCAAGTCCTTTTTTTTCATTAGACATGAATGTTGTCTAAGGAATAAATCATTCCAATCTCCAACTCATATCTTCACCAAGAGAACTGTGAGTTTCTTTGGTCCCACCTTCTTCATTTGCTTACCTTGTTACCATTGTCTCTTGATTTGCAATCCTAAATTTTAAATTCAAGGGTTCTACTAAATATTTTACAAAGAGCAGTGTCAGATGTAAAATTGTATGTCTCCAAATACAACAGTAAAAAAACAACAAACAAAAACTGCCAACACTATAGTATGTTAAACAAGACAAAAAAGCTGCATTCCAAAATCTGAGTTAATATGAGTTAATACATGTGGAGGTAGTAAGTATGGTGTTATCTTCACTGATATTTGTGGGATTGTCATTCTGGCAGAAGACCAATTTCCTAGGATTTTCTTTAAATAGTCTGACTATATGGAATAATTAAATAAATAAATAACAAGAACTCTAAGCTTGCAAACAATCCCCTTATTCATGACAAAAAATCTGTAAAAACAAATACAAGATTTCACTACATTTTTAAAATGAAATTATTATTTTTTGATCATTTTTGAAGTTCATGCATGTCAAAAACTCACCTCAGGACAGAATGGAAGCTTTGTTCTTTGGTTTGTTGCCTAACTACTGTAATTCATACGTGTCCCACTATGTGTAAGTGATTCTTGACACTTCATATGATCAGCTATTTAATGCTAATATGAGTATTGACTATTCTAGTTGTGTTGTATCTGGCTCCTTAAACGTCAAAAGTGTCTAATAATTTGGAATAGTTTGCATATTGGTTCAAAATAACACTCTCCTATGCAAATTAGTAGATGGACAAGTTGAACCCACACTGATAGGCACTCTGACTCAGGATGTTCAGAGTATAAAGTAATTACCACAGGAAAAGGCACTTCTCTGGGTCAGTTAACCTCTGATTTCTAATCAATAATAATATGTACTTCTACATGCTTTTTTTTTTTTTTTTTTTTTTTTACAATTAAAACTTTTTGCTTTAAAAAGGTATTGCATATTGCATAGCAGACTGTTGCTAGGATGCAAGAATTAACCAAATGCAACCAGCATTTGTGAAAGTCATATAAAAGAGATTCAATTAGCACAAGATGAATGGAGGAAAATCATATAGTTTCAGCCCACACAGCATAGAAGAAGAAAAAAAACTAGTAAAGTCACTTTTAGCTTTAATGTTGTTGGCAAATAATAAGCATTCTTTTGCAATGTGAATAACAGAGTGGAAAAATAATTGCAGTTTTAACTCTGACATGTACAGGCGATGAATTTTGGAACTAAAAATTGATACTTATCAAAGTTATTTTTAGTTTTCAAAATATAATTTGAAAAATTCTAGCTTTTAAGCTTCCTAAAGCTGCATATCTGTTAACTTCATACAGTATTTCTGTCACCAGTGAGGAAAAGAACATTTACAGGAATAGTTATTAAGTTACGTCCTAGTCAAGTTGTCCTGTTTTCTCTTAACTTTTGTTTTGTAAAACATCCACTTTTACCAGCAAAGTCTATAATAGATTGAGTAATTAAAAGTGTAATTAGTGCTTCGCTTTTCTTGTATTTTTTATGCCTATACTAACTAATGACGCAATAAACATAAAAATGATAGATTTGACCATTCACCTGCCTTTTCCTCCTTTAGATGTTATTTGGAGTGTAATTTTAAATTAACTTTTATCTGAAAGATTCTGTGAGAAATACATTTGGACCAAACTGCACTGAACACAAAGTACAAAGACAATTTAATATAATTCTGATGAAGTCTTCATAGAATAATTAAAGTTATGGATATATACTACAGACTTTGATTAAACACTATATTTTCTTCTAGCTGGATGGGTGGACTAGCTTTTAGAATTTTTATTGATCATAGCTGTTAATTAAATACAGTAGCACCTCACCTGTCATGCTGTTAGTGTTCTATCCTTGATGGAACATTAAACCATTTTGGCATTTGCCACTGTTTTGCGTGGTGGTAGTGGAAATATTAAGCTCTACTGTTCCTTACATATTAGGGAATATCAATATTAAAACACTAGGCAATTGTAATGATATTTATTCTTTAAAAGTTTTAAACTTTAGGGCTTCCAGACTGTTCTGAATGTTTTTCCAGTATGTGACATTTTAGAATAACAAACAAATTGACATCTTTAAAGTGATATTACCAGAATTATAGCATGTGTACATAACAGTTGTAGAGGTATTTTTCTTTCACAAATTTGTCCAGTCACTTTTTAAATCCATGGACATGACACAAAAACAACTCGAAGTTGTTGCACGTCTTTACTCCTGTGCAATGTCTTCTTGTTTCACAACTATCCTTTCAGCTTGTATTTCATGTATTCATCCAAACTATCATGCTGGAAGGATGTAACAAACAGTAAATCCACATTATGACACTCTATGCAACTTTTTACTCTGTAAATCTCTACTCTACTATTTCTTTACTCATCTTTTTTCTATATGGTAAATTTCTGTTCAGATATCCCTTACACAGAAACCTTGATATCTCTATCCATCTTTTTATTTTTATTTTTCGTACTCTGCTTTTATTTTTTTCCTTTGAGACAGAGACATCTGGACTTCACACAGAACTCTAGAAGTGGCTGTAGAGGATGTATGAAGTGGCATAATGTTTTCTTTATTCCTTTCTTAGTAAATTTGGTATGATTTTTCAGTAAATAAAGATCCTTCTTCATTGCATCTGACCAGTCAAGTTTGTTGCTAATGCAACTGGTGCCAAATCCATTAATATCACTACCAGGGAATTAGACATTTAATTTATATTCAAAAACTGGGAAGATAGAATGTTAAAATGAAGCAAAATGGCAGAGATATCCCCTGAATAAGTTTAACATTAATATCAGAATAACTTCCAAATCAGTAACCCACAAGTGTTACAAATGGGAGGACACAATTTAGGAGGTAAGTAATTTCTTTTTTTTTTTTTTTTTTAAAAAAAAAAAAAAGATTAATGTGTTCAAAATTATGACTCAGTAAGCATTTTTTTTTACTTAATGGTAGCATATTTTATTAATTAACATTGAACGAGGGATTATTTTTAAATCATTTTACAGCTTTGTCTGTTCTTGACCTTTATGATAATTTTTAAGTCACCTATGTAATGTTCTGTAAACCTCAGTCCTATTATGACTCAAGAATTGTGTTGCATCCAGGTCCACAGTAAATAAGTCTGTAAAACACAGGTGTTTTTTGTTTGTTTGTTTGTTTGTTTGTTTTCCTCACAAATTTCCAAATGTTGTTATGATTATTTTAATGTTATGGACTCAAACTCCAAGTATATATAAGTTGTTACTAATCTTATATTGTTAGACATCTGTACCTGACTTGTATTTATCCTTAGCAATAGGGCTTATTCACCTGTCAGCCTCCTAGAGATAATTTCATAGGATATGGAGGGATGCTAATACAAAGACATATCTGTCTCTGTAACAGGTAGCTAGATACAGCAGTATAGACATAGATATATAAATGAATGACTGAATGTCTTTAATCTGAAGTGCATATAAAATAACATTATGTTTGGGAGCAGCACAATTTACATGTTATTTGCAATTCCCTGAGTCTTTATGCAGAACTATTCTCTGAAATAAATATATATGTATATATACATTACATACAAGTGGCTTCATCATTTATTTATTTATTTTTTTTCTCGGTTCTCTGTGACAGATTTCCTTCCTTCCTTACTTCCATCCTTCCGTACTTCCTTCCTTCCTTCTTTCATTCTTTCCTTCCTCCCCCCCTCCCTCCCTCCTTCCTCCCTTCCTTTTTCCCTTCCTCCTTCACTTCCTCCTTTCCTCCCTTCCTCCTTTTTTCTTCCTTCCCTCCTTCCCTTCCTTTCTTTCCTTTCTTTCCTTTCTTTCCTTTCTTTCCATGTTTAGTGTGGATAAGTGTTAGCAAAGATGATAGGGGGGTAATAGTATGGTCAACAGTCAGCTTCTATGCAAGTTCTTGTCCTGTCAATCCATTTATATAAAATTTAATAAGATTTAATTTGGATAGGAATAAATGAGATTTTATTTAAATGAAAAACAAATTTGATGGTTGTCACAGCACTGCAGGATGTTAGGAGAACAGAAAAGGAAAGATGCAAAGGAGATCAAAAGGGAAATATTTTGTCTTTTCTGGTTTTGGTGTTCTGGTTGATTAAAGTTGTTCTTCATTACCCACAATTTTCTGAAGGAGACTATAAAATTAAATACTTTGGTAACATTTTTGCTTTACATGATCAAAGGTTTGGATCTGTTTTCCTTAAACTGCACTATTAAAACAAAAAATTATTAGTAAAAATATTTGACAATATGATGAATATTTAATTTTATGTCAAAAAAGTGTCTTTGTACAATGATATTTCTTTGCTCTTTAATTCTTTATCATCTCTTTGCTAGAGATTCTGTAAATACAAAATAAATTCAGGTCTCATTCAGATGTGCTCTCATGCCCTTTGCTTTTTCCTGAAACTATGCTATTCTCTATATACTCTTTGTAACTTTTTTTTTTTTTTTTTTTAATACACAGCAATAGCACATTTAGTATTCAAAGATTTACTTCTAACTGCTAGTTTCTACAAAATCTACTTAAAAGCCAAATTGCTCTTCCATCTGATCTTTAAGACTTACAATATAATATATTGTAAGGTGTTTTGATTGTTTAAAGAAATGGCTTGATGGCATTCTGGTGGTTTAAAGAAATATTTTAGCCATTCATGCTTTGTTATCTTGGTTTTAGTTCTTTCTCACATCTGAACATGATGGTTTAAAACACAAGAGGATTGCTTGTATTTCTCAAATTTACCCATGGGATCAAAGGAAGAAGGATTATAAACATAAGCAATATTGAAATAACCTTGTGGTGCTATATTAGGATATTCCCAATATCAATGAATATCTAATAAACATATGAAATATATTTATATGAATATATCCATGAAAGCTGACATAAATTATATTTCCACAAATGAAAAACTTTAAACAAATAATTCATATTCTCAATATCCGTGCTTGTTTTTAAAAGCACTTTTTTTTTACTGCATGAACCAGCAGTCTTTTCTTTACGGATGTTTCATGAGCTGTCTCTGCCACCTTTCTTCACAATTCCCGAACACCTAGAGGGCTATCATGGGAAAGAAGTCCTGTTCAACATTCTTTCTGACCTTTCTGATTTCAGTTTATCTGAATGCCTGAACATATATTTGAATGCACTATTCAGCTGTTCACAAGCATACTCTAAATAACACCAGTATAGTATTTCTTGTCCCATCACGCTTCAGCATATGGATGCACTGCTCCTTTGATACTAAGGGGATATTTTGGGATTGCATTTTTTTTTTCTATTACATAGAATGACTAGCAAAAATACTTATATTTATTGCTCAATATTTAAAGACAGCTAGCCAGTTTTTAATGAAGTTGAACCCCCAGTGTACAAATGTGGTTAGAGGAGGAATGATGTTTGTTAAGAAAGGTAATATTTTTCATATATGAGGTGATATAGTTGTAAAAAGCAGTAAAGCTTGTAGACAAGTTGCCCTTTTTCTAGGTTAAACAAACAAACAAAAAACTGTAAAATTCAAGATAAAAAGAGAATGTGATAATTTTACTTATCTTTTTACTTATCTTTTACTTTACTTGCATATTGCTTTTTGTCTGTTTCTCTCCTTGATTTCTGAAACTTCCACAGTAATGCAAGAACAGATATCTATCTATCTATCAGATGTCTTTGACATATTAATGTTCATTTAATCATTGATAATTGTATTTTTCACTCATATTGATAAAATTTGCACTCATCTGAGGTGATTTTCACAAAATTCAACAATGAGGGTAGAAGGATTATGCTTTATTTGTTTCTCCTCTGGCATACTTAATATAAAAATGGTTTTAGTCTCGGTCAAGAAATTGCCTGTGAATTATGCCTGAAGTCCTTCAGTGATGTAAAGAAAAGGCATGGGTGTTACAATTTGCAATGGAAATATTTTCTTTCCTTACCCATTAGAGTGAATGTAGTTTACAGTTGAGCTAGAACTTGATGCAGATCCATTCAGTACCTGCATACATTACCATCCTCATGTTATAAAACCATACTGCATCTTTTTAGGAAAAGCTATCCCAGAGGGTGATAAGGTAGTGAGTACTTCTTAGTATCAGCTATTCATTCTCTCTGATTTGGATTATAACTTTTTGAGCACTATTTTCAGAATGGCATAACAGAAGGGCAATAATAAAAGTAAACATACTCAGAAAGAGTATGTTTTACTGCAGAGTTTAGTGTACTAAAGAGAGAGCTCACCTTAACTAATGTAACCCATGTCAGAAAGAACTGCAGCAAGCTCTCTCCTGTAAGAATCCATATCGTGGACTAACAAAGTGGCAGCTTCTCTCTCTCACTAAACCAACAGAAGGCAGAAGTACAGCACAATATAAAGAGCATCAGAGAAAATCCTGAAGAGTTTGCAATCAGTATCTGATCATTAAGGCTAAGAAACAGAACCTACCCTTAAGAAAGTAAATCATTTGTCAGATATAATTCTGTAACAATATCTGCAATATATACAAGAACGTAGATATTCTCTTCACACTTTTCCCAATCAAGTGACCACCCCCTAGAACACAAACATTTCCAAATTACAGATTATGCTTTCACACTGAGCTATGTGCATCTGATAGCAATACAGTGAAAGAAAGAAAGAGAAAGTGAGTGAAAGTGAGTGAGAGAAAGTGAGAGAGAGAGAGAGAGAAAGAAAGAAAGAAAAAGAAAGAGAGAGGAGAAAGAGAGAAAGAGACAAAGAAAGAGAGAAAGAGAGAGAGAGAGAGAGAAAGAAAGAACGAAAGAACGAAAGAACGAAAGAACGAAAGAACGAAAGAACGAAAGAA
>CM021701.1:13100466-13115678 GCA_011074415.1 Stictonetta naevosa
AGAAAGAAAGAAAGAAAGAAAGAAAGAAAGAAAGAAAGAAAGAAAGAGAAAACAAGGGACAAGGAAATAAGTAGAAAAGAAATCTTGAACCTAAAACTGAGGGTAAAAAAATAATTTATTACACTGTTCAGTTTTGCTATAAAAGGTGGAAAAAATCCCTGAAATACTTTACTTCTGTTTACAATTTTCCCTTAAAAATGCCAAAGATGTTTATTCTATTTATTTATTTATTTACTCACTGGAACAACTTTAAAAGGTATGTTTATACCTACTAATCAAGTTCATTACTTCTTTTTCTCTGTCCTCCTCAATAAGAGAATCACAGCCAATAATTGCTCATAACTCACTCTGTCAAGTTTGGTTTGGTCCATTTCTCCAGATAGCTGCACTACCATATAGTTTGTCGTCTTATATATTATCTTCATTTGGAAATTTTAAGTATTTTTTACTTCATAACTTAATGTGTTATACCATCCTGACCATGAACTTACATATGAGTTATTACATTGTAATGCAGAGATATAGCATCATCATGGACAGATTCACTCTAAGTAGCAAGGACATTATTTAATAAAGCTAAGCTAGCTCAATTAACCTGAAGCCTCATAAGCTTTAGGAGATTTACAGAATTCTTTTTTTTTTTTTTTTTTTTTTTTTAAGTATCAGGTTTGTTTTGCAACTGTCTTTTGATACTTAGTATATGAGGTCTGTCTATGTTTACAGCTATAGAAACTGAGGAGAAGAGATAAAGATAGTTCTAAAACCTGCAGAGATTTCAATTGCACTTCTTTTTGTGCTGTTGACTTATTCAAACAGAAATTTTGGCAGGCAGGTAAAACTGAGAGCGTTTACTTGAACAGGTAGTTATAGGAGAAATAAAACCTTCTGAGACTACATTTTGGATTCATCCTACATCTACTTATTTGACGATTTTCTTTGCAGAAGATAAGAGGTTGTGTATTCTTTTTCCACAGATATCCCTTCACTGTATCATATATTGTGGAGAATGGAAAAAGCTATACAGAAAGGGAAGGAGAAATGGTGACAGAAACTCTGTTTTTAATTTAAGTTATTTTTACATTATTTCCAACTGCAATATTTATCCAGGTCTGGTTAAAATGTTTATAATATCTTCACTGCGAACTTTGTGATTTTGATACCAAAAAAATGGAAACACATGAAGGGCATCTGCTTTTATGTAGTGACATTTCTTTTCTAAATCCAGGTATCCTCTGCATTGTGTTGTGACAATTTTCCTCCCTGTCACACATTAAACGTTGTTGAGTAATCCAGTAACAATTTTTCCTAGCTTATTTTTTCTTCAAGTCTGTAATTTTAGCATTATTTAAGTAGCAAATTATGTTCATGTTTAGTATTAATATTAGTTCTTATGTAGTAGAATATGAACTTCAGCATCTGAATAATATAGCAAGCAAAGTGCTGGAGTTGTGTTAAAATTTAGTTTCTTCCACATGAACTTCAAAGTAATGAGTTCTTTGTACCTCCAGTCTAATCTAATGAGGATGGCAACTATTGAAATTTGTAATGGTAATGTTTAATGACACTGTGGTTGGGTTATGCTGACAGTATTGTGAAATGACATGGTGATACCAACTAATCTCAAAATGAAGATGAATTGACCCAAAGCTAAGAGGCTACTCACTCATTTCTGAGCCATTCAGACGCCTTATTACTGTTCCTTGTTTCTTGTCAAAGAAACATAATAAATGCTAAGACTGAATGCATATTATTTATTATATGCATTAAATGCATATTATATTATTTTTTACATTGTATTATAACAATCTTTGGATTTCTATCTGTCTGTTTAATTGACTTTCTCTTTTTAGTAGCTAGATAAAGTGTTTAATGCAGAAAATCTAGATTCCTGTTGTTCAAGCAGCTGGGATTGTTCAGCCTGGAGAAGAGGAGGCTCAGGGGTGATCTTATCGCACTCCACAGGTACCTTAAAGGAGGCTGTAGCGAGGTGGCAGTTGATCTATTCTCCCACGTGCCTGGTGACAGGATGAGGGGGAATGGGCTAAAGTTGTGCCAGGGGAGGTTTAGGTTGGATGTTAGGAAGAACTTCTTTACCGAAAGGGTTGTTAGTCACTGGAGTAGGCTGCCCAGGGAAGTGGTTGAGTCACAATCCCTGGAGGTCTTTAAAAGACGTTTAGATTTAGAGCTTAGTGATATGGTTTAGTGGAGGACTTGTTAGTTTTAGGTCAGAGGTTGGACTTGGTGATCTTGGAGGTCTCTTCCAACCTAGATGATTCTGTGATTCTGTGATATATTTGTATGCAAAGGTATGGGGTTCATGTCAAGAAAGTAAATGATTTAATGTTAACTTCTTTACTGCCATTGATGTTGGACTTCTGATTTGGTGTTCTCAAAGCTGTCGTGTTGAGTAACTCTGACAGTTTGATAGTCAGAAGTTTTCTGCTTTTTTGTACAATCATTGACATAACAACTTATTTTACAGTAAAATATATACATAGTATTTCATATGCTCACTATGTTCACAAATTTCTTGCAGGTAGTCATCATTTCTACTGAAAGGTCTGAAGACGATATAGCTATGCTTCTAATTAAAAAGAGTTCTCATGATGATAAGAATATGACAAATTTATGATAAAGTATAGCATTAACACAGAAGATAGTATATTTTACCAATATTTTTTGTGCCAGTCAATGACATGCACCCAGTATGGCAGAAAATCTCCGTAACACCTAGCTTTGCAGGGTGTCAGGGACAAAGCCGTCTGAGAAGACTCCTTTCTGGTCAACACTGGGAGTGTAGTTGTTATTTCTGGTCCTTCTTAATTCTCTGGGAGGCCTATCATCTTATTCTTGTGAATAGCCATTAAACTAGCCCTTTCCTGAGCTACTTGTTGCTATTATCTGTATAGAACTATAGTTTAGTCATGCAAAGAAAAGAAAAACAGAATAAAAAAATGTTGTTTTAGCTAAACTAAATTCATATAAAACAACTGGCATGTTAATACAAGCAAAGTAAGCCTGACAACCAATACAAAGACTGTTATTAGCAATAGCAACACTGTAGTACAGGGCTGTGGGGTTACCTGAATGAATAAAATTTCACACTTACTCTTCATACCAGGGAAAATCCTATACCTTCATTTAAAAAATACCTACACATAATTACTTATTTATTTTAGTAAGGGTAGACTTCTCTTCATATTACTAGTGATTCTTCCAAGCCATCGTGGGCTTTATATAAATAAAGGGGAGCCTATCTTGGCTATTCTATTCATTATCAGATGTGTATCAAGCCTTAGGACAGGGAATCAGCGAGGCCCAGGCTTGATGTAGTTTTGTTCAACATTATGTAATATTTCCTATTTGAAGTTATAAGGAAAAGCAATCCCTACAAGCAAGATTACGTTTTGACTTTATTTTGCAAAATATTGATTGATCTTATCTGTATCTTGTACTTTAGTGGAAGCATATTATAATGATATCAGCTATATATATGTAACTATAGAGCTAGAGCCAGTTTATTCTGAGACATTTGTCTCACAAGAAAAGAAAGTTATCAGAACTGCACATATTTTGAAGAACAAAGTATTTTTCAAGACATATTTACTAGTTCTTTTTTTTGGCCAAAATTCTTGGCAGATAAACAGATCTTGGCAAAGACACTAAGAGAAAAGTTATATATTTTTTTCATCTTGAGGATTTTTTTGTAAGGGATTTGCTGACATTCGTAACATAAAAAGAAAATCAAACAATCAATAGATTAACTAAGTCTTGCAATTTTTTTCACCCCAATTAGGCCTAACAAGGTAAAATCCTTTGTAAATCTGAGTCCAGCTGCTCTCAGTTTCTCTGGTTCATAGGTGATTAGTCTGCCATATAATCCCAGCTTCAGCATCTGCCAGTTTGGCAATGTCTCCTTCAAACTGTGAACACCCTGGATGTTCTAAAATGTTTTACTAAACTCATGAAATTAGGAGTTGGCATCAGAGAGGCCAACAAAACATTGTTTAATGAACACTATTACTACAAAGGTTTCTAAACAAAGGAAATCCCCAAATAAGATAACAGAATAGGATTTTTTGCCTCCGTATTAAATTTTTTTTTCGTGTAGTTAGTTTACATAAACTGGATACCTAGGGATATTCTTTACAATTAGTAGACATATTGTTTGTGTTCTCGTTGCCAGCCTGTACATATCTCAAATCAGATGAAAGAAGTTTTATCCCCCCCCCAATACCTGTGAGACTACAATCCCCCTCCAAGATTGCCATTAAAGTCCCAACTGTGCTGTTGCCTTTAACTGTGCAAGACAGCAAAGCAGCACATTTTGTAGATTAAACCAATAAACTAGCAAACATAAAAGAAACAAATCTCATAATTGTGGATTTCAATTAAAGCAAGGAGGATCAAAGCAAATATTCTGCTTGAAATTGCACAGCTGCTATCTACACAAAATGAGGAAAAAAAATCCTTCTCCAGCTAGCCATAATTTTTGGGGTGGGGAAAGGAGGAGGGAGAGCTCAGACCCTGCAGTAGGACACATTGCTTATGCTTCTCACGTCCCAATCAGTAATACAGAAATATTGAGTAATAAATTCCCTGCCTCTCCTGATCTGAGAAGCTCCCACCATCTGTGAAAGACAATTTGTAACAGCTTTAGTATTAAGATTCTGTAAACAGACAATCACAAGCATTGTGCCAAATAGTGCCTACATTTGGAGGAAAAAAAAAAAAAAGAAAGAAAAAACACACCATAAAGCAAAAGCAATGAGTAACACCAAGACCTTTGTATTGCAAAATTATCCAGCAACTAAAACAGTTTCGATTCCAGAGTGGTTTTTTTTTTTTTTTTTTTTTTTTTTCCCCTGCTTTTTCAGTCAGCAAGGAGCGTTGGAAACTGCACACAATTCAGCTACATCTGTGGGCTGTGTATATAGGCCTCATCCTAATGTGTTGAATTATTATTGATGGCTGAAGCAGTTCTGCTCTGCTGGTGAACCAATAATGTCAAGGCAGTACCTGCAAGATTAATTGTAGGAGAGAATGGGCTCTGGTTTCCAGGGACTGAAACATTAATAGAGACTGAACATTAGTTTCAGGGGATTCAACAGACAGCTGAACAAATGCCTCAGACAATGTTATACATGCTAAATCCTGGTACTTACCTCTTAACAGTTTGAAACAATTGCATTTAAATTCAGAGAAACAAAAGGTTCTATAAACCAGACAAAAAGAAAACAAACCAATGCAGAGGTTACTAAAGTTAGTTAGGCTATGTAAGTGTATGTAAGCATATTGCCCTCTGGAATACACTGATGAGGAGGAGCAATTATGTTCTGTAGCATTAACAGAAAAATAACCTGTTTTTTTGGTGGCTGACAGAACAAAGATTTTCAAAATAGATACAACAGTCTAAACATGGAAATACATGGATTGAAAAACAGGATTTTATTTTTATTTTTTAAATATTGCATCTCTTGTATCACTGCAGTGCAAATTTGTACTGCATGAAGCACTTTAGCTGTACAGAACTGAGAATATGCAGTGGATGAAGCTGCAGCCATAGCAACAGCAACATAAATTTTCAGGCAATGACAAGGAACATAGCACAAAATTTAAGCAGTATAACTCTTACCCTGGCTTCCATTAAAACAAAACAACAACTACAAAACCAACCATCCAACCAACCAAGCCCTATTCCTCTCCCCCCAAATGCCCCTGCCAAAAAAAAAAAAAAAAAAAAAAAAAGGCAAAGAGATAGGTGCTTATTACAAAATAATTGTATCTTCCAAGTTAACAGGTCTCCTGCATTTTGCTTGTGTGATGAGAGTTGCAGCGGAGAGATTAGTTGTAGCTCTCTATCTTGTATTTTATATTTGGCCAGTGATATCCCTCTCTTTCATTATCTTTTAGGCCTACTGTTTTTGAAAGAGCTTTGGGAAGTCTGGGATCCAGTTTCAATATGTTGCCCAACTTACTACCCATTCCCAACATGCCTTTTTCTAGTTGTGCAATACTTTTGACAAAATAATCCCAAAATGAATAAAACCCAAAGGCTGTAGTGGTTCAACACATCAAAATATGGAACCGATATTAAAATGGAATGAAGAAAGCTTCACATTTCACTATTTCACTGATTTTTCCAGTTTCACAGTTTCCAAGTATATTACTTTTCTCCTTCAAACTTGAAATAGCAGTGGATTATTAAGCAAATGCAGCTGAAGTGCAAAGATATACTCAAGCTTCCATTTTTTTTTTTTTTTTTTTTTTTTTTTGTGCCCCTAGCTTCTGGGTAATTTCTTTCACAGTATCCTGTGAAATTCCACCACCAAGTTTTCGCTGCCCACAGGTACAGGATAAGGGAGCCTGAGGAACTTTGCACATCTCAGATTGTCTGGGAGCTCTGCAAACCTAAATAGAGAGCTGAAAATGAAGCTGACGAAAGAGATTCAAACCCTGTTCTGAAACAAACAGTGAGGTTACAAAACATGATGTTATTCCATGATGGAAAGAATACCAGTCTTTCAAACATGTTTCCAAAATCAAACCACTTTAAAATACATTATTTCAGCTGGAACATATAATTTATTTACTTTGTATGTATGCTTGTATGTATGTATATTTTTTTAGATTTCTGTTTTAGTCATTGAGTCCATGACAAACCTGAGATGTTCTACCAAAATAGCCACAACTCCACAAAGCCTTGCCATACTGAAAAGTGGAGAACACCAGTGAAATCACATCAATCTGAAAATATGATGAACTAAAAGAGCTAACCTATTTTCTTCTTCATAAGTTCCATGCATTTTGGCCAAGAGTAATTTAGTTTGTATTGACCAAAGCAAACAAAGTACAAAAAGCCATTTAATCTACATCCAGCATCTGAGTATAGAAAAGCATCACCTGTTACATTGTTCCTAGTTGTATCTTGGGAAGGAATGAAGCCCTGAAGCTAAATCTTGCTGAACTGAACTATAGTAAAAAAGATGTTCTGGAATTCTGCAGCTTGTGCCTGTATGATTTCCATGCTGATTTTGATTTAAACCACTTTGCAGGCACACGTAATGTTGTTTGCTGTTATATGCCATAAAGAAGTCCAAAGATATTAGAAGGGTGACAGACAGTAGAGTGTTTTACTATGTTTATTACCATATTGAAAGTGATCTCTTGCTAGAGTGATCAGTTAGCTAGAATGTCATATTATTCCCAACAATTTTTGAAAAAAGTGATATGACATCACTCATGACATCACTCTTAGACAGTGGTTTGTGGAAGTCTAAAGAAACATGATGTACTTCTGTTATGTGACAGCATCATTTTTCCTAAAGTTGTCTTTGATCTTGCATTCAAAGGTTGTTATATTGGTTGTTATATTCCTTCCCATCCATCACTTCATATTTTCTTTACTGATTATCCAAGTTTTGGAACGAAAAACATACTGAATCCCAAAGTCCAGGCCTGAGTATGTATTTTTTTCAATTTCTAAAAAGATTTTAAAGAGGAAATAGAAAGTCTCAGATGATATAAAAACATGTTATTTTATTATTATGTAGATGCTTCAAAAGTGTTTAACTTGGAATATATTTATGAACATTACAAAATCTAAGCTCCCATTCCCTAGTAGAAGAGAAAACAAACAGCTTGACTCAGAGATTTTGGACTAAAAGAGATGACAGGTAAGACAAATCCATTCACTCTAGAGCAAATCCTAGGTAGGGTGTGCTATTTTAAAGCAGTTAGTCCCTTTAAAAATCAGATTTATTATACTGAGAATTTTCCTGAAGTGGTACAATATTTGTACATTAATAAACGCTGTTGGCATCCCAAATCACCAGAACTTAGCCAGAAATAGATTTATATCAAAACTTCAGAACAAAGACTTTAAAAGTTTATTTTGAAACCACAGACATTTTATTACCTTTCTGTGACCACCCTCAAAAAATTGCTTCCCTCCCTCACAGTGGAAAATATATAGCACAAAAGTATCAGAGATGTCTTTGACAGGCATTTGGAAACAGTAAGAAAAACGCAAAGTTGACATACATCTTGAGGTGTGGAAGGTGTTATGCAGGTGTTATGACCTGATCAGCTTCCATTTGCACTACAGTGAAGTGCATCATACTAAAATGATATCCTGCCTGAGTTTTTATCCCTCTACATGTTATTGTATCTGGAAATTCAATTTAGAAGGGAAGCAGCATTTGAACATTAGACAAGTTAATGCATATAAAGAAGCAGTAAACTAAGGAGGCAAGGAATTACAGAACATTCTTATATGAACAAGAACTTTCATCCAATGGAGAATTAATTATTTAGTGCAGTGGACATTATTACGTGCTCCTTGGAACTGAAACTAGAAGCTCTAATAAAAACACACCTGCAATAAGGGAAAGAAAAAATCCGAGAAAAAGCTAAGATATTTTCTTTAAGTTGATATTTAAATTTTACTTGTTTGTATTATTCCCATACCTTAGTACAAACCCATGTGATTTTCTTGTCAATGTTTGATAGTTCATCTCCTCTCTCAGGAAATCCAGGCAGCAAAAGGAAGTAGAAAAGTTACAATTTATGAAATATTTATGCTAGTTGTAGAAGAAAATTGTTTTGTCTTCCAATAAATAGTACTGTTATACTTAATAAATTTCAAATAATAAAGGAATGCATTACTTTCTTGCATGGAGTTTGAAAACCTTGGTTATTAAAAGTAGAATAAAATAGGAAAGCTTTATAAACACTAGAGCTTCCTAGAGAGAGCAGGGAACAATGCAAAAGAATTGAAGTTTTATTTAGTGATTATATAGTGAGGGGTTTTTTAAGGTGTTTGGTAATAGCAATACTAGCTTCTATTGCATACTAGCACTGTACATATAAGTATATTCTAAATTATCTAACTTTTTGAACTGTTGAAAAGCTAGCTTTGTTTCTCAAAATATATTGAACACAAAATACAATGTAAAAAAAATGCTCTGGAGAAATCAGCTTTTCCTTTAGACATTTATTAATACTTCCTATAATTTCTGCCATATAGTATTCAAAACTAGGCTTGAAGTGGTTTCTGAGTGGTTAGAGAATTACGGCTGTATCACTTTTACCTTTTATATTAATGTAGTTGCTTTTCTTCAGCATTGATACTGACACCTACATTACTTCTTGTACTGCATGGAAAAGCTTTTGAAGTCAAGGTTCAAAAGTGAGTCCCATTTTTTCTGAACATTAACTTAGTGAATTACAGTACATTAACTTATTTGAATACCACAATGAAAAGCAGATTTTCCTAACACAAAGTCAACATCTGGAAAAAAATGTGGTAGAAATTTACAGCATGCACACACACAGAGAGAACATTATCAGAACAAAATACTTTTTAATCTCTTTCCACTTTTTTCCCTCAGGGAATAATACAGTCCCACCAATACAACTGGCACACAAGCTACTGTACTGTGTCCCTGCTTCTGAAAAAAAAAAAAAAAAAATAAAGAACAAATTATTTTTCTTGTGTGTGAACTGCTAGGAAAAAATGTATTTTTTGTGCAATTTTTAACAAAAACTTTTAAGGGATAGCTCAATGAGTGATTTCTCAGCTTTATAAATGTATACATAAAGTTGAAAATGAAGGAAAAGTAATTCAAAAATATTTGTGTATATTGTTGCTGCAGTCAAGTGCTAGAAGTTGGGATAGGTTTAGATAAAAAGGAAGCTGTCCACTAAATACAAATAAAATATCCACCTTCAGTAATCTATGACTGGTGCTCCACAGCCTGTGTTCATGACTCTGCTCCATGGAGACCAGAACTAGCATTTTAGCCCAGGTTGCTGTAGGGAAGAAGAGCAGCTGCAGTTCTCCCTGAGAAGGATGGTTGTAGCAGTATGTGACTATACTATAGTATACTATCACCTATAGTGTAGTATAGGTGACTATATCTGATTGTGTGTCTGTGTGTGAAAGGAAAGGAAGGGAAGAATAAGAACTGGGATGGCTCACCATCTTTTTTTTTTCCCTTTTTTTAAAACAAAAACAAAAACAAAACAGTAACAACATTTTTTTATGAAAGGCATGTACACTCAACATTGATAGGAGCCAGAAACAGAGGACAAGTAACTGTAGGAAGCCAGGGTGAAACCATCCATAATTGGTATTAGGAACCTGTTTGGTTTCAGCATTTTGAGCCAGGAAGGGAAATAGCACATGGAGGAATGCTTCTGGCTCTTCCACTACAGAGAATTAATTTTGCCATTATCCTTGGGGCAATAAAAGTCAATTTTGCTTACACTATTTAGAAGCTTTGAGTTGTCTATGCTACAACTTCACCAAAATAGGATATGATTTTTGTTGGAAATGCCATTCTGTGACATGGGAGTCCTAGCTTCTCTTAGACTCCAGATAGTGCTTCTCATTAAATAAACAACAATTTAACACATTTACAATTTTAGAGTGACCTGTGTCTTGATCTGACTATGCCAACATCCAAGCAAAACACATAAACAAACAAAACAAACAAAAACATATAATAGCACACCAGGACCACCGAGGTTGGAACCTAAATGTTTTGATACCATTTACAATGAAAACCTGTTTGGGATAAAACTTCTAAATCTTTCCTTTTAAAATGGAAACAGGTTTGAGAGAAAATGAAATCTCCCAACTAGTTTTCTGATTTTACAAAACATACTTTCTATTTAAAATAGTTTGTTCAGAATGTCCTGGTCTGCTTTATGTGAGTTAGTCTCATAGCAGTACAGGTGACTGTGAAACTGTGTTTTCAAGGAATTTTTTTTCCTTCCAGTTTCCTGTTTCTAGACCAAATGAGATTGAATTTTATGATTTTACAAAAGCTGATCTCAATTAAATAGATTTTATTCAGAAATTCATGACCTGCTTTATCTGAGTTCTTCTCTTAATAGTTCACAGGCTCTTTTTATAGCAGTTCAGATGAATGTGAAATGGCCTTCTCAATAAATTTCTATTCCTGCAGAGTTTCTTATTTATTGACTAAATGAGATTTAAAAAACAAACAAACAAACAAAAAAACACCTTTTGATTTGCCCCTGCAAAGCAATCAAAAATTTTGTAGTTAGCATGTCACTGATCACACTAGGTTATCTCATAACATTGATGAATGTGTTCTTTGCATTCATTTCTCTCTTTAGAGCAGTCAGTAAGCATAGTGAATCTAAGATCTTTAAACAGTAGAGGGATTCAGTGCATGGTACAATAGACAGTACATCAAATTCAAATACCTAAAATGAAGAAATCAATCATAATCCATTTTTCATAATCTATTATTTTATAATGTGGATTAATCTCTTTTTCAATTAAAATAATAAAACTTACAGCTGTTTGACAGCACCAGGCTCATGCAAATTTCATGCAAAAAGAAAAAAAGTACCATGACTGTTTTTTCATCCTTTCTGAAGAAAACTCATTTTATTGCCCTTAATATTATGTACTTTAGTAAAATGGTTAGGGAACAGATTCTCACCTAAATATAATCTGCCATAATTATGCTAGGAAGTTATGACTGTACACCATCTGAAAATCTGCTTTGCTTGTCATATTCATTTGCACCTAATTTCAGCTATTTTTTTTGAATATGATTTTTTTTATGTGTAGAATTAAAAATAAAAATAAAAAAAAAACCACACCTTTCTTTCAGAGTTTTACAAAGACAACTGTTTGAAACCTGCTATGAAGTACACAGTATATACTACCAATCATGTCAACAGAGTTTATTTTCTTTGATTTCACACTATAGCTCTAGGCCTCTGCTGTAACAGATAGAAGAAGCTATCATGACACTGAAGGATTGGAAAAAAGGGCTAACAGCTTTTGTAAAAACAAAAAGAGGGAGGAAAGGAAAAGCAAAAGAGAAACACAAAGCTGGCTTGTGTCACAACAGAACAGAAAGCTAGACCTGCAACCCTATCTTCCGTTGTGAGATCACTGTTGTATATTGTCCAGGACTCTTGTCACATGTATTGCACAGCAACAGGGAATGCTCAAACCGATTGCTAATTGGATTGATAAGACCACTTTATCGGCATTGTCCTGTCTTTCTAAAATAAGATTTGCTATTAATGCATATAAACCAGATCCTGTCAAAACAGCTGTAAATTCTGGTAGTGCAATTGAAAATGATTTTGATTCACCTTAGGAAATGGGATTGTGATTGATTTCTTTTGTTAGGTATCTGAATTTGATATACTGGCTATAGTACTAAGCCCTGACTCCCCTCACTATTTAAAGAACATAGTTTCATAGCATTTATTGCTCTAAAGAGAGGAACAATTGAAAAGCACTCATTTATCATACTTACAGTGCAACTTCATCTGATTCAGTGACATGTTAACCACAAAATCCGTGTATTTTAGAGAAATACTATACTACACACTTTAGACTGTAAAAGGTAGTGAAGACAAAAAGGGCAAACCAAAAATAGACATATTAAAATGTTATTGTGAAAACAATGGATAAAACCTGGAATTTCCACAGTAATCAGGGAGAGGGCAGATGGGAATGGCAGGACTTTACTTCCACTGATCCACAGACACCTATGTGCTAAAGGCTGCACTGAACTGACAGCATCTGTCAGCAAATTCAGATCATCTTTACTTTCACTTGTTCTGAATATTCCTGCAAGTAACAGGGAAATAGTTTGTTCAGCATACTTTTAAGTCAACTATAAGATTCAGATTTATTTTACTGGGTACAGGCTTTGGTGAGAGGTAGATCATGTTTAAGAAACCTTGTCTTCCAAGTTCATATTTACTTGAAGAGTCATGATATTGTAGGTCAGAAAAAATCCATTTGCTGACAGACTTGCATTTAATAGATTACCTTAATGTAAACTGCAATGCTAGACTCAGCATATGTTAAGAATACTACTTTGCAACTAGCACACAAGGATGTCTGTTCCGGAGGCTCTGCAAACTGCACTTCTGCACTTAAAAAACCCACACAATTGGAAGTAGTTTGGCTCGTTTTTTTTTTTTATTTTTTTTTTGGGGGGGGGGAGGGGGAGGAGAGCTGGGGAGAGAGATGTCGAATGTGGGGAAGGATGGAAAGGTTCTGAACAGTTTCTCACTACAGCTGTCACTACTGTCGGTATTACTTGAATCACCACTGTGATAACTTGAACTCCCACCACCACTGCGTGATTCACTATGCTGTTTGATCCTAAGAAACCCTGATGTGGTGCTCTGACTTCAAAGCTGCTGCTGTAGCTTCATATGTGGAAGGTTACCATCTACTGTAGCAGACATTAAAGTACTGAAAGTCATTAACCCTTCTGTGACTGGCCACATTTCTATTTCTTGGAACTACAAACTGAATCAATGTGCTTTTAAGCTTCTACATAAGCCCAGCCTGCACTTTGGTCCCAATCTCACTATCTGAGTCTAAACTTTCAGTTTGATATTCATTACTGGAGTTTCCATTCTGGCAGAATCCTGGTCTCCAAACAAGTTCTTCCTGCCCATAACAATAAAACACAAGACTAACATCACCCCTGTGAAAACACTAGATATTCCTAGCACCTTTGAAACAGCTTATCTGCAACTATTCTCATTAAGACTTCAAGATTAGGAAGTATTTCTAAAAATGGTACTTAAAAACAAACACAAAACACAAAGAATTATAAATATCTATATGTAAAAATGTACTTGTGTATATGTTAATTTTTTTCCCCACCTCCTCTGATTCATTTATATTACAGCAATGGTAAAGAGCATTTGTTTGAGGGCCAAGGACATGATTTCTCATAGGGGCACTGGAAAATTGCAATATTGCAATATAAAATGAATGTCAAGTATGTTAAAATACTGGAATACCTCATCAAGTAATAGGCATACTTCTGACCAGAAGAGAGAGATACTTGCAAGTTGGTCATGTAACTATCATATGAATAGTCATATGACTCATAAACAATCATACTATATTACAATTTTTCTTTTCTTTTATATATTTACAATATCTCTTCACAGAGAAGCTCTAAACTAATCACCAGCACTTGCAATCTGGTTCATAGAATTGAAAAATATGTTAGGAGTTCTGCTAGTGCAATGTCTTCTGGGGTCAGCAATGTGTCAGATACATATACCCTAAACAGTGTGGATGATGCAGTTGCCAGATCAGAAGATTGTGCTGGAGTTACAGGACTGTTCTGGCATTGTGCTAAATGTTGCAAGAGTCATTAGCCATCAGATATGTGTTAGTTCAACAGTTGCACGTGCCCTGTATGTATCACTTGAATGAGTCTCTAACTGAAGGGGAAAAACAGAGGAGTAGGCAAAGAAAAATAAGAAAATATGAAAAACAAGAATACAATCCAGAGATAGAATTGCTACTAAATTTCAAAGAAAAAAGACATAATAAAGGTATAACCGAGTAACTGTTTAAGATCTCACCTGAGTAACTGTTTAAGATCTCACCCCAGGTTTTATATCCTCCCAGTAGGATCATGTTACCATATCTATTCACATTTGTCTGTTTATGGAAAAAAAGTAATTCAGTAATGTGGACTTTATGCCAGGTACAAGATATTGAGGAAGAAAAACAATTACTACAGATTTTTCTACTCTAAAAAATGAGACAGGCGTTTTTCTGTCCAGATAACTTTCTTGGCTTTAAAATAACAAACACAGCATGAATTAACATGAAGTTGTCAGTAAGTGGAGGCGGATCTGGATGCCCCGAGGTTCCAGAGCTGTGGCATATAGGGCGATCATTTCTCATTTCTGTCTGAGTTTCAAGCAGTTATTGCAATGGCTCATAAAATTTTACTGATACATTGAGTTACCAAATTATGATACTTAAAGATTCAGGAGAAGAGTAGTTTAGAACTTCCTGAAAGTAATTTTCTCTTTCCTAAATCCCAAAGAAGTTACCACACCTTGATATATATATATTTTTTAAAACTAAGTTTACAGAATCTTGCATTTACACAATGACTTTGATTTTTTAATATCTTTTCCCTCTTCTTCACTTTATTCTTCTTCATCAATATTTTCTCTTATTTTTCAATATTTTCTCAATGAATGTTCTCATGCAGTAATTGCAATGTTTAATTTGCTTTGTAATAGCAAAATATTACTGTAAGTACAACAAATATCTTAATTTTCTCTTTTTCTATTTCTTTCTCTTTTTCTTTCTTTTTCTTTCTTTCTTTTTCTTTCTTTCTTTCTTTCTTTCTTTCTTTCTTTCTTTCTTTCTTTCT
>CM021701.1:13115688-13222396 GCA_011074415.1 Stictonetta naevosa
TTTCTTTCTTTCTCTCTTTCTTTCTTTCTTTCTTTCTTTCTTTCTTTTTCTTTTCTCTCTTTCTTTCTCTCTTTCTTTCTCTCTTTCTCTCTTTCTCTCTTTCTCTCTCTCTCTTTCTCTCTCTCTCTCTCTTTCTTTCTTTCTTTCTTTCTTTCTTTCTTTCTTTCTTTCTTTCTTTCTTTCTTTCTTTCTTTCTTTCTTCCCCTTTCTTTCTTCCCCTTTCTTTCACTCCTTTCGTTCCTACTTACTTTCTCTCTTCCTCTTTCTTTCTTTCTCTCTCTCTCTTCAAAATATCTTTCATCTGTCTTTCCCCTACTTTTTACATTGTTTGTTCCACTTAACAGAGTTTTTTCCACTTAACCTAGTTTAATTTTCATTCCCTCATATGACTTTCTTCCTTCTGTACTGTTATTTCTATTTGTTTATCTTGACTTTGCTAAGTCTTCCTATCTTCCTGTTTTGCCCCCAGTTATTTCACTCTCTCTGATTATATTTTTCCT
Organism: Stictonetta naevosa; assembly: GCA_011074415.1. Classification (NCBI taxonomy): domain Eukaryota; kingdom Metazoa; phylum Chordata; class Aves; order Anseriformes; family Anatidae; genus Stictonetta; species Stictonetta naevosa. The sequence goes on from CM021701.1 coordinate 13,116,189, forward strand.
TCTTTTTATCATTTCTGTCTTCTTATTCTTTTAATCTCTTTGTTTCTCTCTCTTTTTTTTTATTTTATTTTTTTATTCTATATAATTCATCATTTTAATCTCTTTCTCAATTCATTCACAGGTTTCATTCTTCTTCTCTCAGTTGCTAACCAGCTATATTTTCTCTGTGAGGAGCCATACAATGCTCTCTAGATAGCTGATCTATAGCTGATTTTCTGCTCTTTGGGGAAACTCATATAAAATTTCCACTGGACATATCTACCAAAAGCAGCACTGAAGTATTAGAGTGGTTGAGCAGAATGTTTTGCCTCCTTGTTTCTTACATGTAAAGTAAAGGAACTCATTTCTATGTGGGAGGACAAGGATACAGGACAAACTTTAGAGAAAGGAAAATTCCCCAAACTGTAGGAAAGAAGGTACTCCATCGAGCTGGACAGAATAAGAGTTTCATAAGATTCCAATCACAAGAATTTAAAGTATTTGAAATTTCAATTAAGATATGAAGATTCATTGTTATGTTTTAAGCCAGACAAGAAAAACAAAACAACTACAAAGCTTTACCTAGTAGCTGTAAATCATAGTGCATATAATAGAAGTATATACTATACAAAAGTATTTATCGATTCTTGATTAGCTAGTATAATACGTACATAAGAGTTAAACAAATGATTTCATCCAGTGATTTCTGAAATCAATGATATTTATGAATTCACTTTAGAATTTCAGCTTTAATCACAAATGCTGATATATGATCTGAGAACATTTTTTTCTTTGGCATTAGAGGGTAAGTTACTCAAAACAAACAATAAAAAAATATTAATTTTATTTGATCGGAGATGAACTAGGAATTTTAACATACTTTTAAGGAAACAGTTAACAATGTTTTCAACATACAATAGCAGAATATTTTAAAACATGAATTGGGATCCAAACCCTAACCTTAGAAGACCTTAGAAATGGTAAATCTCATTTGGGATTTAATATTAATGCGAAATCAGTCTTAATAACTGTAACGCTAATGTTGGAAAAATCCAACATTATTTATCAAACTGGAGGAGACAGTTTTAACATTCCTATGGATCAAGTAGTCTCTAAGGTATTTCAGCTAAACACATATTACTTTCAATGTACATCAACTGTTTCTATGATTACAAGAGCACTGAACTCAACAAGGATTTCACAAAGAGACTAAAAGATTTCAAATTTTCCCTTTCCCTTCTATGTAAAAAGGGTGTGAAAACAATCTTGTTCTCTCTCAGACAGGCTAGATGTCTAGGTGTCACAATTAGTCTTTGAAATGTGCAAAGGTGAAGGTAAAAGGCTTCATTGACCCATGGAGAGAAACTGTACCTGAGTCATAGTCCTTCTGAGAACTACTCATATATATGTTTACTGAGAGATGTTCCTTCAGCACACTGTCCGTCATAGGGACACAAAATGTTCCTGTGGTGCTCTAGTGGAGCTGAGCAAGCAAGGGAACACTGAAAGACAGAGATTTTTGTTATCTTTAGCTCTCCTCTTTCTTATTTCTCTGTGCTGTCATTCCAGACCAAAGAAAAAAAAAATAATAAAAAAAAAAGTTTAGGAGTTTCATCTTTTTTTTCTTTTTTTTTTTTTTTTTCTCAGAGTTACTGTCTTGTCCTGAAATGAGTATAAATCTCTAGAAATTCTCCTTGTGCAGAACTTAGATTAAATATTTATCTCATCAGATGTGATCTAGACATATTTCATTCCCTAGTTTGCCTTACTCATAAGGCTTCAAGAGGCTGTTAGGGAGCACTGATGAGCTGTTCTCTTCTTTCCACAGTTGAATATTGACTTTTCTCTCAAGCTATGAGATTAAGTCAAAATGCAGCTTGAAGAAATGAAGGAATTAGATACAGCAAGGTTCTTTCAGACCAAATTGGTGAAGTCCTCCTTTAAAAACCAATTAAAGAACAATCCTAGAATAAAATTACACCAAATTGCACTGCCAACTGTTCAGTTTTAATATGCTGTAGGCTAACTAGGAAGACTATAATATGAAGTTTCTCAAGAGCTGAAAATTGTTTTCATGTTCAGATAAGGAGGAAGTGGTCTAATAGATTTTTTACATTTCAAAATATATATTCCCCCCCCCCCCAAAAAAAAAGGTGAGACTAATAATAAAATGAAGCAAAATGAAAGTCCTGAAAGCAAGATAGATTTTCATAGATAGACCATAGATGTCCTCCAGTGTTCTTCATCTCCATCTTTTGAAGATCAGTTTTGCTAATTTTGACCTTTTCTGTTGTCTTTGATTTAAAAATAAAATAATAATTAAAAAATAATAATAAAAAAATTAGGTTTAGTAGTCCAAAGACCCTTTATTCACAGGGTTGTTTTCTGTAATAATCTTTTATCCTCTTTTATCTACTTGCTAAAGTTTAGATTATATTCTCAAGAACAGAAGTCCTGAGCCCATCTTTGTCTTAAGTTCAGCAGTTTGACGTTAATTTTCAGGAAACCATTCCCACCTAGCTCTCATAATTTTCTGGCATCAGTAGGTGATTTTTTTTTTTTTTTCTTTTTCTCCCAGTTTGCTTCCTTAAAGATTCCCTAAGATTGACTAACATGTTAATTTTCTACCTGTCTTTTACCTAACAAGGGAAAAGTATTAGAAAATAAATAATCTTATTGGTTATCTTATTGGTTAATCTAACCATCTGGAAAGAATAAAACAGTAGACCTTGAAAATTTCCATATTTACTTAAATTCTGCGTCTCTTTAAGGCAGAAGCTGCCAAGTCTCCAAATTTATAATGCTTATATGATAAAGATTTATTTCAAAGGCTAGCTCAAGACAAAAGATAAATTAATTTATCCTCTTTCATCCACTGGCTAAAGCATAGATTATATTCTTAAAAAAAATAAATAATTAGTGCAGTTATATTGTGTTTATATATATGTCACTGAAAATTTAAAATCAACTGTAGATAGATTTCATAATCTGGTCATATGCATTAGGAAATGATTATATTTGTAACCTTGAAGATGTATAGAATCTTATTCAAAATAGATTATTAATTTCATATACAATAATTTTAATGAAACTTTAAAGCTGTATGTGAGTTTGATATAAGCAATTTTTATAAAGAAAACAAGATTCTTTTTTTCTTATTTTTTGTCTAGAGTTTAACAGAGCATAGTTTTAAAAAAGCTTATCCATATCTGATGTAAACTATCTAATGTAAATAGATATTGTATGAATGTGAAAGCATTAAATGTAAACTTTAAATTTTAAATGTAAACTTTAAATTACTGCAAAACCACCCTTGTCAATACCTCAGCTTATTGTTTTAGTTACACATTTTGAGTACCTTGTAGTTTGTTTTCATTAGGTAGTAACTCTTTTAAAGGCAGATGATTTCAACACAATGCATATTGAAGCTTTAGATCTCCTTGTCACTCAGATGGCATGTATGCAAAAGGTTTACATCTGTTTAAGGGGAGACCAGGCACATCCACTAAAGAGGAGGTTTCTGAGGGTCATAAATACATAGAAATTACTCCCAGCTCAGAAACTCTGTGAGCTTCAAACAACTGGAGACTGAGACAGTACTTCACAGAAGTATGATTTCTACTTTCCCACCATTTTCCTGAGGCCTTTGCTTTAGCTTCTATTCAGAACAGAATAAAGGGCTTGCAGGGCCTTCAGCCATATACATTACTGCTTTTCTTACATTCTTATATCCCAACAGAGAATTCTATTGATTCAAAGTGGCCTGTAAAGATATATATCCAATTAATTTTACTTTTACCAAAATAAATAAATAAATAAATTACAGTTTGGAAGTGAGTTCTTGTTTTAATTTTATGGTTTGTTATTATTTAAAGATACACATATAGGCATATGTATATGGATAAAAAGCCAGTATGGAAATAAGCACAAAAGGATCCCAAGTCATCTTCACAAGTTAGATAATTATTTGTCAGAGAATAAATATTTACTGGCTTTGCATAGAGAATTGGACTAGATGAGAACTTCAAATGTCCATCACCTTTGTCATTCAAAGAGACAGGGCTCATTTTAAATATGTATGTATATATATATATAATTTTTATAACCCAATTTAAATGTTAATATCTTTAGTTACTTATGTTAGTTCCACCTGTATTTATTAAATTAAAAATTTCTGCAGAATATCAACAGTAAACAATACACTCTTAAAACAAGTCCTCTCTATGCACATGCTGTTTTTCTTTCTTTTTCTTTTTTTTTTTTTTTGGTTGGTTGGGTTTTTTTTATTTAAACATATTTGTCTGAAAAAAAAAACAACCAAAGAAAGCTTTCCAGAACCACTGTATAAGGCACAATAGTAAGAAATGGAGCAGTCAGTCCAGCTTTACTAGCAAGCTTGAAATTCTTATTCTGATTCATATGTGTAATATGTCTACATTCATATATCTCATTTTTTATTTGATACAGATCCATCAAAAATATCTCATAAAATATTGTTTCACTGGAAAGCCTGACTTGGATGAACTGAAATCTTCACATTTCTGAGAGGGTAAGAATCTTGGAGTCTGGGCTATGGAGAATATCAGGTAGACACACTGCTGGGCTCCCAGTGTTAAAAGATTTTGCGTTCTCAGGATTTCCAACTCCTCTGACAGCTTGTGAGGATACTTTAATCAGGTCTCCCTGCCTGAGACAGCCCAGGTTTTATTGCTCTCTTTCTCTCTCCTTCTTCCTCTCTCTCTCTCTCTCTCTCTCTCTCAAAAATCCTTTTACTCACAGTTCTCTGTCTTATTAATACAACTATTTTTTTCTCTTTAGAATAAAATTAACAATAGCCCCTACTGTCTAAATAATATAGTCCCCTAGCTGAGTTAATATAATCAATTGTCATAATTATTGCTCTTCTTCAGTCTCTTAAATTGTAAATCAAAAGGCACAGATTATTGGATTTACCAAATAACATCCATACAGATATGGGCCCTTTACCTTTTTTCAGTGTTTTATCTTCCCGGTCTCCTGCTTATGGGGAAATACCTCTGTTCTCATTTTAGTGAGACAGTCTTATATGTGATATCTAATCTCAGGCCCAAACCTGCCATAAATCCTAAACCTTCACAGTGCCCTGATGGTGTAAACAAATGGTTTGAGTATAGTCTTGAGTAGAGACAACAAAGTTTCTGGGACTAGGACACATGGAGAGAGACAGGTTAGAAAGTAGTGCCTATTTTAGCTTATCATAGGGACAACTACCTATCAAACAGTGTGGATAAAAAGAATGGATGCAAGTTCATACAGGAAATCAAGCCAGTTAGAACTGGAACTTTTATTTTTCCTATCACACTTGCACACAACAAAGGAAAAAAAGTCGTCTGATAAGATTCTGTATATATTTTGATGCCTTAAAATGTATTCACGGATAAATGGCTATGAATAAACTGTTCCACAACATCCACTTTGAAGTATTTTGGAGTATGATAAGCATTAAATAAAATAAAGCTCCAGCTTGTGCCTCCCTGCTACTTAAATCTCTTAATCCATAATATAAATATATTCCCCACTGAAAACACAGAAATATACCAACAATTGTCAGGGGGCTTCTAGTACCCAGCAAGCCAAACAGGTCATTCACTGAAGAGCAAGGCATTGTACTGAGCTATGACACTTTAACAGTACTAACATTAGTGAGCATTTCCACAAGCATATCACTATGTTTTTGTTGGAAGTTGCTACAAGTAGCAGTATGTAAAAAGCTGATGAAGGGAGAAAAGATTAAAGCAAAAAGCAGGGATAGAACTAATGATAATAAAATTCTTGGCAAGTCAAATTACTGAGAGTCTCATATCAAAAGCAACTTTGACAATAATGGCATTCCAGAGTCCATAAAATTAGTCATGATTCAAAGATAAATACATCAACAATTTGCATAAAAGCTTTACTTTAAAGATTTAGCACTGTATACCAAATGAAGAAATAACCACCACCATAAAAGTAACACTTTAATATAGGTATCCATTATCTAATGCTTATATAATGGGAGCCAAATGAGCTCATTATTATTGGTGCTATTATACTGAATACTAAATGAACTCATCATAGAAGCATACTTGCTTTAAAAACTATTACCACACCATCAGTGACAAGAAAAAAAAAAAAAAAAAAAGCATACAAACTTCCTGAGATGACTAATTTGATTTCGGTGTTAACTTCTAATGCATTATTAATCAACAGTTCATTATACTTTCAGATAGCACTTAGTTTATTTGTGCTTTATTTGTACACAATTCATTTCTGTAATCTTTTACTATACTGCACTTTGTTCCTATGTAAACATTTCTGGTTTGGGCTGATGCAGATTTATGTAAAGGGAGGTATGGTATGTTTGTGCATAATTCTAATTTGTTCTGTTTTGGAAAAACAAAAGAGGTACAAAAATGGGGATGCAATGCAAAGTAAACAATAAGTCTATGGGAAAAGACTGAAAATTATAAGTATTTAAATGGATAATGTAAATTTATATATATTGTGGAGAGATATAAGGACATTGTAGAATATATAATGTAATATAAATATATAAAAGTTTGTGTATGTAAACAAATATCACATTAAAAATAGGTGTTCATTAATAATTTAAAAATGTGATGTCAAAGATTGTGGCTATCATATGTATTATTTATATTTAAATGCAACTATTTATATGTAGATACTGGATTTCAGATACCAAAATCTTGCATATAAAGCATAGTATGTTATCTGCAGTCTGCAAGTATTCTCATTTTTTTTTTTTTTTTTTTTTTTTCCAATCAACATAAAATTCAATATTTCTGTTATGGAAGATTTGGAGTATTTTAGAGTAACTTCAGAAATCTGGCAAGATTTTCTAGTAACAGAGTTTAACAGCAACTCAATAATGGAGAGTTAGAATTCCTACAAGTCAAAAATTACTCTTGAGAACTGTTTTAGTACTTACAAAAATTACTGGAAAAGGTATTTTTCCATAGTGTTTCCCAGAAAAAATGGACTGTACTTTTTTCTTTTACTTTTGGTAATGTTTTCATTTACATTTACACTACAAATCCAACCATTACTCCAAAAATATCACATAGTATTAAACTGGATTTATAATAAAACTATAAAGAAAAAATATTGCCAAAAGAAATAGTTTCAAAATATTTAAGTCACGTTTCTAAAATGAATTCTATAACAAAGTTTTTGGAAGCTAAGTTTAACAACAAGCTCCTACAACAAATTTTCATTGAGATTTTGGGAAAGGTACAATCTTTCTCTAGTAATTTCCTATTCACAGAGGAAGAACACTAATAATTTTTACTTCCTATTAATACTGAGAGGATGGAGTGAATAATGTAGAGGAAACATTTTAAAAAAAATGAAGCCAGTTCACATAGGAAAATTAAAACAGTGCTATGAAGAAAATAATTTTCCTCTGTTATTAAATGATGTAGTTTGCTTACTATAAAAAAATTTCAATGCTCTGAATAAGGACATTTCCAGGAAAAAGAAATGTGATCAACAGGCCATAAAATCATGGTGAATTTTTCTCCATCTTGCTCTATTTATCAATGGTCTTGGATTCAGCCAGTGAATCAGTAGCATGAATTATCCACATTGTTTACTTTCAGAGGGCCACAGAGTATCTTCTGTTTAATTGGGATAGAATATTTTCTTCCATTGTGCTTTGTATTTGTTAATGACAAACATTTGCTCAGTGCAATCAATGTTGAAGGCAACAGTGAAGTCACCATTGTAAAATAAGCAAGGTTGACATGACATTCGTTTGCAAAAGCAAATATCCTTTCCATCCTTCTAGGATTCTTAACTTTAACTCATAATGTTTTGTTGTTGTTGTTGTTATTCCTGTTGTTTTCTTTTTAAATACTTTTTGCCAGAGAAATCCTGTTTTTCTAATTGATTTCAGTACTTTTGCCAACACATCATTTTTTTTTTTTTTTTTTTTTTTTTTTTTCTGAATGCAGTATTTTGCAATCTTTCATATATGATTCGGTAGCATCAAGGACCCTAATTCTAGAACTGTCTAACACTTCATATATATGCTCTTTAAAGTGCAAAACTGTATCAGCTTACATCTAGAATAATTCTGATGCTCCTTGTCAAAAGTGATTCTGAATTTATGCAAGGAGAATGCTCTGCTAAACGTCTTCTGCATTGTTTCTAGTACCTTACCATAAAGCAAATTCCACATTTAGCTTGGTTATGCTTATATAATTCTATTAGCAACAGTAACAGCAAATTAAAATATATTGTTTTGCTCTCTATGACAAGCTCATTGATCAAGTTTCCAAAACCTGATTATAGGACACACATTGCTTGCACTCATTGCTTATTGAGGGTGGTCCCACAGTTAGTAAGAAACTACACATCATCAAAGACTGCCTCAGAGTTGTAACTGCTAATGAAGAACATTTCATAAAACACATTAATTTGTCACAGGACAGTGTAAAACTTGATTTTATGACTGAAGAAATCTAGCATATGTTCAAGATACGTGTTGGTTATGTTGGTATATTATTATGTGCCTTTTTTAGGGTAGCAATGAGGGATTAGTATGTTTAGTGAAATTATTAAAGTGGTATATTTTATGAATTTTGTTTCCTTATCTTTTAATCAGAAAATTTTGACTTTTCTTTAAAATCATACTATAAAGTTTAATTTTATTATGCAGTAGTCATCACTGTCAAACACCAACCTAATTTTCTGCACTAGAGCAAGGAAGACCTTACCAAGCTTTCATCATTCTTACAGCATCTTTCAAGAAGCTATTCCAATAGTTAAGTACAAATTGAATAAATTTTTTTAGTGCAAGAGGATCTGTCAAGGATGTCAGTTGCTTTTGCTCGGAGAGGTTGGAACAACACTGTAGCATGTTTGCTCTGCCATTTAAAAAAGGTCCTATATGATTATATTCATATGTATGGAGAGACTTATAGTATATTATAGAGTGAAACAAAGGTGTGTTACATCTTGATCATCTGTTAAGTTATATCCATTTTGAAGCCAAGATGTATAGCTATAGGTTCTAATCAAAAGAGTGCTTATTTGCCATAAAGATAACTAACATTCTTCTAATGTGAAAAGAAACAAAAACCCAAAGTGATGTCCTAAGTTAAATAAAAAGCTCCTCAGAATTAGTAAAGTGATAGTTACATCTCACAGTGATTATATAATGCACAGATATCAGCACCTTATATGTATCTGGGGAAAACAAACAAACAACAACAAACAAACAACAACAACAAACAGGTTTCCTACTGTTAGCATCCTTCTGGCCTCATGAACTCGAAAACTCACAACTCCAAATCAGCTGGTTTATTGGACATAAAAGAGACAAAATTCAAGATTTCATGGGTATAGAAAATGTCCAAAACTTGACCTTAGATTGGATTTCATCTTTGTTTACTTGTTGAAAGGTTGGACATAAAGCAGTCAACCAGGGAGAGAGATGAACCACTCCAGGGTTTTTTTCTTCTTTTCCAGAAGGTTATCGTATTTATCTTGCATGCCTTTATTAGGTGAGTATGTATTAATATTTAAAGGGATCCGTATTTATTCACTGACAACAGAAGTAACCCTAACAGAGCTGGCTTAATTTTTCAGTTGCTAAAGTTAGGTAAGATAAATCTCATCTTTGATTTTGGAACATAAAATGAGTTTTGTGCCAGTAGTTTTATAGATAAAGTTTTTATTTTCCTGAATACGAGTTTTAATATAGGCACCTAAACACATCTCAACATCCATAAAGTCGTTATAATAACTTCCATTCCCTTCATTTTGCTAGGATATTCATTACTCTGAAGTTGATCATTTTCATCACCCCATGTCCCACTTAGCAAATGTTTAACAACTTTTTGGAAAAAAAAAAAAAAAAGCCTCGTCGTGTACTTGAACCTATATTCTTTTTCAGATTAAATTAAAACCTCACAATCACAGATCAACAGCTGTTCAGAATCTCACATTTTTGATATTAAAACAACCACCAGATGGCGACCTTACAATTTCATAAAGACAACACAATAAATTGAATATGGCTACATTGGCTTGTACATAGTGGTTTTTTGTTTGTCTGTTCTTAAACAAGACAAACCCCTCGAATAGCAAAAATTGTCTCTAGATTTTTTAATTGGCTGCAGGTTTTATTAGAGCGTCAAATTCCTCAAGTACTCCACTTTTCCTTATACCACTGTAGTAGTCTACATTGGAGCTCTGTTCTTCTTATTAAATATGTAATTAGTGACACAGAAAACACCAGGACAGTGATGACTCTTCCAAAGCATGCAGTGTTACACTTATCAATAAAATTATGGTCAGCATGTCATTGCTTCCCATTTTGTGTAGCAGCAAAGCCTTTTAAAAGACTTTTCAGTTTGCATAGCCAGGCTCACAAATTGATCTGTCTGTCAAACTGATGCAGGTGCCAGACTCATGCAAGTGCCAGACACATACTAAGAGCCTTATCCAAAGTCTGAAGCCTCAGCTGGGAGGCTTTCTACTGCTTCCAGTAAGCTTTGGGCCAATCCACTCCCCCCCAACCCCCTGCATTTTTTTTTTTTTCATTTTCTTTTTCTTTCAGTGTCTCTCTATGCCTAAGAGTGATTCAGTGTGGAAAGCAATTTCCTGCAAAAACTATGTCCATAAAATATGCCATTCTCCACCAATCTAAATCAGGAAATTCACAGAGTCACAGATTCTACAGGTAGATTTTTATTTTTATTTTTGGCAACATATGCTAGCAAGATGATTTTCTTTCAATGTTTGATTAATACTAACTTAATCAAAACAAACAAACAAACAAACAAACAAAACCACAACAGACTAGACAGGCTAACTGATGCTCAGAAAGATAAAACATGAAACAATCTATTTATAAACACAGAGGATAACAAGATGATGAGAAGCAGCTGAGATGGATTTGTCAAGAACAAATTATGTCAAGCCAGGCAAATTTCCTTGTCTGACAGGTGACTGGCCTAGTAGATACAGTGAAAAGCAGCAAATGTGATATATTTTGATGGTTGAATGAGAGGTACCACTTAACCATTTGTGCAAGCAAATTTTTTGATGATGTCACCACATGGCGACAGAAATCATACTTAGATGTTAATTATCACTGGTTAATTAACTGACTAGAAAGTCTGTCCTGAATCATGTTCTGGTCAGTATTGTCATTGCTAGCTTGTTTATTGAAATAAAATGTAAGTTTACACAAAGTTTACACACAAGCTGGGACAGGTGACACACTTCTGAAAAGAGGACTGGATTTTAATATATCAAAAGACTTGAGAAATTGTACTAAATGAAGAAAACAGAATTCAGGGAGATGAGAGCAAATACTGTTCTTAGAAAGGTGAAAGCAGATGTACAGGTACAAGAATTAAAAGATGTAGTTGACCAGGAATTCTGGAAAGCTAAAAAGACTGTGTAATATACTCACAGTATGCAATGGGTTTTATATATATACAAATCATTCTGTTCTTTTACTTGATAAGGTCTCATGGAGTATTTTGACTGGTTTGGGGAACAATGCTTTCAGGTACAGATTAACTGGTGTCAGTCCTGAGGAAGGCAATAAGGAAGGCAAGTTATCTATGAAATACGACTGGTGGAAAGATTGAAATAACTGATTTTTTAGTTTAGAGGAAACTTAAGAAACTTAAAAGTTCTTTGATATCAAACAAAAAGTTGTTATAAAATCAACTCTCTCTGCCACTGAGTAGGGTAAGAAATAATTATCTTAGTTCACAGAAAAGAAGATTAAGGCATTAGGTATTAAGAAAGGGTTTCTTACAATAAGGATAGCTAAACACACAAACTAGTTATTGAGTGAAGTTATGTGATAAAAAGAATAACACAGATCCATCAGAAGAAACTAAGTATATTCAACCCAACCTTAGGAAAAAGCAAACAAACTAAACAATAGAGATTTTTTTTTTTTTTAAATAACTTTCAAAAAAACTTGAGACATTTTTCACCAGATTTTGTTGTATAAAATTATAAATGAAACTCATATATTACTTCCTTTCATAAAGGTTGCTATTTTCTGTTTTTCTCAGATATTCAGTTAAGGTGCTGTGCTCTTTCAAAATTCTGATTGTTTCCAGAGAGAAAAGCCAGTGGATATTTTTCTTATGAACAAATTGAAAACAATAGGGGGCAGATAACTATCACAGAATAATCACCCAAAATCTGTCAAGCTTTGAAAGGAAAAGGTGCTGTATGGAATTCTTTGCAGTAGAATACAATTCATCAGCCCCTGTGGAAGATGCAACTCAAGAAAGAGATTGTAAGAGAAAGAATCCATTCATCATGTGATATTAAGTACAAGCTGTGCCAAAGAATCCTACAAATGTTAACTGAGAGGCATAGAAAATCCCTGTAACTATAGTATTCTGAGGATTACTGAAAGTAAAGGAGCAATAATACATTTAGCCCAACTAACATATGTTCTTTTTCTTATTTTTTTTTTTTAATTCAGTCATGAAAACTTACTCTGAAATTTTCAGAAAATGACTGAAGAATATAGCTTTTTTTACAAAATAACATCATTCAGTGCTTGCTTTGCATACAAAACTTAGATCATTCTTAACTCTGGAGTTGTAAGCAGTACTTCCTTAGGACATATTAAGATAGTACTATATAGAAAAGAGAAAAAATATTTTCTAGTTATATCTTCCAATGAAACTAAGAGGGAAAATAAAACAAAAGAAAATAAATAAAAATGTTAAGAATGTGTAAAACAGGAACTACTTAGAAAACCATTTGAATGTGGCACACTGTAGGAGAGAGAATCCCACAGTCCTGACATTTTTAGTTTATTGAAATGTCTTCAAGCTCATTTTGAGATCATGCAAAGTTGAAATAAGAGACCTACATAAGATTGTGTAGGTCTTAACTGAAGAATTTACTTGATTAAGAGGAATGGTTTATTAAATTGGAAAACCTGGCATAGAATGAAAATTACATAATCAGCAGTGCAATGGAATATCTTTCAAATATGCCTACAGTGTTTCAATAGAACAAATACTCTTGTCCATGACCAAGTATAACTGCTTACAAGTATCCAGTGCTTTTATTATCTCTCTGAACAAACTTGCCGTCTAATTTTGTTATATACTTATCACTGAAGAACAGATTAACCTAAGAATTTTCCAAACTCAGAAAATTGTTGATTATGGAAATGGCAGAAGTAACTTTCAAATTTTCAACTTCTTGCTTTATAAGAGGAGGTAACAATTTGAATGCTAGGGGCTGGGAATGTCTTGTTGAACCTGTTTTCACATTGAAACATTCACTACTTACTAATTTTACACAATTCAAGTTATACTCAAAGCGCTGGTAATTTTCAGTTATGTCTAATAATAATATTATTAAAAAAAAAAAGATTCTGTGCAATTTTGTAAGGAGTCACTGCTTGTTTTTATAATTGCTTTATCACCTGTGGCACTGATACGGAAAGAGACTAAGGGCTGCCAGTCCTTCTCAAATCAATGATCTTGAAATCTTCCTGATTCTTCAAATTCTCTGGAGGAATTTAAGAATTTGAAAGGAAAATTTCTGTCTGTTAAAGAGGAAAAGATCTAATCTCTTAATAGTTTCACAGATTTCCCTCCATGCATTGATTAACACTAAATCTTCTTAGATCTATTTAAGTTTTTCTGTTCCCCTGGAATCTGAGTTGTTGGTCTAAATATGTTGAGTTGGCCTAAATATATTAATATGTTCCAACAGAATCCACATGGAAACTTCACTATAAATAAGTTTCTTGACATACAGAAAAATGACTATCGTATAGGTAATATTTTAACCAAACAGGAGGAACTCTGCAGCAACTCCCATTCTGTGCTGTAGTGTTAACATTGGGGATGGCATTAAGTCTTGACATGCTGCTGGAGGAAAGAAATCTTGCAGTCTAGGCAAAATTTTGCTAACTATTTTCACCATTTAACATTTGAACAATATGAAAAACAAACAAAATTCAACTGTTTTAAAACTTTAAAAAAACACTAATTCTAGGAGAAGCTAAATATGGCCTCTATCTTGTAAACTATTTTTTTATTATGATATATATATACATTTTTTTAATAACATTACAATTGGTATAGATCACAGTTTTCCATTCTGAAAACCAAAAAGTGTAGGTCTAACACTAAACTATAAATCTACAGTTACTTTTTTTTAATATAGAAAGCAGACCACCCACCCTCAGAAGAAAACTAACCTCTCATACCAACAGGGATAGAAACATATTCTACTTATTTTAGATTTTTTTTTCCCCTGAAAACTAACTTTTGAAATGCACACAAATTGCTGTTCCCAGGGAAAAAAAAAGGGGGTGGGGGGTGAATAATATATTTACAACTTTCAGTATTGCATAGGATGATATCTAAGTGTGTTCTACACTCTGTTCTGAAATGTCATTAATCTCAATTTCTGATATTCCAACACATTCAAATAGGTTAATCTGTACTGATAGCTCCACACTCAATCTGTTAGTGATGACATTGGAGCTCTTGTAGCAGAAGCATTACCCATGAAATATTGAATTTTCAATATTGTGTATAAATTGAGAAATCTCCATGTTCTTTGATGCTAATTTAACACCTAATCCATTATGAAAGTGAGAGGTGATAAGCTTCCAGCTTCTCATGGGCAGAATGAAGTACACCAGACGGGCTCATTTTTGTCAAACAAAGAAATGAGCTTAGAAGTAACTTCCTTATAAGTCATTTTTCTTCTCATACTTAACTTTATATTATTCTTATCCAAACCTGAAAAACAGTGAGCTACTATAGCTACTATGTTTTTGAAGAGGATATTTCATAATCAAGATGTTCTGTTATTGTTAACTGTAGCTAGGTTTTTTCTCATCATTTCAAATTTTGATTATAACAAATAGTCAAACTACCTGAATAAATAACAAAATTATATCATTCATGAAAGTGATATATATATATATATATATTTCTGCATACAGGCAGGTTAAAGATATTCTATCACTTCAGCTAAATTTATGAACAAATGAAGTATTGAGGGCTGTCTCCTGAAAACAAAACAAAACAAAACATATATATATAATTTTTTTTCAAACTAAAGTACATAAATAAGTCAGAAATGCACAATAGCTTGCAGTAAGTGCATGCCCAGTTAAATCAATGAATCTTACCAATCTTTCATTGATAGTACTTGAAAGTCATGGTAAAGGTGTAAAATTCAAGGTACCCATGACACTGTTGAATCTATCAAATGACAGCAGTAGAATTCAGTACAGAAGTCAACAGAATTTATTGAGTAGCTCTATATTTATTTTTTTTCTCAGCAGTTTCTTGTATAATATTATAGTTTTATGATTTTCTGAAACAGACTCATAATAATCATGTTGCAACTTACATAGTTGCAAAATTATGTAAATAAAGGAATGTATTCTATAAAGCAAACAAACAAATACATCCTGTGATGATAGGTAGGTCACTGGCTTACGGAGGTTTGGTTTGCTGATTTGATTTACTCAATGCCAGCGATTGTGAGCCTTAAATGAGATTCTGGATTTCTCATAAACAGAATAGACTGGGAATCTGAAAGTACAAAAATTGTTATGTTTGTGTTTCTACTGTTACTGTGGCATTATGAAAGTGATTAACACAATGAGAGTAATGCATCCAGTAGAATCTTTTGCTGTTTTGTTTATTTCCATGAGGGATCCAGAAAAGGATTCAACAGAACCTTCTTTCAGTTGATTTTGTCAGTATTAAATCATGGTGTTGAGAAAAAGAACTGAAAATTGTTTACATTGATGTTACCTATTTCCTTTCTTCATGTATTTGTGAAGGTTAAGATCTTAAAAACATAGGAGTTCCTGTGTTAGATGTTCGTTTGTATTCCTTAATTTTTTGAGAAATCTCTGCAAATAAAAAATATTCAAGTTCCTTTTGGGCAAAAGCATTAAGAGTTTCAATAGCCTGCTCTCTGAGCAGATTAGATGGTTGGTCTCTGAGCAGTTTAGATGGTTGACTTAAATTTCATCATCCAAATAGTGCTTGTTCCTTTCCAGTATGTAGCTATACATATTTTTGTTATTGCTGCAGTTTTCTATCACAGAAATAGAAAATATTTCAGTTTAAAGATAATGGTTTCCTGATTGTTGATGGCAAAAAGAGACCAAAAAAGCTCACCTGAAAAGCAGTTCTGCTAAACTTGAATGTTTTGAGTTATCTCCTTCAGAATGACACCCACTGATTGAAGAAGGAGATTACTGAAATTAGTCTCTATAGAATAATGTTAAATTTATAAATACTCAGCTTTTTCTGAAGGTAGTTATGTTCTTGAGGTATTCATATTTACTTTTATACTACGCTTATCTTTTTATATATCTGTAAATCATTGATGGATCAATGGAACAAATAGTAGACACTATTATTTTTAGTTTTATGTTGAACAATGTTTGTGGGTGAATGTTCTAATTCAGCAATACTGTATATTGCCAAAGTTCCAAAAGCCTTTGTAGTGGACACTTTATCATTTTTAAATGGGGAGTAGTAGTGGCATGTCTAAACTTTTGTTACTGTAAAACAATAAACACTTGATCATTCTAATCTGATCTAAACACTGAATATTCAACAAGAATTAATGCCCCAGGTCAGTCATAAATTTCCTTCATTACTTGTTGGGATGGGCATTTTAGCAGTTACAAAGTTTACTTGAAACCTTTGCTCCATTATTCTCAAAGATATAATATATGGGATTTGTACTTCTGTTTAAGTATTGGATAGCAACTAATTCTTTCCAAATCTGCTGAGAGATATTTGGCCATACAGTTTTTATGTGTGCCTTCCCAGATTAATGCATCTTCAGTGTAGAGTTAGCATGATCTGTCCTATCCAAACAGAAAGCTTTTCCTGATGAAATAATTTAGGCAAGACTGTTTTCCAAAGGCAAAGCTACATGTATATCTGCATATGTGCAGATATATGCATATGTACATAAGTCTATGTAAAATATGTATTCTGCTTAATAAGGGCATATGCTGGAACTCTTCAAAAATGATTTTGAAAATCTCTTCTGTGCTGGATGAAGTGAAAAGATATGTAAGGGAAATAAATGAATAAATATGCAATCTAAGAATGCCTTATACAATTGTCAAATAATCACTGTGTATAGAAAATTACAAATGAAAAAAATGCAAACAAAACAGTTGAAACTCCAGTAAAGCACACTCAAAAGATCAGTGATTAAAAGAAAAAGAAAAATATATTTGCACCTTACAACATGAGTAGTGAATCATTACCCAGTTTCACTCTGCCTATCATAATTATATTGAAAATTTAGAATTAACATTACAATAAATTACCCCAGAAATGATTTAATAAAGTTTTAATATTGTTTAAACTTTAAAAGTTGTGTTAAACATTTTTTTTTAATTATTATTATTATTTTTTTTCTGTGCAACAAGTGCAGGCAATAACAGTATTACCTTGGGACTATAATTATAATTAAGACAAAGGTTCCAATCTTTCCTCCTCCTCTAGTAATCCAGAAGTATCTCATTGTTAATTCTCTTGCATACTTTTAAGACTAGATATACATTAGCAAGCAATATGATGCAACAGGATGGAATTGCAGATTTTCTGTTTTAGTTATAGAAACCAAATTGGAGTAAAAAAAGCTTAATTTTTTAACATGAAACTACTCTGCAATGAGAACCAAAGCAGGGAATTATCTCAGGACTTCCTACAAGGAGGGGGTGAAAGTGCACCTCACATGTCAATAAACTCTGTGATTCTCTTTTAACTGCAGGTGAGAAGAATAGTGCATCTTCAGTGCATTAACTGTAGAATGGTTGGGCTCTTGATTGAGATTCAGCCTATCATGATCACAGTTTGTCACTGTGATCACTCAAGAGTGCTTTGCAGACAGAAAATTGCACTGCTATAAACCTTCCTGGGCTACTACTTGACCATTGTTATGTGTTGATCACAAAATAAAGCTGTAAAAACACCAAAGAAAATAAGACATTTTTAGGCAATTATTTTAACAATTCATTTTAAACAGAGACCCAATTGTTCCTGCAACATCTTCTGTGAAACTTTTTTAGGACTCAACTTTTTTTTTTTAAAAAACTTTTTTTTTTCTTTTTTTCTTTTTTTTTTTTTTTTTCATGGAATAGAAATGCCAGGCCTACAGAGTGCAAAGATCCCACATTCTGCATAATAAGCAAGAAAAATGGCATTGACAAATCCGTGGCTGAAAGAAAACACTCAAAGAACTGAGATACAAACTGAATAAGAACTGAATAAGAATTGATAAGAACTTAAGAGATATAAAACTAATTTTTAACCTTTTAACAGTAGATGAAAAGGTAAAAAATTAAAAGAACATAAGCTACAAAATAGCACAGATATCAGTTCTTCTTACATCTAACTGTAAGATACTATAAATTTCCATAGTAGTCTTCTCAATTGCTATTAGACAAGTATTTTTATGGCCTTTATTCTATATAATTATCTGTCCATTTTGTAGCTGCATGGCATTTAAGCCATATCAGAGATGACAATGAACAACTGGTATTGTCTAGCTGCATAACATAGCAATCAAGCAGCTCTGATCTGAATAATTAGCCTGGCATTAATGAGGTATGTCCTTTAAAACCAACCTTTCTATCACAACATAAATATGTCAGCTTTCAGTTACTTTGATAGCAGAAGAGACTATGAGTTGGAGGCAATCAAAAAAAGCAAAAGGTTAACAGGAGTGAATGTTGGTTTATGAAAAAATATTTGAATTTTTCTATATAATTCCTGTGCTTGATTTTTTCTTTCATCTGGACTTCACTAATCTGATTTTTATTATGACATCTCAAACAGCAGTATCAACAAAACCAACACAATTACTCTGGGTGGGGTGAAGAAAATAAGACAGGAAATAGAGGTACTGGGAACCTCTTAAATCACCTTTTCCATCTGAGACGTAATATAGGATTGTACTCATGGAGTAAGTCAAGCTGCACAAAATCACAATGAGGACTAATCTCATGAATTACCTGAATGAATTCCTAACAGTAAAATGCCTTCTCCTCAGATCTGACAAAATAGTTGTGAAGGTCCCAACTGAGTGATTCTAAAATAATCTGCAGAAAATGCTAAGAGCCCTACCAAGGCTTCACATAGCCCTGTAGCAGAAGATGAAAGATAAGCTCACTGAGATCATTTATCCTCAACAGAATGGGTTCCAGTACGATGAGACTGGTGTTGCAGTAGGAGAGAACACACAGCTGAAGCCTGAGACAAGACTGTAGCTTGAGGAGACTTAACTGGGTGCAGGAAAGTAGAAGGAAATCATGGTGTTGGACCTGAGCATGGAGGATATAATTTAGAGGATAAAAATATGCTGTGAGAAAGTGTGGGAGATGTGGCAGTTTCAGCAGAGAGCAAGGTCTTCAGTAAGGTTGTGTTTTAGTTAAGGCTATGGGTTTGGCATATAGTAGACGGGAAAATGACGGAGCTGTAAAGTAACAGAGCCACAGGTATGTTTGTGTGAACAGCTCACAACATAGAGGTGATACTTCTGTCTCTATTATTGCCACCAACATCAGTGATGCTTAAATGAATTCATCAGGGGTTCACATCGTGTTCCAAGGGAATAAGTCTGAATTAAGAAGAATAAAAGATGCTTACCATCTGTCCTTTCTTTACAACAGACAAGCTTCATAGAACTTTTAATAATATCTTTCTAGATACTAACTTTTATGAGAATATTTAAAAACTTTTAGAATTTTGAATCTAACTCCATATATAATATGTATCTTTCAATTTTCTCTTTTGATTTGAAGATGTTCTTTGCTTCTATTTTATGATTACTGCCTTAATTTTCCTCTCCTCTTTCTGCAACATATTTCCAGGCTATAGCATTGAAAATGAAACTTCCAAAATAAAGTTATTTTTTATCTATTTTAAACTGTTCTGAAGATTTACAGAGGCCTGTTTTCAGAAGGCTATTAGGAATACTGTGCTCAGGGGAAGATAAACTTCTATTATTGTGTAACTGACCCCTTTAAAAATTCATAGTTTATTCTAAAGGTTTTTACATACACAGTAGAAAGTAGAGACCATACTGCTTCTAACAGGGAAAAAAAAAAAAAAAGTGATGGTAGATTTTTAAAAATCTCTCAGTTCCTAAGGGGCTTTTAAAAATGTATCTGCCAAACCTTAAAGGATTTTGCTTTAGGAAATTAGAGCAACCCTGCATTTCATTTTTAATATCATTATTCAAAGGTAGCCCCAAGAAAGGTAGGACTGCAAAGTATGAACAGAACAAAATTTTTTTTAGAACAACATAAAATTTTCAATAAAATAATAACGGCTGAAGAGAAATGCAAACCATATGAAATACATTTTCATACTATGCCCCTGGGCTGCCAATGTCCTTTAAATTGCAGGTCCAACAGAAAACTACTGAACTGGAATATATAGTCTTTTAAACAACTCGAATTTTTGAATGAGAAGAATGTTATGAGGAAAAAAAGATACATTTGTTATAATTAACTTGTCTTGTGCAAGAATGTAAAACTTTAAATATATCTTAAACACAGAGTAAAAATTCAGAATGAAGCACATTTTAGAGTAAATTTCTGAATGCAGCTTTTTCTATTTTTTCTTTAATCCAAAGGCAATAGAGTTATTGCAGCTCATGAAAAATATTTTTCTAATGTTTTTCAGCATGGAACTCCCTCCAAATAATTACCAGCAATGCTGTTTTCTGCCCCTTTGTGTTTATCTCCATTTAGCTAATCACAGTCACATGTCATAGAAGCTTTTCTCAGTCGTCTACCCTCACTCCCCTTTATTTTTTTAAAGAGAATTAAAAGAGAGAATTAAAACTTTCACCTGCATTTTTTTGTTGTTTAAATCAAATATTTTAATGAAAATGGAAATGCTTTTAATGAAAATGTTTAAATCATGAAGTGAAGCTCTTTCTTACTTAACAGCTTTTCTTGATTTTCTCCAAAAAAAAAAAAAAAGTTTAAAATGTTAGCATATACACAAATTGGAATGAAAGGAGTGATTTGGGGCCAATCAACAGTGTCATCTGAATTATTTGTCTCAACTTTGACTAATCAGGGCACTTCTGTTTTTCGTTAGCCTAAGGTTAGTTAGGTAAGGTAGTATGAATAGCTTCCCAACAAATACATTATGATTTACTGAATTATTTGTCAGATGAAAATTTCCAAAGTTGTACAGCTCTCAGCTCCAATCCCCTGTTCATGCAGGTCAGTGAACAACTTGAGCTGCTGGAAGGAAATTTAAAGAGGAAATACCAGGGGACATTCATAAATTTGTTACAACTACAACAGAAAATGGAATGGTGACTAAGTGAAGCCAAGACAGACAAACCCAACAATCAGAAAATGTTGTCAATACTGGAGAAATTTATGCAAATGAAAGTGAGCATCCTCAGTAGAAATGAAGTCTTAGGTGAACTTACATAAGTTTACATAGGTAAAATTCATCTCCCAGGGACTTGTAGAAAATTATTCCATCAGTATAGGAAAGTGACAGGGCTATGGGATTAGCAGAATTAGAAATGGTATGTACAACACTGTAGTACCCCCAGAACAGATTCAAATGTTGCTGAAGACTGGCTTAAAATAAAAATCCTTAAAATATAATCTTTCTAAAAAAAAACATAAATCTGTTTTACATTGTTGTTCCATATAATTTCTTAGGTGAAAACCCTCTTGCATTTTTGAGAAGAATTTGTGCTACTGACTGTTCTAATCCAGTCCCAGTGCATTTACAGAGTTGGAACAAAAAGTTTGAAAGCTACCTGCTGTCCCCTGTGTAGTACATGACTTCAGGAACTAGAATCTGCCAGATAGGCACTTAACAAATTACTGTTCCAGAAAGCCACTTTTACCTCATTCTTTTGAGAAGCTTAGATTATTTGAACTAGGCAATAAGCCAACTTTCATAGTAGCATGAGATGAATAAAACAGCAGAATGTCATTATATCAATTAAAGGTATGTGATACTGTACTTGTGAGAGCAAAATGTGCAGAGCCATTGGGTTCTATCTGAGAACATGTTCCTCAAAGCAATTGGTTCTTATGAATATGGATGACATTTATTAGAGGAAAGGGACATACGACTTTAGTTAAGGATGATATATTTTTTAAGAGACAATACTTGAGTGAAAGTGAAAACCAGCAAACCAAGAGCATGCAGTGTCACCTGTTAAAATTCCTTCATTCCTGGAATCTTTTCTTACTTGTGTATGCAAAGCTATTACATTTACTTTTATTTGCAATTTTCTGGGGCCTAAAGTTTCTCTCTTCAAACTTTCTTAGGTGTCATCATGCCACCTGTAAAAAATCATTCCACTGTGAAAACTCAGTTGTACAGACTGACACACTCGGACACACTCAGGCGCAAAAAATAACCAGGTTTCCTTAATAACTTTAACTGAAGGACAAAACACTAATGGGAAACAACATAATTATACAAGTGCTTACATTTGTAGTTTGCACATTGACTTTTCTCACTCTCCCTTCCTATTTCCTCCTATTTATAACTCCCTGCTACAGTGAAATATATTTTTCGTGATGTTTATATAGTACCGTTTACAATAACTACTAAATTTGTAGTATAAATTTTTACCACATTACAACCCAAATTATTCATGTTAGGTGAACATCTTATGGTATAAATTCCCTACAGTTCAAAAAACAAGCAGCACAAGATTCTGTTTATCTATCACTGCTACTTTCTGTGTTGTGACACCTGAGGACTTGATTAGAGCTGAAGAAGAGCCTTTCAGCTTTTTGATTTTTTAGGATGAGCACTGATTTGTGCCATCTCATAAACTTGTTGGATCTTGTTAGGAAACACTTTGCAGTTCCTGAGTCTGCTAAACATTTCTGAGTGTTCTTGTTTCTCACATAGCTCTACTTGGATTTGCAATCTCCAAGCATAATGAGCACTGTAAATTTTCACCCTAATTCATATTCTACCTGAAATATCTGTCAGCCTTAATCATAAAATGAGGTAAAATTTTATTCAGTTGGACTTCAGAGTTCAAATTACAAGACTGACAGAAATGTTTACAAATAAAACTAGTGTAAAACAGCAGTCCTACTCTATGCCTAACAACTGGGATTTTGTTTAGTTTTTAGCCTTTCTTATGTAGAGTCCTCAGTCTAGTGATTAGATTTACGGGTTTAACATCCATAAAAATATATCCTCTTCTATACCCAAGTATGACTATATTCTTTCTATTTTGTATTTTATCAGTTTCAAGGCCTTTGTTTTTACTGCATACCCCGTCGAGTCTAAAAATTTATATTTATATATATTTCATATTTGAAGTTGTTAACATTTGTTTTTGATTGGAGGCTTGGAAAATACCCTTGAGGAATTTATCTGGAGAAAAAATTCTTCACACTTGAAAGTAGTTATTTATTTCAGTTCTTATGTAACTAGTCAAGGTATCTGTGATCTCTGCAAATGTAGATGCAGAAACTCAGGCTCTTAACAACTCACATCACACTTATTTTTTTAGGATGTTTGCTACCTGCATCCCTTTTGTATACAATCTTTGTACTAGACTCAGCTGAACCTTCTAGTTTATACTGCTTACATTTACATTGCCACATGTACATGAAATTTGGTCAAGTGTTAGCTTTCTGTTGAGGAGAAGGGCAGGGCAGGGCAGGGCACAGCAAGGCAGGGCAGGGCAGGGCAGGGCAGGGAAATCTGTTCCCAGGCTTCATAAGAACAGAAAACAAATGAACAAAATGTTTCCTGAAAAAATCTCAGCCTCTGCAAAAAGGGCTATTTGAACAGCCATACTCTCAGCCTCTAACTGCATCCAGCAAGGACCCGTGACTGCAGACCTACTGTGAAGTATCAGGAGGGGGATTCAGCCAATTGTAATTGCACTGATGAATAAATACCTGCCGCTTTCAAGCTTGCTGGAACCGTATGCTGATCCAATATGTTAAGAGTTACCCCTGTCATACATTTGAACTTACTATTTAAACATTGAAATCATACATGGATAGTTTTAAAGCTGCCATGGTATGCATGGCAGCTAGCCTATGAGTGTTCAAATCATCTTTGAACTTTCACTAAAGCAAAGTTCATGATCAGTCACTTTGTGCTTTATATTATATTTTTTGGTGTTACTTCACAGTGAAGTTCTGCCTCTGGCATGTCCATCTACAAGTTTCTTCTTCTTCTTCTTAAAAAAAAAGAAGAAGAAGAAGAAAAAAAGGCAGCCTTTACAACTAGGGAGGAAGGACTTAAATCTGTCTGGTATGTGTTCATTTTTACTGAACACAAAACTAAAGTTGATAATCTTTGGTCACAGTCCCATCCATTATCTGGCACAGTGCAGAGAAAGGACATGAGGGTGCATCTGGATAGGATCTGCTTCACATGCCATGCCCCTTCTCTTTATTGCTGGTTGTTCAGGCATGAAACAAAAACACTTCCAAAGAGCACATTCACACATTGATGGAACATAAACTTTATCACACTGCTTAGCAGGATGAACATCAAGGCTGCAAGTAAACCTGAGGGCACCTTGGCTAGCCTTTAATGCTTTTTCTACTTTTTTCAAGAACACATCCTGCTGCTGAACAACATATAACATTGAAGGATGAGCCAGAAGGTATACCTGATATATTATTTAATTCACATAGAATGAAAACAACACACAGTTTATTTTTGATTTGTCAGAAAGTGCAGACTAGAATTTAAGGAAATGAAATTAGAGATATAAATTATTTGCTGCTGCTTAATAATACTGTCTAAGAATTAAAAGTTTTGTATCCTATTAATTAAATAAAACTTTAATGACTAACACCATGCAATCAGTGGGAATGTAAGTTTCTCCAAACTGTCTTGTTTCTATTATTGTGATAGATGCGAGAAGCCAGATGCGAAGGGGTAGATGCCTTTTCACATATATGTTTCTGGCTTTTTCATTGAGAATGACAAAAAAAAAAAAAAAAAAACAACAACAACAACAACAACAACAAAACATAATTACCAATATACTACTCATGCCTCACTTAACCCAAAAGCCCTGGGCATTTTGTAGTATTGAAACTGAGTAAGTCATCTAAGAATCTTTGAGGATGAGGTCATAAGTCTTTTCTAAGATGAATATCATAGAATGGCTTGGGTTAGAAAGGACCTTAAAGATCATCTAACTCCACCCCCCTTGCCATAGGCAGGGATGCCACCCACTAGATCAGGTTGGCCAAGACCTCATCCAACCTAGCCTTGAACACCTCCAGGGGTGGGGCATCCACAACTTCTCTGGGCAAAATATCATGTATTAATCCTAGAGAATATCACAGAATCACAGAATGGGTGGCGTTGGAAGGGACCTTTGAAGGTCATTTGGCTCCTGGTTCACGCAGGGCTACCTAGAGCAGGTTGTCCAGGACCATTTCCAAGAGGCATTCAAATATCTCCAAGAAAGTGAAACTCCACAACCTCTCTGGGCAACCCGTACCAGTGATCCATCACCAGCACAGTAAAAAAAATAAAATAAAATTATATATTATATATATATGTATAATATATAATATATATATCATATATCATATATATTATATATATATAAATCCTGATTTTCAGGAGGAACTGTGTTTCTGTTTGTGCCCCTTGCCTCCTGTTCTGTCACAACTGAAAAGAGACTGACTCCCTCTTCTTTGCACCCTCCCTTCAGGTATTTTTATATATTAATGAGATCCCCCCCGAGCCTTCTCTTCTCTAGACTAAACAGTTCCAGCCTTTCCTTATAGGAGAGATGTTGCAGTACCTTAAACTTTGTGGTCCTTCATTGGACTCTCTCCAGTATGTCTATGTCTTTCCTGTACTGGGCAGCCCACAACTGGAAAAGTACTCCTAGTACAGCCTCACCAGTGCTGAGCTGAGGAAAAGGATCACCTCCCTTGACCTCTTTGCCTAATGCATCCGAGGATGCCTGCTTTGCCTAATGCATCCCAGGGTACTGTTGGCCTTTGCAGCAAGAATACATTGCTGGCTCATATTCAGCCTGGCATCCAACAGGATTCCCAGATTCTTTTCTGCAAAGCTAATTACCATCCAGTTGGCCACCAGCATGTACTGGTGTCTGGCATTGTTTGTACCCCAGTGCAAAATTTTGGATGAAGTGGCCTTGCAATGACATCTACCAGCGCTCAGCACTCTTGGGTGCATCTCATCAGGGTCCATGGACTTACACATGTCCATTCAAGTATACCCTGACTTGATCCTCTTCCAAGAGTACATTTTACTTAATCCAGTTTTTCCTTCTGGTCTCTGGGACCTAGGATTCCTGAAGGCAGACTTGATTGTTAGGACTAAGGCAAAGAAGGCATTCAGTACCACAGCCTTTTCTATGTCCTTTGTAACCAAGTCCCCTACCTCATTCATCAGTGGGCCCATATTTTCCCTAGTCTTCCTTTTCTCTCTTATGTCCTTATAGAAACTCTTCTTTTGTCTTTGTCATCCCTGTCCAGGTTCAACTTTATTTGGGATTTGGCTTTCCTAACTTCATCCCTGGATGCCTCAATATTGTTTCCATATTCCTCCCAGTTTACCCATCCTTGCTTCCACCATCTGTATCCTTCCTTTTTGTGTTTAACTTTGGCTAGGAGCAACTTGTTCACTCACACAGGCCTTAGCTTTATTTTTTTATTTTATTTTTTATTTTTTTTTTTTGCCTGACTTCCTGTTCATTGTAATAAGCCTCTTTTGCACTTGGAAAATGTGGTCCTTGAATATTAACCAGATATCTTGTACACATCTCCCCTCCAGGGCCTTAACCCTTGAGACTCTTCCAGGAAGATCTTTGAAGAGGCCAGAGTCTGCTCTCCTGAAGAGAGAGGGTTAGCTTGCTTTTTACCCTCCTCTCTCCCCTCAGGATCCTGATCTCTACCTTCTCACCATATGAAGTGTTTGACTAAAAAATTATGTTAGTTTTGTGAATTGGGTAGTTGTCCACAAGAGCCCAGAATCATTTTTAAACAAATTTCTTAAGAGCCTAACTAGGTGCTGTTTCAGTTAGCATTACCTTATAAGTTAAAGTGAATACTAAAGTGACTTTACATAGGCTGAACAAGTAGTGAAATATGTGTGCTCCTCACAGTTTTGGGACATGCTCCAAGCCTCATCACTGTTTCACTTGCTGCTAGAGTTTAGTACACAAAATATCTGATGAGAGCTGTCATTCTAATGAAGATGCATTAGTTATATTGCAGATTACATCCAATGTAGAGAATTGCAAGTGATGTTTCACTGCCATTTTCCAGAGAAACCAGGAATAGATATGTGCATTATTTGAAAAATAGAGCTCTTTAGATCCCCACTGGTAACATCAAAACATTTGTAAAAATATAATCCTATAACATTTTGAGCAGCTGCCAGAGTTTAGATGATTGGAAACTGCCCAGCAATAACTGGGTAGAACTACTAGTAGATCAAGACAAGCCTCAGTGGAAGATGATGAAAAAAGAAAGAGAAATGGAAAAACAGCAGGAAAATATATATCTCTCTTTATTAAACTGGAAGTGTATATAAAGAGTTGAGAGCTGGCTTTGTGGCAGAGACCAGTTTTTTTTTTTTTTTTTTTTTTTTTCATAGATTTGTTTGACTGCTATCACAGAGATTTTGGTATGTGCTTAAATGCCATTTGCAGGTACATCAAGACTTTTTCTCTTGCACAGACATGGGCAGGAAACAAGAACATAAATAACAAATTTGTGAACTGTAAATTGAAAGCATGATGGTAGAAAAACTAAAAGAAATCTAAGCACTCAAAGATAGTGCAGGCAGAATCAAGCACAGATCTCAAGAAAAATATTAATGGTATCTCAGTTTGAAAGCAGAAATAAAAATATAAATAGCTGCTGGTGGCAAGTATGTCTTCTGGAAAGATGTTAATATTTATCTAAAAAATCATCGTGGAAGAATATAAGCCTGAAACGTAAACAAGTACAATTATCAACAGCGAAGGGTTATACAGACACAAGAAATCGTAAGATAGAAATAGGCAATGAACATTTTGTCTATTTTATTCAACAGACTGCTGTGGAATTTGAAAAGTCATAGCAAATAATGGGAATCTGTGTATTAAATCTTCCCTTGGCTGCCCACAAATTAAAGAAGGAGCATTAAATACTGAAGGAGCGCTAACAATGGTAACACAGACAAGAGAACTCTTTATCAGTCAGTGTATTTCACCATAGTTAAAGCAGTGGAATAGAAGCAGATGAAACACAGTGCAAAGAGATGAAACACAGTGTCTCATAGCATCATACTACTTGGTGGGAAAAGTGGTGTCAACATGATGGATAATATCCCTGCATTTCAGGATTATGGATAAGGAGAAGGAAAGATTTCCTGGTCTCCCTGTATTTGACACCTAAACATTCTGTTGTGTCATAATTCATAAGTCAACTTTAAAGTCATAAGAAGTTAGAGCTGGGAACTACCAAAGCCTTCTCATTCCACTCGGTAAATCTGTACCTACTGACACACAAAGATTAGTTTCCAATGAGAGGTTACCTTCTGCTGCTGAGATAAAGAAAAAGAGGGTGGAAACTCTTAGGAAGGAGTCTGTAACAACAGAGCAGAGAATTAGAGAATTAGAATCTACAAGGAACAGGTGAGTAGGTCTATGTTCAGTGCTAAACTGGCAATGTTAAAGTGGGGAAAAAAAAAGCAGCAGGCAAAGCTGTGGTGAAACACAATTCGGGTGAGAACAAACACAAAGTAAGTGAAGATAAAAACAGCTGGCAAGAAGTAACCTTACATTGGTACATTGAGACATACTGAATCCAGACCAGAATAAGGATGTTACTAAAAAAACCACCTCAATTATTAAGTGTTCTATTGTAGAAGCATCTAAAGAGATAGTCAGGACAAATTAGAAGTGACATTGAAGTTATAATATACCCAAAGAGTAATGAAGCCCATTAGGACATATTCATTAGACAACAAAACCAACCTCAGTAGCAGCATGCATAGATAACAAACTCTGACTGCAGCAAGTCACAAATGCTGCACAGAAGATACAATCCTAGTTATCATTAGAATACATTTAGAAAGCACACAACCTGCAAGAAGACAGAACACTATAGAGAAGAAGAATTTGTAGAAGATTCTGGGAAATTAATCTCTCTTCACTTTTCTGAAAGTTTTGTTTTGTTTTAGAAGGTTGTAATCTTCTGATATTGATAGTCCTCACACAGTGCATGAAACATTCTAGGAGGTAAAATCTTGAACAGACAGTTCACAAGACATTATGCAAAAATAAGATTTAATGGAAAATTGATTTATCTCATCTTAACTGCTGGGTATTTTTTTGGAAAATCTTGTTGCAGCTCTGCTGGTATAACTATTTTCAAAATAAAAGTTTTGTATGTTGCATTAATACCCTCAGCTCTTCAAGTCTGTGTTGGCAGAAAACAGTTAAACGTGTTAGAAGCAATTATCCAGCTGGTTATCATTTAGACATTATCATCAATTACGTTTATGGATATTTAGGCATGTATTTATTATTTGTTTATCTAACATATCTGTGTTAAAAAAATCTGCATCATTTAGATCACGTCAGAAAGGTAGCTGATCAAAGAAAAAGGATGATAAAAAAGGAATGGAAGAAAAGAGAAGGAAATTACTATTACAGAAAAGACAGAGAGGCAAAGTATGTTTTTTACTCAAATAATACTGTATCTGTTAACAAACTGAGCCACAGCAGAAAGTTATGAGATAATATGGCTATCCTCATCAATCCACAGTTTGGGAAAAGGTCAGTCTTAATATGTTAACTTATTAGGTTAATAAATCTATTCCTTAATACGTTTTCCTTATAGCAGAACTGAGATTTGGGTCTAATTTTCCTGGGTCTTCATTATAACCATTTTCAGAAAACACAGTCTTTTTGAGAGTCAAATTTGCATGTTTTTTGAAAATAAGATCACTGTCAATTGTCATGGTCAATTAACTCAGTACAGGATAGAAATTCCAATGCTTAGCTGGTATTCTGCACTGTCCTTAATTAAAAGACAAAAAAAAAAAAAAAAAAAAAAAAAAGTGAGTATGAATGACCAATTACAGTATATCAATATCAGACATTATTATATCATACATCAACATTTAATTAGGATGTCTGAAACTATATGCTTAGGTGGGAGAAATAACACTTCCTGAAATACTTGTTCTTGTCTTTCAAGACATGTCAGTCTTTGATCAAGTGTTTAAGAACTACATTGACCTAGAAAATGGAACTATAGAGCAGGCAGCAATCTTTCTACTAAAACAAGGTGTGTTATGATCTCATGAAAATATGCCAGAACAATTTAATTCATATGACATATCTAGCTGCTTACCTATAGTAGTTCTGCTGTTCTATAGAGAGGAAGAATTTAAAAGGTGAAAAAATATACTTAAAGGCCTCAGAAGAAAGAAATAATGTGGCATATTTTTACTTTAAAAGATTATCTAAAAGTTAAACAATACATTTAAATAATATTTAATATCTTAAAGATAGTGCTGTAACAAGGGTATTTGGATTCTCAGAAGAGTTCTTAGTAGTCAAAAATATTTTGAGAGAAGGTCTCTAAAACAGACTAGAATTCCCTTCAGAATCTTAGAGATAATGAAAAAAATTGAAGAGTACAACGTTTCTTTCTTAGTCTAGCTCATCCTTGGAAAACTCCTTGATTCTTACTATACAGACTTAACCTTGATTAGCTTGTCAGACCTGATAAAATCAGAGCACAGATGAGTATTACTGCTTTTCAAGGCACTCATTTCTATACTATTTAACAGGTTTGATTTTGAACTCCTTGCAAACTAAACATTGTTAAAATGTAGGAAATGGTCAGAGATCAAGATAGCTGGAACTAGTAGCTAAATGTCAACACAGAACTGATTCTTGGTACTTCAGATAAGCACAATGAAATTGAGCTGTGGCAGATTAAAAGAAAAGTTGAATGGTAGTTTTATGTTAAACCGCAACATGAGAACAAAGGCAACTTGTATCTTTTTATAGCTGCACAGAATGTGCTATTAGAATATAAACTGATTTGTATTAATTTCTGGAGCTAGAACAAATGGAATAATGTAGCTATTGTCACAGTTGTCTGGCAATACCAAAAACGTCCTATATGCTAAAGTGACATATGATGACACTGTAGTAATAGACCATTGAACACAATGTAAGGAAGGAGACTGTAATTCATGAAATATTTCTAAAATTTTTAAAGAACTTACTGACTGAAAGTGGAACAATTTGATAGGTGATTGCTGCTCCTATCAAAGCCAAATATATCCACGTTAACAAAAACAGTGCATTAATTATAAAATTTCAATCATTATGTGTTGATTAGCTTTAGTATCTCCTGCCTATTCAAATGCATAGTTCAGAACATTGATGCACCTAATTTGATTTCCCCCAGAGCAGTACATGATGTGTTATTTGATGCCCTTCAAAGGACACTATTAGCCAAGCTATAAAGTGTCTGATTTTATTAGCTTTGCTGGGTTTTATCAGTTTGTAAATGTGTTATTTTCTCCATTTATTGTGCCTATGGGATCCAGAGATAGAGTGAGCTTCAACTTAATATGTTGTCAGAAGGTAGCAGTGGCCTTACTTTAGCACTCTGCACTGTGATGCAATGACATTGAAGGTAGAGTCATGACAACGCTAATGTCAGGGCCATTTATCAAGGCAATTCCTCACTGCTATAAAATTCTGCTGTGACATTGAATTCAACAGTACGTTTTTGTCTTAAATAGAGCGGAGTGTTCCTGTGCTGTATAACCACCAATCCCCAGTAACAGAGTAAGATGTAGTTAATTATAAGAAAATAGGTCATACAGATGTTAAAAAAAAAGACAGAAGGTAAGTTCTTGGCATGGAATTCTGGGAAGTAGGAGTTTTGGAAGGGTTTAGTTGTCATTACCTTTATTTAAGGTTTGTCAGGTAATATATTGCAAAGGAATTGAGTTTGCCTTGGTACCCTTATGAATAGCACAAGAATTACAGAGATGATCAGCAGGAAACATATTTGTTGTGGTATATTTCTAAGGACAATAAAAACAATATGTTGGTATAAATGGTCGACCTAGTGCATTTTAATTGCATGCCTGGTATTAAGTAGCATGCTTAGTATTTTCAGATATCCCTTTTAAAGTAAAGGATATAAATGTCTGTACCACAGATTTCCTGCTCTACAGTCCCATTTTCACATCAGGCTGTCTTACTGTATTCTGATTGTTAAATGAGTCATATATACATGACTGAATGTCCTAATTCTCTTTAATCCAAGGTTTTATCTGAAAATTAAGACAATTAATAGTATCTCTGCAAAATTCAAAAATCCAGAACTCTGAAGTACATTCACAAATTTTGATTTGAAATTTTCCTCATAACAATATGAAAAGAAATTAAAAAAGAAACTAGAGCAACTATACAAAGAAAAAAAAAAAAGAGGCCTTCAAGTGATTACATAAAGTGTATGATGTACATGGAGGACTTTTAATGTGCTTACATATATATAATGTTTTATATATTTTAATGTTTTGGTTAGCTTAGTAAGCTTAGCTCTTAATGTCCATTTTTTACTTTATTTTTCATTATTCCAGCATGTGTTTTCTGATTCTTACAGTTATTCATGCATTTAGGTGAACAGGAACTAAATTCAGATTATGCTTACACATCAAACACAAAAGACGTGGAGGAAAAACACAATCTTCCAACAGCAGGAGAGTATCAAAGACTCATAAAACTCAAAATAATTTCAGTAAATGCAAAACACTGGAAACATGTTGTGAAAGTTGTTTTAAGAAACTGTAGCTTATTATGTTTTCCTCTTACCTACTAAGATAAGACACCTTTCTCCATTCCCAAAATTCATATCCAGTAGAAGAATAGTCTACTTCTAGTGAGAAGCAATATATTTGGTACCAATGTGCAATTATAATGTATTATTCCAAATATTTTTGTTTTGAGATTTTTGTTCTTTTTGGTATTCTGGATAATCCAATAACAAATGTTCCAGTAAAATTGTTTATTCAAACACTGGAACAAAAAATGTAGACAAAGAATGAACAAGGAAGCAGCATTAAGTTTAAGAGCAAACAGTGACACTTATTGGAAGCTCAAATGAACAGGACAAATCTCACTCAAAAGTAGGTTACTGTTTACAATTTATAAGTAAATAAATAAATAAATAAAAGCTGACACTGATTAGGCATACTAATTTTTAGAATTATAGAATCATTGAATAATTTAGGTAGGAAAAGACCTCTAAGATCATCAAGTCCAACCTAGCACTACCAAATCTACCACTAAACCATGTCCCTAAGCATCACATTTACAAGTCTTTTAAATACCTCCAGGGCATTCAACCACTTCCATGGGCAGCCTGTTCCAATGTTTCATAATCCTTTCAGTGAAGAAAGTTTTCCTAATAACCAACAAACTCCCCTGGTGCAACTTGACACCATTTCCTCGTCTCCCTACTAGTTGTTGCTTGGGAGAAGAGACTGACCCCAACCCCACTACAACCTCCTTTGAAGTTGTAGAGATCAATAAGGCCTCTCCCCTAAGTCTGCTTTTTTCCAGGCTATCTAGCATTTTAGCATTTTAAAATTTTACTCTGCCACTCCATAATAAGTAAATGAAAGTCACACTTTCTTTAAATAGCCATGGTATAGCTCAGTCAAATAACCTTCTGTTGTAGAACCTGTATACATTGGTTCAAATTCTACTTCTATCTGTGACAAACTATTGAGGCATGTGAAGTTATATGGGTGTTAATGAGAGCTTAATTCATTTCAAAATTTGAAAGAAATCAAATAGTATATGACTTGTACTGGGATGAATTTCACAGTTTTCTACTTTCCCCATGAACACAGTTTAGAGCTTCTGCCTTGAAATTTACATTAATTCTGAACAACTTTATTATTATTGTCTATCCTTCTTCTCATGTAGTTGGCATTTTAAAATAATCAAAGACTATCCAGCCTAGCAAAATCCAAAAGAATAGAGTCTTCCAATTGCAAATTGACTGACATTTCCTTGGGAGTGTCAAAAATTAAGATTATTTTAAGAAGCTTAGAAAAGCAGTTTCCAGTCTTTAGTACTAGTACTTGAATTTACTTAGATTTGAAGATGTACATTACAAGGGCTTTTATTATAAGATATTTTCTAATATGCTGTAAAGGAAGAATTTAGATTGTATGAACATTTCATCATCCCTTATGTAATGTTGTACAAGCTTTATACATATTAGTAACCGTAATAATATACAACTGTTATTGTTGTGTATTTTGACAGCAGTGATACCTCTCTTTTGAACATAGTCCTTTGTTATCCATTTATCTCAGGGAAAGAAATCAGGGAATTGTGGAAATCACAGACCAGTTGAAGTTAAAGATGATCTTGAGGTTATTGAGTCCTACCCCCCTGCTCAAGAAATGTCAGCCAGAGCAGGTTGTCCAATTCTGTGTCCAGTCAAGTTTTGAATATTTCTAAAAAATTGAGACTCAAAAGCCTCTTTGGGCAACCAGTTTCAGTGTTTGAGCACACTCATAGTAAAAACTTTTTTTTTTTTTTTTTTTTTTTGTGGTCAGATGGTATTTCCTGTGTTTTGATTTCTAACTATCGTATCTTTTCCTGCCACTAGTTGCCAATGAGAGGACCCTGGCCCCCTCTTTGTTGCCTCACAACAGGTAGTTAGACACATTGATAAGACCCCTTTGAGCCTTCTCTTCTTCAGGCTGAACATACTCAGCTTTCTCAGCCTCTCCTTATGCTCCAGTCCCTTAAATATTTTATGGTCCTTCACTGGACAATGAAAAGCAATGCAGAATAATTCTTTTTATCAGAATACATTAAGATAAACAGAAACTTTGAGGTAGAAATAAAATAACTCTATAAGTATTTCTCTTTTATTTTCTTGCTTTTTGTTTAGTTTGTTGTTGTTTTGTTTTGCTTTTCCCCTATAAATGGGAATTTGTTTTGTGTATTCCAGATTTAAACAGTGAGGCATATGCTGCAAGGAACAGCTGCCATCTAGTAGATTATAATGAAGTTTCTTAGAAGGGAATACTACTTTTCCAAGAGATCTTATTTTTTATTATTTTTTCATTCACAAAGCAAAATTAAGTTCGCCCTGAAAAAAGGATATGCTTGCACTTCTTTCATGGAAGGCTGTAACATGTCTTATGCTGGACACATAAGTACCACATCCAACCTTTCTTCAAACACCCTGAGGGATGGTGACTACACCAACTCCCTGGGCGACCTGTTCCAAATGTTCATATAACTTTTTATTTTATTGTGAAAAAAAACAAAATTGCTATAGACACCAGAATCATTTTATTTTATTAAAAGATTTTCAATGGTTCACAATGAAACTATGGGATAATTTTAAAAGTGAAACACCATTATGAATTTAAAATATAAATATTTATTTTCAATGTTGAAAGAAAAACCTTGGTGAGAGGTATTTCCAACCAACATGTCACAATTTGTTTTAATCAAGCTAAACTGTACTTCTCTGTGAAAGTTTTAAAAGGGAAATAAATCCAGTCCCAGCTATATCATTATACCATCTAAAGGATGAATGGAATGCTTTGTGGTCCATGTTTTCTGGCCAAATGGTTTGCTGTAATTGGAACATTTCACCCTTCAATATCACAGTCAAGTTCAGGAGAACTACTTCAGAATTCATATATGAGACACTTTTCCTCCCAGAAGTTTATCTTAGTTTAGTTACTGTATTCTTAGTGGGCCTTTAAATAGGTTTGCAATGTTTCTTCAAGAGATCTCAAGGACACAATGCAGTGGCATTAGAATACAACTGAAATCATTCTTTTATGATAAGTCTAAATTCAAGTTAACAATGTTTCTGTATCATTTCATTGTGACTACTGTCACTAATCTAATTCACAACAAGCTCAGATATTCTTAAGCTATATATTTTCTTGTTTCCAAATGGACAGAAAATGAAAGATGGAGAAAGAAAAACATCTAACCACAAAATTTTTAGAAGTGGAACAAGTCTTTCCTTTGTGAATATAGGGAAGCAAACAGTATTGCATATTTTGCCATGTCAATAGCTAAAAATTAAAATATATCATCAAAAATAGGTAAGGAAATGTTAATACTTATTAGGTGTTATTTTTATTGTGATAGCCTTCTTTTGCCATTTACCAAATTATCTGTAGTACAAAGCAATTCCACCACGGCATTATTGCATCTTGAAAATAGTATGAAACCAATGTTATTGGTAGTTTATGCAAGAGACTATTGTGAAATCCCATAGCAATGTTTTAAATATAATTAAAACTGCAGAATATTAGGAACTCCAGTAGTGTTTCTGTATAAGATTGGATACTCGAAGCACACACACACACTGTTTCCACATCATTCCACCTGTGCAAGCTGCTTTTACAAAATCCACAAGTTAACAAGTGTTGATATTAGATTTTAATGTTTGCTGATAATTAGTTTTTGTTTCAGTCAGTAAAACACACAGCTGGATCTCCAAGCATTGGTCTTCATAAATACAGGCCTGAGAGCAGTCTTGGTGACCTTGACTTCTGACTGAGAACAGCATGTTAAAGACTCTTGAACCTTGAACTCTATGCTAGGGTCTCAGATATCTGGATCCATGTAAAATACATCTCTTTCTTTTTACCCTGCAGGATTTCTAACTGACACATTTTGGTAATTCTCAACTAAAGATCTGCCTGGTAATGCATTATAACTAGTTAATATGTGACACTAGGTTTATATATGTAACAGGTGAAAAGCTGGAAAGAATAGTTATATTGGGTATTTGATTTAATATCACCTAAGTGGCTACGTTTTACTTGTTTTACTTCTTTCTATCAGTAAGAGAAGAGTAACACATTAATGCTTTGTTGGGGTTTCTTTTATTGCAGTCTGCTGTGATCAAGTCTTCAGCATCTAGATGTGAACACATTTGAAGTAGAGTTGAGTTAAGAAATAGAAGCTATCACACCTATAGAAAAAGTGTAATTTATGGAGGCTGAACTGTGACTTTAAATTATGAAAATAATGATTGTTTACTAAGCTATTAATTTTGTAGAGCTTTTCTATTATTAGTTATTCCGAGTATAAAATTGATTTGCCAGTAGAGGTGAAAAACAATCAGAGTGCAGAAACATATTCTAACGTTTTATTTTCATCAAGAAAATGAACTGGTATTAAGTTTGTTTTTTCAAACTTTTCTTTTTGCCATGTCTGTAGTTAAACCCTTTTGCTTGGGGTTATATTAGAGAAAATCCAGAAAACAGTAGACACAATGCCTACCTACTTGATTAAAGGCATTTGAAACCAAAATTTTTAACACTGTCCTTGCACTAAGAATAATATGGGAAAGTAACTTACTTTTATTACCATGTCCCTCATACAGCCATATTTCTATTTCTCAAGATCTGTCTACATTTATGTGCAATTATCTGTACATAAGTTCTTCTGCATTTCTTTCTAATACCAATGCAGGAAAATGTATTTTAGAAGAGGAAATAAGGTTCAAGCTGTCAAATAAATTTTGGTGGTGGCTCTCAGTAACCATTTAGGAGTTAATCATAAAAGCGGTCAGCTTGAGGTAGTTTTCCCGTGAGATAAATAATACTTGGCAGGTTTACTTCAGTTTTCTGCCTACAGGCCAACCATTCTGCCACTGGCCGTTTGCCTTGATGTCTGTCATCTGGTTTTGATCTCTTCCCCATTAGTGTACAAAGTAGATCAAAACTAGGCAATAA
This sequence comes from Stictonetta naevosa, assembly GCA_011074415.1. Classification (NCBI taxonomy): domain Eukaryota; kingdom Metazoa; phylum Chordata; class Aves; order Anseriformes; family Anatidae; genus Stictonetta; species Stictonetta naevosa. The sequence continues at coordinate 13,154,012 of CM021701.1, forward strand.
GCCATTTGGATTCTGTAAGGTCAAATGTTTTCACTGCAAAGGATATGAAGGCAATTGCTTGCCAATAGGTTTGACAAAATGTGAGGGATTTTAGAACAAGTACATCTTCAACTGGATTTTAGCCATAAAAGCACATAACCTCCACTATAGCATTGTAAAATTTGGAAACAGATACCTAACAGAAGGCTAACTGAGATTATGGAGAGACAACTGTTTGGCTCATTATAATGTCAGATGTGTTCTATGGCATTTGAGTGGACAGCAGAGACTGACGCTAACACATGGCTCATTAGAAGTGAATTTGAGCTTGGCCTTTTTCCTTCACTTAAACAAAATAGGCAATATACACAGGATTCTTCTGGAAAATACCCGTGCCACCTCTCAAATGCATATAGTCCCAATTTAAAATGAAGACATTATATATTTCACTTCGTAGTTAAAAACATAGCACTGGAAAAAAAAAAAAAAAAAAAAAAAAGCAGGAATAGGAATGACGTGACAGGAGGAAAAATCAAATAAGTGTTAATATTCCCCGTCTCTGATAGCACTGCATATCTAGCTTTCTCCTTGTCCATGATAGCTGCAATGCAGAGCAGAAGAGCAGATAGCAAAGTGCCAACATTATAGTATCACTGTTAGAGCATTACATGTAGTAAGGGTGACTTACCATTTCTACTACAGAATCAGTTTTTGTAAGTTCACTATTCTAATTTACATTATTCCCAATTGTCATTCTGGACTAATGAATTAACAGGCACCCTGGAATCAGCACTAAAATTCTGAGTTCAGTAGGACCAGAATTTCACCCAGGATTAATGTAATAATGTAAATCATAGATAAATATCTCTCTGTAATGCATTGAAAATACAGCTTTGATGGAATAATAGCATTAAACATTTTTGAAAAGGAGGAAGGGAATTTCAGTCACTGGACCTTATATGCAGGCATAGATATTTACCAGATATGCTAAACACTTGTACTTCCCATCAGCAGGATGTACTTCCCATCCTTTTGCCTATTAGGGAGAGCATGCATCTTCAGCTTCTCTGCACTGATACTGTATCAACATACATCTTAGCCCTCTACAAAATACAACCTTATCAAATGAGACCAGGTCAAAAGGAAGGTTCACTTTATGCCATATCAGAGCCAAATATAAGAGCATTAAATTAATTTCCTATACTCTTTTAAACCTGTCTAAATATTCATAATAGGAAAATCAGTAGTTTAAATATTATTCATCAAGTGGTGATCATTAAAATCCCATTGATTTTTATTGGTTTATGCCAGCTGAAGAATTTTCTGTAATTAGGTGTTTGTAACATATGCTAGGGTGTATTTGTCTGTTGTTTGTTTTTCAGGTAAAGTGGGCCTTGAAGAAAGGGAGACAGTTTTCATGAACTTTACATAGATAGGTGTATTTAGAGCTGGTAACTGTCAAGGGCAATATTTTATATGTGGAAGTCTAGACTTAGAATCTGAAAGTCAAGTTATTTTTCTTCTCATAGTTTTTTTTATAACTCCTAATAACAGTGTGGTTCTTGCCATTTAAAACGTTCTGTCACCTGTTTCTGACATCTGTTGCTTAGTTTTGATTGTCTGCGGGCAATGTAAAAGAGAAGGTGGATTTATTTTTTAAAAACAATATACATATACTTTTTATTGTTTACTGAAGTTTTTAATACTATATAATAGAAGGGTAATTTGGCTTTTTTTTTTTTTTTTTTTTCTAAAACAAATCTTGCATATGAGATACAGCTACTTGTTGCTATCATTAGATTTTCTAAATGTATAGTAAACATTCATGAAAAAAAAGTAGAAACAGTCAACAGTAGTAGATCAACAGTCTGTCGTACTGAAAGTAAGTGTATACTTCTGTTGCATCTATATTGCAATATATACTGTTTCTTTTAATAAAGATATCTGGTTTAGTTTAAGTACAGTGGTTTAATTTCAGAGTAAATCATGAGAGGTCTAGTATGACCAGTTCTACCTATATTCAGCTCTATCCATTTTTGCCACTCATTATATTAAAGGATTTTAAGGTGGTAATTATTTTTAAGAAACAGGAGCATAATGTTGCATAAATATTGACATTAATTTGTAACTCTGCTGCTATTTATAAATATAGCTTAGGGGCTTAGTAGTGTTCATTGTCTCACTACCTTCTAGTAACTAAGGTCAGGATAGTCATATATATATGCTATATATATGATGATGATGTATATATATACATATAATTAAATTTCATTTATTTCAGTGAAATATGTATGGATGAAAGGAAGGTATATCCAGACTCTGAGCCAAAATGCCAGGTAATAGATATTCTTGTCCTGAAGCAATGAACTCTGAAGACTATAATATGTGGGTAAGAGACTGTGCAATGATCTCAGAAAAGTTACTCTGTTCTAGAAAATGATGTTACTCAACACCAAGTTCTGTGTGGGTGTTCTCAGTACATCCACTCTTAAAAGAAAATTCACATATAAACCAGCTACTATTATGCAACTGAATATTAAATCAGGAAAGCATTAATTTCAAATAGCACTGTGCATATTGAGATATGAATGAAGTTTCTTCATGAACACAATAATTTTGTGAGCAGATAAACAATTCTTCAGATGCCTTTTGAGCTCCTATTATGCAAAGTTATTTAAAATTAATATGAAGACAAAATTCTGCACAGAAACTATGACCTTCAACAAAATTATCTATGCCTACCTATATAAAAATTAAGAAATGAGATACCTCAAGTAATAAGAGGAGAAAGTAATACACTATTCATGTTTAAAATGCAGACAAAATTGTCCATGTGTATTTTTTTTCCGTTATGACATTCTAAGATACTAAAGCTGAATTCTTTTTAAAGTCAATGGACATTTCAGAGCTAGGATTTTAACACATCGGTAATTCAAAAAATATGTACATTGTTGATAAATCTTCACTACAGGCAGAAATCCCTTGGAATTCTTAGTGTTGTAGTTATGAAAATATATGATAAGTTCTCCCACCTGAATTATTTTCATAGCTGTACTGGAATATTTTTGGAAGTCAATGGTGTTTCCTTCTTAGCAATCCCCCACAATTCTACAAAAGACAACATTAATGTCAGGTTACAGGAAAATATATCTGACAATTAATCAGATTATAATAGTGGGTACAAGATTAACTATGAATGTATCTTACCAACAAGAGAAAATAAGTCACTCTGTGTTGAAACAACTGCTGAAATAAGTGAGATTTAGAACTGTATGGAGACATTCACTGGTAGAGAAGGAGGATAGGGGAGAATCTCTGAATAGGAAGGAACACTGGAATTCATGAATTTCTTCTAGGGTCTCATTTAAATTCCAACTGTTTCTATTTATTTCTTTATTTTTAGAGAAGATGTGAAGTTTTTCATCCAGACAGCCCCAAGATCTACTCACAGATGCTTTCTTTTCATTCTCTTTTGTTCCCTAGTCTTGCTCATCTTGGCATTCAATGACTGTAAAACACTATGTTATTATAGACTCAGAATTTAAATGATACTGACAACTACTAAAGTAGATGAACACTAATTTTTAATTGTACTCACTAAATAATTGAAAATATTACCAATTAAAATAGAAAATAATAATAATAACAACAATTTCTATGGCATCCACATCATATGAGGTTGGGGATATATTCCAGAGTTTATTAATTTGCTCAATTCATACAGAGTAGTATGCCCAAAGTAATTAAATGACCAACATGAAAAGATACTTACTTTGGCAAAAGTAAGAGGGTAGTACAGGAAAACTTGATAGCAACTTTTCCAATCACAGACTGAACAGAGTAGCTCGTGTTAGAGCTTTTTATTTAGTGCCAAACACTGCTGTAATGGTTGCAAGATCTTACTGAGCTGTTGCTTTAAAATTGTATGAAATCACCTATGCTTAGAAAGATGGCAGATCTCTCACAAGTTCAAGTCTTCCCTTGGGAGGTAATAGTATAATCCAAATTGCATCAAAAAAGAGTACAATTTAAAATTTAGGATCAGTTCTCAAACATATTTTTAATTCTTTCAGTGTTCTAGAGGAACAATCAATGACTGGAATTAATTTATCAAGATCCCATGAGGAGATGCAATCCATAAAGAGCACACATCTAATGGGATTCTTATTAAGAATTAGAACTAAGAAGCAACAAGTAGACTTCTGACAGGGAATTAAGAATTTCTTATCATATAAATGTAACATTTACATGTATCAAAATATTTTTCAGAGTGGTTCTCCTCTTTGAAATGTATTTATTTGCTTAGAAAAATAAAAATGAAAATGAGTAAAACTGATTTCAATTTTTTTTCCCTCTAGTCTCTATTTCTGAAGTTAACGAGTATTTTAGCCCAGTAATTTTCCATTTATAATCAGTATTTGAATGAGAGTGTTGTTTCAGTTAGCATTTCCAGTGTGAAAATCAATGCTGTTACATATTCTAAATATCATTAATTTCTCTTTTACATCTGTAGTCACCTTTTCACTAATTAAATTTGATACACTTCTAGATTTGAAAGAGCAAAATTGATTGGAACTGCTATGTTTTCCTTAGGATAAGTCTATAAGGATAGAAGTGAAAAACTTGTTAGAAATTTTAAAATCTCTTTCCTTTTTCCTGTCCATGTTTATTAAAACCGTTTAAGCAAAATCAATTAAAAGTTTAGAATCTTCACTTTTTTTTTTTTTTTTTCTTGATTGGTGAAGTTATGCATATGATCACATAGCTCCTAGATAATTAATATGCCTGTTATTCTTTCATCTTTAATCAACATTTCACATTTTGGCAGCATTTATTTTTAATAGTGCCCCACAGTTTTTCACTTTATTTAGTTCACGTTATTTTCAAGACACAGAAACAAAGGTGGCACTTCCATGGCTGAGAAAAGCCCAGAAATAATTAAGAGTGCCTACGAAGAAGAAAACATTTTATCAACTCCAAAAAACTCTGAATTTATATTCTGGTATTATGTAATGTAACTTTATGACATTAAGAATAGTTTGACATTAAGCTGTTACTATTTCTGCAGTGCTGCTGTTCAGAGATCTGCAGGCACAATCCTTTTTACTGGAAGCTGAGAAATAAATCTTTCTCAGGAACTTAAATGTAGTTTAGAGAGATCACATAATGATTGCACTGAAAGTAACTAAAGATATTTATTAAAAGTTCAGAAAATGGGGTAAACTTGTTTGTCAAAGGTGTTGCCCAACATATGCACAGCATTTTTAACTGGAAAATTTTCACATTCAATTTTTAATTCCTTTTCTTTAAAAAAAAAAAAAAAGAAATTAAATAATAACTGAGCACAACTTAAAAATGAGTTTCCATCATGCTGAAAAAACCTCAATGACCTACAAGTTTTATCAATCATTAAATTTACTGTTCTTGCTTGTTAAATTTTAACACATATTTAACAAATGCAAAAATGCAAATGTACACAAAATGGAATTAACTTGATATAACCTTGCTGTCATAAATATGTTGAGTTGCTTTTAAGCAATAAGACATGACAAGCAGTAGTGCTGTTACAGCTATCAGCATGATTTGGATTTATATTCAGATGTAAAGCAAAGTGAAGTGTTTCCAGCCACCCAAGAAATACAGATAGATATCCATCAAAACACATGCCAAAACATAATATGAAGCTCAAAAATATGTCAGATATCTTCAGCATTTTAAAATGGTATACCATTAAATGGCAATAAGGCCTGATCTTGAGGTCTGATCACTAGCTTGAGAGAAGTAAGTGGGACTACCCCTCTTCAGCTCAGAATCTGATACACAGTACATAAATACAAAGCTCCAATGCTATCACACACTCAGCAGGACTTGAATGGGATGAGAGAGCTTGGGTGTGCTGAACAGCAGTTGAGGAGTGCTGGCTTTCTTTCATTTATAAACTTTTTTATTATTATTATTTTTTTAAAAATTTATTCCTGCTAGAGACATCATATTAGTTAATTTTTCAAAATGGGACAGAACCTTCAATCTCACACTGGGACAGAGACAAGAGTCTTGGTTCTGTTAAAACTTAACTCTAGAATTTGTTGGATAGTGGTATCTCAGAAAAATAAAGAAATAAGATAGAGAATGTGTCTCCAAAAGTATGCCCAGAAAAAAATTATTTTTAAGTAATTTGTTCTCACATTGTCTGCAAAGTTGAAATATATAGTGAAAATAGAAACATAATAAGGTAGAGGCCATCAGAAAATACATACTGGTGTGTGGCTAGGAACACAACTGCCCTAGCTGTTTAGTTTTCAGCCTGAGGACATTTAAGTTAGCAGTCATTTCATTACAACTCATAAACAGATCACATCAAAACTAGTCAAAAGAAATCACTGCAATTCTATTCCAGCCTAACTAAGACCAACAGTACCTCCTGTGATTTGAAAGTGAGCTATTCAAAATTTATTTAAGGATCGGAATTACATTTAAGCCATCTATAAGGTCAATTAGGAATTGATAGCTTTGGGGATAGTAATGTTGTTTATGAAATGGGGAAATAACCAGAAAAAAAAATAGGCTGTTACACCAAAATAGATGGAAAATCTATCTAATGTTTGTGGATCTTAAAAAAAAAAGTGTTCACTATTGTGCTTTTCAAATCAAAATCCTTAACATAGTTAAAACAATTAAGTTTATAGATCCCTTTCAGTTTTTCAGTTTTTGTCATAAGTGAGCATTGAGCATTGTGATCTTTTTTTCTTTTTCTTTTTCTTTTTTTTTTTTTAGCTCTTTTGCCTACACATACAGGCAGAATTCAAGGTACTTCAGAAGTTCAGAGTGAAAAAGTGTCTGCTAAAAGAGTCTCTGCTTATTGAGACAGCAGCTTAAAGGACAATAAGAGTTTGAATTTTCTGCCTACATACCACTGTGGGAGTATCAAGTCCCTTTAAAGATCTAGTCTTTGAATTGTTCAGTGTAAATAAATGGCCTTTAGTATATGCCTAAATGTACAAAACTTTTGCAGGATCAGTAAAGCTTCTCTTTTTAATTTAGAAACATGTACTAATGGGTAGATATTTAAAAGGTGCAAAAATGAGATTTTAATTCTCATCTGTCATGGTTTTGTCTAGGATAGAGTTAACTTTCTTTGCAGAGGTTCATATGATACTGTGTTTTTGATTTTTGATGAAAATAGGGTGATACACATCAATGATTATAGTTGTTGCAGAGCAGCGCTCACACAGAGCCAAGGACTTTTTCAGCTTCTCAGGCTGCCCTGCCAGTGAGGAGTCTGTCAGTGCACAAGAAGTTGGAAGGGAACACAACTGGGACTGCTGACCCAAACTGGCTACAGGGATATTCTATACCATATGCCCAGCAATAAAAGCTGGAGAAAAGGAGGAAAGAGGGGACATTGGGAATGATGGTATTTGTCTTCCCAAGAAACCACAACACCATCTAATTTAAAGTTTCTGTATTCTCCAGGTTATTTTCTGACTCTAATAGAAACATTATTTTCAAGCTAATTTGCAAAGTACACTATGAGATTGAAACATAGATCTTATAATCATATTAATGAAAAATGTATATTTAAAACAGATTGCTTGAAAACATCTCACTGTGAAAGACTTTTTTGAGCTTCTATAAGAATCATAGATTATTGGAAGGGACCTACAAGGATCATCAAGGCCAGCTCCTGGCTGGCTCCACACAGGACCACCCAAAAATCAAACCATATTTCTGTGAGCATCGTTTAAACACTCTAAGTAGTTGCTATATTATTTTAAGAGAAAATTGATTAATATTTCTTTTATCTGGTCAAATTTGTATATATCTTTATACATTTCATGGCTGCACTGATCTACAGATCACACTAAATATTTATATAAGGCAGTAATAGTATGCATGCATGTTTTGTAACTTATTATTGCAGACAATTACAGGTCCCTATTCTTCAGCAAGAGAACTACAGTATTTCCACTACACAAAATGAACCAAGTATGGATTCTGAATGTCTCTCAGCACTGCTTTCTGTAAGTTCTCTGCTCACCAGAGTGAAGAGTGCCATGATCACCACAGTGCATAAATGCTTTGATGATGCCAGGCAGGTTTCTCAGCTTGAGAGAATTCACATTGCATACTGTTCATGACATCAATATAGCAACTGTAGGCTATGGTGAGTTTTGCCTCCCTTGGTACCACCTCTAATAGCAATTCTTTGTGCACCGACCCAGTAGGTCACTGTGGTAAAGAACAAGAACTTGAGCTCTGTAAAGTTTCCAGCTGAATGAGCCCTATTAGTATGCATCACATATGTTGAACAGGAAAAATGCCATCATTTTTGAAAATTTTGCTTGTCTTTAGCTTCTCTAGGAAGGGTTTGGCTCACTGAATAACAGCAGCTATAGGTAGATTTTTTTTTTAAAGTGCTATAGAAGATGAAAGCTGATCTTGTGAATTCAAGTCCAGGTATTTCATTTAAGACTTCTGTTTTACACTCTGACTACTTAGGGGATCAGGAAATATATGTTGTTATTAATTTCTGACTTTAGCAGTTAAGATTTCTAGCCAGAACTCATAACTGACAGGATGGAATGATTAAGACTTTTACAGCATTACAGCTTTCCTATTGCAGATTTTTAGTTGACAAAACATGTTGAAATTCAAGTAAGCTTCTTCATTATTTACCAAATACATTTCCTCATTCCACTGTATTAGCAGGGAAGCCTACAACTTTAAGGTGACCTTATTGGCCCTGGATGTCTGTCTAGCTAGTCACAATGTCAGGCTGTGAATGAACTCTGTTGCCATAATGAGTGCACCAGGGATGTTACCACTTGGCAGTACATGGATATAGCTTCTGGAACAGTGTCCAGCCTATAGCCAGAAGGGAGATCTCCTATTAAAATTAATAGCCTGCTTGTTCCTCTTTCACAATGTATTATTGAAATGGTGTTCTTTCAAGGTTGCACAGCTGGTTTAATGCTGATTATGTTTTAAGCCAGTGTGGATAATTAAATAGAATAGAAATGAGTGTAGGGTTATTCATGACAGAAAAAATGCCAAGAGCTGTACAACAAAGGCATCTTGCTGATAAACCAAAGAGAAAAGATAAATTTACTGCAAAACTATTAGTCTATGGGCTATCTTTGCAAAAGAAATTTGCTCTATTAGAACTTTTCAATTTTCAATATATTATAACAAGACTCCTATTGTTACTTCTGTAGCAGAATCTTATATGCAGACAACAGGAAAAGCAAAATGGCATGAGATCCCCAAGTTTTCTGGATTTAAAGAAACTAGTAATACATGACAAAGTGGCTTCTCAAGTAACTCCAGATTTTATAATAAATAAGACAAGAATTCTGAAAAAAAAAATGTGGGGATATTATGAAATCTATTTATTAGAGTATAATGTTACATTTAATTAATTGGATCATTTCAGGGAGTCGGGATATTCTGCATGTGCTGAATGCTAAGTCTCACTAGCATGTAATTGCATTGATTATTCTCTAATAATATTTGACTACTATAGTCCTAGGAGTTTGATCAGGAAAACTTATTCAGTTTCTCCTAGAACCTTTCAGAAGTAATAAGAACCTAATTTCATTATTTAATTGGAATCCTACTCATAGAGATTAAGAAATAATACTTTTACTTTTTACTTTTTTTTTTTTTTTTTATCATTCTCCTGTGAAATATATTAAAAATAGCTGGTTCCTCTGTTTTCAGATTAGAGGAAAATCTGTAGCATACCACCTTCTTCTAAAGATTTTAATGTGTTTTAATGTGTGAGGCAAGTTAAGCTGTTTAGTTGGTCTGTTACTCTTTCAGAAAGGGCAACCAGGGCTTACTGTAAATATAAAGTGAAGTGATGGCACTTGGATCCACAAACTATCCTGAAACAAGCTCCTTCAGAACTAATGTCTTTAATAAGGGATCTGATATAAATCAGGTTTCTGTGTACGAGTGTGCGTGCAAATACAGATCTAGACCAGTATAGTGTATATATCTATGGCCACTACATTCTCTGGAAGCAAAAATATGGAATCAATGGTGCACTTCAGTGAGCATCTTAGGTTGTCTCATTTTGTCAGATGAGGTGTGAACGACATAGAATCAATGTATGGAAAATATTGTTTCACAGCTGAGGGCAGACATGGACAGAATTATGCTTTTAGAAAAGCTATTTTATGGGTTATATAATAGTCTAAAAGCAAAATTAGTTCTACACTATTTTGCTGAGCAACCTACTGGTTGTTCAGTCTGTCATAATATATAAAATTTCATTGCTTTAATACTACTGCATCAGCTTTTCTAAAGTACTGCACAGCAGACACAATTAAGAATAAGCTAATGTTCTTAGATGCCACTTTTCCAATCTTAGAGCTCTCTTTTAAGAAGATTTTTTAATTTTTTTTTTTTTTTCCCAAGTCAGGATTTTATATAGATTTTTAAACATACTTTCTGAGTCCTCCTCATTTAAGATTTCACATCCTGAAAATTATTTTGCTTTATCCATGTAATTTCGGTAGTTTCTTGCCTCAGACATTGATTTTGTGGGGAAAAAAAAAAAAAAAGGTGGAAAAAAAAAGTATCAAGATATTTTCTGAGGACAATGCAGGGTAGAATAAACTGATAAGGAGCAGAACAGATATTTCTTAGAGCTAGAGCTAGAGCACAGTTAACTTTCATTCTCCCTGATGGAACTTAGTAGTGTAATATGCAGCTGTGATATCAGGATAACAGCACTTCCCAGATTAACTGTTGCAGTTTACAAAAAGCCGAATACTTTCAGAGTCTACCTTCAGTCAAAAACTAATAAGTATTTTCATTAACAAATCATGTCTTACAATGAAAGATATAAATAAAAACTAGAGGTTTTATTATTTTACCTTTTTTCAATTAGTTCTGAACATAGACTTTGGGGATCGCAGAATCACAGAATGGTTGAGGTTGGCAGGGATCTCTGGAGGTCACCTGGTCCAACCCCCTGCTCAAGCAAGGTCATCCAGGGCAGGTTGCCCTGGAGCATGCCCAGGCAGCAATTGAATATCTCCAAGGAGAGAAACTCCACAAACTCTTTGGGCAACCTGTGCCAGTGCTCTGTCACCCACACAGTAAAGAAGAGTTTCCTGATGTTTAGACAGAAACCTTTGTGTTCCAGTTTGTGCCCATTGCATCTTATCCCAGAACTGGGCACCACTGAAAAGAGCCTGACTCTGTCCTCTTTGTATCTTCCATTCAGGTATTTAGAGATTAAGATGAGCTCCCCTTGAGCCTCTTCTCCAGGCTGAACAGTCCCAGATCTCTCAGCCTCTCAAATAAATGGTTTTGTGATTAGTTCTAGACTTTTTTTTTTTTTTTTTTTTTTTACGCTACGGTTTTGGTCTGAGCAAAGTTTACAGGACAGTGAGCTTATAGAGCCTAAATAATAATAATAATGAAATATATTTAAGCACAGCTGAGAAATAGCTGAAGTAATTCACACCAGAGCTGGAAGAGAAGATAACAAACAGAAAGGACTGCAGGGGGCAGAACATGAATTTTAAAATATGTATGGGTTAATTTAGCTGCCTGCAGGTGATTTAACATTTTTGTGTTGTTCTTTTGTTTCAGTTAATGTTTTAATAAAATGTATAGCATTTGATAAAACACAAGTCAATATTTACTGTTTCCAAACAGTTTGTGTGCTGATATATAACAAATAAACCAATAAAATAAAGCAAACCAACATAAAATAGTTTTTTTCACCATACCTACTGACAGACATAATTAGGTGAAAATATTTAGTTTAGATATTTTTATATAGATATTTTATTTAAATATATTTTATATAGTTATTTTCTTGCTATAAAAGAAGTGAAGCACTGGATTATTTTTTTTCAAGGACCTGTGGAGAGACCATCATTTCTGTATTTAAAGTTGGCTTTTTTGAGAGTAAAAAAGAGTAGAAAGAAATATAGAATGGCTTCATCAGAGAGAATAAAGTTACAGCTGATTTCAGATAAAATTACCAGAATAATTATATTTTTCCTACACTTCTTTAGAATGGCTTCATAGAACTATCACAAAACAGAACATTCATCATTTAAGGAAAGATTTGAGTCATATTAAAAGTATACATATATTTCAGTTTGGTACCGAACTGAGATTTCTATGCATAGCTTGAGTTATTAATCTGCTCTAGTCAACCAGCTGTATCACATACCAACAAATATTTCTTTCTGGTCTGTGCAGCAGACTTTCTCTGAACTACTTGGAGGCCACAAAAGAATGAGAAACTAGCCTTGGATTTCTGGCAGATTCTGTCCATCTGCCCTCACTGGGGAAAGGACAGCTTTTGCCTTGAGGTAGAAAGTCAAGAGCAAGGCTGGGGTTCAGCATAGCTGCTACAAGGAAAAGCTATGGAAGTAGAGGCTGAAATGGCTTGAGGTGAAAATGGTGCAACCTTTACTGAAAATTTTGAGCTGCTTTCATCAAATTTATTTATTTGTTTTTCCCCTGTAAGGCTGTATATTATGAAAGCACTGAAAAATATACTGGAAGTGTTGGCACTGAAGTGCTAAAAATAGCATGCATTGATAATATCTTTACCTTGATGCTATTTCAGAAATGCCCAAATAATGTTAATGGTGACTAAATTATTTTGTGATGAAAACAGTCATATAATCATTGCAGATATGCAAGAAGTAACTATCAGCTTTGCTGTGTGAGTCTTGTTAAAAATACTGCCCAATACTATGCTGTTCCTTATTCTTTCACTGCTCCTGAGATGTCCCTTGCCACTAGAACGTGAAGAAAGATGTGAAGTCTCTTCCTCCAATGTACACACATTGTTTTGTTTTTCTTGGACAACAAATATGGATAAGAAAGCTGGCAGAGTATTTCAGGAGTCAGGTGTGACTGAAAGAACAAGAAAGCTGACAGAGTGTCAGTAACTCAACTTGAATGTTATGTCTGTGTGGCTGAATGTTTTACCACAGACTCATGCAACAGCAGCACTCCTTCAGACTTGGTTGCAGTGTGCTGAATTACTGCAGTGCTTCTTCGTTAGCTGCTATCAGGCAGCCTCTTATATAGCTTCTCAGCAGAACTAATTAGCTCAAGTATAATTCCTTGGTTCTACAATTTCCACTTCCAGAAGTAGATTATTGGAAGTAGCTCAAGTGTCTCTGAATAGTAAGTACGACATTCTTCCATATAACTCTACCTAGAGAGCTTCACCACTGTCAGTCTCGTAAGGACATATCTGAAGTATGTTTTTCTATGGATACTGTTAAAATCTGATTCAGATTTTTCCGTCATATAACGTGAAGCTCATACTGCAGTCAAAGGGGGCTTCCAAGAACAGAATTCAATTAGAGCTTGTGACATTTTCTGCACAAAACCTATACATTTATTTCCTCCAACCCGGGCTGTGAAATAACTCCTGAAATAAGCATTAGGAAACTTGGACTGCTTTTAGTTTTTAAGTTTTGAATAAAATGTTTCACTGTGCTAATATGTGATCGTTATTTATTCATTCTGTTTTGTTATTCTGGTAGATTAATAAAATGTTCTTAGTTTTAAATCTAACTGAATACGAAGCTCAATTAGTATGTGTTTCTGCTACTCCACGAAATTCTGAACAGCACTGTTAAACCCCTATGTACCAAAGAAAGAATCAAATCAACATCATTAGTATTCACCTCATGTTTTGATAACTTGCCAAGTGTTTTAGCAATAGATTGCACAAATAGTTTAAAATGCAGAAATCCACAATAACATATACACATACGCAATACAGAATTCAAAACAACTGATTGGATACCTCCTTAGATTAGATTTAAGGGTCTCTCCACTGATGCAGAAAGAAGGCATAGCCGATGTAGTATAGCAACATTAAAGAGCAGCCTTATTGTTATGGAGAAACCTGAAGTTTCTGAATTCTTTATTATATTGCAGGGAGATGAGTTTTATCCTAAGACGGCTGGCAATTGTGGAAAAGAAACTACGTGTGCAGCATTTCAAACCTAAATGAAAGTGTACATTTCTGTGTCCTCTTTGTTTAGCTCTTGCTTGCACTATGAGGCTTTGTTTCAAAAGCACTTCCGTACATGCTGAACACAGCTATAGATGCAAAGTGGAATTGAGTCACCTCTGCCTTTGAGATTCCTTTCTGATATGTATGTGCAAACACTGGGAGTGAACAACAGCACATGCCACAAAGCTAGAACAGGGTTGCTTGTGTTTGTAATTGATTTTCAACTTGTAGATAGATACTTCTTTTTTTTCATACAATAAATTTTGTCATCAAGGGAAGCAAGCATGCATTCCATTATGAATTTTTTTCAGTGTGAGTTTAATACATATAATCCAGGAGTATATGGTAATACTCATATGGTATAAGAAGCAGATCAAACACTACTAAATTGCAGCCACCTCTGGAATTCAATGTAAGAGCTGTTCAGCGGTTCTGGATAGTATTCTTTTCTTATTCAAGAAAATAGACAGATACTAGATAAATACTAATATATATACAAATATACTAGAAACCTCAGAACATACTTTAGGTTAACAAAATATAATAATTCTTCTTTACTGCCAGAATTTCAGTATATAGAAAATATGGGATATTCACTGTCTACTGTATTCCATAAGCAGTTAGCCATTTGTCTTTCATGTTTTGTTCAAAGAACAAATAACCATTTTTAAATATAAAAAATACATATTGTATTAATACTGTTCCTACATTATTACTTTTTTATTGAAAAATAATTTAATTAGCATAACAGGCATTGTGCTATACTAACAAATATTACTTTTAATAAGAAATATATTATTTTGAATGTTGGTCTATTCAGTCTCCAAAACCAAACACAACCCAACCTCCCCAAACTAATTTGTAAAACATGTTTAAAAAGCAATCTATACATAATTCTGTAGTAGCAGACTTAGAATGATTTGTGGCTAATTTTGGCCTGAGTTTGACAGTATCAGGAATACTTAATTAAATAGAATGCCTTTAACCTTTTTTTCTAAGCTATGGCTATTAGTTCTTGAAAATCTGAAAATTGTGCAGGATAACGAAATTACAAATTTAATTTCAATGAAAGAAAAACCTGAACATCTGTTTTTCCTTTTGTTCTTTCTTCGTGCTTTTGTTCTAAGAACTATATTGGGAGAGGACATATAGTACTACGTGCATACGTCTGTGTGTATGTCATTTAAACAAATGAAAGAATGTCTGATAATAATCCCTTATGTCAAATAACAGATATGAAATAAGAGGGTAATTCAGAAAAAAAGATTTTTTTTAAAGATTATTGTCTCAATCTCTTCTACCAATAAATACAGATAGTTTTCATGATTTTCTTAAGAGATTAAATTGTACTACCATATTCAATGTACTCTCAAAATATTTTCAAACAAGACTTTATTAGTTTTGGGGAAAAACAAAACAACAAAAAAGACCCACAAACCTTAACATGGGATTTAGTTACAAAAAGTAACATTTTGTGTTTAAACTATTAAGGTACAGTAAGACTGTGTGTTTGCTGAGGTTGTTTTTTGCTTTGCAGGTGCTGTTTCTTGTTGTTTTTATAGTGGGGGCAAGTATAGGTTCTGAGTCAGATTCCTCTAATAAGATCACTCTCAACTGTTATGAAATGGATGTCTAATTTTGAAGTGTAAATTCTCATAAATATTTACTCAAGAAGGCAAAGTTGTTTAAATAAAATTAGAATCATAGAGTCATTGAGTGACTTGGGTTGGAAGTGACCTCAAAGATCATCTAGTTTAAACCCCACTGCCATAGACAGGGATGCCACCCACTGGATTAGGTTGCTCAGGGCCTCGTCTAAGCTGTTATTGAACACTTCCAGGGATGGGGCATCCACAACCTCTCTGGACAACCTGTTCCAGTACCTCCCCACCCTCTGAGTGAAGAATTTCCCCCTAATCTCTAATCTAAATCTCCCCTCTTTTAGTTTGAAACCATTCCCCCTTGTCGTGACAATTGAATTAATTTAGATAGATTAAATTAGATAAAATAAATAAGATTAAAGAAGATTTTCCATAGCTAATTAGAAGCCCAGATTTCTTTTATCACAGAATATTAGGACTGAGGGACCTAAATCCTTTCCAAATCTTTTCTTGTACTTAATATATTTTCATACTACTACTACAAATAAAAAAACAGTATTTTTCAATTAACAACCAAATATAGAAGATCACAACATATTCTTACAACCTCAGCCATATTCTAACACTTCAGACAAAAACAGCTGTGAATTCATCTGTAGCAGCCAAAGAATGGTGGTAAGGAATGATCTTATTAAGCTCATTCAAGACAGCTGTACAATACAGCTGATCTAAAAGGAATCATGGGAGTAATAACAACTTACAGTAATACTTTGAATTTATTTTTTTATCTTATTTTAAAAGGTAATATTCTTCTTAAATTGGAAAAGGAAAGTTTGTTCAGCCATGACATACAAAATGGGCTCAAAAACTTCTATTCCAATAAATAAATAAATAAATAAATATTTTTGTTGTTGTTGTTCAGCAGATCTAATTTCTCCTGGATTTAGAATGTTATCTTCTTTCTCACTAACAGTTACTTTTATTAGTACCCATTTAAACATTTCCCCAGAGGAAAAATAAATAAATAAATAAAAAGAATTTTGATTCAGGTGTTTATATTATCGTTGTAATCATTAACTAAGCATTAATTGCAGGGCCCCAGATTCTTCCTTTTAAACTTAGATAGCGTCTCACATGTATACAGGTAGGGAGAATTTGTGTAGCTTTTATTTATTACTGATATAAAAACAAATGTGCCAAAGATTCACTTGCAAACTCCAGGATGAACGTGTTCAGAAATTCATTCAAAACAAATCTACTTCGTTTTCATTCATACATGATACAATTATACAGTCCAAGTAAGCCCAAGTACTTTTTTTTTAAATGTGAACTTGATTTGAAAGCACTAAGAAATTGAACAGTCCCTCAATACTGTTTTCATGCAGTCATTTCATAGAGTCAACCATAAATTGAGTTGTGACTAATGCTTTCAACTGTACCTTGAGAGAGATGCAGCTACTTCTCAAAACACCTCTGTTATAGAACCAGCCATCAATGTCCAGTTATGGCATATGGCAGTTTGTTAATGCACTATGGCTTTGGGACAAGTTTGAATAGCATCATATTATACCATATATTATACTATAAAAGGTTTGTGCTTTACATACATGCTTCTAGTATAGAAGTAGGGCTCCTATCCACTCACATTTTATGAAAAAATCATAATGAAGAGTGGAGGCAGAGTTGCCAAAGACAAAAGCTTTTTCGGTAATTAAAACAGCAGAGAACAGCATATTGCTGAAGAACAAAGACTCTGTAGTGGGAAACCTAATGATTATTTTTATGATTAATTTGCAAGGTGCTTCTCCAGCATGACTTTCTATATTGTCTATGAAGTATTTTAGTAAAGTAAAAAGGGAGTATCAGACTCTGAGCTCTTTCCCATCGATAAGCCAGACTCAATAGAATGCCAAGTAAGTTCAATTTTCATTAATAAATTATTGTTTAACTAAAGAAGTTATGAAGGCCATAGAGGTTTAAATCCCCTAATTTTTGTGAAATTGACTTATTTATACATTAAAATCGTACCTTTTCTTTGAGGTTTTCTGAATGATCCATGACACATTGATATAAAATTCATTAAGTTTGTCTTTCAACAGAAAAACAAAACAACTTCTCATTTTACTTCCCCACCCGTCAAAGTACTTATTAAAATAGAACTTTTCCATGGCCTCTGAGAAAATGGTAGATAAACTTTGCTAAGCGAAAGTTGTATTCCTAATATTTAATAAATAGTAGTTCTTTGTTATATAGACATGACCATTATTATAAGAAAAGGTCATATAATCTCTTTTTGTTTTTATATTTTTGACACCAATGTGGATTTTTGTCATTGTTTTGGACTGTTTACTTCATAATTCTCTAATACAAACTCCTCTGGCATTTTATTGCACCCTTTTCCCCGTGGGCTGAAGTTCTTTTCGTTTTTAATTAGATTGACATTTTGGTTCACTTGGCTACCCTCAAAATGACTGAGAATGATTTTTCTTTTGGAAGGCAAGTTGAAATGAGCACAGAAAGACTGAAAACAGTCATGTGAAATAAAAATATTTTATGCAGCTATCTCAGCATTATAATTGCATAATCGTTATGTTCATAGCCTCTAACACAAAGAAATACTGGCCTCTGCAAATTCAATGACATTTTAATGATGACAGGTTGTTTCTCATCTTCTTGAATGAATACTTTTATAGTATACTTTGTGACTATTATTTTCAGAGTATATTTTACTGTACCATATAAATTTGCCTTTTTTACCCTTCCAAGTTACAAGGGGTAAACTCTAAGTAACGGCAAAGTGTAAGGCCCTCTGCTACCATCTATTATATAACATATCTCTCTTCTTTCTACCAGTATCATAGAAAGAAATCATTATTTAAGTTATATTTTCTAGGTTAAGGACTAAAGTCAATGGACTTCATTTGAATCTAAAAGTAATCATCATTCAACCAGCTTAGAAAGGAATAGGAACAGTGTCCTATCAAGGATTAATTGTTTTGAAAGTTTAATAGATAAGGGACAAACACTCACTTTTTGCTATGAAGACCATAATGACTAAAATGAACATATTATCATTTACAGAAATTGAAGCAACTTACTGCAACTCCTGAAGCTAGGGAGTGAAGAAGAAGAAAAGAAAAAAAAAAAAAGAAAAGAAAAAACAAAGAAAGAAACAAACAAACAAAACTGTCTTCTTTTCCTGATATCTTAAGGGGTCAGAAGGAATTTACACCTCATCTCCCCACCCACTTAAAGGTTCTCTATTCTACATATGATTATTGGGACCTGAGGGTTTTTTTCCCAATCACAATAAACTACATCAAATTATCAGTCATAAATGAAAGGCATCTGAAACTCAAATACAAGTTAACAGAACCAAAGTTAGTCTGTAAGGGCTTTATACTTCTGGATTTTTGTCTGTGACAAAAAATAAACTCGAAAATGCTATTCTGGTACTTCTCCCTAGGAACAGAAAAATTAATCTATTTTTCTGAACCTAAAGAGCTGCATTCTCTTCAGCAGCTTGGTAGATTTTTCAAGAAAGTAAAATGGGGTGGGTGATCCAGCTAACCACTGACTTTCTAGACTTTTCCCTCCACAATAGTCCAGCCTCTTTCCTTAAGAGCCTGTTTCCCCTGGACATACACAAGCTTCAAGTCAGGCCAACACTGTATCCTGGAGCAATGTCCTCAGCTACTACTAGTGTTGAACTGCAGCTAACAACAGTTTCAGGTTTTGCTTTTGCTGTTTTGCTGTTGCTCAGAGGCAGTAGTTCATTACAAAAAAACAATGTTATTTTTGGAGTATCACCAAAAGCATCTATTTTCACTACTTTTGTTGTTGTAAAGCCACACTTTGTTCTTATCATCATCGATAATCCTTTATCATTTCATGAAAATTTTTCTAGATTGATTTGTAAGCACTTCAGTTAATATCCCACTTCTACTATGCTCTTTCAGGATGTCTACTCCTTGATCCATCTTAAAGCTTCATTATTTTCAAGGCTATATTGAATGCATCTTAGTTTCTGTAGGTAATCATCTAAAAGGCCTACCAGCAAGTTTCATTATCCTTATCGCATAAGAAAGAGGAAAGATTCTCCCTTATCTGTTTCTCAGTCTTTTTGCTCAACTCTGTAAAAGATTTCTGGATAAAATCAGGACACAGAGTCAGCTATTCAGAAGATTTTCCATAAAATAAACTAACATCTTTAGGACCAGACACTTAATATTCCTTAATGTTAGGCTTTTATCCCAGCTGTTGCTAATCAGTTACTTAGCTGCAGCTACAGAATTAATTGGCCCATCATTAGGTTATTTATCATTGTAGTGTAAGATTTGCATGCTACCATCACAGTTTTTACAGAATTTTATAATGATGAATTCATTTTTGTAGATTTTTTGAGATTTTTTGAGAGATTGCATGTTCCTTGTATCTTGCGAG
The DNA here is from genome assembly GCA_011074415.1 of Stictonetta naevosa. Taxonomy (NCBI): domain Eukaryota; kingdom Metazoa; phylum Chordata; class Aves; order Anseriformes; family Anatidae; genus Stictonetta; species Stictonetta naevosa. The sequence continues at coordinate 13,174,049 of CM021701.1, forward strand.
TTTAGTGAAATTCAGACTGTTGTTCTGAATGGTTTTGGAAAGCAAGATAACAAATCCTATTCCTTTCAGGGGAACAGAACAAAAAACCTCCAGCCTCTTAAAGATGAGTTAGTTATAGTTCGGATGGACCAGAGCCTAGCGGGTGGCTCATGATGTCCTAAACTTTCAGGAATTATGAGTCAAGAAAGATTAGAAAAATGAACAGATCTTCAAAAAAACTTTGTTCTGCAGAGGTTTTATTTCATTTTTAGGAATGCGTAAAGAGTTAGTGTTCTAAAATGCAACTGAATATAACACAGGTAATCCATCCATTCCTAAAGCATTCCTTAAAAAAAAATAAAAAATTAGTTCTTCAAATAATTGGAAGTAATCACTGCTGCATTCCTTAAGGAGATGAACAAATTATTAAATATCAGCCAAGTATATTTGCTCAGACGCTTGAAGATTTTTTAATAGCAAAAGAAAATAGAGTTTTATTTCTCCTACAGTCCTTTTTAATAACATATATTTTCATGTTATTTCACATATAGGAACATATGTTTTCACATTACATGGAGAAATGATCCTATTTCTCTAATACTTTCCTAAAAAAAGCATACTGAGACGTACTTGAACATACTGAGAAAAATCTTGTTACCATGCCTTCCACGGTATTCAGTTTCTATTCTGATGTGCAGGTGGAGGTCTTATTTCCAAAGGAAATAAGATTCATTTGTCTATATTTTAAAATGGTCTTTATTAGTTTTTGGAAATTTCTAAACCATTTAAAGACTGCTACTGAATATTCATAGAAATATGATTCATATATACACTGCAAGATTAACTTTCGCATTGGTTCTTGTGCAGCATTTACCACTACACTCTTTGTACTTTTACAATCTCATCATCTGTGCCACTATTCTGAAGCACACTGAAAACAATGAGACTGAATTCTTGGCTTCAGTTTCAAATTTCCCTTCATTACATTTTAATGTCATTATAAAATATGCCGTATATATTTATAGAAAACATAATGTGGTTTCTCATAAACATTATGTCCTCAGGCTTCAAATGGCTGATGAAAAGCTTGGTGCTCTGGCTGTTTGTATGAACTATTGTATACACTGCAATTGTTTTCCTTCATCCCAGAAATGAAAATTTTGGCATCCTGGCATAATGAGAGATCATCACGACCCATACTGAAAAAGTGCCAAAACGAATTTTCCAAAACGAATTCTGGGAAGTCTACCTGCTGTCATTGTTGGTATGTCCGGATTTGATTTAAGAATGTTCCTTATCAGCTTTGGGTCCACAGCAAACCTGTATTTTGTGAACACTGAAAGTTTCATTTATTCCTTCAGCAAACTCATTAATATGAAGGAGTCCCACAGGTTTCTAAAACTGAACTGGATATACTGAAAATACAAAATGAAAACCTGTGACTAAAAAATCTGTCTGCATATTATCTATCCAAAACAGCGTGCAACACAAATTATCTCATTCTAGTTGCAATGATATTAATAATGAAGGAAATTCACCTCCCAGATTCCTTTTATTACAAATAAATATCATTATAAATGATTATATTATGCAAATAAATATATTATACAATACCATTATAAGTTTCTTCAGACACAACATTTTTGGATTAATGAAGGGATAGAACAGAAGGAAGGTGCTTGCGTTGTGAAACTCATCAATAAAGAATCTCCTTCAGTACTGTCTTTGTATTTGGTTTAGAAAACACTCAGTAAAGTCAAGATTATAATGAAACTTAAGTACCTTAAAAGTTAATGACAAATTTTAGCTTTCATTACAGCAAATAGATGTTGTAATACTACCTGAATTTGGAAAATATTTTGTAATATTTTGGTGTAACCTTAACCACGTAATGCCAACAATGTGCTCTTGACTAGTATCTTAGGGAATTAGAATTAGCACACAGTTATTGCACTTTGCCATGGAGATGCAGAAATCTGTATTCACAATTATGCTCATGCAGAATCACTCTGAAAATGGGGTTGGGAGATTAAGTGTCCAATTATTGTAGAATCCTCAAGATCTAAATTAGTATACAATTTTATACAAGCTAAAATCTGTATGAAATTCAAATAGTGAAAAATCAGGCTATTAATTTTGCATCATAGCCACCTCCCACTGTAAGAGTTCAATTATTTCTTTTTGTTGTTGTTGTTGTTCACGACATCCCTTTATAGAATATAAACCTGATATGTTCTTATTACTGTTGAGCCATGGTTTCACTTCAGTTTGTCCAATCGATTCATACATTTTTGGATTACATCTTACTTTTTTATTGTCCTGGTTGTAGTTTTGAAAGACTGATGCTATACTAGGGGGTTGAAATAAATGTGAAAAGATAGGCACCCTCAAAAATAAGGACAAAGAACAATTATCCCATTGAAGGACTCAGTGATGTCCTTTTATTTGCTAGCTACCTCAGTTGACCAAATACAGAGTTTGTATAACTAAGCTTCTTATGTTATGCCTGATATGATGTGGGGTGAATTCATAGGAAGTATTAAAGATGAAGATGGTTGAGTGGAGATGAACTAAAGCAGTTCTGTTCTGTCCAATCTTTGGACCATATGCCAGTCATGGAATATAGTATATCCAGGAAGCATCACTATTTCTGAATTGGCTAAATCTGGCTAGAGAAACGTATTCTTAATTTACCCATTATGTTCTTTTTACAAATAAAAGTAAGGTGAAAAGACAGTTCTTTGTGCACTGTGCTGGATTGCTCTTTCTACAAGAGGTAACATCTTGTTTGGGAGACTAACCTATGCTTTTCTAAGTGAGGAAATGTATGTAGCTGTTCAGCTTTTTAATCAAGGAGTGTTAGTTATTCTCTGTGTCAGGAAATTCCCCTTTCTCTTGCAGTTTTTATTGTTCTTTAAAAAAAAATGATGGGGAGAGATCTTAAATCTTAGATATTTAATTTTAAAGTATACAGCTTTATATAGATTACTTAGAAAAGTAACATGTACTGTGTAGGTGGGGCTCTGAGGAGGTGCTATGGAATTTCATTGATTGATTTCAAGGCCAAGAGTGTATAGTGGGATAAACTGTAGATATTAATAAATGCCCTGGAAGCTTGATAAGGATATGCTCGAGAGGGAGAGAGAAAACTAGATAAGGCCATATTCTATGTGACTAGAATGTGATTATTTGTCTTGTATTCAAAGGTATTATAAAACTTATGCACAAATGGCATTTGGCAGGATGACCAGAGAATAAAAAGGTGAACTATCTCTCTCTCTACAGACATTTTTTTTTTTTTCCAAATTAAATATAAATGTTGTTCATAACAAAGAAATAAAAAATAAGAATAAAAGTTTACCTTCAAATTTCAGCTTGTTCTCATGTGAAGAGGTAATTGGATAAGGATAGAGTTAAATAAATGGTGCTCAGAAAAATGTCAAAAAAGGTTAATAACAATGTATAATATACCCCATGTATTTGATCTCTTTCATGTCAATTATTTATCAGTATTGAATTCAGCTCCAGACTTGCAAGATTCTGAATTTCTCAATAATTCATAGTTGTTTAAGATCTCAGGGAATCTTAAAGGCATCAGACTTCATACCTTGCAAACTTGCCTTAGAAATATTGCGTGCGTATCTTTTGTGTGTGTGTGATAGCATTTTGAACACTGTGCATGGGATGAAGTAGAAATGCACACTCCTTTAAGACATTATTTCATAAGTAAAAGACTTTGAAATATATGACTGTGTAATTGCGTATCACAGTTCATATAAAAGGCAGGCAACAGCTGTAGTTTATCATCAGTGCAGGGCCAGATGTTCTGTGACGGCATTTTTTCATTACATATCAGTGATGTAATGCTGCATAATACATGTCTTACGGACAGGACAAGAGAGCACATTTAATTTGCTGCATGTTTCAGATAGATAACAGCTGCCTGTTTTAGAAGGTCATCCTCAGATATCAATCAGATAGCATTTGCTCTCATAGAAGGAAACAAATCTTTCTCTCTCATCCAAGCTACTTCTAGTCAGAGCATCTTTCCTAAATCATGACTTCATTTTTTAGCTTTGTCTTCATCAGGAAAGAATTTGCGGCTGTAAATGAAAATCTACAGATGATTTCATAATAGTAAATGTCAATAGCCAACATGCAGGGTGTGGGGGTTCTTATTTCAACATTATTTCAACAATTTCAACAATTAATGGCATTTAAAAAGTAACATAAAAATAAAGCTTTGTTTTTCACTTTTTAACACTGTTTAAATGGAACACTTACTCAGCTGGTCACTGTTAGACCCTGTTGTATTTCTACCAGGTCATAGTTTGCATCATCATTTGGGGCATCCTTTAACCTTTCTGCCAGAACACAAATGGTGTGTTTACTTAAACAAAGATGCTAATTTATGTTTGCCTCAGATTCCTGACTCCCACTAACAGATCCTATCATTGATTTCTAGAAACAAATCTTTCAAGCTTGTCTGTTAAAAACCTGAGACAATGCAATGATTTTTCAACATAAATCTGCCATCTTTACCTCGTTGCTATCAGAATGACACAATAAAAAATTACAATAGTATTTGCTATTTCATCCTTAGACAGCCCAAATATTCAGAAACCTGTATTGTACAAAGGAGTGGACAAGGATTGAAAAACCTCTATGTTTCTAAGATAAAGCAGTAATACTGGTATGGATGTCAAAAGCGAAGTATGTCCCTAATGCATGGTTAGTATATCTTTTCCAAGAAAATGTAGATAAAATAATATATGTTAAAATATTTTATTTGGGAAATTTAATTCCTTCTTCAGATGTGAAACAGAATCAGCTAAGTTCAGAAAGAATAAAACAATAGCTTTGAGTTTTACCTATTTAAGATAAGCATATAATCCATGGGAAGAAAAGAGTGTTTGACTCGGGGAACACAGGAACATATGAGTAAGGCAAGAGGATATAAAGTCACCAACCTCCATGAAACAAAAGAAGGAGGGCTATCACATTTAAGATTGTAAGAAATGAGGTAGGAGGAAATTGGAATATGTCATGAAACCAACATCTCAACTGAGAATACTTTTTATATCCAGTGGTGCTATGAATTATTGTTTTCAGACTCCTAATTTAGATAGATCCCTTAGTTTCAGGACTCAAATCAGAGGTGGAAAGATATTCCACCATAAGATACTCTATCACTAAGCAGGTGTTCTTGTATTTATTGATCAAATTTTATTCATTATAGTATATATCAATAGTTTCAGTCATAAAGATGAATTCAGACTGAAGTCTGAATTAAATTGTGACTGCTATGTAAGACAACTTATTTTGTTTCAGTCTTATGAAGAAGTTAAACAGCGATTCAAAATGTATTATACTCATTATTTTCTTAGGATAATAAAGTGCTAGTAGGAAAAGAAAAGGACAGAGTAATAATAATAATAATGACAGTTACATAAAAAGAAGTAGCAAAATAAGCTGTTTCAGACATTACTTACTAACTGTTACTGTTATAAATAAAATGGTAGAAGATGAGTCTATTCATCTATTCAAAAATGTCTTTTGTCTTGCACTTGAGCTGTAGTTCCCAGAACATGCAGCAGTGTCAGGTATATACCGGGCTTTTGTTTCTACTATTAATGCATTTACTCAGTTGGAGCAATCTAAGTTACCTTGGAAAAAGCTCAGCAAAATATGTGAGTGTTTCTAACCTCAAGTATAGTAGGAGCACAATTAAATTAAAATTCTATATGTAACTTGCTGAATCCAGAGATGAATGCCTACTCCATACAGCATGGACTGCTGTGGTAAAACTTCTGAAATATTTTTATGGGTCTTGGACTAAAAAAAAAAGGTGCTTCACCCCTGATTGAACACATTAAACTATATCTTACTGAGAATACTTTTTGCTATGAATATTTAATTTCACTATATTTTGGCTTTAATGATTTCCTTCAAAAAAAAGCCTTTCATTTTAAGTAAAAAGTAAAAATTATTATATTATATTAAAAACCAAGTCAAAAGTGAAATCTGAACCATGATCTCAAAAAGCTATAAAAAATTTTTATACAATATTAATCATATCATATCATATATATATATTTCATTCAGTTAATACACATAAAAAATGGCCAGATTATGTAACCAGCCAATAAAACATTGTTTGTTTGGCTTTCAATTTAAGTTCATATTAAAACATAAGGGGAAATACCAATGTTAAATTTAAAGTATATTTCAAAAACATCAACAGACTTAACTGCTTGTGAACTTTTTGTGATCTTTTTGTAATTGTGGATTAATTCCTTTCTAGCAGTAGGAATTTTTCAATATACAATTACCTAGTCTTTCATTGGCCTTACTGAAGTTTGCAGAAACTCTCTTGAATTATTTTGTCATGAAACTGATACATTTCTCCTTTTCACCATGTTTTAGTATTATTCCCAATATGTCAATAATGAACTTGAGTCCTTCCCCAAATTTATTATAAACAATAAGTTTTTATGTATGCAGTTGTATTTAAAATGTTCTTTATTAAAGTCCAGTTATGAACTTAAAAACTTCTCTTTATCTCTGACATAATCAGGTATTATCATACATCATCATAGAGCTATGCAAGAATAGGAAAGTTGGTGGATGAATCACTGAATAGCTTCTGGAAATGGCCATTAACTTAACGTCCTTTATTTATGGCATGTCAATGACTGAAATATCAATAGAGACTTTATTGCTCCAAAGTATTTTCAGTCTGGCCCTCAACAAAGTATATTTTACCTGATAATTTTATCTTCATAAGACCATGGCAGCAATCTGAATACACTGGACAAAGCATAGTGCCATAATGACAGCAAGATGTAATCTGCAATATAGATTAAAAAAAAAAAAAAATATGTTTTCTGGATGTCCTTGGTGTCTTGCTGGACCTAAAGATATATGTAACATTTCTTATTAGAATTCTTCAGGTTAGAAAATGAGGAGGAACCAACACTGAACAACATTTGCAAGCTATAGTCCTGCATTATATGTGGTCAGGAACTTCAGCTGCTTATGTTTAGCTTTCAAGACTGAGATGTGTAGAAATTGAAATAAAGTACTGTGAAGTTGGTCACAAGCAAATGGAATGATCTGATGTAGTTTCTGTCCTAATTACAGATAAGTAAAATTTGGGTTACTGCATTATTCCTGCAGCGCTTTCAAAAATTATAGCTTCTTCCTCAGGCACATATTAACACTTAGTTGCATACTGAGAGTTCTAATGGTTTAACAGGCTCCTATGTAAAATAATATAAACTGTTGTTAATAATATGATGGTGAGTTTGTATGCCTAGAAAGGGCTAAAAATATTTGTGACTCATTGAAATATTGACATTCTAATACCTATTATACTTAATGTAAATGGTACCACTCAGTTTAGCCAGTCCTGTTCATTTAGGATGCATACTGAAAATGTGTATTTCAAATTTTATCCTGCAGATAACAATGACTGAAAAACAAAATAAAAAAGATAATTTGATAATGACTGAACATGTTTTAAATTATTAAGTTAACAGATGTTATTACATTATCCAGTTGAACTATAATTACTTGTTCATAATGCATTAAGAGGTAAAGGAGGGATAAAGCAAACACTTTTTACCTATATCATGTAATTACTAATTACTGGAAAGACATTTTGTATGATACATTCTTGCCTGATTTCATAGTGGGTCTCATTTGGTACTGAAAAGTCTTCAGGCAAAAGAAATTGATGCCTTCTTCCTAATTACTGATTATGACCCTTACACTATTTTAACACTTCATGACCTTTCAGCAGCATTTAATAATGGCAGTCATGGGATCTTGCTATAAATTTTTAGGACATATAGTAGCACTGGTGTTTCTGACTTAATTCAATCTGCCTTCTTCATCACTTTGTCACTCGTCCAGAGTTTGCCAATATGGCTACTTGAGTCTCCCCTTCTGCAACTATTTTAATTGAAACTCTAACCTCAGATAAAGGTTTCTTGTAAACTACTGTACTGATTTCATCACCTTTCAATCTTTATCAGCACATATTTACCATAAATATTGTTGTTATTGTGAACCTATTTGCACTGACACTTAGCCCTGAAAACAAGATTCAGGCAAAGGGAATGCTGTCATAGAAAGACAAGAAAACGATGTGTTTAATGAAACCACAGTTACATATTTAGTTACAACTTACTCAATGAAAACAAATGGAAATGTAATAGAAGACTGAAAATTATACATGTGCAGAACACCTCTTTTGTAATTAAAAAAAACTATTTAAAACCTTCTAGTGAGAAACAAGCCCTTCCTTCTATGGAAAACTAACTGTCCTATGCACAGAAGTAAAATTTATCACAAAAAGGAAAGTTGAAATGTTCACCAAGATAGCATGGAATAATGAATACCCTTAGCTTAAAATAAGATACTAGAGTGCAATAGACACTCGTATGTGCCTGCTTCGCTTATAAGTATTAGAGATTTATTTGGTCCTAATGAGAACAAGATTTTCACCTCTTCATGTTTTTCCACAACCTAGGGATGATTTTCAAAAGTTGATCTTGAAATAGGTTCTAACAAACATAGTAATTTCAGTGGCAGGTGAAACAGGAGAAGAAGCTGATGGCACTCCAGAAGTATTTGAACACTACTAGATACTGAGCAAAGACCTATATTGCTATTTAGGAAGGTTTACCACTTAGAAAGAGAATTCAAACATTTTTCAGCAGCTAGCCACGACTCAGGTTTAAAGAACTGTTTTGCTCTGTAATCTTGTTTATTTGTTGAAGGGATGCATAATTTTAAAGCTTTTTTTTTTTTTTTTTTTTTTTTCCTGTTTCAATTAAGTTGTTGGCTACTGGGGATTTTTTCAGGAAAAAAATATAAAGAATAATCCTATATTTAGCATTATTCTTTGAAAATTTATATCATTATGTTTCTGAATGCTGTAACTGTTACAAAAGGGGGAAATGATAATAGGTGACAGTGTATAGGAGGTTATAAAAATAATAAAATAAAATTTAAGGAGGTTTTTATTTTAATTGTTTTAATTTTTAGTTATTTATTTACTTTTACCATCCTCACTGGAAAAAAAGTATCTTAGAGAAAATCTGCAATAATGACATTAGAAACCAAATCTTTCGTATTAAGTGAAATTATTCTACACAATGCAAATTCAACTAAATATTTACATATTTTCTACTCATTACTACTAGAAGATGCTACACAGGAAATAAGAGGATAGTTTCAGGGGCTGTGTATTTGCTTATTTTGTTTTCTTTGATTAATCATATGAATTACAAAGAGAGAACTTCTTGAGGTTAAAGCTAATTTCTGCTAGTTACCTGTCTCCATCTCAGTCACCAAGAATGAGATTGCTGATGAAGATACTTGTTTTATCAGTATCTTTTTCTGCAGTACAGTCTTCTTCTCCAGTACCTTTGTGGTAATTATCAGAAGCATCAAATTCAGTCCAGGAAGCTGTTGATCTCCTGTGCTCACTCTTATGTTCAAATAAGAAATCAGTTCAAACATGTGCTTCTAACACGTCTTTAAGTGTCAATTTATGAAAGACAGTTCTGCATGAGGGAGTGTTAACACCACTCAACTTTACAAATTTAACAAAACCAAATTAAAATTTAATCTGAGCAAAATAAAAACAGTGGATAATAAAAAGTGGACACTGCAGATTGTAGATTATGAAGGAGCTCTTAGCCTTTCATTCAAACAACTATGGAAGGTAAGTCTTTGTACTTTAAAGACTATCTCCAGCATGTATTTATTTATTTATTTATTTTATTTTTACAGACAACTTTAAGAATAAATATTACACTATGTATTAAATTTGAGAAATCTTCTTGATTTGTGACCATTACAGAAAGATACTAAAACATGTTCTTTCAATGTAGACATTTCACATTACATTTCCTGTTCTGGAACCTTTATGATGGCCCATTGCTTTGGTCCCTAATGCACCAAGATTTTTGATGTACTATTCATTCCTGTGTGCAGATGGGTTTCTCCAAAGTTAAAATCTCAACAAAAATAACCTCACTGAGCATTCTTCTGATCCTGAGGAGCAAGGTTGATAACTAAACTCTCCTTATCAAATTATTCTTTTATCATTTGCAGTCTATTTTTCTGAAGACGCTGCATTAGTAAAAAACTTTTCCGCAAAGTTCTTCTAACAGTCTAGATGAGGTAGCTTTTGCTGACCATCCACAGAAAACTTTCAAGATTCAAGAAAAATTTCAAATCCAAGATTTGCTTGGCTACAAACAGGTCATCAGTTTAAGATGTTCAAATGTAATAGGCAAGAGATACTTAATTCAACTTTTTATTTTATGGGCAAATTCCCAAAAAGCTCAAATCAAGTGAATGTGTGAATAATCTCTAAATGTTATAAAAAAGTGGACTGCCATGCTAAAGAGAAGATACATTAGAGAAAATAACTTCTTTCTCTATTGCCTCTCATCTTCATAACATGATTCAAACAATGTCTGAGGAACCAGAATGCAGTGGGAAAACTGATAGTGAACTGATTACTGAAGTAATGCTAATGGATCAAAAAAAAAACATGATTCCTGGAATGTTGTAGACTATCTGATATTTCCACATTAGTCAATTAAATTTCAGCTCAGTTATATCAAGCACTACACACCTTGTCTTTCTTATTACGTACCTAGAGTAATACAGATTTTTAGCTGTTTTAATGATTCTGCAATGGTAAATTGACAACACTTGGCAGAGGACAATGGATGAGAGTGAGGGGAACACAGAAGCAACTCACTTATATGACTGACCATTTCTGTGGATATTGGATACAACCAACCAGAAAACAGACTGGTTTGAAAACCTTTAAGAATGACTTTGATGTCCAGCTTAGTGTTTTTGATAAAAACTTTGATTATGCAATGGAGATACATTGGCATTATGTTGCTTGTCTTTATTACATTTAGAAGATTCTTACCTAACAAGACTTCTTACCTTCCAAAATGTATGTCTTACAATGTAGTGAATAAAATTTTATACTTATGTTAGCACAGCTGTACACAGGACAATGTGCCTTCAATTTATTCACTGAATCTCATTTGTTATGCATTGGTAATAATGCCAGTTTCACTCTTGTGATATTAATGGAAAGAACATGCTGGCATTTTAAACAGAGCATCTGATTTGTGACATTATTCAGCTGAATAACTATTTAAAACTTGAACACAGAAATATTTGCTATACAGCACAATTACTGAAGTGCATTATCAGCATGAGAGTAATATAAGATCTTTGGATTCTGAACTTTAAAGATGAGAAATGTAAAATTTCTCTTGAAATGAAAGTTACCAGATGATGTGTGATTATATTGACATATAACTTCAACTAAGAAATGATGTTTTCTTTAGAAAACAGTATTTTTTTCTTATGCATTAAACCTAGAAATGTTGAATATACTCTTAGCAAAGAGAGGCACTTTGGTAAATGCTTTTGTAACTTAGAAGATAAGAAATGTACTACAAATTTTCCTTAAACATTCTTACTTATGTAACTCCTACTTCGGTCTGTCATTCAGCTCAGCTTCAGCTCTCCGGTTCATTAACACAATTTCAGACCAAACTTGTTAATGTGAACCCATTCTATTTATGGTTACTCAAGCAGAAAAGGAAATGAATGGTACTACATATGTATTTATTATCAACTTATAACTAAGCCTAAAAGAGAAAAGTTCTTTTCCTAGCTTTAGGGTTTTCTGACTTAATTAATCATTTTGACTAATTAATGAGTTTGAAACTGGTGACTCTTTATTCCCACAATCCAGAAATTAAAAGGCAATACATGTAAACATGTAAACATCCTGATCAAAATGACCTTACAATGTAAGGAATCATGTCTCTTTTACTTTGTGTTGTTAGTTCTGCAAGGATGATCTCCAAGGGGAAGCTTCCAGAGAGAATATGAAACTTCCAGACCTCCCTGATCAGTTGCTGAGGAAGTTTCTTTCAGACATCTGAGTCAGTTATCATATTATCAGTGATGGGACATATGTACTGTTCCCACTTTTCCACCTACAAATGTTCACTTTGTCTTTGTTTTCCTTAAACCAAAACTAAAGAGTTTTTGAGCAGAATGCACTATATTAGCCCTTCTTGGATGGAAAATGTAAATCAGAAAAGCTTCTCTGACATTTTCATTGAAAATTTTATTAAACAGGTCCAAGATGGATGCTGCATTAATAGAAATCTGAGCAACTTCTTCAGTTCAGAGTTAAGGAGTGCTAAAACAGAGCTGAATAACAGAAGTGTGGTAGTACTCCCTTCAGTAAATACATTTCATTGGTTAGACAGCATTTAATTCATTGGAGGGGAGGGGAGGGGAACAACTCACAACTGTATGCCTGATTGCTCTAGCATACACACATAATTTGTTTACTGTTGGCTAACACCTCTTTAATATATATATATATATTTGTTCTTTCCACACTATCTAAATCTCTCTTGAAACCGATGTCAAAAAAAAAAAAGAAAAAAAAAACAAAGAAAAAAAAAAAGAATACTCACAGCTTTCAGGCTACCTTTCCATCTTGACATCTTGAACTTAAGAGGCAAATGCTATGGAATATGTAAGCACAAGCCAAAGCTGCCTTTGCAATCTGTTGTTTGGCAATTCGCAGTTAGTGAGTAGAAAGATTTAAATGTTTTGAGAGATGGAATTTTCTTATCTTAGCTCTTAGCATTTAAGCTACAACTTTTTCTTCACAGAAACGAGTGGGAGAAGAAAGGGAGGAGTAGACATTTTGAGGTGGCCAAATGATCTTAGCACTTCTTTCAAATTTTGGCAATTTCTTGACTACAAAACGTGGAAGGATCTTCTAGCAGAACCTAAGCAAAATCAGCAAAATCAGCAAAAAATCTAGCAAAATCAGTGTCTCAGTTTCAAAGGTCTTACATGTAAGAACTTGGCTCTGTGGAAGCTTCACAGCACCTCTCTCTGACAACCTTACTTCTATGAATTACTAGAATATTGCATAATGGCATGAAAACAGACTAAAACAGATCTCTGTATTTAAAAGGTAGCAAAATGTTAAGATTGAAGCCACATTTGAGAATATTTTGCATTGATAGGTTAAAGTTATATTTGGGATATATAAATAAATAATTTTTTTAAAAAAGAAATATTTGTCAAAAATATGTCTCTGGATTATCTCAGTGGTTCCTGCAGACTTTACACCTAGAATGTCAGCTACTGAGGGTCTGGTGTGAGTGAATTTAGTGCCAGCAACTGAAGTCAGAATGTGGACATAGCTACTTTTGACCAATGGTACCAACAAACGGAGCAAGTGGCTGGTCTCAGTGTCAGCTTCTGGAGTGGGTGAGGGTCTCTGCCACCAGCCACTGTGGTGGGAATGGTGTGTTTCCTGAAAATAAGCTACTGTGGGAACCCGCATGAGGCATGAGAGGCAAGTCACAGCCCAAGTGCCTAGTGCTTGCGGGGGCCAATCATCTGTGTCTTCCCCAAGCCTTATGTTTGGGGAGGTTTGCATGTATAATTGATGGAAAGCTTCAATCTCAACTAGCCAGTGTGTAGAAGGCCCTGAGTCCAGCCATGAGTATTGGCCATTGAGCCATGAGTACTGGCCATTGAATATTGATGGGCATGGGCTCTGCGCTGGTATTCAGAAAGACCTGTGAGGTGCCTGTCAGATAAGTGTGTGAGCAGCTGTGCCCCTCAGCCTAGAACACAGACCCGTACTGCGATCCCATGGAAGGGCAGGAGGAATTCCTGGGTGTGGAGCTGCTGGAAGCAGCAGCCATTCCTAACATCCTTTTAAAAGTCGCATGTGTTTTCAGTGATTCTATGGAATAGATAATAATAGAAAATGAGTATTTGAAAAAGTAAATGACCAGCTACAAATGTGAAACATGCAGAGACTAAAACAACCGATGCTTCCTTGCTACATAGCAGCAAGCCTCAGTGACATTAACTATAGGGAAACCAACCAACCAACCAACCAAAACTGAGAACAAGGAAATAATATCAATTAATGACACTTTTTCAAAGCAACTTTGATTCTAGAAAGACTATAATTTTGATCCAAAGTATAAATTCCAGCAGACTAATCTGAAGTGTTCAGTACATATAGGTGTCTAAAATATAGCTGATTGGGATATGAGACCTTACAGGATAGGATTTATTGTTTTATTTCTTCTGTGGAGAAAAAGGACTTTAAATTTTTTAAAATAAAGAGCTTAGTTTCATTCCAAAGTGAACCCTTGGCCAAGAACATGTAAGGTGAAATTGCAGTATATACAGAAACATAAACACTTTCTAGTTCATTGTCCTGATTTTTTACCTCCTGTGATGCCTGCCTGTGGGCAACTACTGAGTTTTGATTTTCAGAATGAATACTCTTGGTCATGACTGAAACTATATATGAGGTTAAGGTTTGGTGCTCTCAGCATAACTCACTGAGTATGAGTAAGAGCTTACATTCTTCCTGTGTTTCAGCCTCATGATAGCTACATGTATAGGGAAGGGCCTGAGTCAGTCCTCTAGTAAACAGAAAAATCCACAGAATGGATGTGGCTGCAGCTGGTAATAAATCTACTTGAAATCGCACATGGGATAAAGCAGAATGGAAGTAAAAACATTATAAACTTTCACAGAGTGTATTTCATCTTTCCGCTTTTGTTTTCTTGGTGTGTGGAATCCTTTTTTACAATAAAACAGGATCTAGACTCTGCAAAGTACAAAATTAAGGTTATTTTCACACTGTCACTGGTATTTCATAACCTGACTTCAGCAAAGTAGTCAGCACTAGCGTTTTTTTCTGACATTCAATTAATAAGTGAACTTTATAATGCTATTTCCTTAATTATAAATGCCAATAAATGTAGGCATGGAAAAACATTTGCAGTCAGAAAGTTCTCCCCTATTATTCCCTTTAGTGCTAATATTGTACAGGTTACTTATGAGCAATAAAACTGTTAAATTTCTGTACTTGAATTTAGACATCTGACTTATTCAACAAGTTGGCCAAATATAATTTATTCCTTCATACTTTAATCACTAATTTCTTCTGTGGCAATTACAATAGCTAGTAATTTCCACTTCGCCTCCTGTGTTACCAACACTTTTCAGAACACACCAAGAATGCTGACTTCAGAATGTAAAATAGTAAATTACTTGCATATCATTCTGTATTTTATGTGAAACCCCCCGCGCTCAGTAACTAAAAATAATAAGTACATCTTTGAAAACTGCTTCAGTCAGACCTTAGAGTGCTTGGTATTAGCCCAGGCTGATCTATACTAAAAACATGTGATTCATTTCCTTATAAATATTTTCATAAGAACTTCCGTAATTGCTCAGTGAAATCCCCAGGACTCCTTTTCCATTGCATGAATATGTCCCAGAATGGACACATTTTCTAAGGAAGGGGTGTTTTGAGTTACAGAAATACTCATGTATGGAAAATTATGTGCTCATACTCCCATGTCAGTGAAATTCAGTCAAACTTATTTTCATATAAGTATTGCAGAAGAGCAAAAATATCCTGCACTCCAGTTTTACTAAGCCACTTTTTTTCTGATAATCGAATGGAATACTTTTTTCATACATACCCTCAGAAGCTGTTGCATATGCTCTTTGCTAAAATGCATGAAAGAAGGTATATTTGTGCTTGACTGAAGTTGCAGTTAACAGTGTATCTGCATATGATCTTTATGGATCCCTGTTCTTTCATACTTTACACACACAACCACTAGTTTGGGTGTTCCTTTTCAATAGTTTGCATCTGATTTGCAAAACTTTTTCTTTTCAAATAACGTTTCACATATTCAGAGCTGTCCAGTTCAACTGTAGTAGTGAACTCCAAACATTTCTGGCATTTTCTTCCCTCTCACTTCTACTTTGCAAAACAATGGGAGAAATAAAAATTCTTGATGCCAAAAACAAATCACTCTTAGTGTAGCAGGACCCTGTGGGGCTGAACTGCAAAAAAATCAAGGATGTCATAGCAAATGGAAACAGAGATTTGCAAACATACATTTCTGGCAGTTTTCAGAAGAACAGAAAAATCAAGTCTTTGTGATTTGGTGGTGCAAAGGTACCACCTGATAAAAGTCTTTTCCCTTTTTGGAAGCAAAGTATTTTTAAAGTCTTCATAAAAGTGCTGCCAGAAATTTTAACATTGGCAAAGTAAATATTTCCTTCTTCTCAAAAGTAAACTTACTATGTTAGTTCAAAAAAAGTTTAAAAGGTTGCATCCAGAAACCAACAATGGACAGTGTAAATGGTTGACAAGCATTTAGCCTAAAAACTCAGTGTGTTATAATGGGAAGAGTTGGTCAGCTTTGGCCATGAAATTGTGAACACTGGTTATCCATTTAAAAAAAAAAAAAAAAAAAAAAAAAAAGCTGATTTTTATTGGTAGGGATGTTGGTACGTTTGCTTATTTTTTGTTGTTCTCTTTTTTTTTTGGGGGGGGGGAGGAAGGGAAGGGACCAAGTGGTTTTTGTTTGTTTGTTTGTTTGTTTGTTTGTCATTTTCTTCTTAGTTTATAAGATTGTTTTCCTCCCTGCTGTTGTGGTCCTTTGAATTTTGGGTGAACTATCAGGATCTGAATAACTGCCAAAATATCAGCAAACTCTTTCATCATAATTCTCTTTAACACTCACTCTATACCTGTATCACCCTTGCTATTTTCTTATAACTGTCTTTTCTCTTTTAAGTATTTCACATTTTGGCTAGCATAACAATTTCATTCCACGTCTGGATGGAAAATGTTTTTCACTGAGTTTTGAAATCTGTGGGTGCCAAACACCAGTAATCGGTGAAAATAGGAACAAACCCATGTCCTACCTAGAAGTTCACATGAAGATACAAGATAGAAGCAATGATTAGAACAGACCCTTCCTGAGATTCATTGCTTAAAGAAACATCAATGTGCTCCTAACCACGTCAAATCCTGAATGTTATTACCAATTAAGCTATAAATTACCACTAAAAAACATGATTAGCTATTTTGACAATAGCTTATACCTGCTCTATGTGAGAATATTCCATATAATTTCTTACCATAAGGTCTCCAGAACTAATGTGCTTTAAAAATAATGAGCACAACTCTTGACATCAAAAAAAATGACCAGATTTTAAAAAGAAAAAGAAAAAAAAAAAAAAAGAGGCTGAATAAAATGCCATCATATATGTTTCCCAAGCAGAGAAAATGTAAGTGATTCTTTTGGAACCACATTACATCTCCTTCTGTGAAGAAAATGGAAACCCTGAAAACTATCATCTGTTGCCCAAGGCACCTGTGCACCATTAAAATCTATTTCCTTCCTTCTAGAGAGGAGGATAAAATACTTCAGATGAAGTAACAAAATCATTGTTAGGAAACTGAAGTTGGATGCTGATGCTTATTATTGTATTTTGTATTTTGTTTTCAGCCATAAAAATTGTTTGAGCAATTGCTGTTTGAAATCTGTGTAAAAAGTCAAATGAATTAAATTAGTAGTACCTCTCCAGTAACTGTTTCATGGAGTTCATTTTAATGATTTAAAAAAATGTTTTGGGAAAACAAACTTTTCTATATAGTTGATATTTTGAAGCTATCACTTACATTATATATATATATTTCTGAATAATTTTGAATTGAAATATTAGAGTTTTCTCACAGTTTCATCGCTCTTGTTTTCTCACTCCATCTTATATCTGTTCACCACTGGCTGGACTGCAATGCCCATAGTGTACCTTACTGTATCCTTGGAAATTGAACAGGTACCTTTCAGGACACAAATTTTATTATCTCTGTGCATCTTTTCACAGCCAGAATCTACTACAGAAACAAGTGTGAGTCCTAGAGAAAAATGAAATACAAATCACTGAAGAAACCATGGTGTACACAAATTACTTCTGTAGCAGGTCAAAATGAAGATTTTTTCAGTACAATAAATTTAAAAAAATAATGTTTTGATCTGTAAAAATCAAAGCAGTTCCCTTTCAAACAGAGTTTACTGAATGAAAAAATTGACAGGAAAAGTCCAAGTGTCCAATTATGGGGTGGAAACTTTTGTGAAAGTTGACGTGAAAGCTAATACTGAAATGTATTACTGAAGGTTTTTTTTTGTTGTTTGTTTTGTTTTGTTTTTTTCTTTCTTTTAAAAAGGACCCAATCATATTAAAACCATATGCATGATGGAACAGTTCATGTTTTTATGTGAAGACATTATCTTGCATTATTGAAGAATGTTCACGCATCTTTGGAGACTGTGGGCCTAAAATTAACCAATTTGTAGTTAAAATCCTTTTGACTTGTAGGGTGTTCCCACAAATAATGTTTAAACATTCCTTAAGTGTTATGAAATTTCCAGCATTTGCTGGTTGCCCTGGTTGCAGCCTGTAACAGATGTATCCAAACATAAGCCAGGTCATAAGCCAAAAAACTGAGTGAAAAATTTAAAAAAAAAAAAATATATATATATATATTTTTTTTTTTTTAATAAAAAAAAGATGAAATTTCCACTGGCTTAGCTCTTCCTTTGTCTCTTCCTTTAAACACAGCCAGAAACTGAATGTGAGTCAGGCAAGCCTCAGTTTACATTATTCTGCCAAGATTCAGATGTCATTTATTTTGTCATTAAATTATAAACAGACTTATCACTTACTGAAAATTTAGAAGTGAAGAATAGTCCAGAGCATTTATTTTAGAATAAGATGGTATAAAGAAATACGGGACTTCTAATAACCTTGGATCTCTAGAGTGGAGGAAGAAATAAAGTAGAATTTCCAAAGAGTGTTTTGCTCTCAAATGGTCAAAACGTGTTTATTTATTTATTTATTCATAAAAATAACCAACTCTTCACTTAGGTGCAGAACATCCTGGGTCATTTGTTCTTGGTTGAGTTCCTTGTTTGCCTTTTCCCTTGCCTGCATACCTCTATTTGTAATTGCAAACAGAAACCTGAGCATATTTGCATAATACTAGAATTCTGTCAAGACAGGATACTTTATTGTCTGCTTTTGCAAATAATTATTCAGTCCACAAAAAACTGTTCTTTTAGATTCTGACTCAAGATTATGGTATTTATTATTGGTCTGATATTGTATTCAATACTCCTAGTGTTCCTAATGGAAAAGTGGAAGAGTTTATGAGGTGCAGTGAGGTATTCAAGATATTGTATATTAATACAGTATTTTTCACCAATTGATTTTGATGCTAGACATGCTTTGGAATTTGTGCTGGATAGAGGACAAAGGCATTAAGCAATTATTTTATATCTTTTCCAGTTACATGTGTCTGAACTTGCCAGAGAGCAGCATTGTAGAAGATGACCTAGAGGTCAAACCATTTGGAGTGCTTCATTCTTAATTCCTTTTTTATTATTATTTTTCCATTGATCTTGTTGAAATTTGGAGGATAGCTGTGGATACTGCAGGTCTGCAGACTTTTGAATAAAACCTGAAGCTGTGTAAAAGAGATTCTTTGTATCCAGTTAAAACAGTTTTATCTGACTGTTCACTGATTCCCCTTCACTGATCATGATATGCCTGCGGCAAACCCCTTTTCCTCATGATTGTGAAGATTACTCTCAACGATGCTTCTTCTGACAGCACGAATATTGACTTGCACTTATAAAGGTCAGGCAGCTCCTACAGTTATTGGGAGTGAGAACACTAACTCCAGCAAGGCTCTTGGAGAAGAATTTAACCTTCAAATTACAAAGCAGAGGGCTCTGCAGAGCCAGGACTTCAGCCAAGTTGAAAGTTAACCTTCACTGCAAACAAACACAAATGTGGACTTCACTGTTGCCCCAGCAAAAGGGAAAAAAAAAAAAAAAATCAAACAACTTGGTGCTCAAAGAACCTTAGAGATATATATCTAGTAGGCATTTTATTTTACTTTTTAAAAGAAGATTGGTTGAGTGAATGGGAAGAGTCACTTTTGGATTTCTCAGCTTCCAAAACAAATAATGTCTCCTTTAGCTTTAAGAACCTTGTGCTGAATGGTAAACCATCCCTGTTATCTATTGTTCTGATGTTAGATCAAATAAGTTTATTTGCAGCGAAGCACAGCAACCAACTTAGCTCACCTTTGAAAATTCGTCTGTATTTGCTGTCATGTGGATTTCTGCTCAGAGCAGAGCTGAGGTAATTTAAGGTCTGTAGGAATTTGGCTGTCTATTAGCGATCACGTCCTGTGGTATAATACAAGAAAGATGACAGAGAAGAAGCAGAACTGCAAACGAGAATGAAGCCTCACTTTTCATCCTGACGGAGTGTAAAAAATAATATTTTAAATTTTTAATGTTACACATTTATACTGTGGCAGTAGGCTCATACTGCATATTGATGGAGATGATTCTTTGGTTTGCAGAAGAAAAAAGAAGGAAAGGAGACATTATGATGAAAAATGTATTCAGCAAGTAATAAAAAGGAAAGAGTATATATGAGTCTTGGTTGCCTAGGAAAAGCTTTGCTTTCTGCGTTTGGGAACGTTGTTGTTGTTATTATTATTATTATTGGGAAATGCTTTATAACTTTCATAGTTTTAAGTTTGACATCTGGCAGATTTTAGATGTAAAAATCATCCTTAGTGGCCTTTCTGTCTCATCAGTGGAGCTACCATTCAAGTAACAAAGTGCCAATCAGGAGCTCTTGTTCCTCTTTAGCTTCAAGATATTACCAGAAAGCTTTTTGCAGAGATCATTATCTCTTTGCTTGATATGCCATTTATTATAACTATAGTTAAAGGTCTTCAGGCTTATTCATCATAATCCCCCCTAACTTTCTTGACTTCTTGACTGTTTTTTTTTTTTTTTTTTTCTTTTCTTTTCAGGATAAGACATAGCATGCTAACTAAGTTTCTTTGACCACAGTCACCCCTCCCAAAGAACAGATTGTATTATATTTTGAATTAACCCCTCCCAAAGAACAGATTGTATTATATTTTGAATTATATTTGAAAGACAAAACACCAACAACAACAACAACAAACTATAACAACAAAAACAAAGCAAACAACAACAAAGCAAACAAATGCTGTTTATTTGAAATATGAAAGTGAAACATTAACAAACAGAATTGTTTAAGGTATTTCATTCTACTGCTACAGATCTAATTGAATTGATTTTTTAAATTAAAATGAAATTTCATGGGTAGTTAGCGTAGGAAATAAATCAATTCTTACGTAAAAAAGAATACAGTATAAAATCAGAGAAAAGATGTGATTTATACACAGTATTGAAGCTGAGTAAAGAAAATAAACAGGGGTGTTCCTCTTCTGTGGACATTACTTAAACCACTCTGTTTCAGGGATCATTTATTTTTGGCTTATCAAGTTAATTCAGATTTAATTCTGATTAATATAGCCTTACAGTACAATGGATAAAATATTTATTTTCAAAATATGTGCCAAATGGTGTCATATGTCTGTAAAAAATAAGTAGAGCAAACTTATGATATTTTCTTGGTATAAAATTAAAATAAAATAAAAAAAAGGACTGCTTTACAGCAGTCAACATGGCATTAAATTTCCCTGGCTGAACAGAATCAAACTGCTGTAAGCAGATATTAAGATAATGGAGTAAAACAGTTCACTGATACTTGAAGGAATTGTCAGCCTTACTATATGAGATCATATTTATTAAGTTCTAATTTATATGAATGTAAGTTAGCATTTAAGCATTGCATAAACCTAAGTTCCAGGACTTTTTTTTCTTTTAATTTTCTGTTAAAAGTCACTATATAATTTATGGAGCAGAAGTACATACTTTTATATAGTGTCCTGAATAAAAGTATTCTAGTAAAACTTTTATTTATTTGGTTTAGTACAATCAAAAAAACTAAGGAAAACTCTCAGAATAAGCAATGAGATTTCTTCCATATGTAGTTTATATATATATTGTTATATATACATATCAAGTTTCAATAAAGAAAACAAACAAAAATCTTTGATGTATCATGGAATGTACATAGGGGACTTAAGTTGCAAAATTAAAAATAGTGGAAAAATATCTGCCTTCTATTATTATTTTTTTTTAATTTCAGAACCATTCATTTCTGAATATCTTAATCATTAAGAGGGTTACACTGCAGATGAATATATTAACATTTTATCGGTTCATGCTCATACTCACTAGCTAAACCGCATGCCACCCATGTATACGATAAATCAATAGATTCCTTCAACTAGGCTTTGGTTCAAATTCCAAACCAGGAAGCTGCTGCTTAAATGGAACATGTGGGGAAAGTTTATAAGCATATCCTTCATAGGTATGACCCAATGCTCATCATGCCCAGTAGACTCAGTCTGAGAGGAATCAGTAGCAAGTACGGAAAAACTATAAGAACAAGTCAGAATACAACAGCACTTCAGAACAGTAACTTCACAGCTTCTAACAATTTGTGTTTGAGGGACTTCCTGCACTACTGATGGAAACTGTGTACTTGCTTGTGTTGCATGGATTCTTTTTCCTTGACTTGATCTAGTTATTACTTGAATTCAGGCTTTAGTATCCAAAACACCTTGCAGTACTTTGCTCAAGTTTAAACTTTCCATATAAAAATATCTAATTTGGATTGTCTAGATCTTACTAACTAACATCTTCATTTGATGTCCCTCAATATCTTTTATTATTAGAAACAATTATTTCCTATTCATTTTCTCTGTGTGCCTTACAACATTGTAGCCCTCTACCACAAAGCTGATACATTACACTAGCCTTGCCATCTCTTTTTGGGGTGTCTACAGTAGTAAAATTCAACTTTGTTTGGTATCTGGCCAATACCAATATTTTAAACAGATTATGCAATCTTTAATGAAAATATAATTTTTACTGTTCAAAAAGACTCTTTCTATATACCTATATAGATATATACCTTATATATATTTCTATATACCTATATAGATACATACCTATATATCTACATATATGGATATATACCTATACATCTATGACTCTGTGAAATATTTTTGAATAAAAATAGAAAGTAAAAAATATTTTGTAGAAAGAAGATACCTTGTTTCTATAAGAAAAATGTATTTTTAGGTATGGAAGCCAGTCGTTCACAGTGTCATGTGGATATGAAAATACTGGTGATGAATTTTGTGAATTTAAGCATCAGATATGTTCTTCTCTGCTTTTGACAGCTGTTAAAATTGTATTTTCAATTTGAAACATCAGCTATCAAATATTCTCTATTTTTTTCTTCTGCTACCATCAATATATATTACTAAGAAAAGTTACTTTAAGTATGAGAATAACATCATTTGGGAGAGTATAATCCTCAAAAAGATTCACTTTTTTTTTTTTTTTTTTTTTTTTTTTTTTTTTCCAAGAATGAACTGGCATAAATACACTCTCATTCCCTCTGGGTACTTTTCCCAAGTGGTAGTCACTAAGTGACTCACTAATAGCTACATTATGCCTTTCAACAGTACATTGTTTTATTTCATGTGCAATGACAAGTTTTATTCTTCATGTTTTCTAGGTTAGCCTATCCAACTGTTGGTTTCTGCCAGTTCAGCAAAACTTCAATTTTCCAAAAGCTACCCTAGAGGTTTTATTTTCTGCAACAGATGAGTGGTTTTGTTGTATTAATAAAACAAGTTTATATAAACCTTTGCCTCCTTTCAAAATCTACCCAGTACAAATTGCAATTCTTTTAACTCCAAATAAGATTTAAAAGTATTATCCACTATGTTTAATTATATTAGTTTCTCTTTTACCCAAATAGAGAAAGATCATGTAGTTTAAATATTCTACTCCATCTGCGGGCCAGGTGACCTCCTCAAGCTATATTAAATGTATGTCTTGATGACCTATTTTCTTGCTGACTGATCATTGAATATTATGGGATCCACTGGCCATAATGCCTCGGTAGAAGCCCAGATGCTTCACATAGGCTAGGGACAATAAGACAAAAAAGCTGCAAATGTTCCAAAGGTATTATTTTTCAATTTATAATCCACTAGTCTGTTTATCTGTTTCTTGGTATTCCTGTAATTTGTTTGGTGGAAAAAGATCCTCCTCTCCCCCCCCCCCCCCAAAAAAAAAAAAAAAAAAGCATTTTTCAGAAGAAACAGTTTCATTGAAAACTTTTTTTTTTTCATTTTTATTTATGGAAAACCAGTATGCATAAAAGTGTTTCAACTACCCTCGTTAATCTTAAAGCTCCAGCTTTATGCTGTTAATGCTTTTGTGTACCTTCATAGTCTATCTTTCACAGTATAGCTTCTTTTTTGTCTGTAACTTCACAGTTTTAAAGCTTCCTTTTTTTCTGTGCTCTGCTTCTCAACATATTTGCAATTGCACTGAATTTTATACCACTTCTACAATGATTTTCTATATTTCTTTGTCTATCAGCCTGTGAACTTCTGAAATAAGAGGTCACCAGTGATTCTTATTTGTCCTTTGCTTTCAAGGAGAACAATTGTTTCTTCCAATCATAGCAAAACATGGTGGGGGGGAGGAGGCAGGGAAGAGAAACAAAAAGCCACAACCTTCTTCTAGACCTGTTTTTCAGATTTTTTAGTAGGAAGGTAATGGCTTGAAATCCATTACTAGCTTTGTCATCTTACAGATCCAGTCTCTCTCGAGAGTGATGATCATGTTGTGACAGTGCCAGCTGGAAGCAATGTCATATCCAGGGCGTAAGCAGCTATCTAACATCCCAGATCATGAGTGGGAGGAGGGAAGATTTTTATCTATGGGAATTCTCAAAGAATGCTATTACTAAACATTCAAACTTTCTTTGTGCTCTCTTAGGCCTGCACTCTCATACAGGCCCAGCTGCTGAAGTTGAGAGAAAGCAAAGCGTAAATAACCAAGATGTAACTGGCATGACCAGCACAATAGCTAAGAAACAGTTAAGAGGTGCTGTGGGGTTTTTCAAGTTAAACTACGCTGCTTGCTGATGTTGTCAGATGGCACAATCTGCCTCCTTCTGTACAGTTGCCTTCTGTAACTGTACAAGAACATACGCATTATTCTGTGGACACTTTTGAGGAAATCTGTATCTTCTGGAAAATGCAGCATGTCTTAGTGAAAGTAATGACAAAAACTTGTCATTACAACAGCAAAGATTTCAAAACGTATGTTATTCTCATATGTATATTCTTATACTGTATATTCTTTTCCCTGGAAGGGAAAAAAGAAAGAAATAGCCAGATTTACAGTACTTTGGGCTTACTAGTGAAATTATGTCCAATGACTAGAGGGCAATCCCCACTGCTAGATCCTTTCTACTTCCTGTTAATGCTGCCTTCTTATAGTCCCACTTAAATGCAAACAATATAACTTTTATTCTCATTTTAGTTAGTGGCTCAGATTTTTTTTTTTTTTTTTTTTCCACTTGACTTCATTGCTTTCTACAAGTTCCTGAGGGATGGTAGTGGAGATCAAGGTGCTGGTCTCTTCTTCCTTGTAACCAATGTCAGTACACAAGGGAATGGCATGAAGCTGTGCCACGGGAGGTTCAGACTGGACATTAGGAACAATTTCTTACTGGCAGGGTGGTCAAACACTGGAACAGGCTTCCTAGAGAGGTGGTTGATGCCCCATGCCTGTCCGTGTTCAAGAGGCATTTGGACAATGTCCTCATTAAATAGGATTTAACTTTTGGTTAGCCCTGAAAAGGCAGACAGTTGGACTAGATGAACTTTGAAGGTCCCTTCCAGCTGAACTATTCTATTCTGTTCTGTTCTACTCTGTTCTGTTCTGTTCTGTTCTGTTCTATTCTATTCTATTCTATTCTATTCTATTCTATTCTATTCTATTCTATTCTAATTTTTATATGCTTTGCAATACAGTATGGCTTCCTATAGGCATATGCCAACTATTATAAGCATTAATCTTGTGGTATCTCATAGAATATGTTTGCACAGTGACTACTTGTATTGTTGCTTTTACTCTGTATATAAATTAACACCAATGCACCAACTTTCCTTGTGCTAGTCAGTTTACTTCTCTCTGCCTCAGTAGTCATCTTTTTTTGAAACACAAACATAAAGTACATTACTAGATTATAAAATGCATTGTAACTTCCTTTCAAGAACTGTGATGAAATACATTAATTGCCGCCTTTGTTTTACAAACTCTTTTTAAAGCATTAACTGTAAGATGGTACTGTTACTTAAGTACATCTACCACTGCAGTTGTCCTCTCCCAAGAAGACACACTTTAACTGGGGCCAAGGAACTTGAAGCAGTGGCAGAGAGGGTGGAAGTATAACAGGAAAACAGTATGTCAGAAAAGAATTGTTTCATCCTGTCAAAACAAAACAAAAAAAAATATATAAAATAAAATAAAATAAAATAAAACAAAATAAAATAAATAAAATAAAATAAAATAAAATAAAATAACATAAAATAAAAAACACGGGTTTGAAATTGCATTTTCTCCCTATAAAGACTCTCCAGAAGCATAATTCAAGATGTTATTAAGAAGCATAATTCAGGAATAGATGAGGGAAAGGCTTGCAGGGTCTGCCACTAGAAGGGAAATCACACAGATTGATAATTCTGAGATCTGGTTATCAAATTATTGTAGAAACAAGAATTGTGAGGACTTTTACACTAATTTCCATTGCAGCAACATTTCTTGTGAAATTTATGATTAGTTCTTCTCTTGGGCAGCCACTAGAGGACAACCTGATCACATACTTTAAAGTTAGTCATTTCTACCCACAGTGGTACATAGGTAACAATAGCTTTTGCTCTGCAACCCCTTCCCTCTGACAAGGCTAATCTTTAAAAGCTACAAAAATTCAAAAGTTTTGAATGTGTGAAATAAAAAGCATCTAACAGCTCTATGTGAGAATCTTTATGACCATGATCCATAAATTTTTATCCTTAAATTATATGGAGCTAAAAATGGTAGATTTTTGTATAGCTGGCATGGAAAACAAGGCAAAGGAATTTTCATTGAAGTAAATATATAAGAAACATGGAGTAGTGCAACCTCTGATTTGTTGGGCTTGAATTCATGCAGTTATTTTGAAGTATTTTCATCCTTTTTTAAAAAAAGTTAGTTTACATAAATGTACAGTAACTAATCAGCTGGAATACATTTATTACATGAGTGCCAAAAGGCCTCAATTTTCCACATGCAGTAATAATATACAGCAAGAGTCTCTTCTCCTTGCTGTCTGAACAGTTAAGACAGAAAGGGTAGTAAAAGAGAAAAAGGAAAAAAAAAAAAAAAAAAAAAAAAAGTTGGGGGAGCTCAGTGCCATGCACCAGCTGAAATCAGAAGATGAAAAGAGAGGCAGCAATAAGGATCCATTTCACACTACTGTTCCCATTGGCTCCCCATACCTGAAAGGTATCAGTGCTAGGAATAGCAAACACTTTTGCTCTGCAGTGATTTCTCATAATTTGAGATAAGGGTATTTGATAGCTCCTGACATTGAAAAAAATGAAGAATCCCTTTAGTGTGTGCGTCTGTGTGTGTAAATCACTCATTTATATTGTTCTATAGTTGTTATTGGATTGTTTTTCTCTTGCTCATTAAAGAGAGGCTGGCAAAAAGAAAATTACTTATTGTTCTAGCATATCTTTCTCCCGTATGTGGCATCTAACAGTGATTTTTTCTCCAACTACAGATTGCTGCAAGCTTCTTTTCGAAGCTGACAGTCTTACTTCCACTTATTTATCCATACAAAGCACACTGTGCAGTCTGGAAACTTCCTGCTCTCAAATGTATTTCCTTCTTCTTTTCCCATTTTTGACAGACTCTCCCCTGGAGTAAGTCTCATTACATCCAATTTCCATCTGTCCACAGTTTGCACAATGTGAGGCACCCCCTGAGGACCTTTATCACAAGAATCTGAAAAGGGTTTTACCTCATTTTATATCACATTAGATTTTGCAACAACAAACCACTGCTTCTGGCCCTTAAAGGGTTAGCAACTAAATGTGCACGGAAGGCTCACTGGGGTGGGAACAGCAAAAGCACAAAGCATTAAGTCAGAACAGTAACAGAGAAACAATGTCAGCACAAGGACAATAAATGCTGTTATTCTTAGTGCTCCAGGAATAACAGTGATTATTGTTCTTGTTTTATCATCATGTTGTTTTCATAATTTTGCTGGACAACAGCATAATGAAAGAGGAAGCTCTGAGATGACCTATATGAAGATTTTAAAACCGAGAAACAGAGAGGGACAGAAATGTATTTTTATTCATGTTAATTTTGCTTTGATAGGACTGCAAGAGTGCTGAATCTAAAACACCTAGGCAGATGTGCATGCACTTATTTATTTATTCTTGACAGTAACAGCTTCTGAATTACCATGGTATGTAAATAGACATGAGGATGGCCCCGTAAAGAATCCTGTTCCTGTCCCTAATTTACCCCCTCAGCCCTCTCTTACTCTTTACCTTTAATAAATTGTAAAATCGAAAGGAAGGTTTTGCCCTTTAGTGTTGCCCCAGGCATGTTGAATGTTGTTAAAAAAAACAGCAACTGTTTATTGACAGTGTATCACTATTCCCCTCATGAACACTGGTATTGAACAGGTAACAGTGAAAAAGCTGCCCTCTATACATTCATTTTGTGTATATCACTGGGATTAAAAGGATGCTGTGAATCAGTATAAAGTCATACCAATGCTAGCTGGCATTGTCAAACACCTCTTTTATGTTCACAGTTAGAGCATACACAGTAGTACCTGCAGTGTTGCTCAAAGACCACCTCACCACATAACAAGGAAATTTCCCCAAAGCAAATTTCAGCACCTTGTCGTATGCTAAGGTGACCACTGTGAACCACTGCATTGCCACTGTAGACCCAGCAGCACAGTATAGCAGCTGTAAAGTTACAGTTCAGTTTTCCCAGAGCTATTCCATAATGTTCCAACTCACATTTCAGTGATGATTTGGACAGCTGAAAGCCAACTGCCAGCTGTAGAAAACACTTACCAGTTTCAGGCCTGAAAGCATAGCTCAGCACAGCTCAGCCTTCTAATTTTCCTTAATGCACATTTTGAAACACTTCTGTTAGCACCTGGCTCTACCAGACACTCTTCCACAGGATTAATTCCTAGGATACAAGGACTGATCTCTAGAGCAATATATCCAAACACTTCTTTAAAAATAACAAATAAAATGCCTTTTCTTTTCTTTCATGTTTTTCTTCCATTTTGCAAAGTTACTTGACAAGACCAGCACCACCAAACAGAATAACAAGCATAATCATTGACTGGCTATTGAATATACTGTCTCCATCTATTCTGTCATACTGGGGATATCTATTCTTCTTACTTTCCTGAAAACTCAGAAAAAGAAAAGGCATAGTGATTAAGTAAATCATAGCGTATTCTAGACAAAAGCTACTCTGCTTCTTTTTCTCCAGAAAGCTCAAATGGCTTCTACTTTCTCATAGTATAAATGCTTTGTCTCTATAAATGCTTTGTCTTTGTCTCTTTTGATTTCTACTGCTGTGGAAGCAAAGGAGAGACATGACATAGACTGAATTATATTGAGGAAACTTTCATCTTCAGAAATATTTTACCTCTGGAGCTCAGCCCCTTCCCTCTCAGGTCTTTGTCAGTAAGCACATGAAAGAAGAGCATAACTGCTAAGGCTATCAACAAGTAACAGAAAAAAAAAATCAAGACAGAAAGCATGGACAGTATAGACTAGACTGGTCTGAACAGAAAGAACAAAAAAAAATAACTAACAAAAATTATTAAAACAAAAATCAAACTCATTTTTTCACACAAAGAACTTAGGCAATCTGAATAACGGATGTGGCAGATGCTGCAGTAACACAACCCTGCCCTAAGCAGCATGGTCCTGGCCATTCACAAGGCATGGAAAAATCTTTGTGCATGCCATGTCATTTCAAATTATGGAACAGAGGGAACGGCAACAGATTCAACAAGAGATTTCATACAAAAAGGCACTTTGTACTTATGCTGTAAAGCAGTGCCAGACATTGTAGGGGAGGCATGGATGTGAAAGGACATCTAACATATGCCTTCTACAATAAACTGGGGCTGTATGCATTGGTGCAAAGCTGCATTGTACACAAGGACACAAAAAAATGCAAACTGATAGCATTTTTGCTGATATAAGTACCCCTTCTAAGACACAACTGAATACAAGTGAATCATGTACAAAACAAGAGTCGGAGTGATGGTGAGACTGGCATGCAATGAAGTTATGCTACACCAGGGTTTACTTAAAAATCTTGAGCATCCAGTTCAATCACAGGATGTTTGTCAGTCTAGGATTGAAAAAGTACCTGTCCAAAGAAACTTTGGAGAACAATATCCTGCCTGCTTCTAGGCAACTGTACAGCTGTGCATGGAAGCCAGACATATGTTATATAGAGTGCTATAGCACATCAGTATTTCTAACCTTTCCGTTACTGAATAATACACACAAAACCATATTGCCAGCAAAGGTACAACTTTAGAGCTCATGTAAAGCCGTGAAAGACTGTCATGAGACTGTCAGATTCCAACACTATTTTAATCACTTCAGATTCTGCATCCAGAAACACAAGTATTTACCCCAGGGTCTGATGCTAGTATTTCAGCTGCCCACAGTTTTCTGCACTCTGACTCAGATACATTTACACGTCACACATCCGACAACCATAAAGCCCTATCAGCAATATTTATATACAATGCATCTAAAAATGCTGCCACTTTTCAATTCAGCCAAACTCAAGTATCACAGAAGCTGCTCGTGTTCCACAGCTTTTACAATCAATAACCCTCAAGTTATTTCTGGGGACTGACAGAAGTTACATTAGCAAAGGCTGACTTTTCATTAGCATTTCCATTAGGTTGTGCCCTGCTCTTATGATTGACTTTGGTATGGTTGGCCAGACCACTCCAGTAATCACATGAATAAGATAATTATAGACACAAAGGGATTTTGCAGTGTTGACTCTGCTAGCCAAAATAGCTGTTGGTGGTAAGGGCTGCAAGACATCTGTTATTCTTTCACTTCTTGAAAACAATTTGTCAAAACCAATAGTGTTTATGGTCATAAAATGAAACACTGGAATAAATCCTTGATTTCAAACAGTCCAGACATATTAAATTACTCTGCAGCTATTTAACCTTATCTCTTGAGAAATTAAGAAATGGGAGTCAATAGTAGTTCTTTTACTACATGCCACAATGATTTTGGTGAGGAAAATATGAAAAGTAGCTATTTTGGGTATATAGTCTTTTAGCTAAGCATGAATGGAAATGAGAAAGAATGGTGACAGAAATGTGAACAAAAAAAAAAAAGAAAGAAAGAAAGACCAATAATAGGAGAAAAAAATAGTATTAGTTGATTTTTAAACCAAAGAAATTCTGGAAAGATTCCAAATGAAAATGTTTCATAACAAATTTTACACAAGATTGTGTGGTATAAATGAATGTAAATTCTTCAGAAGTAGTTACCATAATCCCACTGGATTTTCTGTTTCAGATAGTAGGAAGTCACCTAATTAAAAAGGGCTAATTTCTCAGATTTTCCATTGCCTTATTTGCTTTGCTGCTCTTTTTCATCCCAGTCTTAAAGCAGTCACTTTGGACAAGTTGTATCAGAGTAGGCCTTTTCAGCTAACATTTAATTTGGAATAATTATGAAATCCAAGAGTAGAAGCTCTAGTTCTAAATAAAAACATAAAATAAAATAAAAAATCCTGTACCTTTCAGTAGATTTCCACCTGTAGTGTGGATGCAGAGGTCAGAGTCTGCTTTTTGGCTAGGTTTCCTTTAGTAACTTAACTATAAATAAGACCACCCTAATGCTCTCATATGTGGAAAGATTTCCATTATCTTTTTGTCTTGCATTCTCTCTCTCTCTGCAGCTGACTGCTGTTCTTTACTGTACTTTCATTAACTTTGATGCAGTGAGTTGAAAGTGGTCACATCTGCCTTTGAAAAATTCTGCATATGACCCTGGGAACATTTTTTGTCAGTGTCACTTAACATTTCCAACCAAGAGCTGAACTACACACTGAATTTGATGAGTTTTTATTACTAGCGGTATCAGTCCTGCTCCCCTGCTGGGTATCAAGATCATGTAGCTAACTTCCATCCCTATGGCAGTTTTCCCCTTAACTAAGCATAAGCCTGTTTGTCCCTACAGACTCCTTTTAGACATATAAAGTTTTCTAGGTTTCACATAGAATGAAAAACTGTGCCTTGGGGGCATCCTAATTTATATGCTTTACCTGAAATTGCCCCTCCAGCAGAAGTCACTTTGTAAAAGTGATATCATGGCATGATATAAATGTATTCCCAATATAGTTTTTCATTTCTGATATTAATTTGCGCGTCAAAACATTTTTTTGCTCCTTTCTGTAATTCAAATTCCTGTTGTAGTGTGGCGAAGATAAAATCAATGTGCTTCTGATTTATTTTATTGACGAGCTAAATCCTTTAAAACTACCTTTGACACCAGTTGAAAAATTGTTTCCCAGTTGCACATAGTGATTTTTATAGTTTAGGTACCTCAAGGGTTTTCTATGCTGTACTGATTTTCATTTGATTGTGTCAGATTTAGTAAAGCAAGTGATTATTTTCCTGAAGGCATAACTATGTTTTTAAAGACTTAATAAATGTTTACAGTTTTAAAGTTCAAAAATATTTAGACTAGGTATGGGAGTTATCAAACACTTTCAAACATGATGCTCTCATCTCTGGCCCTGTGAGCCTGGGATAAATGAAGTGATGATGCTGATTGGGATGAGGCTAACCTGTAAATTAGTTACTGGGAGCATAAACCACTATTGGATGGACTTAGGTTATTGTAAGACTATTTCTGTCCTGTTAACTTTAGCCAGATAAACTTAGCATTAACTGAGCACATAGTAAAAAATATCGATTATAAACAACCTAATTGCATCATTCAAGTTTTATTATCATAAAGGACGTAGCCATAATTTTCACATTTTTTTTTAAATCCTCCTTTTAGTTTTTTATTGTTTCTCTTTAGATGGAAACTAAAGAAAATTTTACATTCTTATTTAAAGAGCTGATGGAAATTTCTTCACACAGATGTTCAGGTCAGGGAAAACTAACTCCTCCCTTTTAATATGCCATGCATTTTATACATGCAACACATGTTGAACAGGAACTAACACAGTAAAGAAATATACCATGGTATCACATTCTTTGCAACCCCTTACTAACACACTGGAGTTTCAAAATGCAGGACAATGTGATATTACTCATCACTAATAACACCTTGTGCAAAGAGATATGATTAGATTTAACACATGTATACCCTGGTATTTTTGTTTTGCTGAAAATATGTAATTTTCTCTGTTTCATCTCTATTTGGTTTCCTATTAAAAGTTCGAGTACTGAACAGTTTTAGAAACTAATGTGAAGCTTCAGAGAAAAAATTAGATGTACTAAAGACCATCTAAAGTAAATTAAACTGAATTCAAAAATTAATTTTACTGAACAACTTACAGAATATTTGTACATGCTAAAAATAATATAATATACACTGCATGAAAAATTAGTTGAGTATAATCTTTTCAATCTGTTACTTAACCAGATACATAGTTACATATGGCAATAATGGAGGAAAATCTGAAACATCAAAATAAAGAAAGCATTTATCTAGAGTATATTTCCTTGGCCTACAAAATACCAGAGGTATACATTTGCAGTTTCCAATTCTAGAGATAAGTGTGAAATGAAAATACAGATTCAAACACTATTAACTAGTAGAAAACATGAATTCTTATCAGATATTAAATGTTCACTAGATGCAAATTTAAACTAGTTCAACCAATACTATATAAAGTGTTGTTGTTTTATCTTAGCCTTTACTTCTGCCACTCATGTATCTGGACTGACTGAGGGAAAATAAATAAATAAATAAATAAATAAATAAATGGATAAAACCCTGTTGTGCTTTCATGAACTGATGACATTTCAACATGAAATTCTTCCACAAAGACAGGTTTTTTTTGTTTGTTTGTTTGTTTGTTTTCCCTCTAAGCCTTCTTAACAGTTTTTACCAATATTCTACTTATTTCTCACACTGGCAAACTAACTGTGATTGTTTTCAGGCATCCATGGGTTTGTGCTCTTTAAACACTCCAGTATGTGTATGTGTGGAGCAGAACACCCTGTTTTACTAAGTGGCATTAGTTGTTCTTTCAGGCAATGAAATATCATCCAGTCTGTGTTTGCTTAACCCTGAACTTCACAGCAACATAGTTTTGAGCTGTGAAGGAACTAACACAGTGACTGACAAAATCTCTTCTCACACCACAATTGTAAAAGACATTTTAGGATCTTCCAACACCCTGGCACCCCCATGTTTTCTTTACAGTGTATTTAACACTAATGATGTGCTAGCTTTTTGGTATCATAGGCAGAAATAGGTATTGCCAATTGGCAAGGGACAGTTTGTACCACTCCTTACATTTACAATGGTCTTCAGTCTGTGTCACAGCTAAATGAGGAAAATTTACTGAGGAATTTGGATTTTGGGTCTAGATGACTGATCTGTCTGTTTTGCTCCTTGCAGTAAGGCACTTCAGAGAGCAATAAATACATTTACTGTATGCACCTTTTTCCAGGTTTGTTGGATAAATTCATACAGTAGATATCCTAACATATCCTGTTTATTTTGATATTTTCTAGTAAAATAATTAAATAATGGACTGCATGGCCAAATAATTACTTAACAGCATGAATGTGCCCCAAAATGTTACATAAATGAAAAGGAAAATTCAGTGTTGATCAGGGAGACAGCATTATGTACTTTTCCCAAACCATTGACAAATGCAGATGGGAAAGGGTCAGTGCATTTTTATTCCTAGCTGTTACTTGGACAGATGGCCAGCCGCTGCAGTTGTTGAAACATTTTTCTTTTTTTTTTTTTTTTTTTTTTAAATTTAATGAACTGAAAGAGATCCACCAAAATGTTTTTATTTTTTAAATATTTCCTGAGGGAAATAAATTCTATTGCTCTCTTTTGCTTCCCTCCCCAAAGCAGAATCTCTGTTTCACTGTGCAGCTGCTGTTTAGAAAAATAACAAATGCAGCTCTTACCTATGTAAAGCTCCTGATCCTAAGAAAAACATTCAGCAGAATATAAAATTTTGTCACCATGTCTACAGTGCAACAACGATTTTCCTACTTGGGAAGATTGCTTTTTAAAATTTTGTTAGTAACTTATACCAAGTTTTGATGTAGGTGAAATTTGTGAGAAAATATCCTCCAGATTTTCAAATGTACTTATAATTTTCTGGATCCACTACTCTCAAATTGCAAACATTTGACTTTTAAAAAATAACATGCTTCTTTAGCCCTTTTAATTTGCATATGGAATGCAGTCTTTCAGCCAAAACAGTTAACTCAGTAAGTCTATTCCCAGAACTATGCTGACATCACTGGTGATGTAATTACAGATCCTTTTGACAAATAACATTACACTGTCATAAATAAATGAATCTTGTTGACTGGGAATCAGGAAGAAACAGGGAGAAAACAATGTTTATTGGAATGGAAATAATAAACCTGGAAAACAAAGTACTGTTTCTAGGAGGACAGTACAAATAGTGAAGAAAGAAAAATAAACAGCAAAAATAAATGATTGACCCAAAGGAAAAGGCTTCATAAAAATGTGAATGTGAATATAAACATACTGGACTTGTCTCAATTAAGCCCCATTTTAAGTAAGCTCTAGTAGTAACTATTAAGCACTGTCCTTACCAGTCAGCATTTTTACATACTTACTGATGCTGATTTATCAGCTACAAGTGAAAATAATTTATCTGGAATTCAGAAAACTCTCCTCTCTGCTTATAAAACAATTAGCTTGCTTTCCTTTTTAGTTCCACTTTAATTGAACAAAACTGTGATCTCTGGCAAGCAGTAGAAAATGTGTTTTCTAAATTCATGTTAGATGGCTTCACAGCAGGTGTGGAGTGCATGAAACATCTTTATTGTCTAGGTAGACAATTGCAAGAGACCATGTACAGGACTGTTAAAGGAGAGATGTCATACCATGTTCTCTGAGCGTATGAAATAAAGCAGTAGCATTCTAGATATGACAGCATACTGGCTCTGAAGAAATGTTTTATGCAAAGTAAAACTACTCTACTGTCATTAAAAGTAAAGGATGTAAGGCCTCTATCTATTAATTTGCTGAAGGTAAGGAAACAACTCTTCTCAGGTCCACAGGCTGAGCAGGGGGATGCTCAAGGGAAAATCCTAAGTACTTCCTCAGAGTAACTTCATCTATTAATTAAAAAACAGTAATAATAAATAGGTGAACAGAATGGAGCAACAGTCAGACAATCTAAGAGATATTATTCTGCCCACAAAATAGAAATAGGAACATAATATATCTCTACTATGTTGGTAGAGAAACAGTTAATATGAGCTCGTGAGCTCAGTTTGAGCTCAGTGTGTTGACACAGCTGCAGTGTGTGAGAATATAATGTAAGTAACAGTGGCTTCTGGCCACAGTAACTTTGGGGTGGAAGCAGGTTTTGTGTTGTACCTCTGCACATCACTGTCATGAGTAAGTTACTGAAAGATATCTTTGGAAAGGGCTAGAAATTCATCTTGTGCAGTGTGCAGAACTTTTATTTGTCTTGTATTTTTACCCAGAAGTACGATTTTGTGTGATAGACACAGCCTTGAGTAGGACAACAAATATTTATTTGAGACCCCCATGTTTTGCTATGAAATTCTGTGGATAGCTGTTAATCAAGAAGGTCTCATCACTTGCTACTTGAATGAAAGGCTGAGCCATGAAAGAATTAGACTTTTGCAAGGACTACCAGGGCAGCAGTCAATTTTGCAGTGTTTATAGAATACCTTCTCCCAGGGAACAATATTTCTACCTCAAGTGGTGCAAGGGACACTGTGTTACCAGGTTCATGGAAACCAGAAACCATGTGCAGCCCAGCCCTTCTTATCTTCTAATTGCTGAGAGATGTGGTTTTTTTTGGCTGTTTTGAAAACTGAAAATTGTCAACAAATTTACAGCCTTGTTCACAGTTTAATAAACAGTGGAGTGAACTTGTAAGAACTGCACCAATGGGACTTTGCTTTTTAGTTTACTTGCCATAAACCAAAACAGAGATGAAGAAGTAGCTTTTATTTTTGTCTATTAGGAAAGACAATTATATTCACCAAACAATGAACAGAAGTTTGCACCGTTTGTAACCAGGCTTTCACCAGTCTGTGCTGATGTGTCAGCTGTGTTGTGTGCATACAGGTTTTATGATAATACTTTGCTCTCAAAGATTATGGATGGAAACTCTGCTTCTCGAACATCCTGTTAGTTTCAGCAGAATAGAAGGCTGAGTAATGCAACTCCTTCTCGTGCCTTCCAACTGCTAAGTAGAACCTGGTGGTAATTATTTCTATTTTGTGAAATTCCCCCATGTTAAAAAAGCAATCAAAAGCCCATTTCAAATCACCCATCATTTGAACATGTAGAAGAAGACTGTAGACCCCATAATGTTATGATGACTATAATATTTGCTTGGATATTTGCCTTACTATAAATGAAAAGGGCTGTAACATCCCACCGCATCACAAGATGACTACATGTTATAACATTTCCTGGGGTTTAGTTCCCAGATGTCCCAGCCCACGGTTTTCATCATCACCCTTTCATCATCACCATCCCTCTCTTTTAATGTTCCCAAGAAGCAACACTAGCAGAAGAGCAAGAGGGTATTTGACCTTGACTGTGGATAAGCATATAGAATGTCTTCAGGACTCATCTATCCTCTCTTTTCTTCATACAGCAAAGTCCCTTAAAATTGTGCCCCAAGTGCCCAGAAGGTTGTTAGGTGATGCAAATCTGCAAAGACAATCGTCAGGGTAACCTTTGACAACACCAGCCAGTTACAATTTAGTATTTTGGCCATCACTGTCCACCCGAACGTCCTTGGAACTACTTCAGTAGCTGTTGAATATGGAGGAGATCAATGACTGTTCAGCTCTATGTCTTTTCCCTCTCTCATTTATCATGACTTTTCCTACAATATTACTTTGGACAGGGAAATGCAAACATTGTTTGATTGTAGGTAATCATGTAGACAAAAGTGCAAGAGGCCTGAGTTTTGATCACCGTTGGGAATAAAATGCTCTCACAGTGTTAGATGGATTTTGCTTTCCCCACCCATCATTTTCTTCCTCACTTCCACACTCTCATCATTTGCAGCAGTGCTGTGCATGACATACAATACTCTCTGTTGCAGGAACAGAAAAACCCATCTTCAGGATGATGGGGCTGGACCAGGCAGGCCGTTGCTGTCATTTTCACTAGGAGTAGCCTCAGGACAGTGGTTCAGTCTCAGTTCACTTCCGGCATCTGCTTTGTTTGTTTAGTTTTCTTTCATTTTTCCTGTGCAGGGAAATCACCTGTATGCAAGCCTTCCCAGTGCTGAGGCAGCCCTAAGTTTGGACGGTGAATATATCAAACTTAGAAACAACAAGGATCTAGCTTTGTCTAACCTGTAGCCTGTGCAATTTTATTTTTTTTCATCAAAAACAGTAAAAACATTCACTCACATCAGAAATTAACTGCATATAATTTACAACATACCTTGTTTCCAGCCTCGTTGACTAAGAAAGGAGGCCACAAACCCTCTTTTTCTTGTATCTTCTAACCTGCTAAGGTCAGTAAAGTGTCTACTGAGCTTGAGAAATGGAAATCAAATCCAATCTAAAAAGCAGCTGGCTTCAGAACTAACACCACCTGTCCATATTTCCTCCTGCCTAAATCTTGATTCTGTCTTACAGTTGTCAGCAATTTCCATTTATGCCATTTATTTTCAACTTTGATGGAAAATATCAGGCAAAAAGGGAATATGTTTGGAAAATAGCACCACCAAAGCAAGCAGTATATATGTTTCCCGCCCCACCCCAGTGTCTCAAGTGCTAGCACAATCTTTCCATCACCACCCCAGTGTCTCAAGTACTAGCACAATCTTTCCATCACCACACCCTGTCTTGGGCATCAGTAGATTTGTTCTGTTATGTGCTAGCACTGTGTTCCCTGGTGGAGAGCCTTCCACGGCTGTTTACCCCATCCTCCCCTTCCACTGTAAATCCAGAATCATCCATTGGTTTAATTCCCTCTTTCTTCAGGCCATGCAAGGGTTTTGATTGACAGATCAAAAGTATTCCCACTGGTTCTAGGAAACAGTTTACCTACCATTGTTTCTGCAAATCTTATTTTATGGCTTTACTGTCTGTATGCTTATCCCCGGAAACATTTTTGGCTCAATTCAGTGCTATCGAGAAAAATATTGAAAACTACTATACACTTCCCAGGGGATGGGGGCTGGAAAACTATTCTCCGTCCCTATTGCCACCATTATTTTGCACAATTGTTCAAAACAACTGATTTTGTTTGTTTGTTTTTCATATGTGTATAAATAATTTATATGGTATTGCAGGATATGTGAAATGTTAATATGGTTTAGAAGAAAGTGGAGAAAAGACTGAAGCCAGTCATGTCACTAACAAAACAAAACAAAAACAAACAAACAACAAAAAGATTGCATTTACTAAAAAAAGACTATACCTACAACTGCTTTTAGATCTTCTGAAAATGTGTGGAATGTGTTCTCACTGGAGAACAGGAAAAGAAAGCCCAGCATTAACCCTGAGTTGATGTGTAGCCCACAGGACATAATTCTGTGACCGAAGAGGCATTATGTATGCACTTTCTCTTGCCATCTTCAGCAAAAAAATGTTTCACCAAGATGTCATCGTCAATCTCACAGAAACTGTGGTTTCTGTACACACAAAGCTGGCCTGTCTATGAATTTTGCCTCTTCTGAGTTCAGTATCTAATGAGAGCAGGAAAGAAAGTAAGTCTCCTGTTTTCTTCAAAGAAAATCTGTTGAAGCAACCCTATCGTGATTATCAGACAGACAGGGAAAATACATCCTGCAAAAAATGTGACACTGGATTATATGTCCTGTAGGTTTAATATTTTGTCTGTATAGCTTACTCATTTTATTTACCTTTTTTTAAAATATATATATATATATATAATTGCGCTTCTTTTTCTTCTCATGCTAATATATTAGTGCTGATGGCTTAAGACACAACACAAACAGCATCTTAGTCAAATCTCAGCCAAAAAATACACCATAGCCGCAAAAATAACATCAGGTTAGAAGCAGCAAAATCTATCTCCAGAGAAAAACAATCATTTAAATGAACGATAAAAAGAAAAACCCAAATCAATTTCCTCTGTGGAAGATAAGGAACTGCAGGAAAAACAAAAAAATACATAGTGTGCCAAAATGCTGTGTTGCCCAAAGGAGATGCAAGCAATCTATAACAGGAGAAAATGATTACAAAGCTACAAGGACAGTCAAAGCTGGAGAATAAAAAATAGTTTCACGATATGAACATGGGACAAGAAAAATAGATGAAAGAAAATAAATTTTAAGGGATCGTGTTGACATGCAGTAACACTAAAAAAGTCTTAAAAACATGAATGTGTTTATATGTATACCTGTGCATGCACTCACTTTTCTGTCACACATGCTATAATGAACAGGAACAGAAGTTACAACTGTTTTTGTTGTTGTTTTATTTTGTTTTGACATAGCAATAGCTGTAAACCAAAAAATTAATATGCACAGTTCCTTGGGAACTCCTTTTATTTCTGGACTGTT
Source organism: Stictonetta naevosa (assembly GCA_011074415.1). Classification (NCBI taxonomy): domain Eukaryota; kingdom Metazoa; phylum Chordata; class Aves; order Anseriformes; family Anatidae; genus Stictonetta; species Stictonetta naevosa. The sequence continues at coordinate 13,214,662 of CM021701.1, forward strand.
GAATACAAATTGCATTTCACAATAATTAGCCTAACCAGTTAGTGTGTTATACAGCAATCTTTTTATGAAGGAGTGTAGTGATAGGACAAGAAGCAATGGCTTTAAAAAGGGGGTAGATTTAGATAAGATATTCAGAAGAAATTCTTTAATATGAGGGTGCTGAGGCACTGGAACAGGTTGCCCAGAGAAGTTGTCAATGCCCCATCCCTGGAAGTGTTCAAGGCCAGTTTGGATGGGGCTTTGAGCAACCCGGTTTAGTGGAAGGTGTCCCTGTCCATAGCAGGGAGGGTGGAACTAGATGATGTTTCAGGTCCCTTCCGACCCAAATCATTCTATGATTCTATGAAATGGCACTGATCCTAAAGAAAAAAAAAAATGATAGCAATTGTGTTGGCATATAGAGTAAGAGCATCATTTAAATAATCTTATAAATAACTGATAATGCAAATGACGCAAATACTTCACACAATTATTATCACTCATAAATGTTTTCTATTGTATTCAGATTTCTAAAAATCTCATAGTTCTAGAAAGACATGGGATAAAGTATACCACCTCAATTGATATTACCATGATTTTAACTCAAGGCACTGGAGAAAGGAAGCAAATACAAGACTGTCCAGTCTTGTAGGACTGTCAGTTCTACAAGTGATGGGTCTTAGAATATAGTGAAGTATCCACAGAACTTGTTCCATGCTGAAGACCCACATACGTACCAGCCTATCTTTATTCCATTATATACCATTAGCTGTATATATTATGTATATGTATTATTTCAAGCAACTGAGAAAAAAGCTATAAACAAATTCAACACAAGAAGTCTTACTGGTTGGTCAGTCAGCAGGGTTTTGCAAAGGTCTAGAAGAGTTAACTGAGTTACTTGTAAAATGTTAAAAAACAAATGTAGCAACTCACCCATTCTGATTGTATTTTATAAATACCAACTAAGGCATGATAGCAACGTAATTATTATCTTAAATTTTAGGAAAAATACATCATTAAAACTTCTCATCTCTCTAATCACTCTCAGTACAAGTGTAAGTTTCTATATCAGGAAACCATTATTTACATGTAATATTTTAATTTTCATAATGTTATATTATTTAGAAGCTTTTAAAGTATTATGTATTGCTGATATGGTTTTATTGTTGTTTGAGTCATTTGGATAATTTTTATTTTATACAATATAAGTGCAAAAGTATATTAAAATAACGTAAAACTCAAACAGCCAAAAATTAGGATATGGTAAAGCTATACTTGTCAGTGCAACCTCTTCTATACTCCCCTGTGTATTGTATTGTTTTGTGATTATGTGATTGAATTCTCCCCACATTATAACTTTTTCTGAGGATTAATTAAAATATTCATCAGGGCTCTGAGGGCAGTTCCAGACCTATCCTATGCTACCTCTCCCCAGAACTCTCAACCCTGCCAAAGCCTCAGGACCCCATTTCATGCCAAAGAGCCCTGTGATAAATTAGTGGGGGTTTGTTCATTAACTTTGAGGAATTTGGAGAATCTGCTGAGGGGATGAGGTTGAACAACTTAACGGCCTTGGTAATGGGGAGGATTAAGCAGGCAGATAACAGGGAGGGGGGGTGTCGGGTAAACATCCTTGAATAAGAACAAAGACTCTGTGAAATACCCCACCACAAGACATCCTGTTTGCCGCTTCACCCCACCCCCCCCAACACGAGCACAACGCGTGATCACCAGAAGAGGAACAACGACCCCCTCCCAACAATAGACTGCGCAGCCTCAACTGGTTCAAGAAGTCCCGACAAGCCGGAACTTGACTGCTATAAAACAGCACCCCTGGAAAGGGAAGTTGCATGCTGTTGCAGAGCAGAGACTCCTCAGCCGCCCAGCGCTGTTTTGCTTGTGTGTGCTTACTTGATTAATAAAATAATTTTCAATAGACCAGAAAATTGTGTGGTCTAATCTATAACAATTTGGTGCCGTGACTCGGATGAAGGCGGATTGACCGGGAATCCCTCTAGGGGAGGCGCCCCGCCGATTTCGGTGGTCCCAGGAACGGAAGCTCCTGCTCGAGCCCTTCACCGATGAACCCAAAATTAGACACAAGCAAATAAAACTGGTAAACTCCAGGCAACCTTTGTGCACTAAGACCGAGCGAAGACCCGCGGGGTGGGTAAGTATAGGCTGGTGATCCGTTCGGTTGGGGTTGGGTATCCCGGAGCACAGCAAACGAGACGTCCAAGCACGGACGAAGCGAGTGTGGACCCCTCGGTAGTGCAGTTCCCATATCCCGCGAGGGACTGGGCCACGAAAAGGGGGAAGCGTTGTGTGTGTATGTGTGAAGGTGCTCCGGAAGATGGGATAGAAGAAGAGTAAGCCTTCTGGTCTCATGGGTGGGGGAGTTAGTAGTGTGGGCATACCCTCTATTCCCCTGGATAGCCCATTAGGATTAATGATTAAGAATTGGAGTGATTCCCCTTCTAGGAGGGGAAAGAGTAAAGCTAAAATGATATATTATTGTATTGAAGTATGGGGTAATAAGCCCATCAAAGGGGACAGCATTTTCTGGCCCCCATTCAGCTCCTTTGAGGATTGGGTATGCCAAGCCCTCAATATTTATGTTAATTCTAAGGAGCCCTTTAGTCTGGAAGAAAGTGAATATGCACACCTCTGGATTAACTCAGATCCGAGGATGTATTTATATCCTCTAAAAGAAAAAGGAGGGCGGGATAAAAAAAGAAAGAACCTAGAAGTCCCGACACTGCCCCTGCCCTATATTCCACCGCCCGTACCAACGGCCCCCGTCCTTAATGGACTCCCCGAATCAGAAAATTCAGACGACTCAGAATCAGATCATAAAATACAGGGGCCGATAACTAGAAGCAGGGCAAGAGGTCAAAAATCTGTCTCAAGAGAGGGACTATATCCCCTACGAGAAATAGCAATGGGGGGACCCCAGCCAGGAATAGGGTATGTGGCCATTCCCATTAACTCCGAGGACGTGAGAGATTTCAAAAAAGAAATGGGAAATTTATTGGAAGACCCATTGGGAGCAGCAGAGCGAGTAGATCAATTTTTAGGCCCAAACATATATACCTGGGAAGAATTACAATCCATCCTAGGAATCCTCTTTATATTAGAAGAGAGAGGAATGATTAGGCGTGCTGGTATGCGAATTTGGGATCAGCAGCACCAGCAGGGGCCAGCTGCAGATGTAAAATGGCCAATGCAGCAACCTAATTGGAACAATCAAGACCCCGTACATCGGGGGCATATGCAAGATTTAAGAACAATCATAATTCAGGATCTGTCCCCAGAGGACAAAACATAAACAAAGCTTTCAACGAGCAACAAAAAAAAAAAAAAGGATGAAACCCCGACAGAATGGTTAGAGAGGCTGCGAAAGAATTTGCAGCTGTATAGCGGTTTAGATCCTGGAACCCCGGTAGGGGAAGCGTTACTTAAGGCCCAATTTGTGGCAAAATCTTGGGTGGATATCAGAAAGAATTTAGAAAAGATAGAGGATTGGCAGGACAGGGGTTTGGATGAACTCCTAAGGGAAGCACAGAAAGTGTATGTTCGTAGGGAAGATGAGAAGGATCGGAAACAAGTACGTATGATGGTGGCAGCAGTACGAGAAGGACAAAGGGGGGCTGGACCGAATCGAAGGTTCGATCCGACGCCTGGGAGATTTAGAAGGGAAGAAAGAAATGATCAGGGACAGAGGAACGTGACCTGTTTTTACTGTAATAAAAAGGGTCACATGAAGAGGGAGTGTCGACAGAGGAAAGAAGATGAAAAGATGTTCAAAGATGAATAGGGGTGTCAGAGGCTCTATTTGCTGGGGACCCGAGGGAAAAATGAGCCCTTGATAAAATTAAAAGTGGGCCCCCAGCGCGAGGAAATGGAATTCCTCATAGATACAGGGGCTGAAAAATCGACAGTCCAAACACTACCTTTAGGGTGCAAAGCCTCCACGGAAAAGGTACAAGTGATCGGGGCAAAAGGGGAGCCATTTGGGGTCCCCGTCATAAAAGAGGTATTAACTGAATCAGAATCCAAAATAAGTATTGGGCCTCTACTCTTAGTACCTGAGGCTGAGCACAACTTGTTAGGTAGGGATTTAATAATAGAACTAGGAATAGGTTTAGAGGTAGTAGATAAAAGATTAGAGGTTAGATTATGCTCTTTGAGAGTGGAGGATGAGGAAAATATAAATCCTGAAGTTTGGTACACTCCGGACAGTGTAGGTAAATTGAATATTAAACCCTTCAAGGTAACCATAAACAACCCGAGTGTACCAACAAGAATTAAACAATATCCCTTTTCTGAAGAGGGCATACGAGGATTGAAGCCTGAAATTCAGAGGTTGCTACAACAGGGATTACTAGAACCTTGCATGTTCCCCTTTAATACCCCAATATTACCAGTGAAGAAAAAGGATGGTAAATATAGATTAGTGCATGACTTAAGGGAAATTAATAAAAGAACCGTAACTAGATTTCCTGTAGTGGCAAATCCACATACTTTAAGTCAGTTACATCCAGATGATCAATGGTACAGTGTAATTGATCTTAAAGATGCATCCTGGGCATGCCCCCTGGACGAAAAGTCCAGAGATTATTTTGCCTTTGAATGGGAGGACCCATACACCCATAGAAAACAGCAGTTAAGGTGGACAGTCCTGCCTCAGGGGTTTATAGAATAATACACACCTTTGGAAAAATATGGGAAGAAAGAGGACTTATAAATTCGCAAGGGAAAGGGCTAATCCATTAGGAATTGATTCTTCAGGTTTTGCAAGCTATTAGGGAACCTAAGGAAATTGCAGTGGTGCACGTAAAAGGGCACCAAAAAGGGCTGAATCCCCAGATCAGAGGCAATAATTTAGCCGACCAAGAAGCGAAAAGGGCAGCCCTCATGTGTGTATATGAAGTGACAAGAAGAGCAGACTGCTCAAGCTGTGGCAAGGATTTAAAGAAATTTCCATGCTATGATTGCTGGAAGGACTGGGGAGTAGAAGGGTTTGAATGTAACTGCTCGGAGGAGGAGAGTCCACCTTACAGAAATTGTCACAAACACGGCCCAGTTAACTCTTTATGGTCTGGTGGACTCGTCCCCCTCCCTCTGTTTTGTTTCACTACCATAGAAAAAGAGCAGATGACACAAATGGGGATCCGAGAAAATGAAAAAGGGACGTGGATACTGCCCGATGGAAGGGAAGTGTTACCAAAATCAGTAGCTGTGAGGGTGCTGCGGAGATTGCATGAACAAATGCATTGGAGTACTCAGGCGTTAGTGGATCAATTCACCACAAAATATATGTGTATAGGGATAATATAATATAGCAAAGGGAATTGTTAACAGCTGTATGACTTGCCGGAGGGTAAATGCTAAAAACATGAGACAAAGGGTGCCGGGAGGACGAGATTTAGCCCACAGACCTTTTGCGAGAATTCAATTGGACTTCACCAAACTTCCAAAAACAGGAAGATACAAATATTTGCTTGCTATAATAGACCATCTTATAAATTTTGTTGAAGCATTCCCTACGGCAAGGGCTATGGTGCAAACTGTAGTAAAAATATTATTAGAGAACATAATTCCCCGACATGGAATTGTAGAAGCAATAGATTCTGATAGGGGACCACATTTTGCGTCTAAAGTATCCTGTGATACAATGAAAGCTTTAGGAATCAAATGGAAATATCACACTCCCTGGCATCCTCAGAGCTCGGGAAAAGTAGAGCGGATGAATGGGGAAATTAAAAAGCAACTTACTAAATTAATGTTAGAAACAAAAACCTTTTGGATAAAGTGTTTACCGTTAGCTTTGTTAAGTGTACGCACGAAACCCAGGACAGATCTGGGAATTTCTCCTTTTGAAATGTTGTATGGTACGCCTTATGATTTAGAAATACCCTTAGATCACCCCCACCTACAAGATGTGCAACTAAAACCTTATCTCATGCAATTGATAAATAGATGTAGGGAACAGCAGAAAAAGGGTTTAATAGCACAACGTCCTCCTTTGGATACGGCAATTCACAAAATACAGCCAGGAGATAAAGTCCTGATAAAAACTTGGAAAGAGGTTACATTAACACCACAATGGGAAGGCCCCTATGTTGTTTTACTTACTACGGAAACAGCTGTGAGAACAGCAGAAAGGGGTTGGACCCACGCATCCAGAGTAAAAGGACCAATAACTACTGAAGCTTGAAGGGTTGAGTCCACTCCTGGGGAACTGAAACTGAGACTAAGGAGGAATTAGTGTTCTGGCAATGAGGCTCTGCATGAATTAAGGGCACCAGATAAACCGAATAAGTCTGAGGGGAGAAGGCAAGACCAGGGTAGGACCCTCTACTGCGGTGTGTATGGTCTACCGAAGGAGGCAACCCCTATGGTTATTGACTGCCGAGTGAGAGGGCCTCGACCGGACTTCTTCCACACTAAGGTCAGGTTGCCCTGAAGAAGAGTAACGTAAGAAACTTTTTCTTTTTTTTTAAACCCATATGAAATTGTGATTAATTTTTCCAGGAGCTGGGTCACCCCGAAAAGCTGAACCGTAACGCAAGCTCAAATCGACTCTGAAAGCTCTGAAACCGGGCCCAACTCCTTGACTGAAGGGGTTTTCTACACCTTTGAGACTGGACGACACAAAAAGACGAGACAATGTTATACTTTTTGGTATTGTTTTTACAGGGGCAACTGAGCCATGGACAAGAATGGGGGAATAGTTTTTTTTTATTTTAGGAGAAGAAGTGGCCAAGGCTTTTAATCTTAGTACTTGCTGGGTCTGCGGAGGACCGGGAGGAACTGAAAGTTGGCCTCGGGTAGCGAGTCCGGTCGAACCTAAATGGTGGGTCAGTAATATGAGTGAAGTTCATAATAGGACATAATTTTGGAAGGAGGAAGGAGACCCGTGGCGATTGCACTCGTCAGCTCGGGGAATGACAATATTGTTTATACCTTGTATGTTACCTTGTCTTATGTTGTTAATACGTAGAGTAATAAATAGTACCCAGTTTGTAATGGCTTCGATGGGGAGAAAAGGTGATGTGTCAATAATGATGCTAAGTACGAATCTCTCGAACAGAAGGATGATGACGCAGAGACTTTGATGCTCAGCAAGCAAATATTGCAAAAAATCAATAAACAAAATATGTTAGAAAAAGAAAAAAGAGGGATTGTGATAAATTAGTAAGGGTTTGTTCATTATCTTTGAGGAATTTGGAGAACCTGCTGAGGGGATGAGGTTGAACAACTTAATGGCCTTGGTAATGGGGAGGATTAAGCAGGCAGATAACAGGGAGGGGGGGTGTCGGGTAAAAATCCTTGAATAAGAACAAAGACTCTGTGAAATACCCCACCACAAGACATCCTGTTTGCCGCTTCACCCCACCCCCCCCAACACGAGCACAACGCGTGATCACCAGAAGAGGAACAACGACCCCCTCCCAACAATAGACTGCGCAGCCTCAACTGGTTCAAGAAGTCCCGACAAGCCGGAACTTGACTGCTATAAAACAGCACCCCTGGAAAGGGAAGTTGCATGCTGTTGCAGAGCAGAGACTCCTCAGCCGCCCAGCGCTGTTTTGCTTGTGTGTGCTTACTTGATTAATAAAATAATTTTCAATAGACCAGAAAATTGTGTGGTCTAATTTATAACAGTCCCCAGTCCTGGTCCCCAGTCCTGGTCCCCAGTCCTGGTCCCCCAAATTCAGGTCTCTTGCAGGAATTTTACAAGGCTGCT
>CM021701.1:13230107-13283416 GCA_011074415.1 Stictonetta naevosa
GGTCCCCCAAATTCAGGTCTCTTGCAGGAATTTTACAAGGCTGCTTCACACCTCGGACATGTTTGTCAGCACTTCCCAGCAATTGCAACTTCTTTACTCAAAAGTAGAGGTCGTTTTGAAAAGCAGCTAGACAACCGCATGGAAGAAATAACCAGGAGGGCATGGTATCTACCAAGACACCACTTCTTCCCCCAAAGCTTGTGGTGCCAAAACTGTGCCAGGTTTCTTCTTGCCCAGGTATCATTATATGCATGCTCTGTTCTAGCACTTTAAGAATATCCGTTCCAGTCAGAAACAGAATACTGGACCAGGAAGTCCAGGGATTTCACATAGTGGAAGTTGGAAGGTGGAAAATGTTGCCCTCTCAAAGCATCTTCTCTCAGCATATCATATCCCATATCATCTTCTGTTTTCGATTTGGCTTATTGTTTGTGATAACAGAATCTTTGTTCCACACATGCACTATACCCACTGTATTGAACATCTTCACAGGTTCAGTTCTTCAGCGTTATTTCCATACCAATAACAGACGATATTATTAATTCCTAAAAGCACACGATATCTTGGTCTCCTTCTTGCAGAGCTCGTACTGGCACAAAGATGAAGGCCAAGACACGGTCATTTGAATTGATCATTCAATATGAATCCAGGAAGCAGATTTAGATGTACTACTGACCCAAAATACATCTATCCACAAGTACATATCCAGGGAAAGAAACAAGGTGGTCTTTAATATGGATAGCATCATTCTTCAGTGAAATTCATTACAAAGCATCTGAACATCAATCTCACAAGAGAAATCTATTCAAGATGTGTATATGTGAGGGAAAAAACCAAGTTTGCTCTAGGGTGAAAAGGGTAGTTGGTCTATGAAATATGCAGTATCCATGTCCTCTTGATTGTACTTACGGTTATAGGGAAAGACGTATTAAAGAAAAAAAAAGGTATATTTTTAATCAGCTGCTTAGATTATTTGCATCTCAACATGTCAGACTGATAACTGAAAACTCTGAAAGTGGAATCGTAATAGTACACGCTATTATGCACACACTTAGAAAAAAATGTTCTATCGTAAAACCAAAATTATTTAAGACGAGATTTCTTTTCCATAACAAAATTATTGACAAAAACACAGTCACTGGAAAACAATCAGAAACTCAAGGAATGTATATGGACCAAACCTCCATCAAAGGAATGTAGTATTCCTTCAAAAATTTAGATCCGCCTTACTATGGTTATCTATCTATGAATCTAGGGCAATTCTATCCTGGTTACTGAAAAGTCACCTTTGTTGACTGAATTTATAAAAGAAACTGAAAGAGACTTTCAAATGATCCAAAAGTCAGACAAACATTCTTTCCATTTTCGCCTGAAAACGGCAAAGCTGATCTATTTGGTTTAGAAAATTAAAAATCCACGTGTGGAATGGTACTTCGTACACAGAGTGTTACAAGACATTGAAGAGGGGAAAAAGAGCTGTAGAAAGAGATTTCTGAAACACCAAATTTTTAGAGTCATGGCGTGTTAGAATATGAAAGAAAGTTGCAAGATAATGTCTCAGTATCAGTTCAGTGTACTCATTTCTAGGTCAAATAAACGGAACTTTTCATGTATTGATTTTTTCCTTCCGCAAACTCAGGCATATTCCTTCCTTAACTCTGCCCCCTGAGAGAAATGGATAGAAGTTATGGGCAAGGCTTTCAGGTTGGAAAATAGGAGAAATTTCTTCTCAGAAAGAGTGCTTAGGTATTAGAAGGGATTGTCCTGGGAGGTGGTGGAGTCGCCACCCCTGGGGCTGTTTAAGGAAAGGTTGGCTGTGGTGTTTAGGGACATGGTTGAGTGGGTAATATTGGTGGTAGGGGACCAGATGATGGTTGGACCAGATGATCTTGGAGGTCTTTTCCAAACTGAAGGATTCTATGATTCGATGAGACAAATACACATGCAGGCTAAGTGTTTATTTTGATGTGCCAGATTAAGAAGCAGTCTGATGTTGATATCAGTTCTTCTGTTTCTGTGTGAAAGGATGATTCTGAACTCTGAAGGAAAGGTCTGAAAATTTGAAATTGGAATGAAGATTTGAAGGGGAAAGGAAACTGTGATTTCAAGGTGTAATGCATTAAATCCACACAGAAGTCATTGAAAAATATCTATTGAATGGAAAATAGAACTGGTATAATAGGGATTCAAGCAGGGGCCAGACACCTCAATGGCAACACAGAAGCATGCCGATCTGTAAAGATGATAGAAATAAAAATCATAGTAAAACAAAACTGAACAGAGAAGTTTTAAAACAGATTTTGTACAGATAGCACAGATCTTATGACCTGTGCGGATTAAATACGGGTTATCAATAGGAGCAGCAGAACTAAGACAAAGCTATTTTTGCAATTATGCAATGAAAAGAGATGACTACTCAGCCGAACATGAAGAACTCGGTGGAGTTCGATGCTGCCTCGTCTTAAGGGTTTCAGTACGCAGTCGCGTAGCCCAGACTCTCGTGTTTGGAGAGGGATTGCACTCCCCGTACATAATACGGGAATCCCATTTTTCTGTCTCCAGGGTGCATGGTGTGTGAAACTGATAAATCATTGCAGATTGTGGTTTTTGTCTCTATTGCCCTGTAAGTTAAGGCCATGCAAGTACCTTGTACTGCTTCATCTTCCCTTGCTATCTCCATCTCATTCAAAGCAGTCAGGACTGGTTTGCTTCTCTCTTCTCTGGAAATTTGCACTAGGAACCATTGTTAGAATCAGAATCCTGACCTAAGAGTATGATGAAAAATGTTGCACTCCAAGGTGGAAATCGGAGAGGAAAACGTTCGTGTATACATAAGAATTGTACTCAAACAGCTGATTTCACCTTTTCTTACACCTTAACAGATGCTTACACCTTTGAAGGGAAAACTTGAAACCTGAGAAGCAACAGGTAGTTTTCTCCGTTTCCCTTGGGGATAGTGTAGTCTTTGGTGTTTTGCTTCTAGACCAACAGTTCAAAATTTTAAAGTCATGTTGTCAGTCATACAACCAAACAACCTTGCACGGCATTACATGTTCCCCTCCAGACAGATCAAGCCCTGAGTGCAAGATCAGACAAGTAAATAACGCCAACGTGTCAAACTAACTTGCAAATACATTGCTTTGGGGCACTTTGTGGGGCTTCACTATACTTCAGTGAGAAGCAAGTCTTCTGGGGTGAACCGAAATTATACCTCTATGCCACCATGATGCCACAATGTCTATTTGTTGGGGGGGGTGGCGGGGGTGGCGGGGCAAAATTCCTTGTGGACACCTGAAGGAGTTGCAGAATAAAAATAAAAGTTAGGTGAAGGAAAAGTTCCTTCTCTGTTGTTGGTGGTTTTGTTTTCTTTTCCATACAGTCTTAAAATGAAGGTCCCATTTTCTGGCCCTTGGCAGATTGTAAGCATGCCGGAACACTTCACAGGACGTAGGTCATATCTGTCTGCAATGATAATATCATACCTATAGCCTGCCGCAGACTGAAAAGTAGCCTATGCCTCGGGTACTTTGCTTTTGTTACTACACCCTTGTAAGTCTTCCAAAGGGAGATGTAATTATCGTCTAGAGAAGAAACACCATCCAGAAGAGACTTCAGTTGTTAGGGCCTGAATTCTCACTGAAACCAAAGGCAGGTATCTTCCTGACTTGAAGAAAGAGGCTCTAATGCATCCTGGCTTGTTTACTAATGAAGGAGCGTGAAAGAGATGCGTGCCCTTGTATCTGAAGAGGAGGTGAAGGAACAGCTAGTGCAAGGAACACAAAAATCAGTTGCGCCAGACGAATATATGGTTGGCTCTGAGCTTGGAGACTGCAACCATCTTCAGACTTCCAGATCTGGAGGAACACTTTGGCTGCAGCCTAAAAGCCACATATACATAAGCTCCCCCAAGCCAGTCAATCTTCTTCCACGACCTGCCAGCAAACAGCTGTCCTGGTTTCAGCTAGGATAGAGTTAATTTTCCTCCTCATAGCTGGTAGGGTGCTATGTTTTGGATTAGGATGAAAAGAGTGTTGATAACACGCTGATGTTTTAATTGCTGCAGAGCAGTGCTTCCACAAGGCCAAGGACTTCTCAGCTTCTCGCTCTGTCCTGCCAGCGGGCAGGCTAGGGGTGCAGCAGGAGCTGGGAGGGGACAGACGCAGGACAGCTGACCCCAACTGGCCAAAGGGGTATTCCATACCGTCTGACGTCATGCTAAACAATAGATAGGGGTGGCTAGCCGGGATGGGGGGGCATCTGCTCAGGAATAGGCTGGGCATCGGTCAGCGGGTGGTGAGAATTGCATTGTGCATCGCTCGTTTCGTACACGTTAGTAGGAGCAGTACTATTATCATCATTATTTTACCTGTCTTAATAAACTGTCTCTGCCTCAACCCCCAGGCTTTGTTTTCCTATTTCTCTCCCCCATCCCAGAGAGGGAGGGGGGAGAGTGAGCAAACGGCTGCGTGGTGCTTAGCTGCCGGCTGGGTTAAACCACAACAGCAGCAATGTAGTCATGTAACCAAATTAAAGCCAAAACTTTCAGCCCAGTCCTTGACCTGAATAGTGAGTGAGGATCCGGATCCTGGCATTTATACGTGATAGTTTATACGCAGCCAAAGTAAATACTGTAGTCAGAGATCCCGGGGCTAAATTTTGAAAAGTCCTGCATAAAGAAGAGATCTCAGAAAAGCAGATTTAAAAACCATTCATATCAAGAAAAGTAATTCTGATGGCTATATTCTTTATCTGTCGTGACTAGACAGATGAAGATCTATGATCGCAGTTTTGCCTTTAAGGCCATTTCTTGTTTCTTTCATTTATTGCTTTGATTTGTTTTTATTTATTATTTTTTTAAACAGGCTCTGTACTAATTTTCCTCACAGAATGACTGACAGAAATATGACCCTTATGCACCTTTTGTAGTTAATTCATTAGGTCAACTCTAACCACTAGGCCCCTTGTCAGGCTATTTCTATTAGTGATAAGGAGCAATTGACCTTAAAACATTGAAGCCAGGTAGATGAGCCTATTCCACAAGGTCTCTTGGCTCCACCCTTGTTAAGTGAAACCTGCCAGGTGTGGATCATTTGACCTTTGCTATATAGGAAGCATGAGGAGGTGTGGTCAATTGCTTTCCCCAGGGGGCCTGAGGCTCAGTTTATCAGGGGTGCTTTTCTACCGTGGTGGAATGGACTCAGCGTTCCCCAGTAGGCTGCTTTTTCTTCGTGTTTTCTACCGTTTCTGTGAAATAGATTCTAGAGACTCTATGAGCTGGTTATGTTGGTGGTGCCTTCTCAGTACGGTAAAACCCTGGTGCTACTACTTCACCGCGAAGTAATTTGGAAGTGACTCAAGTTCAGAAGCTGACAGGTAAGGGTTCCTGGGTTCTACAGGTGCTTAATGCCGAGGAGTTTGAGTACTTCATTCACCTTGTCTGTTTTCAGTGAAGTTACCTACCTGGGTTCTAAGCTTCCTTCCCAGCCCTAAAACAAGCAAACCACCACCACCAAAACTCAGAAGCTTCAGTTCATCCAGGTAAGCCTGACTTTGAAGAATGTTCTGAAGTATTTGTGAAGATTGAACAACAGGCTGTGTGAAAAAGGTGCCTTATTGTGAATTCAAATTTTGCCTTGTGGTAAGTAGAAACAGATTTGGGTAGATACTGGTGGCATTATCATTACTTTTGCGAAGTGGTAATGGTGAGAACGTCCCGTTCATAAAAGAAATGTTGTTTTCACAATACGCAAGTCAAAAGCCTTCCTATTACTAGAACTTATAGTTTCAAGGAGATAACTTTTATAAGAAAGACATTATTGTTGGCCATTTCCCCCTGACCCCTCCATAGACTGGCTCCCTGAAGAATAAAGTGTGGAAGGTGTAATTGTTGATAGTTGCTGAGGTAGGGCCAGGGGAAGATGTGTTTTCCCCCGTGTTCACTCTCCTTTTAATCTCCTCCAGGTGAGGGATGGTAGCTTCCCGGAACTTCAACTATCCTTGGGATGTTTGGGCAGCATGTTCTTCTTGGTATGTCTCCTGAATGCACTCAGGGTTTTGTCTAAGGTTACACAAATACTTCAGAGTGTCATCCAGAGATGGCTGCTGAGGCAGGAGAGTTATGGGTGGCAGGGAGAGTGGGAGAACAGGGGCAGGCATCTAGAACAGGGGGCACCTCCACTGGAAAGACCATGAGGAACCCACAGAGGACGAATTGGCTAAACAAGTTTGGCAGTACGAAGAAAGTCTCTCCTCTTCCCTACAAGACTGCGTCTCGGCTGTGGAGAAACATACGGAAGAGGTTCACCAACTTCAAGAGAACTTATCTTCCTCCCCACATGTATAAAGCAGTGTCTCGGTTAGAGGGGATAAGCGCCCTTCTGTGCAAGGAAGATGACGGAGTGGGGGCAAGGCCTGTGCCACCCTGCGGTTTTACCTGTGTGAGTGCCCGTGGAGAGGTCCCTAGAAAATAGCGGGGAAAATGAACGTTGATAGGAGAGGCACAGGTAGGTGTGTTCCAAGGAGGAAAAAAAAAAAATGAAAAAAAGGTGTTATGAGAAATGCCCCCAGTCCTGGTCCCCAGTCCAAAAAATGAAAAAAGGTGCTATGAGAAATGTTGCCAGTCGTGGCCGCCAGTCCTGGCCCCCGTGATAAATTAGTGGGGGTTTGTTCATTATGTTTGAGAAATTTGGAGAATCTGCTGAGGGGATGAGGTTGAACAACTTAACGGCCTTGGTAATGGGGAGGATTAAGCAGGCAGATAACAGGGAGGGGGGTGTCGGGTAAACATCCTTGAATAAGAACAAAGACTCTCTGAAATACCCCACCACAAGACATCCTGTTTGCCGCTTCACCCCACCCCCCACCCCCCCCCCCAAACACGAGCACAACGCGTGATCACCAGAAGAGGAACAACGACCCCCTCCCAACAATAGACTGCGCAGCCTCAACTGGTTCAAGAAGTCCCGAGAAGCCGGAACTTGACTGCTATAAAACAGCACCCCTGGAAAGGGAAGGTGCGTGCTGTTGCGGAGCAGAGACTCCCCAGCTGCCCAGCGCTGTTTTGCTTGTGTCTGCTTACTTGATTAATACAATAATTTTCAATAGACCAGAAAATTGTGTGGTCTAATCTATAACAAGCCGTGAGCCTGTGCCCCACCAGAGCTTCAGCAGGGCATGTCTCTAGCTCTCCGCACCGCTGTCCTGCCCAGTCATGGGCCCTGCAAAGCCAGGCCCAGCCTCAGGCCCACCTCCCAGCCGAACCTGTCCCTGTCCCCAGGGAGCTGCCCTGATCCTGGCTGGGGTGGAGGAATGGGCCCTGGCAACTGCTCTCAAAGTTTTCCCCAAGTCATATCTGTTTTGCCCATGACAGTAATTAGTAAGTGATCTTACCTTTACCTTGACACTTGAGCTTTTTCATTTTATTTTCTCCGTCTGTCGTGTTTCCGGAGGGGAAGGTGGAGAGTGGTTGCTAAGCCATGGCCCTGCTGCCCGGGGGACTCCCTTTGCAGCTCCTAGCCCAAGGCCTGTAGGAAGCTGTAGGCCCAGGCAGCACCTTGATAATACTTAGTGAAGGAACCTTGCTTCCTTTGTGGCAGAAGCTGCTATCATACAATAAATATATTGTGCTGCAATATATATAATGCCTCTGGATTAAGGAAATGGAATGTAATACTGTATAACTCTTTATTATTGTTTTACTATGCAGCTGAATTCCTTTGAGATGTTGGAGAACAGAACATAACGCTTCTCTCAAAGAGGTATAATCAAATTGTTCTTTCTTGTAAAGTTGTATTTAGAGGGAGAACAGACAGCTAGCTCCATAAAGCAAGCAGCACAGGCCTTTGTTTCTAGACTGTAAGTGCATGGAGGGTTGCTACCGTGTGCCAACACATGACTGTCTATATGGAGCCACTGTTGGAACAGTCTTTGTGTGTTTCTAAAGTATGCCAGCTAGAAATCTCCTAAAGAAGCCCTCGAGGGTGACTTCTCCACAGACTGTAGGCAGTCTGCATGCAGCCTTGTGTGTTGGGGACAGGGAGGAGGAGCCTGCTGTCTGCCTTCAGTGCTCAGGCATGTTTAGTTAACTTGTTGTGGTGTAGCCTTGGGCCTTCTGCAATATGGGTAACAATTGTGTAAGAAAAGTCAGTGTGGATAGTTTCCTAAGATAGCCATTAGTCAATGCTAGACAGGGGTGTGTGATTTAAGTCTCTGTTAAGCATTTTGTGAAGTCCAGGTCTTGTCTCCATTTGAAATTCAAAAACCATCACCTGTGTGCATGGTGTTAGGTGTCTAAACCAGATTGGCTTTTCTGCCTCACATCTTTAGAGTCAGAGGTGCTCTCCTTCAGCCCTATGATTTAAAGCACCAATAGAAGAAAACTTAGGTTCAATTCTTTCTCTTCTCAGTGTAGGGCACAAAGTTCAGTTTCATAAAACTTTTGATCAGTTAGTCCTGCACAAATGGGAAAAAATACAAAATCAAATATGAAATTACTTAAACATGCAGATAAATAGCATAATGGGGAAGGTTCGAGTAGGCTTTTATAAAGGGAAGCCAGACCTCAGAAATCTTTTAGAATCACTGAAGACATAATCGAGGATATAGGTAAAGGAAACTCAACAGATATAGTGTACTTAAATTCCTAAAGCTTTTGATGTTCTCATCCTAAAAAGATAACATTTTTTTCCCAAGGTAAGAAAGTCCTCTTGTGTGGTGATACATGGTTAACAGATAGAAAATAAATTGTAGGAATAAATTACTAGTTCTCACAATGGACATAGTTATCTGCTGAGATACCTGTTCAGTATAAATGACCTGGGAAAGGTAATGAATGGTGATGTGACAAGTCCGGCTGATCATTTTTAGTGCTCTGAATAACTTTGTATCATAATTAATGGTAAAATGATGTGAAAGTCTTTCACAGAGCTGAGTGACTGAATGATAAAATGACAGATCAAATTCAATGTCAATAAATGCTAACTAATGCACATGAGAAACAACAGCCCTAACTAAAAATACACAGTGATGAACTCTGATTTGGTTATTACTGCTTAGGTAACAGATTTTGTTTGCATTGTGAATATCTCTATCAAAATATTATCTCAATGTTCAGCAGCATTCAAAACAGAAAATAGAATAATGCTTGAAGCTTTAAGAAAGGTTTAGAGGTCAAAATAATATGGCCATTCTACAAAACTGGGATGTAGCTATATCTTAAATACTACATAAAATTCCGGTTCTACCTGAATTGAGTCACAATATTGTAATACTAGATAAGAACAGAGGAAAAAGCTTCTCTTTGGTAAAATAAATAAATAAATAGATCACTCCCCAAATTCATGGAATAATGATTACATGAAATTATTTGTCATGGTTTTGGCTGGGACAGAGTTAATTTTCTTTGTAGAGGCTCACACAATGCTGTGGTTTGGATTTTTGATGAAAATACTTGTGATAACATCACATATCACAGAATCACAGAATCATCTTACTGATGTTTTTAATATTGCAGAGCAGTGCTTGCACAGAGCCAAGGACTTTTCTGCTTCTTGTGCTGCCCTGAAAGTGAGGAGGCTGGGGGTGCACCAGAAGATGGGGGGGGACACAGCCAGGACAGCTGGCCAGAGTGACCAACGGGATTTCCCATACTATGTGGCATCAGCAATAAAAGCTGGGAGAAAGGAGGAGGAAAGGGGGACATCCAGAGTGATGGCATTTGTCTTCCAAAGAAGACGTTACACATGATGAACCCTGCTTTCCTGGAACTGGCTGAACATATGCCTGCTGATGGGAGGTAGTGAATGAATTCCTTGTTTCACTTTTGCTTTACCTAGTAAACTGTCTTTATCTCAACCCATGAGTTCTTGTACTTTTACCTGTCTGATTCTCTCCCCACTACCACCTGGGGAGAGTGAGCAAGCAGCTGTGTGGTACTTAGCTGCCTGCCAGGGCCAAACCACAACATTGAGTAGATATTTTTTTTTAAAAAAGGAGGAAATCATTTTGTCACAAGAATAGAGGAAGCCTGTAAAATTCAATTCCACAGGATACTGTTGATATGTAACACATACATATATTTAAAAATTGATCAAATAATTTAATGGCATAGAAGTCTACTAAAGCCAACTAAACATAAAAATACTGGTATAATTTCACCTCAGAAATTCCCTAAGTGTGAAAGAAATGACTACTGAAACAATGTGACTTTTATACTAAACTCTAATTATTGTTTTTTGTACTGAAGTGTAGGTTTTATAAATAAATGTTTAATCAATAGCATGTAATAGTTATAAATAATTTATGCATGTATTTCTATAATAGTTTGTAGGTTTATGGGTTTTGTTTTTTGAATACTAAACACTAATTTCAGGAAGCAGAAAATGACTTTCCCATGTCTCTGTTGCTATGGAGTCATGTTTGTGTTACAGAGCCGAGTCTTCACTCTTTCTGGCCTTCTTAGTCAGGTGTCTTATAGAAAACTTCACCCTTAATTATAGTATTTTCTAAGAAATTGCAAATGCGCGTCAGGTCTGGCAAGACAGATCTCTGACAAGCCAGACAGAGTGTTCCAACTAGTGGGATATTCCGAGAAGATTCTTAACCACTTGTCTTGATGCTAGTTCACTTACTGTGAGAGCTCCAAATATTTATTAACACGATAACTCTGCAATGTGGGGAGATGTGCTTTCACACAGGGTTTGTGATTCCAAAGGGTATGTAATTTCATTTTTCATATAATATTTTTCATAATTTTCATATACCCTTTCACACAGGGTATGTAATTTCAAAATACACTAAAGCACATAGGTGTTTTAGTATGAAATGAAACAAAGTCTGCGAAATTTTTAAAGCAAACTACCCAAATCCTACACAGGGATAAAACTTGCTTGTGTTCTTCCACTGCTAGCATGCTTCCATCCTGACTTCCATCCTGAGGGACACGATCCCCACATCCCACATTCTTCTGTGGCTTAACCCTGCTGTTTTCAGTCTGGCTGTAGGATCCAACCTCATCTTCCTCCAGCAATAAAGGTACACGTGGAAGTTTTAAAGTAGTATGCCTATGTTAATGGAGAGAGGTGGTGTCATAGGAGCTGAGAGGCTGTTCTGAAAAGCCTATATACAGACAGGGAAAAAAGTTGCAGCCATTATCCAAAATAGATATATAATTGTGAAGATAAACCATAAGAATTCATCCCCAAATGACTACTGAAGTTATATGGTATAAAAAAGAAGTAGCACAAGATAGCAATATTCTGCAAGATAGCTTAACGTAAATATCTTACTACTATTTTATATGAAATAATAAATTCTAAACCATTACTAGAAACCATTTTGCCTAAAACAATTATAATACAAATATGTTTCCCTATTCTGTTATATTTTTTTGTCTGTGCTCAGACAGATCTTCCTTAGTAATTTACCTCTCTTTCTATGCATTTCTATTCCATTTGTTCAATCAGTAGGTTTAGTTTCCAGATTTAAAAAAAAAAAAAAAAATCAGAGGGTCATGACAAGCACAAATACTAAGACAAATTTTCTTTCTGAATCATTAGACAAAGACTCACCAATAAAGATTCCCATATCTATTATACTATCTATAATCATCAGGCTGTCACAGATTATTTTATATTAAGGACTGTTTTAGCATGTGTCCGTTGTAAACTAGTTGTGGGCTTTAAAACCAGAGTGAAATCAATGTTCTTTATAGCCTTATTATTAGGATTCAAAGTTTCTGCAACAATGAAAAATGCTTTAGAAAAATAATTAAATTTAATAATCAGACTATTAACCAAGGATATTTGCTGCACATTACACAGAGACAAATTAAAAAGATTACAATAGTTTCCAGAAAACATCTGTTAAACAATGTCAAATTGATGATAAAGAAAATTGAGTTCCCTTTGCAGTTAAGTTTAATCCAGCTGCACGCAGCTATAAAAGAGCTATCAAAGACAAATTTCCATTTGTTCTTAATTTAGAAATGTTATCAGTAGTAATCCTTAACAGCCTAGTCCTAACTTTTTGCCAAGTTTTTCTTTTTCTAAATTGATGGAAACATGGATATATGAGTTGATTTCCAGCCTTCCTTTTAGAGGATAGAGATACATTTTTATTCTCTACTACTGGAAAGAAAAGATATGTATCCAGGCTTTGTTTTCATTTGATTTCAAGTAAAGAAAAACAATAATGTTTTTTTAAAAATAGCAAATTGTGACAAAAAACATAGATGGTTTATTTAACCCATCATTTGAAAGCATTGGTTGTTCAAAAGGTAAGCATAAAATTACATTCAGATGAGTTGCTACTTGTTTTTCAATCTGATCCAGTTTCATGTGAAGTCAATTTTAGTATTTCAGTTGATGTCACTGAGTTTTCATCTCTTAGAATATAATTCAGATGAGATAATTTTAAATTTTGTTCAAGTGCTTTAATTCCTGAAAATAACTGATATGCCCATGTCAGTAAGTAGTACAGACCAATGAGAAGAAACTTTCACTATAGAGTGAAGGTTGGTACTGAGACCCATGTCCATAATATATGCATTTCGTAAGGTTCAGCTTTCGACCAATTCTAGTCAGGTCATGTGGACCAAGTGCCCATTAGCAGTTACAGTGGCTTTTTATTTATTTATTATTTATTCAGTTTTGTGCAAAAGAAATACAGTTGGTAGCCTCTAAGACCTGCCTGCAATGTGAACCAAAATGAAGTGAGAGAGAATGACCAGGAGACTGAACACAGAAACGTGTTCCTTATCTAAACTGAAATGCCAATAGAAAAGGAACCCAATATGACTAGTTTATGATAAATAACATGCTATTAGCTCTTGCTGATTCACACCTTCTCCTACAAATATATGCATCAATTTTGAAGGTGGTATCAGGAGTGTAAAATGAACATCAACTTTTCCAAGGACCTGACTGTGTATTACACTTTCTAATTGTTCATTATGAAGACTTTTTAATTGTCTTATATTTCCTTTTCTTCATTGACTTATTGTGAGATTTCTTTTCTTGATTTCTTTGTTTTATCTGGAGAACCTAGTCCTGATTTAAATATCTATTTAACCTATTCCATTGTGTAGCAGAAAACTACTTAAAATTCCAACCATTTCATGTGATACAATTGCATTTGATTTAATTTGTTCTTTGAAGGAAGTATTTTGGGGTAGCAAGCTTCTACTTTTACTTACCAGTGGCCAGGATAAGTAAATTGTAATTAACTTTTGAAGACCTAGTTTAGATGTCTTTATTATATATCATTGCCTCTTTTTGTCTTAAAATAAATTTATTTTTTTCCATTCTTCTCCCATTTTTCACTCTCAGAATTATTGTTGATAAATATAACAATAATAAAAAAGAATACTCTAGAAAGTGAAATAAATAAGAATTAAGATAATGAAGTAATCAGATATTGTAGAGCCACAGGGTTATAAGACAGCCCAGGATGGAAGGGACCTCAGGCAGTCTCCCAAAGTTGGGTCAGTTGTCAGGTATGGCCAGGCTGCTCAGGGCTTTATCAAGTCAGCTCTTGAAAACCTCCAAGGACAGAGACTTCATCACCTCTCTTGGAAATGTGTTTCACTGCTTGACTGTCTTCACAGTGAAAAAAAGTTTCTTCTTATATCCATTTTGGACATCTCTTCAGTTTCATCTGCCTCTGTCTTGATGACTTGTAGGTAGTGGTAGGCTGCCTACTACATGACCACCAAAGCTGTCTCTTTTCCAAAATGAATAAGCCAACTCCCTCAGCTTCTTCTCACAAGGCAAGTGCTCCAGCAGCTTGGCCGTATTGTTATCCCTCTGTTGAACAAATACAAGATATCTGATGCCTTTCCTGTATTGGAGGGGCAGCAAAGTTGGATGTATTTTAGATTGGTCTAGCAAATACCAAGGAAAGGAGAATAATCATTGTCATGCCTGTCTCTCTCTTCTAGGAGCTCATTTGATTGAGTCCAAGATTGACTGAGTACAACTGCTAAGGGCTGTTGTGAAGAAAAAAGGATCTGCCTCTCCTTCCTTGGGGAACTGCTTTCTAGGTGAGAGTCTCATGCTTGGTGCCCACCTGAGCAATACTTCATCTGCACAGCAGCCAGATCTGCTCCCAGGCTTGTACCACCTTGGTTCTGCCAGTGATCCTAAGCCCCTGACTTTCCTTTTGGATTGACCCTCGACCAGCCTCATCATGATGGATTTGCTGTGTGATCACAGGCCTCAGGATGATCACTGCCTTCAGACCTAATCCTGATCCTGACTTACTGATTCAACTCTCAGACTCCGTGACAGTGAGGTTAGTATCCTTGCCCACTTCTCTGCTGCCCTCAGCTCACAGGTTGCCTCCCCTCATGGAGCAATCCTCCACCACAATTCCCTGCCAATCCAAAACCTGTTGACCTCAGATGCCAGAGCACACTGTGCAGTCATGTTCAGCTTGCTGCCTACTGAGATTCCCAGGGCTGCTTTTAGCAGAGGTACTCCTCAGCGAGTCCCTAGCCTGCACTGTTGCAAAGGGATGTCCCTTCCCATTTGCAGGATTTTTAACGCATACCCTTTAGATACATTGGGTTCATGTGATATCAATATAAACTATTTGCATTATAACTTAAGAGAATAGACATGTATAATCTAAATCTTAAAACCTAATATTCTGCTAACAAGTAGTTCTTAAAAAAAAACTGTTTATGCAAATAAATACCCTAAGACGAAAGCTATACTCACATATCACACAAGAAAGCGCACTTGAATGGAATTCATTTCCATCATACACATTGTTACATGGAAAATAAATCAGAATGGAAAGAGCAGCTGTGGCTCAAAATTATCAATGAGCACCAAAAAAATTACTGAAAATAGTAATTAAGAAGGTCCATTGGCAGAACTGACAAAGCTTCTTCCAGTGCTAATATGATTATCGAACGCAAGAGTCAGTCACCACGAACAAGTAAGGTTAACATGGCTACTAATTGTTTACAACTTTTCTTTTTTTCCCTTTTCTGTCTTTATTAAATGGACATAGCCTAAAATTTTCAGCCAACAACACTAAAATATATGTTGTTTATAAAGACAATGCTATGACAGGGTTATTATGAATGTTACGGGATTGATAGGTTATAGATCAGCATAAGACTTAAGTTTAGCAAGCATCACAACTTCAATGAGGTGGGGGTATTCATATGCTTAGTGTTAACCCTCTTTTTTTTGGTACTTAGCAGAGTTGGGACCTTAATGAAATATACCACTTAGTTTTATATAGAGGTAATATAATATATAGAGGCATGACAAATAAAATATGTGTCTTCTTAAATACATTGTACAACATAGAGAGATTCATTCCTATAAACTTCATGGAAAGAGTTTCCTTCCTTGGCCTTGTGACCACTGAACAGCATAGAGTATCTCCCTTACTTTTATTGGCATAAAAATAAGGTTTGTGTGAATATAAGTAATAATTTTAAAATAAGAATATTGTTTTTCTCAGTACTTCACCTATACTTCACTCACAGGTACTAGGAACCTAAGGACAGCTTCAAATTAAGGCATGGACACATGGGATTAGTTGAACAGATGGGGAGGGAGCAGACTTAACTTAAATACATTTGGCCTTAAATGTTGACCATAAGAATTATGTACTTCACAGGTGGGATACAAAGATTTATATGTTGAATAGAAAGCTAAGGAAATGCTGTGAAAATCATATCTGATGAATGAATTACTGAGCTGAGATTAATGTTTCTGAGAGGATGCCTGTGTCAACAGCGCAGTCAAAACCAGTCAGTCCCAAGTATGTACTGGTGCAGGCAGTTACTCCTCCCCATGTTTACCTCCCTCTGGGTTTCCTGTCTTTCTAAGTGTACTGCACAGAGTAGATAAGCAATTAAGTGAATTTCATGCCTGGTCCCCCTTTTTTTTAAAAAAATCTTTTTGTTACCCTTGTAGATATATTCTCCTCACTGTCAAGGACATCAAAATAAGAAACTTAAATTACCTTTTATTGAAGCAAATCATGATAATAAATCAATTTTAAATGGTTATTTAATATTCAGATCGGCACAACCTGAATTAGGAATTAATGGTATGACTAACCTTCCTGTTTATCAGGTCTGTTTTTGAACTCTTTTTCCTAAAATATAACTACCCATCAGTCATCTCATCAATGACTCATATTAAATTTTCAAAAAACTTTAGAGGATTTAGTGGCATTTTTCATCTGCCTGATACAATAAATTAGAGTCTTCACCACCTGAAGCTAAGAATTAGGCTGGCTCCACCAGTTTAGCTATGGCAGGATTGGCCCTTATAGTCAGAAAACACTGCACAAAAAAAATACCAAAGTGAAATTTTAATATACAGAAATTTAGCCTTTCAAAGGTACTTCTTATTTTTGTTCCTATCCACTGTCCTGTACGGAAATATAAGTGAAGTTGAAGTCAAATTGAAGTCTTCTGGCTCTAAAAAATTATACAAGTTTTGTTGCATAATTTAGTGAACTCTAAATAACTGATGAGGACAGAAATCTCTCACAATAGCTATCGTGTAATCTCCATTTACCTGTTTTCGATGTGTCACAAATATCAAAGCAGATAGGATTATTTGGTCACTAGATGTCAGCAGTATGTGGAATTAATTATACAAAACAGTGACAAATTAGAACTTCCTATGATAAAAAGACAAACCACTAATATAGCGAGAATTTCCATGAATAATCTATTTAGAAAATTATTTAGCCCTCAATAATTAGTTAGTTCACCAGTGAATACTAATATCAACAATCTCATAAGTAAGCAAAAACTCAGGTTATCTCCATTATTACTTCAATTATTTTATTTTCATCCTAGCATGACATTGTTATATTCCTCACAAGAAAGGTTTCTCACAAGAAAGGTTTGCCAGACCTAGAAATTCTTCATGCAATAGCTGCTGAATGAAGAAGCTGTTTTCCATCTTTTAATGGCAATAGAAAATCATGGGTTTGTTTTGTTTTGTTTGTTTTTAATTATTCTCCAAGAGGGACACTTAGAAAAACAACTATCTATACTTTTTATCATATACAAGGTGTAGAACTGGAATATTCTGTATTTCATTACCTTAGTGCTATAAAAACAAACAGCTTTTCTGCATCTAAAAAGGTCTTTGTTGTTCCTTTTCTTCTCTTTACACTGAAACTTATATAGATTTATATGCCATTATATTGGCACACTTTATTAGCACTCCCAGTTCTTCCTGTAGGATGTTTGTGTAATATACACCTGCTTGGATCTGCCTGCATTAATTCAGGGGCTGGATCAAGATAAATTATCTTGCCAAACTTCCAAACAGACAAAACTCCATATTTTTCATATCAGTAAGGTGAGGTACAAATGCTACATATGATTGTAGCTGTGTATGCTTTATGATGGCTGCATGAGCACGATGCAGGACACCTTCACTAAGAGACTGTTGTGGTTTTAGCTGCCTGCCAGGCAGCTAAGTACCACACAGCCACTCACTCTCTCTGCTCAGGTGGGATGAGGGAGAAAATCGGAAAGGTTGAAGTGTGAGAACGCAGTGGTTCAGATTAAGGTTCACTAGGTTTTCAACTTCAGCCAGTCTGAAAAAATATAATCATAAAAAGCAATTCCATTTAATACAGTTTAATCAAACAGACAATTTTCATGGACATCTTTTTCTCTGATGTCACCACTTCTCTGTTGGCTTGTCATGCCTTGAAGCCAAGGGTCAGACAGACACTTGCAGACCCTATGCAGATTGCATAGTATGCCTAACAAAATGATAATCCCATGGCCTAGAGTAACATTAAATATTCTCTTATAGATGTGAGGAGAATAACAGAAGTATGTGATATATCCCATGGAAATATTATTAACCTGCCCAGTTTATTTCTATATTTAGATTTTGAAAAACACACTATTTGAAAAGATTTTTAAAAATGAACATTTTTAAAAATAAACAGGAACATTTTTGAGACACTGGGATGTGAAAATACTAGAAAAATGGGATATATATCTATGTAATGTGCTTTATGAAAATGCAGAAGCAGATTCTGTTCTCATTTAAGCAGGAAGGGATTGCTTTTTGCCTTCATTGGCTCTTGCATTATAACGGTGTGACCTTATTAGACCTCATTTCTTTTTTCCTTTGTCTAATGCTGATAAAACCTGGCTACTACTGAATTTAACTGAAACAACAAACTGTGTAGAATAACAAGACAAAACATGCACATAAAAGTTAATGTCGTCAGTCGCAAGAATCTAGCTGTTTGGAGCAACTTTCCAATATAAAAATGTGACTACAATGCAGTGGAAAGGAAAAATAACATGGAGAGTGGTCGTGAATTCAGATATAAGAAGAAAGGGGTAAACAATGATGGAGAAAGTAAAAATTTTAAAAAATATATATAATCCTTTCTTGTGTCCCTCTTTGTCTTCAAAAACTGTTTTCATAATATAAACCTGCTGGAGCAAAAGTACTATTAATAAATGAACAGAAAAATTTTGTTGTAATTCTTTGTATTTTAATATATAATTATAACATACCAAGTAAATTAAACTCCTTAATCACCTTCTATATTTTCCCATTTTATCTAAAGATCGCACTGTTGTTCATCTATAATATTCATCCCTGAAATAAAATCATTAATCACCTTGGCATCCAGAAAAAGGGGTTATGTTTTATTTCTTGTGTTCTCTAGGGTAGAAAACCTGAGGAAAATAATAGTTTCTAATGATTCTCATCCACTGATCTGGGTTTACTGTGTTGAATGAACAGGTTCTCCTCCTTCAATAAATTTCAATGTAATACAAACAAAGAAGGCAATCACAATTCAGTGTTGTTTTAAACAGTCAATATTACTGGGTGTATTTTCTCCCAACAGGACTAAATGAAAAGTGGGAAGTATTCATACTTACAAACTTTACATTTTAATTACCTATGTTATAAGATAGATTCTGTAGGCTTCGTCTGTAGTCTGTAAAGTCTTTCAGAAGACAATTCAGTGCACGTTAGGCACTCATCTTTCTGTAGAGATCAATTCAACACATAAATGTGTTGGAGAGAGGCTATTCAGCTAACTCCTGTTCCTGACAGATATTATAAATACTTCCCCCATGTTCTCCCCCCCCCCCCCCATCCCCCCTTTTTTTTTTCCTTAGGGAACTGTCTTTTCCCCCTGTACTACTCTTCAATTTATTAGGTTTTGCTGATCATGGACAACTCATATGTTGGTGGGTCATGTTTCCAGCACCTCTCTTGCCACAGAACCCTGGAATAATTCCATGACACAAATGAGGGAGAATTGCAGCTGTGTTAATTTCAGCAGTCTTTATCTCAGTATTTCAGGCAGAAGAAAATCAGAGACATCCAGATTTTTGCTCTGCCACTTCTGTTTCAGAACCCAGGATCCACAAGCTTTTAGGGAATGCTGAAAGGACATATAATACAATACAGAACATCTTCCACACATTTAGGTGCTTTTCTAGATAAAGATACAGAGATGGTCTGGAGGAAACAGCTACAATTCCAAATGCTGTTTTTTGTTTTTTTTTTTGAGTTAATGGGGCTTTATAAATCTATTGCCAGGAGTATCTAAAGATGCTGTAGTATCTTTAGATTCTAAAATATCTTTAGAATATTACCTAATATCTTTATATTCTAGTTTTCATTTCTGAACAAAAAAGTCACTGATTCCTACTATCTAGTAACAAGATATCACTGCAATCCATAGTGCAGTTGCTGCATCTACAAGTTACCTACTAAGTGCTATTGTCCTTTCTCTAGGATAACCTTAGAAAATAAGCATAACTAAAATATTTAATTTGGGGGGTATTCATTTTTAAATAACAAGAAAATCCCCATTATTGGAGAGAATGTTTTTTAAATTTCAAAAGAACTGGCAATCCAAATACACTGGGATCAAATGATCGTTTAAAGTTTAGAAATAAAACTGACCCAGCACACAAAGTTGCATCAGTTAACAGCTTTTTATTTTTTTTTATTTTCATCTATATATGTCATTTTTACATTGTAGATTTTTAAGAATAACTTCCTAGAATTAGGCATTTAGCAGTAAACTGAACACCCTCATGCCAGTAGTTCCCTGAATCTGCTTTAGATAACAGTTGTTAGCTGTTAAAGTGATTAGATTGTGGGATGATAAAATAAAATGGGGAATACTATGTCTTTAATAACTTGCAATCTAGATTCATTAAAAAATATATAAAAGTGTTCTTAAATGTGACATTCTTGTCCAACACAAAAAAATACATAAAAAACATAATTCAATTGCATATACAGAGGCTGTGTAGTATGTTGTAATATTCAGTTTCATTCCCTAAAACTAAAAGTTTCTATAACTTTCTGTCACCCTTTGAACAGAAACACAGTGGGGAGAAAGAGAAAATATGAGAGGGATAGCCCGGCATCAGAAGGAAAAAAAGCAAACCAACAGCAAAATGTTCGCCAAAGACTATGATTTTCTTGTGTTGTTTCTTTGCTGATGTTCTTTTCTCAAGGATTTGATCTTTTTATTAGAGTAAGGATTGGTGTAGCATGATTGCAAAGGGGCAAATTTCTGAGTTACAGACATCTTAAAGATGTAGAACAGTGACTTAGATGTCTGTTTTGCTTGATTGGTTGGTTGCTTGGTTGTTTTATCGTGTTTTTGTTGTTATTCTTGGTGGTGGTGGTTTTTGTTCATTTGTTTGTGTAATACAGCAGCCCTGTTTTCTAACCTAGGACCACACTGCTTTGTTTTATATCTTCTTATCTCCTCATTTTATCTTTAGTCCCTTCTATATAAATAACGTAATATGTAAGTAATAAAAAATCTTAACTTATTTCCAGGCTTTTCAAAACCCAATTGTTTCCTACCTTATGTCTTTTTTTTTTTTTTTTTTCTTTTCCAAGATGAAAAATTCTAATTTGCATAATTCTACCTTTTTTTTCTTCAGAAGACATTTCATTATTTTAATCGTATATGATGCCTTTCCCTTTATGTTTTCAAGTATTATTATCTAATTCTGAACTATATGTAATCCTTACACTATGGGTGCATACCAAATTAAAATATTGCTGTAAAGTTTATCTCTATTTTTTCATTGTAATTGCTAATATCCTGTTTACTGTTTTGACATATACTGAATCTTGACCATTTTAAAAGCTATGGAATCTGAAGATTTCTAAAAACTATCTTCAGTGATTCTAACATCTTGACATTGTATAGTAATAGATAATTTAGAGCCCATAATTGAATTTCATCAGTCATTTTATCATTTGGCTGCACATAAAGTATCATGAGACCTTTTTGTATTTCATATCTTTGCAGTCAGCTTTATATTTGATTTCCTTGAATAATTTCATATCACATGCAAAGTTTGTTATTTCAATAGTCAGTCTTTTTCCTAGATCCAGCCTGTACATCTAATATATAAGCCTGAACAGGAACTATACAGATCCCTAGATGACCCAAAATAGTTATCCTGCATGTCCAACATGAAGATTTTTCCCTAATCCGTGTTCTATCTTTTAAATATATCTTGTAAGTCACAAGGTGACCCACTCCTTTGAGAGCTTTGTTTTTGTCAGAGAGAGATCTTGTGAGTTTTTCTTGTTGTTGTTGTTTTAATCCAGAAATATTCAAGTCATGCATTTGCTTGATCTGCATGGTTTCTTTCTGTGGTGCTTGCATCTCATGCACTTGCATTGCAGCACAACAGCTTCTCCCCTAGTTCATGACCCATGTGCCAGAGACAGATTTTTGACTGGACCTACGATCATCTGTAACTAACATGCAGAATAACCCATGAGATAACTCATCGTGTTCCAGCTGCCAGAGTAAAAATGGAAGATGGGACTTTCAAAGCCTCATTCTCACGCAGCTGTGTAATGTCACATATTCTCTCCATGATAACTAATTCATCAGTGTTTACTGTAGCCACTGGCGTCACTAAAGTCAGTATTCTGAACCCCCTATATTGCTATTCAAAGTAATTGAGAGTCCTGAATATATGCACAGAAAATGAATCCCCCCAAATATTGTAAGTATACATGTTAATGTGGATTTCTTTGTTGTCTTTCTGTGAACTACTTAGAATATCTTTATCATATTATCGCACTTCCATCTGTCTATAAAATCACTTGCATAGCAAAAGATGTATTTTGAATAGTTAAAATGTTTCCCCTCCATCTTGTACTAATCTTCCAGATGCTGTTATATAGCATAGCAGAGGTTTCTGAATGTCAACACGCTCTCCTTGGGTTTATCTTTGACCAGACTATTAATAATTATGAAAGAACCGGGAATGAAGAATTTATCTTTCTGCTAACATATTATCTTGACCCATGGTACCACAGATAGTGTCGTCTCTGTTTCATTCTGGACCTTCCATATTCACCTGTCTGAAGGTCAACAGGATGCTACAATAACAAGAAAGTAGAACAAATACTGTCTAATGAAAGCAGCATTTCATAAAAAGCTGTGATAGCAACTCCACAAAGACAGCAAAGGAATGCAGCTTTTTAACTGAACACTACCTGACAGATTCAATAATCAGGGGAAAGCCTTAATTGATGACATTTCATTAGCATAATGAGTTGAAGCTGGGAAAAGAGAGTCTCTTATTAATTAATCAAACAAAGCACGAACTGTTTCAGTCCCTTACTCTCTGCCATTTTACATTAATCATAAGACTGTGTATTTAACTCATTTAAATTCACTGGGTGTTGAGTATTTCTGTGGGAAAAGTATTGGCAGTGTGGCATGCTCAAGTGAGCACACTTATGCAGGTATGAATCACATTAGAAATTCATGTTTGTGAACTTTAACTCTCATCTCTGCAGGAAGTGTTGATAATATTTCTCCCAAAGCCAGCAGCCCTCAGTAGCTGCAGGTAGACAGAATAAAGCTGCCTCCTCTCTAACAGTCTGTTACCTGGTTGCAGGTGTTTAATCCCTCAGGGTAGATTTGTGGTACAGCATGGGATATAGATGGCTAAGCTGACTGCTGTCATAATAACCTTTTTCCAACACATTTTTCCATGCATTAGAAAATTTTCCTTGTTATCCCCAGTATTAGTTTGTCTTTTATTTAACATTTTAATTGTATAACAAAAAGTAAAAACAAGGGTATTCAAGCACTCAGAAGGGTGCAAATTCTGTGTTCTGGTTATTGTTACATTTTTTATTTCCTGGAGAATGTTTGTGGGCTGTGACTGCCTCAGTACATTTTTGATAGCTTAGTTTTCTCTGTTTACAAATATTTTATTCTCTGTAATAGCATATCTGAGGAAAAAAAAAAAAAAAAAAAAAGGAAAGCTCCATTTGAAAAAAAATGTATTTTATTAATCTTTGAATATCATTGGCAGAACTTAGCAGTTTTACTGTCTAAATCCCTATCCATTTTGCATCTATACAATATCTTGGCTTTAAGGATTTTATTTTTTTTTTTTTGAGTTGTATGGGCAGAGAGTCTATATGAGTTTCTCTGAATATTTCTATTTCAAGGTAATTAGAAAACTTTTCAAAACTTGTTAAGTTAATATCCAGCTTATTCTAGAGTGAAATGACTAAATATTCATGGTTTGTAAATAGAGATTGGTACTACTAATATATACTATAAAAAGTGAAGATGATTTCTTTTTTTTTTTAATTAAATTATTCTAAACACTAAGGAATCTGTGGAAGACTACAATAAGACCAAAATCATATGATCAAAGCAAAAGTCTACCTTTATTTCATTTGAACATTAGATTTCCCTCAGAACACAGAAAGGTAATGGGGGCATTTGGTAGCAGGGAATTCATTTGGATGAATTCTGCTATATTCTTTTCCCAGTCTGAAAATAGCCTGTAAAAATGATGCCAATTTAAAAGTAGATTGCTAAGATGTTTTTCAAAACAAATGAAGAGTGGAAATAGCCAGACAATAGCAGAAGATATTTATGGAACTTTTTGATCATAAGCAGTAAGGTGGGCTACAAAATCAGGTTTCCCTGCTTGTGGCTGAGCTTTAGTGCATACAACCACTGCAATGTGATTCTGTGAAAACAGACATCAAACTGGAAGTTGTCTTTCCCTCTGTTTCTTGTGAGGTCCTCCAGCTCCTGAGTAAGGGAACATGTAATTTGTGGCCTTTGTGGTAACAAAGAAGCATAGTCCCCAAAAAGCTTTTTGGAAAGATTTAATTTCATAGGTGTATTCTGAATACGGGCATGGAAGTAAATAGGTTGGAAGACAAGTAGAAAGAAGATCCTACTCAGAGTTAGACTTGAGAAATATTAAGAACTTCTTCATGTATCTGATGGCAGAGAAACAGGCATCTCATGAAGATTTCCTTATTGTGGATAGTGGATACTGCTCAAGGACTGAGCTTTTAGGCTAAATTCCTTTCAGAGATTTAGCCAAGAGTGGGCTGTAATGTTTTAATTGTTTCTGTGGAGTACTGTACTACTTAGACATGTTGTTGCAGTGAAAGGAATTCATAGTTCCAGATGTAGCCTTATATTTTCCTGTTTCTCGTAGGAACTTACTTGGAATTATTCTCCCAGCCTTTCTCAGTAGGCTTTTATGAAAATACCATCCGTACAATTGGTTTTCACACTAGATGTAAATGCAGACACTAAAGAAAAAAAATAGTTAAACCCTTAGTTAAAACCACGGGTTGTCTAATTAATGAAAGACAACCATAATGAATACATATTAACCCCAAGTTTGCAAGTATTATAGTGCTTTCTAACATGCAACCCAGATTACTAAAATCAGTACAAGATATAAGGAGCAAAACGTTTATTTCCAATACCAGATTGGAGCAAAACTATTTAATTCAGGAACTTCTAAGAAATGAGACACAGTCAGGGGAACCACTGGATTGGGTATTAGACATTACATTGTCACGCGGAGTTTGAATAACTGGACAGTAACACTATATGACTATAGTTGAATTACTCTATGTTTCTACAGCTTTATAACTGTTTTATAACTTTATAACGTGATTAATATGTATAAACAGTAATCACAGATAACATAGGGGGTGAAGTGTTATTCTGAAGCATCCCTCTCCTAGGATAAATAATAAAATTGCTTGAATAATTTCATGCAGTGCAGAAATAGTGATTTGAAAATATTAAGAATGACAAATTAAAGGTTAAAAATTGCAAACACAAATTAGTTTTCAAACTGTAATATTTCAACCTCTCATAAAAATAGTTTTGAAAAGTTAATTGAGAATATTTTTGTCTAGTAATAGAAAATTAACTTTTTGGAACATGCAATTTTAAATATGTCTGTATGACAGATTTAATTTATTCTCTGTTATGTACAATGTTATTTTTTTATTGCTGTTACAAAATAAATTCTCGTTACACATTTTCTGCAGGATATGCAATAAAATTATTGAGGATTAGGTTTATTTAACAATTATTTAAAACAAATCTTAAAGTCAAATTAAATAAAACTTATTTAAAAAAACTCCTTGTAACAAAAATCTCAAATAGTTCACATGCAAATATATAGAACTAAAGAATGTCATAGGTGAATATGAGAATAATTGTGATAGTGTGTTTATAAAAAAATAATTTAAAAAATCTACTGAAGTTCTGATGAATCTAGTTTGAGTTCAGCAGAAACATAAAGATTCAAGTTTGTATTTTACATGAGGCTTATGCCTTGCCTAATTTGGATTCATGACAATTACAACTGT
The DNA here is from genome assembly GCA_011074415.1 of Stictonetta naevosa. NCBI lineage: Eukaryota > Metazoa > Chordata > Aves > Anseriformes > Anatidae > Stictonetta > Stictonetta naevosa. Next base: position 13,255,796 of record CM021701.1, read on the forward strand.
CAAAATCATAAGAGCATTTTATTTTTATTTTTATTTTTTTCCTCAGGAATAAGGACATAGAAGATGAGTGTGTAGGTTTTGCTCATTTGTAAACCATAATGGATGTTTTATGGTCCTGAGAATCTTACATCTGTAGGCAAATATAAGGCAAATATAGGGAAATTTATATATTATATGTATATTTTTTTGTTAGCTTTACTAACTTTTCATATAAAAATTATTGTTAAGTTTTTGTTTACCTAAACTCTGATCTCTTATGATAGTATGATCCTGAAACTATACAGAATATTTCCATGTGGGCAGTTCACTCCAATTTTTCAAAAACAAACAAACAAAGGGTAATTAATATTTATTTCTTATATAGAGTGAAATCCTTATTTCTTACATAGAGTGAAATGGCCCAAGTTAGTCACATTTGTAATCTGACTAGATTCTGTGCCAGTCTTTTTTGTGACTTGTCAACATTTCTGCATGACTTCAACATATAAGTTTGCAGCAGCTGTTGCCTGTTATCACTGTGCTTAGAAAGACAGACAACTGAAAAAGTTGCCTTGCAAATATTTCTAATGTAAATTCAGCAGTGCTTGCTTTTATTGTATGGTGGTTATTGTGATAGCCACTTACCAGGATTGTATTAGTTTGGTTATACTTAGGTTGTAATCTCTTTCTAGATTAATTAATTAATTAATTAATTTGTGACCTGGTTAATTCTCTTTACCTGCTAATTTGCATGCATTCCTGTATCGCTAAAAAAAAAAAAAAAAAGAAAAAAAAAATGTCCTAATTTTTCCTGAATACACAAAGGTCACCTTTGTCTGATTCCATTTGTTATATGTAAAAGCCTGAATTAGGTGTGTTTTTTATCTCAATTATGCTGTTAGTAACTAAATTTCAAGTAATACGGTAACAAAATAAAAGCAGGCATATCTAGTTATGACACTATCTAGTAGCTGGCTTAACAGATATATACATTTTAGGGACTCCATAATTGTAGTTGTTATTAGCTATTCTGTATGTATCTATTCTGCTAATGTGTACATATACAGCTTATTAACAATATCAAATGCAGCTGTTCTGCTGACCATTATTGACAGTAGCTGACCATTTCAGATGATTTGCCCTCACTCCATTGTACTTGTTCATTTGAATGAGTAATCTCAAGCTCAAGAAAATAGTTATTTTAGATCAATGCTTCCTTAAGATTAACTAAAATATCTAATTAGTAACAAATGTCTTAAAGAATATCCTTTCTGAAAATATCCTTTGGTCAGGGGGAAGGATCATTAAAAGAGGCATATTTTAACCATACTTTTTTTTTTTTTTTTTCTTAAATGTAGCTGCACTCAGGCATTTTTTACCATGTTCTTAGCTATCACATGACCACAGCATAGACATCTTCTATAGAATAGCTTTAGAAAGTATTGTTCTATATATAATTGCTCAGTCGCTGCACTCATAACATAGTAAGAATGACCACACTTACCATCTGTTATAATCAATTCAAATGCCAGCTCCACCTGGCATATTGACTGACACTGTGAAAATGGCCTCATGGTTAACAAAGAAACCAGGAAGCTGAGAGACTCAAGCTATTCGCATATCTCAATTTTTAAATTTATCAAAATTAAAAAATTATTCCAAGGGTCTTCATAGGTACACTCTAAGTTGTTGCTTTGCTCTTTAAATTAGCTTTTTCAAAACTGTGTTGAGATGCCTGGATGAAATATTTTAAAATATAAATATAGCATTAAAAAAAAAAACAAATCTGAAAAGTGCTAATTTTCTTTGAAATTATGTTTTAATTACTGTTGCTATATGACATGAGTCTGCTAGACGGATACTTAATCCTGCTTTAAAGTAGTCAGATCATTTGCCAGCTGTAATGTAATTGAAGCAACACAGTAGCTCCTTGTAGTTTTCCTTTCCATGATACTTACCAAGATAGCAATAAGCCATTTTAGTGCTGAGGGTGTGTCATACTTGCCCTTTCTTCCACAGTAGTGAAACTTGGTTTGGAATTGGTTGCAATAGTTCCTTAGCTGTCCACTGGACACCATGCATTGAATACCCTCTTGCAAGAAACAAGCAATACTATTTTGGCTTTATTGCATTAGAGGCAATCATCTGAAGGGCAAGAAAAGTTTGAGACCACCATGTATGACTAGAACAATTCAGAGCATCTTTCCCACATTTCTAATATTAGTTAACCTGAAACAAACATAATCATTATTTGCCATAATTTTCAATATTTTCCATGTGATATGAAATTGACCAGCTCATTTCATCAGGTTATTCTTAGGAACACATCATTCAAATTGTATTGCAGTGCTTCTCTCTAGCTTTTCTCCGTTCATATGTTAGGACATGTCTAGACAAATCTATTAGATCCCTTTCTATTCCGTAGTTATCAAACACGTGTGTTCATTCTTTTTCATTGTATGCAACTATGAAGGATATTCATGTATTTTTTTCTCCCTCTGCCCACCCTTTCTATTGCCTTTGCTTGTATTCTTGATTTTGGTTAGTTCATATTTCATCAGATATGTCAGTAATCAAATCTCCTTCAGCATGTTTTCTTGGTTTTGAAGTAAATTCAAGTTTTTCCAGGTAGAACTGAAACAGTATTATTTTAACTGTTCTGTTAAATATTTTTAGCGTGCTTTTTTTACATGTTTCTATATGCATAGTTGAGGTCTCACACTCTTCACAGCACCTTAAACCTTGCTTTAGAGTGGTGATAAACATCCTTCTACATCCAAGCATGATGTACATGTAGAAATTTGTGATAATAAGAAGTGATTCCAATAGCAAAAGTTATATCTGCATAGTTTAGTTACTGATGTTACTAATCCAATCCTCCTCTTTATGTCAGCTTTTTTTCAGTTAAGTGTTATTTCCAGTGACTCCTATGAAAAAGAAAATCGCTGGTTTGGTATTGGTAATAACGCTATGGTGTTCTAGATTTCCAAGGTTATAATTCTGCTTCCACAGCAAACAAGCAAACAAACAAATGGATTCTTAGATTATGTTAATTCCTTTGACAACAGTGATGAATGTGAATTTGCACCACAGGAATGTTTAAAGCATAGTATATATTGATGCAGAAGTAACTCTGGATGTGTTTGTTGTTTGGTTGTTTTTTGTTTTGTTTTGTTTGTTTTTTCCACATTATTAATTTGCTTTTAATGACATTGTTTAGCTGATCCTAAATCTAGTACCATTGATTAAATGCTATTCTGTACATTTGACCTTACTCATCACTGCTGTTCTGGCAAACAATCCAAAATGAACCAGTACCTGTTTTAGAAAGAAAACAAAAGGCTCAATTACAGTATCATTTTGACAGCAATTTTAGTGCTATTGTGAGATTTTCAATATTATATTTTATAATTGTCTCACCTTCAATTTAATTTCTTGTTATGCAAGTCAAAATCTGTGAAAAATTTTCAGTTAATCCAAATTTTCTCAATCAGAAGGTTATATTTATTATCCTGATTTCTCAGTCTTGGACATTGTACCCTTTACTGTTGAAAAATTAGATGAACTCTGTGTTTACTTAATTTGTAAGTCTATAGTAACTAACTCTTTATATATACATATATATATGTCAGATTAACAGATCTAGTTTTATCCCCTTTTGAAAAAAACATTGCTATATGCTATTCCTGTGTATTTCTGTACATATGGTTAACAAATCTGGTTGAATTCATATTTTATTCACAACCATATTGTATTTTAACATTTACTACTCTTACATGTTTGCACAAGTTGGAACAATCTGGGTTGTTGTATCAGAATGCCTAAGCTTAATCAGGATGCCTGAAAAAATACATGCAAGGTATTGGTAGCAGCTGTTTTGGAAGTCATGCTTGGAAAAGTATTGTTTCTCAAGATGTTGGAAATGAAGCAGTGCCAGTTAACAGACCATCATTCAGTACAGAGATTTCTATCTCTGGTGAGGAAAAATACTAGCAACCTCTCCAAGTCAGCCAGCCTAAATAAGAAGCAGGGAAAAACATCAGTTTTTCCTAGTTAAGGAGCAATTATTAATCACCTTGAACCACGTTAAAGACGATCCATTTTAGGGACTTGTGTACTAATTTGGTACCACACTGTTGGATTAACAAAGGGATGTGACTTGACATTGTAATGTAGTCAGCATTCATTTCATATTTACAGAATGAGAATAAAAGTAATATCTCATCTTGCCTCGCCTCTCCTTGTCCCCTTCTTTCCCCCCTCCCCTTTTACTTTTTTCCTTTCTGGGATGACTCTTTCCAGTAAGAAATGAATGATATATTTATGTGATGGATGGATTTGGGGTTTAAATGGCATACTTATTCCAGTACTTTCTGAAGTAAAAAAATAATTAAAAAAAATCCATTTCTTTTCTTAAATTTCATTTTAAATTAACTATGTTCAGTCAGTTAATGTAGCATAAAGTATTTCTCTCTTCTTGTATGATTATCTTTAAAAATATAATAAATTGCAAATAAAGTATATTTATTCATGACTTAAGTGTTATGCACATTCCGTAATTAACATATGTAGCTCTTGTGATGTGCACAAATAACAATCTTTACCCTTTTTATTAAGGGGTAAATAAAATTTGTAAAGAATTTTTGTTTTAAGTGGCAACAAATTTGGAAAGGTAGTTGGACTTTCTTGATTTAGTTATTTTATGACAGTCTGCTGTGGGTCATTTTATACTCGGCAATGTTTTTTATAAGGGTAAAAATCTAAAAGTTAAGTACCTTTTAAGCCCACAGAATGTTAGGAAATAAATATTTCTGTGACAGTTATCTCACACTACTTTTGTCTAGACATTGAAGATGGATATTTAATAAACAACACTGAGCATACACGGTAACTTGTGAGGAAGGGAAAAGGATATCTGTGTCTTGTTCTGAAAGGCTGCTAGAAGGCTGCTAGCACAGACAGATTCCACCATTGCAGAATATTGAAAGATAAGGTTTTTGTTTTAGGGAAACAGTTTCCTGTTATGAATATGGAACACACTGAGGTATCTATTAGCAAATAAGGACATTTTGTGTCGTACATTCTGCACCATAACATTGATTCTTCAGAACATGGAGACAGCTTTAAAGCTGTTAGTAAGACATAAGGATCAAGGAAGAAAAAAAAAAAAAAAAAAAAAAAGTAGCAGAATATGCTGCCAGAAGCTTCGTTTATTTTTTTTATTTTTTCTTAGTGAAGCATTCCATTTTGAAAGTCTGCCTCTCTAGATCAATGTGAGTTGAATGAACCACAGTAAATGTTAATACTTCTTGCCCTCACAGAAATCTATGAAAAACTCAGGACATTTTTGCCATAGCAACTCAATGAGGGTCATCTCAAAAAAGTTTTGTCCTGACCTCCACTTTGAGATTTTTCCTTCACTTTGAAAACCCATGGAGATTTTACTGTTTTTGTTGTTGTTGTTTTCATTAAAGTGTAGTATACCAAATTGCTCCAAAGGCCACAAAGATTGATCATGATGTTTTTCAACAGCAAAGAGGTTTATGTATGTGACTTCTCCATCTTATAGGTATTTTAGGACCAACTCTGATATTCTTTCCTGATAATCAGATATTTAATAGGGAATATTTCAGGCTTCGCTTAGATTCAGGAGCTGTATTTTGACCATACATGTATAAAATTTCATCATAAAATGAGATGGTTTTCCAACACCAGTGTTCTCTCTGCTGTTACCTATCTGTTACTGTAATCTTGTGTCCCTATAGGAGGCACCACAGGACCAGTCTGTATAATGACTGTTGGCAAATGCAAGCAACGGAACAAATGCCAACTCTTCCAAAGCCAATGCCTGTCAATGCCTGCTCCCTGGTTGGCAGAGAGCACCCTGCTCAAATGCTAAGAGGTTTGTTGGCTTCACTGTCTGCTATAATTCACCCTGTTATGGAAGAAAACAGCTGTCCTGCGATCATGACCTGGAAATGTGCCATAACAACACACTGAGTTAAAATCCCAACTTGACTGCTAGTACTAGGATTCAGTCTCATGACTCTTGGTGAATGAACTGTAGAGTAGTCTTAAGGGGATAGAGTATAACTGATTAATTTTTAATTCAATGTCTGGAAAATACTCTGCACTTGAAAATCTTTATTGCATGCACAATTAACAGAGCTATGACATTTTATGTCTTCAGAATGCAGAGAGGTCAAACGAGAAGTTCCCAGTGCAGCCACACCTTATATGCCCTCCAGATACGTGCTAGATGTTATACATGCTGGTAGGATTTGCTATTCAGTTGTCAGATACAAATGCAGACTGTGATCTATCCATGAAACTCTGAGACACCTATAAATAGCTCTAAAGTAAAATAAGTCACCTTTCTTCCGAGAACATATCTTTCTGCTTTCTTATCTAATCTCCACATCAATTCAGTACCATAATACTGTGTTAATATATTTTGCTAAATAATTTCCTACAAGTATTACATAGCCAAATGTGTTCGTATTTTGAATATAGAGGTATTAACAATGTTACACGGTAAGACTATATTTGGACCTTCAGTGGTTTTAATGCTTTATTTGATTCAGTTATTAATAAGCTTTAAAAAAAAAAAAAAAAATAGCCTATGTGTAAAAAGTGTGTCAGGAGCAATCTGTTCCTGGAGCCTCTGAAGGTCACCTGTGAACTTTTTAGTTCCCTGCAAAGTACGCTCCAACTAATTCCAAAGCACAAACTTTCACTGGAATAGTAAATAGTAAAATGAACAGAAAAAAAAAAAAAAAAAAAAAAAAAAGAAAGCAGAAAAATATATAAAGTAAAACATACTGACAAAATTATAGAACATCAGATAAATTACAGTCATTTTATACAGTAGATATATAGAGGAATCTAGGTATACTTGCAGACTCCTATGCAGATTAAGCGAGAATCAGATTGCTTTGATAAAATAGTTAAATATAGGAATTCTGAAAATGGAAAAAGAATGTACTTTTTTTTTTTTTTTTTTGCATATCTATTTCATTTTTGTGGGTATCTACTTAGTCTCTAGTGGTAAATGTAAGTTACTTCAGGGAAACCTCATTTTCTGACACAAATGTATATCAAGACTGAATATGAAAATGTTTCTTTAGTTATCTCTACTGTGAAATCTGCTTTACTGTATTCAGTGACATTTAGAGTAAGTTCCAACTTAAACTCAGAGCTCTTCAGGGCAGCAGCTTTCTTAGAATTCTATTTATAATGAACTCATCACTCATACTTTTATCACCACATAAGAAATAATAATGACAGTAATAACATTTCCCAAATATAAATATTTACAACCTGATAAAGCCCTCACCTGAGAAATCATTTAGAGGGATGTATGTGAAACCTGGGACAGACGGTTTCTACCACTATACTTTCTTACCTCCACTGATTCAAATGAACACCTGGGGATTTCCCCAACCTAGAAAAAAAGAGCAGAGCTGGCTTAAAGCCAAAATAGCCCCGTGTTTAGCACGCCTAAGAGTCTACGCCACAAAGTGTACTTGTGTTTGATTGTTTCTATTGTGCAGAGAGAACTAAGTACCATTAATAGGAATAAAATTTATTATCTAGTCACAATACACATCACCACAGTTTGCTTAACAAAATCTAAATATATTTTTGTCTCTGTCTCTTTTTTCTCAGTACCATTTTCTAAAGCCTCTTGGCATAGAAAACATAAATTGATTGGTATTTTCTCAGAAGAGGTATGAAAATGTGAGGTGAGCAAGAAGCAAAAATAATAGTTTGATTCTGATCCTTCCAGTGAAAGCCACTAGAAAACTTTCATAGTACAGTACCACTCACTATGATTAATAATAGAATTTAGATTTTAGCACAAACATTTTAATTTCTTCCTCTCTGATCAATATTTACTTATTTACACAAAAGGTAATTTTTTATAGTTTCAATGTAGGATTATATGAAACCAGAAACTTTGATATAGAATAGTAATTCTGTTGTGAGGAAGAATATTCAGGCTACCAGACCCTTCAGTTCTACAGGCGTGGATGCAGACCAGCGCTTTGGTCATAATTTGTGCTAGCATAACTAGAATTCTCCCTTGTCAGCTAGTGACTTACCACGATATCTAGCAGGCTGACATCTAGGAGTGCAGAGCAAATGCTTCCCATATATGACGCACAAAAAATCTACTATTGTTCATAGATGTGTAGGACATGCAGTGCATACGAGTCCATCTGTCTATGCAGGGCTGAAAGTATTTAAAACGTGTTGGATGCCCAGTGCATCAGTATGTACCTGACAGGAGTCCAAGGCAGAAGGCATTGAACTGCTTGCTTTTTCAAGCACCATCCAACTGTGCCAAGCACCTTCCAACTGTGCTCATGTTAAGTATTTTTTTCTGGCAGTTTACAATAGTACTCTCCCCAATATTCTTTTGATTACTTGACAAAATACAAAAACCTTGCTAACCAGAACCACTTCTGAATGTGATATTCAGTTGCTAACATACACGTTTGTTGTCAATGAGCAAAACTAGCACTGATATTTCTCAATAAAAAGAAATCTAAAGAATATTAAAAGTGAATAAATTAGACATTTTTGTATTATCTTTTATACTAAATTATCACAGAGCACTTTACAAAGGTATTGGAATTGGACAATGCAGGGACTATGCAGGCAAACGAAACACCATTAAGCTCTGTTATAGTTCAAACACTGGTCAAGGACCAGATGCTGCAGACGAGATAATCTTTCATGGAATACTGAGCTCCTGCCACACTGATGCTTAGTGGCCAGAAAAACTACCTCCTCTGCAGTGGGAAGTACAAGGAAGGATTTGTGCCCATGAACATTATAACCTGCTTTATTGAGCAAAGGGAACTTCATCGACTGCAGTGTAATTGGCTTCCCTGAGATGCTGATGTCAAAGCAATTGACTTTACAGTTCAAAAAACTTCAAATAGCCTTATTAAAAATCACCATTTCAACAAAATTTTGCTGATATTTGTATGAATGTTCAGTACTCTTCCTTATAAAACTACAATGAAATTAAAGGAAGCTATGAAATAAACGCTTTTAAAACTATGAAGTATAAAATGTGTTTAAAATAGTTGTAAAACAGAAATGAAATCTCAAATTATAAATTGTCTCCACAGAACAAAGCATAGCAATTACATTATTTTTTTCTAAAATACATATAAGTGAATTTCCAGGATGCAATAAGACAACTAGTATTTAGTAATAAAAATAATTTATATTTTTCTGTAGGAGTGATAATACACAGGTTTTCTGAACACAGGCATCCTTTATTTTCATATGAGGAGCAAACATCGAAAGACTGGACATTTCCAAGTCAATGGAGTTGAGGCAAACTTCACCTGCCAAAATAAGATCTGGAACTGTAAGTTCTGATCATCCCCTCAAGACCCTACTAAATAGGAGTTTTCACTGATAATGTATGGAGCAAGCATAGAGGGTCCATGCCATATCAGCAAGCAAGAGCCACAAATGATTTATATTAAAATTTCATGCTGACAGTGTTGAAATTTATCAAGCCACAAGATCAATTGACAAAAAGGTTGAGCTTTTTGCCCTGCACATTCCTAAACTTGAAAAGAAAATTATAGTAATTGAAAAGCCTTATGAGGCTATTAATAACAAATGTCCAAATTTAACTATCGTGTAACCTAAAACATCTAAATTTCCTTCCAAGTAGTAATGCTTTACACAGTGTATATGACAGACTACCTCAAAAATAGATACTAAAGTAGAACTTTGAATTTAACCTGAACACAAGAAAGCTGTTCTTACTTGTGAAAGCTCAAAAATCTCTCAGAGGTCTTGTAACTCTTTCTCTGCCATTGTAGTCAAAGTATTTCTTATGGATAAGAGAGAAAGAGAGATGTGGATTCTGAAGGGTAAATTGAGGCTACAGAATGGGTATTCTGCATTAAATAAACACCTTCTGGTAATCCTCTGACACTGAAGAAGATATTTCAGGCTGACCCCTCACCTCCGTCTCCATGGAAATAATTTTTCTGTCCCCACGACAGTGAAATTTGCCACCCCTTAAATCTTGCTTTGTCTTTAGATTTGGTCTACAATGCTGAGAATATCGATCTGGCTCTGAACTCTGGCAGCTTTTGGCACTTATCTGTTACTTGCAGGGCACAGGGCAGCCCTACAAGGAAGGCCTCCATGGCTACAGAACTCAGATCTGTCTGCAGTAGCTGATGCTGCCTGGAAAGCAACTTCTTTATATTCTCCACTGAGAATATAAAATGAAGTCTGAGCTACAAGTATGGTCAGGCCACTAGACACTATTGTGGGGAACATATCAGTACACAAAGCACTTTCCTCACTCTATGATTTTCAAACCTAAGTGAAAGCTCATTCATTTTGTATATAGTAAGATACAAATTCTATGTGACTATATACCTTAGCTGGACTGCAACTGCCCTCTGTTTCTTTCTTCCTTTTTTTTTTTTTTCTCCATTCCACTTTCTCACTGTAGAAAGAAGACGTACAGCTTTCACATTCTAAAGGCTTTCATTTCAATGGAATTTTAACTGCAACTTCTTAAAATATTGTTCATACAACTACAGTCAGATCTCATGGATCAATTTTGTCTAATTACAACATATTAAAAAGTATCCCTTTCCTTCATCTCTCCCTTCATCTCTGTTTTCAATTTATCTTACAATTTGGTTTTCTTAGTGTTAAATGAAGTCTCTCTCCCAGGGATTTATGTCATAGTTTTGCTTTAAAATCTGGGACCACAAGCAGTGTTAAGTCAGAAGGTGGGAATAGTATTTCAAATAATGACATTGTTCTGTTTTTTGTGCTGTGTTCAGGAATATCTCTTGCTTGTGGTGAACCTATACAAATATTTATTAAACCTCCTCCTCCTATTTCCATCTCCACTTGTTTTCACATACTTGAATGTACTCTGTGTTCACTTGAAAACAATGCATTTTACTCAGGAAAAAAAAAAAAAAAAAAGCGATCATATATATATATGTATACATATATATATATTTCCTCCAGAATATCTTGATCTATAAATTTAATCTTTGATTAAAATATTATGGTTTTATCTGGGAGAGTAATGCGAAACAATGCTTTATTTTATTTTTGCCTCCTCCTATTATTGTCTCCTTTGAAAATATTAACACTATGCTCTTTATTTATGTAAGCTTTTGGGTTAATTATCTGTATTAAGCATTAAATAATCTTGGGCCGAGTTTTATTTGGTATAAGTTTGTATGTTTGTTAGTTTCATTGGTGCTCTGGCAGTGTATCCCAGTAGAAGTCACATAGCACAATATTTTATTATAAGGGCACAATCAAGAAATAACCACCTCTTCAGAAGCCCTCAATGTATTTTAGAAACATTAACTGAATAAGCCTTATTTCACCCACATGGTGTAGACAAGCACTATTTGATTCCCTGACATTTTCTTTATCAAATATTTGAAGTTGTTATAAGTTGTTTCAAGGGAAGAGAACCACATTTTTAGCAGAAATTAATATTAAAATGCCGTGTCTTAAAATAGCATTTTAAAGCAATTACTGAAGTTTACAGGAAAGTTCACTTGCCTTTAACTTGTCTCAGCCTGCATGAACTTCTACCTGACCATCTGCCAAATTGCAAAGGTGAGATAAAAATATTTTGATGAAGGAGTTTTGATAAACATTAAAAAATTCACAGACTATTGCTTTTTACATCCTGGATCAGATTCATTGCATTGACCTAGACCCAGTCAGAGGGAGTGAAGATCCCTCACTGACTGAAGGAGGAGTTATGTGATGTTTTTATGTACGGATTGCAAGGCTTTTATAAACATATTTCAATAGAACATTGTAGACAATATCTATTTAAAATAAATTGAATAACTAAGGCAAGTCGGTGATCTTTATGGCCCTTCCATAAACCGTGAGGGATGAAAAAGTCTTGTATTACACCTATAAGTATGTTAACATCTTAGGAGTTCTTCCAGTGTTACCACAAGTTGTCATAATAGTAAATCATATCTCCCAGGTTGCAAGGCCACTTTTGTCATCAAGTGTGTTTCTTTATCTACCTTTTCAGGTTGTCCTGAAGATCCATTTTCTATCTATCTCCCTATCTAGCTATCATTTCCTCATGTTCAGTATTTCATCCTCAGTAATCTCCTTTATGTTATCTCTACACGTGTATATATATTATTTAACTTAATTATTTAATATTGGAGAATGATTATTTTTATCTTCTCTTCATCAGATATATCTCCTATGCTGTTTTTTATCCCTGCTTTCCTGAAAAAAATAAAATAAAATAAATAAATAAAAAAGAGGTAATACCTTCACACAGTGTATTGCTTTATAACGTGGAACAGTAAAGGCTGTAAAACAGCCTGGCTGTTTTTTTCCTTTAATGGAATGAAATGACTTTTCCCACTGAAATGCTTATCCCTTCTCCCTCAGCAAACCATGCTTTTTATTGTTATTTAACTTTATGGATTCAGCTCTGGACATATGAATATCACTCTCAGCAAAGAAAATTAGCAATTTGGGGCAATACTGTGTTACATTTAGTCCATGAAACAGGCTGAATATATTTTTAGACACTGCTTGTTTATAACCTAATTTTCTCTCGTTGCTTTAGAGAGGTGACCTTGTTTTAATACCTTCAGCACCTGATGTTATAAAAGTGAAATTCTTTTCAAATCTACTCTGTTAATGTGTTCCTGCTCTGAAACAAATGCAAGATAACATTAACATTCTTGCCACAAAATACCTGCTAATTTGCTTGCAGTGGAGATAGAAAGCTTTTCATTACATATCACAAACTTCATTTATGTGGAATGAGTCACCAGGCCTTCTGAAAAGCCAAATGAGTACCTAATCTCTAATGCTGCCTTCAGCTATAACATCAATCCTCCCTGGTTCTATTCATCTTTTATCAGCTATTCAGTTTTTAAAATTTTCCATTCTGTTACAAAATTGTGTTGTTCACCCATCAAAACAGCTTTGATTTGTGTTTTTTTAATACTAACGCTTCAAAGAAAAAGTCCACAGAAGTACACTATTTTGTTATTAGAGACAACCAAAGCAATGTAATGTAAAATTAAAATTATTAACTCTGTTTTGCACAATTGGTGACATTATTAACCTAACAAAAGTCATACTGACGATAATAAAGTCTGTGTGATACTCATCATGTGTATCCTTTCCTGAATTCTATTCTTTTGCAGAGGTCATGCTGGAAGATGTATATGCTGTATGCATATTTGTATATTGTAGATGTTATGTAAAAATATGTGTGTTATTTTGATTTATTTTTATTATAAATTAATAGAAACTAGCATCTTAAAGTTTCTATAAAACTGAAAACAGATGCACTAGACTGTGAGAATAGAAACCATAGAACCTTGGAGAAATTAGTTTGGAACTGGTCAAATTAATAATTAACAGTATTTTGGCAAATAGTTTACTGGATGAACAAAGCAATTTACAGTGACTTGAAATTATTTGTGTACTTTCATCCAAGCTCACTGAACAGTTTCAGCTGAAAAATAACCCCCTGGAAGGAAGGGACACAAAGCTCATTTCTGAAACCAAGAGACAGTTAATCTTCCATGCAACAAGCTTAAGGCCAGCTGGCTCATCCAAGATGTACAAAACTCCGATTATGTTCTTTCAGCTTCCTACAAGGACTGTAACTTATACTGCCAACTTGCCGAGAGAATGTCCTGTTGGCCAGTAGGCTATAAAAGGAATGAAGTGGAAGGAAAACAGAAAAGAATTGAAATCCACATGCCCCAAAACTGCATCTCTACTATATATAAGGATACAAAACCTTGCTGTTATTTTTGGATTACCAAGTAACTTAAATTTTATATGGATTGACTGTGGATATCTCCCTCCATATTAGAGAATGGCAACAGGAAAGCTCCCATAGGAGACTGAATTTGGTTTCCCTCTGGCAAAAAAGGTGTTTCCCATGTTCTGTTCCCTTTCCACTGATCTAGACAGAGAAAGAACCATCATCTTCCTCCTGGGCCTACCCTTTTAATTCCAACTGACTTTTTAAAAAATGCAAGTACCTTCCATGAGAGTGAAATCTTAATAAATCAAGACAAACAAGAAAAACAAAAGGAAATGTTTGTTTCTGTTGGATGTAAACTACTCCGTGCCAGCAGTTTTTCATCTGGTTTACATTTAAAAGTGCTAGCACAGCTTTAGTGTCTGCTGGAATAGCTATGGCTGCCCACTTGCCATAATAAATTAATATGTTACTGGAAGTTTGAGGGGAAATGTATTGAGCTAAATAAGGGTCTTGTATAACCACAAAGAAAATATTGAGAGAAAAAATACTGAAGGAAATAGCAGTCTTCCAAACTGGGAGCCCTTTGTTTGTATGCTTGCTTCCATAACCTCATATATGCAATGTTCTGTTTCATTTTATCATTGGCAATGAATTTCTAATGAGTTATTAGGTTGTATAGTCAGATGACTTTCCTGTAGTTCCTTGTGAGGAGGAGTAGAGAGAGAAGTAATGTTTGCTGAAACAAGTTACAGAAAAGCTAGGTCATCTTCTTTTAGTTGAGCTTTCCGTAACACATAATGACCACCATAGACAGTATAGTTAATGTATACTTAAATCTTAGACTATCTTTTCAGATGGTCTAGGTGACCTCATGCCATGCAAGGAGTGAAACAGATAGGTAGTGGTAAGGGATAGACTGAGGAGTTATCCCTTTGTCTGCTCAAATCACTGTGCTCAGATTTTGAGTAGCCTCTGGGAGACAGATGTTACATTCTAGCTAGAGACATCCTTAGGCTGTTTATTTTTGCCAGCCCAAAACCTTAAGGGTGGGTGAATAATCAGAGTATATCTGACTTTCTTAACCCTCTTGTCAAAGGCAAAGAAGGTACCTGCCTAGGACAAAGAAGCAGCGGTTATATGGACTTGATCCTCCTGCCTTCTTTGTCCGTGTTTCAGTTTGTGACTGAGGTGGGAATTTGCGGTCTGCTTAAGAACAAGTACTTTTCACCAAGTACCTTTATGGCAAATTGCAGATTCCAACTTCTTGCCTTTTAGAAGTCCTCAGTTGTCTGAGGACTACAAGACCATACAAAAGAGATAGGATTCTGCTGGAATATGTGTGATGATGACAGCTAGTCAAGCCATTGTAACAAAAACTGAGACTTGTAATTTCCTCATCTGTCTGTCACCCAGAATGAGTAATGTAACCTTAATGCCTATTGCTTCTGTAAACACTGGCTTGAACTATAAATTGGTTGTATGACTTGTTTACCACCCAACAGATACAGCATCTCTGCAGTTTCCTTCATGGGGTTTACAAGGTACTGAAAACATACTTAGGTTCCTAAGCACTACAGCTAACCAAGTGAAATAATGACACTGTCCAGAATATTATTGCTATTCATATAATGAAATTAATCCTCAGTTCACAGAATATCCTTTACTGAGGAAGTTTTCAGCGTTTTTACTAAGAATCTCATCTGAGTAAGCAGAGTTTGAAAGTAAGGTAATATTTTTATATTTTATTGCTTTTTAATATTTTATAATATTAGCGATGAAAAAATGACTGCTGCATAATATTTAATCAAGATTTTAGATTATGTATTCTGTTACATAAGTAATAACAAATAGATTAACTAATACTTTGGATTTGTATTCTCTTTGTCCATTTAGAAGAACAAGAAATTTCTCACAAAAATTCACTGAAAAAAAAAAGCATATTCAGGTAAACTTGAAGAATTTTCTAGTTATTTTTTAATTAGCTTAAGTGTCTGATTAAGGAAAAAAAAAAAGAAAAGAAAAAAAAAAACACAAAATATTCTATTTCAAAATTAAACATTTCAGTCTTTAATTTCTAATTTATTTTTTTTAAGATCATGCCTGTAAGGAAAAAGAATAAAATGTTGAAAAAAAAAAAAAAAAGTCAAAAAATAACGATTAGAGTAGCCCTAAAAAGAAAAAGCAACAAACATAAATATCTCCATATACACATATATATGAACATCTGTATATGTATATATATATGAATTTAATTCCTGATCAGAGCACAACAGCCTAGAAGTTCTGAGAAATTTCACTTAGAGTTTTTATACATGCTCTTTCTATTGATACATGTTATAATAAATCAGTAGTTGTGAGCTTAAAGCTTGATGTATCACACTGAATTGTATCCCTAGAGGTCACTGTTATTCTAGATGAACCTACATACTTATAGAATTTCTGGGCACTAAAGATATGACCCTTAGGAGCGGAACATACAAAAATAACTTCTAGATAATTGAGCACAGTGGTAGTTCTACTGCATAGGATACTACATACAGCTCATGCAGTTTCCAAATTGTTTGATTACTCTTCCAATTTATATAACAATTTATATTGTAATAGGTAATCAAGGAATTAAGTTTCTTAGGAAACCACAAAGCCTGGGAGAAAAAAAAATCCCCCCACCCCTGCCTCCCCCCCAAAAAAAAACAAAACAAACACAAAAAACAAA
Organism: Stictonetta naevosa; assembly: GCA_011074415.1. Classification (NCBI taxonomy): domain Eukaryota; kingdom Metazoa; phylum Chordata; class Aves; order Anseriformes; family Anatidae; genus Stictonetta; species Stictonetta naevosa. The sequence goes on from CM021701.1 coordinate 13,272,286, forward strand.
CGCATATTTCATTAGAGGAAACTCTTCAATTTTAGACATACAATGGCAAAACATTTTCTCGTGAAGTTCAAAATTCAAATCAATAAATATTTTCTTATTCTAATTTCTATATCATGATCAAGTATGAACAAGCCAATTTATTACCTTTTACCTTTACCTTTTTTTTTTGGTCTTCCCTTTTTTAAGAAGAGCTTGTTACTGATGTTCTCATTCCAGACTTATCTGTGTCATCATGCACTTCGCACAATATTTCATTCTTCCTACCGTGATAAATCACATACCCAACATCTCCCATCATCCTCACCCTGTGACTTCTACTTCATTAAATGGTTCATGAATTAGTCACATTTGGTATCGGGGCTTACTTTGGCCAGTACCTCAGGCAGCCTTTTGACAAATGTTCTGATAAGGTTTAACGGCAACAAACGTAAGAAATAGAGTATAATAGTTAAAAACTTGTATCATCAACCTTGTACTTTTGGACAGAAAAGTTGGAATCAGTTAATGAGATGCTCATTAGATGTTGCATGCTGCATGAGCTGGTTGGGATTATTTCCTTTTCCACATGAAACAAATCAAATTTAATTTAAAAATAAAACTCAAATATTTCACTCTATCATTGAGATTTTACATCTGAAATAAGAATATTGGTTTCTGAAATGCAGTCAGTGGTGACTGGTCCACAAATTCACCTGCTCCTTTTTGGATCTTTCATCATCATCCTGAGATTTTGGAGAGGGCTATCCTATTTTTTGAGAATTTTGCCTAGTTATTGAATTTACAGAATTAGTACTTGATTGATCACTGATGGCTTTAGCAGAGAGAGGGAAAATACCATGGAACCAAATTATGGTTTCTGACAAATTATGTCTTTTCTATTCTGTTATTTTTACATGAGCTTCTCATCTCTTCTTGAGGAGAATAGTTTATAACTATATTATCAAAGTTTATGAAATTATTTTTACAATATTGTTTGAATGTTTGAATATGGTGTTTTATCTACCCATTGGAACTGCTTGCTAATGAACATCCAGCAATTTCTTGAGGTCAAGATAACGTCCTCAGTGTGTATATATAGTGTTGGAGAGATGAGGAATGCACGCTATGTATTCTTCACAGACTGATGACATATGTTAAAACAGCACTTGCTGAAAGTGACAAAAGAGACAAAAAGTGACTTGCCAAAGTTCAATTTTCTTTAACTTTTCTTTAGCTTTTAAAGGAAATGCAGACAGTTCTTGTTGGTAATAGCCTGTAAGTGTGCTGTCAGTAAGAAAAAGCTTTCTCAAGACAATTAGCATTTAAGGGGTCTATATTGATGATCTGAAGCTAACGAAGTAGTGCAAGTGGAATATTACCCTCTAAGCGTCTTGCTGCTGGTTACTATTTTTAAACTAATGTTTTGATAATCAAGAAGATAAAGTGTGTTTTGATTTAAAGACCATAGCCTTTCTATTGTGTCAGTCAACTGCATTAAGATCATTTTGTTTTCAATTATCGTCTTTCATTGAGCGCCATTATCACCCATCAGCCCCTGAACAAATATCACATTGTCCATCTTCCCAGGCAAGTACTGTAATTACTCAATAACTGAAATATTGATTCTGGAGAACTGAGTCTTACTGGCTGGCATACCAAGCTGCTTACTAACTCAGAATTGCAGCAGCAAGATAGAGCTGTTTTTAATGTAGTTCCAAGCAAGAACTCAGATTAAATTTAAAGTTTTCTCTCCTTCTTTGATGCTATGAGTTGCTAAGATTGTATTCTTTAATCAGATTTGAAATCACATGTGAACTGAAAGCCTCCAGCTTTGTAAAGCTTTGACAGAGGCCTGCAGAGCTTAATACAAGCAAAGGCATATCAGAGGTTATACAGCTCCTTTAAAAGCATATCTGCAATGTATTACCAAGATGTCATATCATGAAAAATCTAAATCCATGAAGAGGAATCCCAAAGTAAAACACTGCACAGCCATGGTCAGTACATAGGCAGTACTTACAGCTTCTCTTTTATGAAGATGCTTTCTCACTCTTGTCTCACTGAACTTTCTCCTTTTTGCAATGCTTCCAGTGATAAGGAAATGGCACAAATCACATTATTAAAACGGAATCAATCTACTCAGCATTGCATGTGATAGGACATAGAATCAATTTTTGAAAAGGTAGAACAATTCAGTTCCATTTCATAGGAAAGTTTCAGCAGTCTGCAGGATTTAAATGTTAGCTTGGCTCTATTTCAGGTTTTTCACTGTTTCTCTTTTTCCTCCTTCTTCCTATTGCCCCTGCATACTGCTCCCTCTCATCGATTGCAAGTGGCCTTCAGTACACTTTTAGAACTATTTGGTCTATCCCTTTCCATTATTTTTTGAAAAGCAAAACCAATGTACTAAGTATGACTATAGTAACTCTGATTTTGAGAGGACAAGAAGTAAATGGACTGACAAATGCACAATGAAGTGAACAAGTCAGTACTGCAAGCTCAGTCATAATCTTTGTGCAGTGCTGTTATTTTCTATCATAAAGAGCAAATTCTGTATCACGGTGCTAGTACAAAACTGATGCAGTTCTGACAAAGCAAACCGTGAGACTGTCTCCTGATCTGGAAGATCTTGCATTTTGGACCTATCACAGAAGTCTCATAACTATGCTGCCTCCAAGAAGTATGTTGTAGTGCTATTCTGCCCTGTTGAGAGATGGCCACCATTTAGACCACAGCTATATACCCATATGATGATGCCTGAGACCTCTTTCTGGCTTTAGCTTTAGCTTACTGAAACCTGGTAGATAAAAGTCAAATTTTATTTATTTATCCTCCCTCCCCCACCTCCCCGGTGTTTATTACATTTTATTTACCAGCAGAGAACCATAGCTGCAACCGTATAGTCGTCCTCACTCAACTTGTTTTGATGACAGAGATTTTTCTAAAAGGTTTCTAAGGACTTGAATCATACAACTGTGCTCTGCAGATTTTTGCTACTTCTCTAGGTTATGAACAAGTGTATGAAATAACTTCATGCCTAACACAGAGTCTTGATAAGTCTTAGTGTTCTCCTCTGACCAGGATGAAAATTGATCATTTATTCATCTCTATTTTTCTCAAATTCTTTCAGCTCTTTTTAGATTGAGGAGAAGATTTGGGCTCCATTGTTTTTGTAGGGTATGCCAAAGGTTTGAGATTGTCTTGCAGACTATTTTATAAATGCTAAAGCCTCTAACAATATTAATAAATAAATAAATAAATAAATAAATAAATAAAGTAAATATAAGTCATCATTAAAGGGCATTTTATAGAAACAAAGAAAACCTTACAAGTAATTAATAGATATGTCCCCAGTGTTTTCAATTGCATCTTGCAAATTACCTACTGTTTTCTAATGTTGCTTTTATCATGTCACACTCAGTTACAGTTAGAAAGAAGGTGACTTCTGAGGTTAGAAACAGTTGCATCATTAAGCAATCAGATTCAACTTCAGCTCTGGAGAGTACTGAAATTGACTGTAGAATGTTTTAAGTAATTGTATCAATAGAGGGGAAATAATTTACAATAGCTGAAAACAGAGGGAAAAGGCTGGATTTCCTTTTCATTTCAAAAGGACGGTTCTCTGTATCTGAAATTTGCCTTCATAGATCAACTACCACCAAGGAATCTCTGCAGTGCAAGAAACTAAAGTAAGCAGGCTGACACTAGTCATTTAATTTGTATTCAGACCATCAGCATAGCAGTGTTACATAAAGGCTTATGAGAAAAAGAGTAGAAGACCAAGTTATGCGTCAGCTTGTTATGTACTTTGAATCCAGTGAGTTCCACACAGGAGAGGAGAAAAAGTGACAGATTTGAACCAGCCTGAGTCCTTGCTTATTCACTGACTTGTTTGGTGTATGCTGGTGATAGGAAACTTCTGCATTTCAGCATCCTCCTCTGTGGGATCTTGAAAAGCTCCTTTCTAGAAAAGTCAGAGCTTCCTCCACTATCAGTGTGAATTCAGTGGTGAGTCACAGCTAAGAAGCAGGATAGAAAGTTATTCCTTACTACGTCAGCATTAATTGCCACTTCCTAGCTGAGCCTGAGCAGGACTGTTCTTCCTTTTTTCCATCTCCCAGCTGAGCCCAGTAGCCTTCCATGGGGCCTCCTGGAGACGAGCAGCAGAAGACTAATCTCTCACTCTTACCTCAGATGCAATTAAGGGTACATTTACCAGAAGAGAGAGGAGGTTTACCATATGAATTCCCCTTTCCTCAGTTCCTGGGCTGCAAGAGCTAACATCCTGGAATCTTTCTCTCCCTTGAAACCAAAGGAAAAAGCAGAGTTTTTTTTTTTTGTTTGTTTGTTTGTTTGTTTGTTTGTTTAATTTCACAGTGAAAAATGTGTAACTTCTAAGGAAGTGACACTGTTAGTTTCTGATTTCTAGTAAGAGCAACAGCACAATTTATGTGGTCATGTCTACTCCACCAGTACCTGACGTGAAACAGTTGAAGAAAGCTGAAGCTTGCTGCTCACACCCTTAGCTCATATCCATTAACTCCCACATTCTGTCCCAGACAGTAGCTGAAAAGATGTTATCTGAATTCAGGAACTAGTTAGTCTGAGCAATAATTATTAGTAGAGTTGCTCAAGACAAGGCCAGTGTTTGCTATTATACTGGTGAGGTGCATATCTAAGTATACTTTAATTTGGACACTAGCAGCAGATTTACATGACCCAGTCCCAAGGTCCTATTTTGTAACATAAATGCAGGCAGAGAAATAAACTCAGCATTTTTCAGGATCAGGTCTATTAAATCTTCTTCTGTTTCTTCAATCTTCAATTCTTATTTTTTAAAAAAAAAAAAAAAAAAATTTTTTTTTTTTTAATTATTTCTTTGTGACTTTTTTTAACATTAAGTAGATGGTAAGGTAGTATGTGATGGTGTACAATTTTTCAGACAGTCAACCTACTTTGAAGGTAAATTATTGAATTTGCACATCATCAGAAAATCACTGTTGTATTGGTCCAGCTGAATTTCTGCTTGACCTCAGAAGGCAGTCTATATCTTTACAGCAGCTGAGCTAGACAACATGGTCACTGATGAAAAGTGATCGTCTTAAATTTTGCAGAAGTCAAAGGCTTCTCACTCTGAAGAGTGTGAACTCAGCAAGTCCTGAGAAACCTTGGCAACCACCAGTCAAACTTCAGCCCCCAACTTCCACTGAGTGCAAAACTCATCAAGAGGTAGGTGTCCTCATCTCTCACAAATGAAACATCATCTGGAGTTCAGGAGAAGCTTCAAAACCACCATGAGCTGGAATCCCCTTCCTGCCACAGACAATGCCTACTAGTTCCCACTGAGTTCTAGCTCAGCAGGAGATGGGAGTAAAGCAAAACACTCATAATCAGCATGAGATTGAATGACTTTCAATTCCTGCTGAGCTGAGAACCTTATGAACAGTTTTCTTCCTACCATTCAGGTAATGTTAGAATTCTGTATTGCACTGATAACTTATGCAAACTCCTGCTGAAATCAAAAGGAATCTTTCCAGCTACTTCAGAAATCTGTATGTCAGGTCATACATCTAGGCTAAATCAGATTGTGCTTTAAAATCCCTCTAGCAGATAATAATTTTTCTTTATCATCTAAAGGTATCACTTTATAGGAGAAAGTGGCAAAATTGGAAGTTACGAACCTCAAAATCACCTGCAGCTGCTGGGAAGAATTTTGTACAAGAAAAGAGTTGTCTTTCTAATGTTCCATCTGATGTTCAGGAAAAAAAAAAAAAAAAAAAAAATCAGAGTTAAAGGATTTTTTCCTCTTCAATGTAGTTTAAATCAGGACTAGCAGCATCAGTTAGGCTAGTGTGAAATGGGAATAAAACAATAAACCATTCAGTCCTTAATAGGACAGAGAGATAATGTAGTGCCATATAAAGCAATTTTGTTTCCGTCCTTTCTAGCAATCCTTTTATGAGCTCATCTTTTACCTTAATTTGTACTGCTTGTGTAAATTTTAACCCTATCTTTTACTATTTATTACATGACTGAATTACTTTTCAGGGAATGGTTTCCAGGGTATTTGTTTGTTTGTTTGTTTTAATTTCTGCATTCATTAACTGGCTGTGATTGTTGATTTTGGCCTGCTGCCTCTTTCCTGCCTTGGGGAGTATTTCTCGGTAGCTAGCAGTAGGTGCTGAGTCCTGAAGTGTCGATTCAGAGCAATGGAGACAGGTGGGCCGTCAGCAGGAGTAGTAAAGTGATATGCCACCATAAATATGAAACTGAGACAGTCCACAGAAACAAACTATTTTTCCTTTCAAACTTTACATATGACAGTTTCTGAACTCTAAAAGGCAGCTTCATGTAGGGAAAAAAAAAACAATAAAAAATAATTTAGGAATCTTTTTTTTTTATCATAAGATTTTTTTCTTCACTTGTGACGTGTAGGTGTGTATGTAAAAATAATTTAAAAGCAAGAGAACATGCTAAGTCTCAACACATGGATATTCAAAGGATTTGGATGCAGATGGTTGCTTTTTCTCTTCCCCCACTCCACTTGAAAATAATTGAACATGAGGTAGTGTTTCTTTTTGAGTAAACAGAGAGAGATTTCACATATTTTAGATAATTCCTTAGACAAGACGATCAAACAAACAGATTATTAGTAGTACTAATGGTATTATTTGGTTTTGTTAGTTTTTAAGGCTGGAGTTGTTTTATATGAGCTCTCTCCTTTCTCTCCCTTTCTTCTAATACATACATCAATATGCATACATTACCTGGTTAATCACCAATGATAAAGGAGAGAAATTTAGCCTGCTGGAGAAAAGAGTTTTATTTTTTTTCTTTAATGGAATAATTAAAGGCATCTTTAAGACATTTCATTACTTTGAGAATATCAGACTGATCACGTATTTTAAATCTTAGAACATGTTCATACTTGTGACTGTGCGATTTTAATGAATAAACTAAATTTCTCAGTTTTCGAATTATTAATAAGTCATTGGAAAGCTGGTGAAAGGAAGATAGAGGGGTCACTACAGGTTTTGTTGTCAAAAACAAAAAAAAGTTGTTTCACACTCATAAATGCACTTCTTTACTTAAAGGTGTTTTGATTTACTTGCTGAGGAAATAGAATGAGTGCCAGTTTTTGCTATTTGCTTAGAGACCCTCCTTCTATGTGCAAAGTGAAAACGAAAATTATTTACACTTCACCTTTTATAGAGCTCCTAATATACTAGTCTTGACTAGAGTATCTAAGCAATTACAACTTACCTATAAATAAAGTAACAGCAAACAGGTAGCACCATCTGAACAGGCAACACCAGTCATTCACAGATGAAAAAGAGAAGCAATAAGAGAACCTGAGTGACACACATGCAAGGCCATAGGTAAAATATTTGCATTTTATAACCTTTGTTGCCTTGGGATTGTTATGGTCTTTTCCATTTCATACTAGAATTAGAAAGAACAGCTACTCTATTTTATTCACAAGAAGAATTGTGAAATTAACTCTGAACAAGACTGTCCTATCAAGTGAAATTAAGAGCAAAGGATGATAAGCGTCAGTACCTTTCTTTTATTTCCTAAACACAATATAAAAATTTTAATCAAGAAGACTAGTAAAATGTGACACTAAAAATCCATTTTTCTTCTTAGCTTTTAATAGTTATGGTGTCTTGCATCTGAAGATCTTTGTCAGTTATGACACTGTCTTCCCAAATAGTCAATCAGGAAGTTTTTATTCCGTATCTTATCTACTCAAACCTATTTATCACATAAAGACAAAATCCACTGTTAAAACGCAACAATAATTCTAACAATGGACCATTACATATCAAGGTAGTTTGATTACTTAGCAGGATCCAAAGCAAGAAAGGGATCATTTATAATTGTGAAACCTCCTTTGTAAATTCAAAGTAATAACTGCAAAAATAAGTGTTCAGATAAGCTTTTGAATATTAGAGTTCTTTCTGTTCAGTGCAAATAGGAGACTCAGAAGAGTTTGTCCTTTATTAATTCAAGCCTGGCTTCTGCTAACAGGTCCCTTGCCTTTCCTTCCCTCCTTTCCTCCCTTTGCCTTGTCTCCCCTCCCCATATTTTACATATTTTAAGAAAGGCAAAAGACTAAATGCTATGCCTGAGATGTTAGAAACTTGGGCTACTTAGATATAAAAGCTTAACGCTATTTCCTGTTCTTGATGCTTAACTTAGCACTGTTGCATAGGGGCACTTAGTTCCATGGTATCTCATTAATTTCTAGAAAATGCAAGAAGAGCTGTTATAAAACATAGTTGTGGGCTGTTAAACCACTACACCATCCCACTGCAGAGGTGGAATTTCTCTTATGGGCTAAGTGATTCTGAAATACTGATTGAGTAGATTCGGTTCTTAAAGTGTTTTTTGAAGACCTTTAGAGTATCTTGTGAGGTAATACATGTAAATATATGCAGCTACTGCTCTTAGTCTCAGAGAAAGCACTAAGTTATGTTTAAGAAAACATGAAGTTTCAAACTTAATTTTTTTGTAAACAATTTTGCTGTATGAGGGATAGAGAAAACTTGTAATCAATATTTAATGTACAGCAAGATATCTGATATATTGAGACTTGATAAGAAAGCATAAGCTTCAAATCTAACAAATCTTTCATTAAAGTTAGTCATATGCCTTATTACAAACAATAAATCCAATTATTCATTACCACAAGATTGTCATATAGAAGTCATGGGGAGTTTTGTCATTTAACAAAAGTGTTAAATTGTTTGCCTTAGTGTATTATGAATGTGGCCCTGCCTTTCACTTGCACATTCATGCATCTGAATGCATTTATTATTGTATCTGATTTTCAAACTATAAATTATTCATAAACTGACTAAAATTGATTATTGGCATTTATATATATATATATATATATATATAATATTTATTTTTACCCAGGAAATATAATCTAATGAAAAACTGAAAAAGTGGTTTAACTCCTTGGCTCCTAAAAACTACTAGCTGACTTTAAAAAAAATAAATCATATTACTGAAAACCATTTTAAGCTCACATCACAGCCACTTTAAATAAACCTGATAGGGCTACACACAAAGTTGATGCCAATTTACCCACGCTGCTTTCTTCTGAAATAAATATGTAAGAAATAATTATAAACACATTTTCCCTTTGCATTTATTAGAGCTGTTATAGATTTCAACCCTGTTCCAAGGTAATTGCTTCTCTGCATTGCAGAAATGCTTAAGAATTTAGCGGGGTGGGGTAAGAGGGAGGTTGCTAGAAATGATTCAGTTTATATGGTGGCTAAAGGAATTAAGATCAATGATTAGCAATGCTGGAGAATCATACTAATTTGTACAGCAGTTTGAAAGATCGGGATGTAGATGTATATTGTAAAGATACAATAAACAAATGCTGTTAAGTGTGCACACACTGAGAGATCACCTCTGTTAAAACTCAGCCTTGTCTGGATTTCTAGAAAGGTCTGGATGAATCTATTCAGCTCTCTGTAAACAATTTGCAAACATCAAAACTAGAAATAAGAGGAAAAAATATTTTTATGCTGTTAATATTGAAAATCAAACGTGCTTGTAACAGACCATTTTATATTCATAGAAATATAATGATTAGATTACTATTACCAGCAACTATAATTTAATGTATGAAAATTTAATAACATGACAGTGAATAGAGCTCCACGCTGCATACAAAAACACCAGTTTTTAATTGGGTGCAGTTTTTCTTTCTGGTTTTCTTTTTACTGATAAATCTTTTGAGGAAGGTTTCAGCACATTAAAATGCTTTTGACATTTTTTTAAGATCCATCCAAAATTATAGTATGACTTTAAAGATGGAAATCTCACAGTCGCTCAAGACCACCTCACAACAAATGAATTATCAAGGGATCTCAAAAAGCACAAATATGCTTCTATGTTATTTGAAAACCAAATAGCATGTATATACAAGCATGGGTTTTCTTTAATATACAGTAATGTGGTTCTTTATCAATTGTGAGAAATTATTAAAGCACTAAGCGTAAGCTGGAAATGCATGTGAAGAGAAGACAGATTTGAAATACAGGAGTGAGTTAAAATGTAAGCCATACTCAATAATAAGTATACTATAAACTGTATTAATATGTCAGAAGCATATATATGCAAGCTGAGGGAAGTTACTGTTTTAACAAACAAATACATGTTTATTCATGTTTATGCAAATATATGTATTTATAAGTATTTGTTTTATAAAAATGTATTCTAATAAATACATATATACTTATCAAAACCAAAAGTGCAGCTGCAAAATGTACATACTTGCTACGTAAATGATAAGGTTTTTCCTATTTTTCCTACAGCAACCAGAACAAGTAACAAATGTATATGATTATTTTTTGGGGGTGGGGGGAAGAGAGATGTTTTCTGAAAAATTCCATTTAATGAATGATCACCCAGATTTTTTGGCCTGTCAGCAGTATGGCTGGAAGGCTCTTTGTTTGTGAAGCCAAAAGATTTACACTGCCAAGTGTTTCTCTCTGCCATGGAGGTAAGGTGAGAGGGAAGCCTCTCTTTCCACAGTAATAATGAAATAATCAAAGTGGCTGTCATTGTCCCCTTCTGTAATGCAAAGATATTTGTTTATTTTTATATAAAAATTTTCTGGAGGAAATTTTGTTTTTGTCTAAGAGACAGAAAACATCTGTCCTATCCCAATGTAGAGGTCTCACTTAGGTAGCTTTATTTTGACTGTTTCCAAATTATTGACTCCTAGAACTATTGTATCACTAGCAAGGTAATAATAAATTTGGGCCTAAAACTGATATCAAAGGATCTGAGAACTGAATTGGACTTTTTTGGTCCTCAGATTCTCAAATGTTGGTAGGTTTATGTTCAGTAACTTACAGCAGTCAAAAGGACTACTAAAAGAGGAAAACAATTTTTTTTGTTGTTTTTGTTTTGTTTAACATAGTATTATAAATTTATACAAAAAAGTAGCCTGGGAATATGATCTTTCATCTTACCTGGAAAATAATGTAGAAAATCTTAAGAAAGGAAAATCTTTCCTTTCTATATTGGAAATTGTCTCAATTCAGTGTAATTTTTTTCTAAGTATCTTCTATGTCTTTCTTTTCTTTTCTTTTCTTTTCTTTTCTTTTCTTTTCTTTTCTTT
>CM021701.1:13283426-13294628 GCA_011074415.1 Stictonetta naevosa
TTCCTTTCCTTTCCTTTCCTTTCCTTTCCTTTCCTTTCCTTTCCTTTAAGAAAGACAACTGAGCACTCCCAAATAATAAAAAAAAAAAGCTGTTATATCGATAGTCTAATGTCTCATCTGAAATATTTGATTTACTAGTGTGACAGTACCCTTCTGTGGTGGTTAGAAAACACAAAATGCGTGTGTACTCCATGGAGATTCAAGATACATCATAGGAAGTCTTTGTGTCTTGTCATGAAATCCAGCCTGTAAAAAAGATTGAAGCATTCTAACCTATAGCTACCTGGAGGTCACTTAATGGCATTTCTGAATGTTCAGAGTTTGAACTAACATTAGTATTATTCGTCAGAAAATGTTTTGGCCTTTCATTTCCTGCCAAAACATATATCTTCTGCAGGACAGCAGACAACAAATGGAGCAGATCTGTTTTTTGTTTGTTTGTTTAAATTAAAAGGAATGAAACACTCATTTCATGTCATTCAAGTATTTTTTTCCCTGAGGAAATTCTCTGCTACCTGCTTAATGAATCTTTTCATGTACATTATACCAAAAATATGCAAAACATTGTATTTAAGTAATTAGCACAAATATATATATATATAATTACAAGATTTAATAGTGAGTGTAACAGCAGAAGGTTGAAACATTGTTCTGCAGAGCTAAAGTAGAGTGATTTCTACTGCTGCATTACTGTACTAGTAAATGAAGGCCATTGTCTAGAATGGTGTTTTTGCAGTAGGCACTCTGCATTCCTTTCCAGTGAGTTTACAGTCAATCTAGAAAACACTGTAACAACCTCACAGGAGTACGCACCATATACAGCAGTCATTTCTGAAATTTTGACAAATGATGGTAAGATATTGGTCCCTTGGATAAGAAGTGGAAATTAGCGAGGTCTCTCTTAAATTACAAAATGAACTATTAAGATATATGTTCTGTGGCAAATGCAAATCCCTGTTTATGGGTAATAAAGACACATTTAACTGCTGGAGAGGGTGTACTGCAACTAGGACTCAAAAGAAAATGTGATGAGCTGTAAACTTTAACAAGAAGTTTGGTATTTTTTCACTGAGTAAAACAGCCTCAAATAAGTGTTGTAAAACAGATCTTGACTTATCAGAGAGACATCTGAAGCACTTTATGACTTTATTTTTGTTTAATAGTTACAAGAAAAAATCAGTGCTCTTTGTTCTGGATATACTAGATTCCATGCAGTTGAGAATAGCTCCACAGTTCCTTCTCACTGTGAATTTCCAATACACTAAGGAAAACATTTGGATTAAAATGTTACCAAGTTTTCTCAGTATTTTGGTTTTTAGTCTTACTATTTACTAACAGGAAAGGAGTGTTCCCATTATTTTATTGCCTGTTTTAAAGCCTTTGATATTAGATTCATTCAACCTTTTTTGTTGTTATTATAGTTCTTCAGTCTGTTACATGTGGCTGGAGATAAAAACGTTCATCAAAACCTCTCATCTGAGTACAAAAATTTTATCTCCCTGAAAAGTCTGTAGAATCATTGCTTTAGAAGCAAGTCCTACAGGATCTTGTTCACTTTATTTCTCATTGGTAGAACTTTACATTATATATTTACCATGGTTCTGTATTAAAACATGGTTTGTATAGACATTACACTTAGAACAAACTTGAGATAAGTCTAGATATCTAATAGAGAAGGGCACAGTGGAATCAAACTTAGGAGTCTTGTCCTATATCGTTCAGTACATTCTTCCTAAGAACACTTTGATGATGTAAGAGAAGAAAGAAAAGACAGAATTTATAGGTAGCTTCAGGCTGGGCTATCCTACAGTACAGTCTGCACACTCAAGTCACACTCAAGGCATCCTGCATTATGGCTGCCCACATTTATTATAGATATATCTGACAGGCAGCACCTCAGAGGGGCAAAGCATTTTTGCTCAAGGAAAGTTGTAATCATGGCACCTCTACAATCTAAACTCTGATTTTTTCACAGGATAGAAAAATAACATGCACAAATTTACAGTACTGTGAAACCCAAGGAAGAGGGCTCTATGGGCCACATGCTACAATATCTATTGTGGTTCGGAGTACAAAGGAACAAAATACATATAAAATAAAGTATTCTTCAGGTCTGTCAAGTCTTATCTACCTATATAATAAATTTAGAGAGAAAAAAATATTTAATACTGCAATAAATATAATGACTATAATCCCTTAATATCTATGACTATCTCAGATACAGGAGGTGGTCTGACAACACTTCAGATGTCATAAACCTACCCATAGTCTGGTTAGTACTCATTTTTCATCTTTACTCAGTCCTGTGTTGTTTGATGGAGAGAATGAGAAAGTCCTGCTGTCTTATGAGAACTGGATTTGTGTGTTTGTTGTTACTGTTGTTGATTTTGCTGACTTTGTTTAATGTTTAATACACAACAATTTATTAGAACTTTAACCTGTTTCACATACATATCCCTTAATGGCCACTGGATGCTTGACATAAAAGAAGAGGTTAGAAGACTGTTACTAAAAGTTTTCTGAAATTATTTGTTTCTTTGTAAATGAGAACTCAGTTCAGACCTTTTTAATTTTGCATTTCATTTCTTTCTTCATTAAGCTATATTTTTAATGTCTACTAATAAATTGTATCTAAAACTTAGTATATATCTAAGACAAACTCTCACGTCCCTTTCTTAGTTCTGGGAAAGGACATTAATAAGACATTTTTCTAAAATGAGTTTTACATGTAGACTGTAAGATTTGGCCCAGGGGTCTTGAAATTCCTTTATTAGGCTGAAAATTTCCTGTTAAGAGGGTGGAATCTATGGAATTAAAATAATCTTCCTCCCCAAAAGAAGCAGAACTTAAAAGTTCCATTTCATTAAATACTACTCGTAGGAATTTACACATATGCATATGTACATATTTACAAATGTAGATATGTATACATACATATCCCCAAAAGCAGACATTTATGGAAGACTTTGAAAGATGATAAATCTTTTGAAAGATGATAAAATGAAAATAAATATATACACATATATAACTGTTAGAAAAAGCCAAAGATAATTTCAGTTGTGCAACATGAAGTAAACTCCCTTGAGTGCATGGGTGATGTTGCTGTTTCTAATTACATAGCAGCATGCAATTTTGCTCCTATATTTCCCATTTTTTAAATAGTTGTGAAAACAATATTCTGTTCTCTTATCTCACTCTTACACTGACTGAATTAATACCTTTGGAAAAATCCCTCAAGACCTCAGCCTGAGACAGAAACAGATGTTGTTTCAAACAGTAAACATTTAGTAAAGTTTCAAGGCATTGAAACCATAAGAAACACTGGACATTTGTTGCTAACCATATGGGGCTATATTCTGACATGGGGTCCAAGGAAAATGGGAAATTTCTTTACTGAAGTGTGGGTGGGGTCCAGCCCTTGGCCTGTCCTTTGCAGAGAACCCAGGTAGGAGGCAGAGGTGAGAGGATGACTTACTTTGGCCCAGCCACTGTTGTTGCCAACAGTGCAGGGTGGTGCTTGTGTGATTTGCTGTTCATCTGGACCAAGAGATCCATAGGAGGGAGCTCTGCTGGGGTAAGCTGTGGTTTATGTGTTACTTGTCTTTCTGAGCTGTGCCTAAAAGCAGAAATTCATCTACTGGGTGTAACGCATCTGAAGAAAATGATTGCCCAGAGGTCTGAAGTGATGGACAGTTTTATTTTATATGTCACAACTGTTTTCAGTTTCCAGCTACAGAATGTTGAATTCAACCCAGGGGGAGAGTGGAGGTGGGGGTGGAGTGGGGGGCAGAACAATATATTTTAAAATATGATTTGCACAGCCTAGAAATATGTACGGCCTACATAATACTGCGTCTGAGCTGGGGAAGTCTGTTCCTTTTGTGACAGGAGCATACTGCTGCATTCAATCACACTTGAACCTGAAGATCTAGGACAGCCTTAACGGGAAAAAGCAAAAGAGAAACATGACACGAGGTCAGTTTTGACAGTTCAAAACTGTGGTATCTGAAAAACCAATAGGATCACATGATTTCTTGGAACATACAATGGATTATAGGATAATACAGCCTGCAGGCACTCTGTTTGGATATATGCCCAAGACAGACAACAAACAGCATATGCTCAAGTACAGGGACATCAGGGTAATGGAATATAAAATAGTTGTGTGCTCATCATGAGATGTGGGAAAGCAGCCAGGGGCCTGTATTCCCAAGGGCCATTTCTAAGGGCTGGTGTCTGATACTCGCATTTGGTACTAGGCCTCCTTATGTTGTTTTCATATGGCATTGAGTATGCAGTACTAGCAAGCAGAGAGGTGTCAGATCACCTTCAAGCACCAAGCACTCCTGTCACAAGTAAACAATGAGAGATACTAAGGACTAATAAATCTTCATGATGGATCGGCATAAAATGACTTAGGAATGGTGATTGTGTAATTGTGATTCATTTGAGGAAGTGCTCAGTGCCTAATGGCCCTCAAACACCTACAACCATCTGTGTATTGTAGTTGCTGGTGTTCATTGTCTAATTCTGTGAGATGCAATAACTAAGTTTTGGAATACATGCCTTTACTTTCTATTTTGATTTCTTCTTCTGGTTGTCTTTCTTTTCTCAGCAGAAGCATGAGACTGTCCATAAGAGAGAAATATTGATAAATAGTTCTTTTTATTTTTATTATTTTTTTTTTTTTGGCTCTAAAAGAACAGTGTATCTGGTAGCCAAACAATGTATCTGGTCTCTTTCTTTTGCACTCAAAACACATAAAAGCTGGAGCCGATGAAGGAATACATCTGTATGCTAAAAAGCACAGATTTACAGAAGGAGCCAGACAACACCTCCAGCAAAATCCAGAGCTAAAGTTCTGCATCTGGTACTGGAGTAAAGCTATGTATCAGAGAGAATGTTTCCCAATGATTAGTATCCAGAACAGGGAATAACCTTCAGTACTCAGCTACAAATTCTGATGTGAAGAATGTTACTTAGCACTGCCCAAAAATTAAATCTCTGCACTATGGAAAAAAGCTGTTTGAGAGTTGGAAAGAACAATCGGTTGCCTGTCTATGCTTCACTGCACTACTCCTTGAATGTCACACAGATTTTGTAGTTCAGAGAAGGAATCAGTCAGGCACGGATTTGAAGATTTCAGCCATTCAAATGGAATGTAGACTTCATCTTGAGTCTAGGATTCTGAACCAAATTTACAATTAACTTTCAAAGTACCTGCTGTCCACAACCCCCTGATTGTGCTAAGTGCCTAAAACCTCCTTAGCAGGGCATAAAACTTTCCTTTGGGGATGGCAGCCCACACATATGCTTTGAGTAACCCAAATTCAATTACTCTGTGGCATTATAAACATTCACATTTCCACCTCACCTGAAAAGATCTTTAGCTACAGAAACTGCTAAGGAGCTCTGCAGGATGTACTCTTAACCCAATCTGTTAAAGTGTTCTACTTGTGTGGCATAATTAAAAAGACTTGTGATCCTGTCTCTCGAGTCAAACAAAAGCTTAGAGTACTTATTTGGAATTCTCTTCACAGTACAAGAGTACTGGTCTCTGAGCTAGATTTTCCTCAAATATTTCCAAAAAGAAAAAAAAAAAAAAAAAAAAAAAAAAAAGATGCTGCTATTTGTAACTGAAAAATGATAGATATTTTTATTCGTATTGACAAGGAATATATTGCTGTGTGCATGCAGTGAGTTTGGCAATACAGCAAGCTGAACAAAATTCATTTTGAGTTGACTGTTATGAAATTCAAGATGATGGAAGAAAAAGGAAATAGAAAAGTTATCAATTGCCAGGGTGAAAGGAATGCACTAACAAAAAGAAGTTTTGCTTCCCCTGCCATGCTGCACCCCTTTCCTACTGCTTAGCAACGGATAAGATGCCACTTATTTTCAGACAGGAAGCAGAAACAGCAAGAAGGCTGCACACAAAGCTGGTATCACTGCAAGTGTCCTGTACAGCTCATTGGTGCACGGAGACTTTGCCTATAATGAAGTCATTTGCATTCACATGCAGGCCTGGTTGTGTGGACATCAGTCCAGACTCTGGGAACTGTTGTTTCACGGAGTCAAAAGAAATTTGCACATGAAAGCCACATCCGCATTACTTAACTCTGCAGCTCACTCAGGATTGCCTTCCTTTTAGAGCAAAGCACATCTGAACCTACGATTAAATCTCCAGAGGATTTATTTTATTTCTTTTGGATATCTGCTAGACTTGACAAGCGGTGAACATACTTGGTGCAAATATCATTTGAGTTGTTACTTACCCATTCTCCATTTCTGAATCTGTTCTTTCATAGTACAGAGCCACATAGCTGCAGAATTCTCTCAAACCTCCTCAGACAGTCTTTCTGCCAGTTGGCAATGTGAAGGCATTCATCTTTTCAATATTTCCATGCCTTTCCAATTTAATTGCAAACTTTATTCTCATGTGCAACCAGGAATGAAAGGAACAGGCATGTCTGGTGCTAAATATTGATTGCATTAGACTGAAAAAAAGACTGCAAATTGGGTCACTATGAGATTGGTAATCTGAAATAAAAAATTGTACTAGAAATTGACACTGGACCATGACTTACATAAGGCTCATTATCCACACGGTCAATTTTTCTGCCATCAACACACATGTATAAAATGCTGTTAATAGCTTGTCAGCTGCAAAAATATATTAGTAATTCCCCACAGATCCCAACACTGATACAACAATTTGCACTTGATGTGGAGGTCAGCTGTTGACCTCTTTGGCTCCTGCCACTGTTGTATTTATGATGTAAATTTAATTTCTCTCTCCCTATCTCTCTCTAATAAATAAATAAATAAAGTAGAAGGAAAACCCTCAGAGTTTGTAATGTCCGAGAAATACATCATATTACTGAATGTAATCAAGAACAAAGTCAGGCTTACTCACTGAACTGCTTCAGCCCCAGCACTGATGGCAGAAATTCTTCTATAGTATCCTGTTAATGTGCTTCAATCCTGACCTGAAAGAACCTTTATGGCTGACAGGATAGTTTAATTTTCATGCCCATTCAATCTTTGACCTCTGTGCTAAGACTGCCAATAGGGGTGCAAATTAACACCAATTATTCCGATGTTTTATGTACTGGGCTAAGAGCACCAACTCATTTTACACAGGCCATCATCCAGCTGTCAGATGTTAATGACTTTTGGTTATTTCTGACCTGATTCAGATTCATCTGAGTAGCTCAGAGTTGAAAGGGTCTCTATTTCATTAATAAGAGACTGACCTGTAAAACCTTCCTATCATCCCCTTTCACAAATTCAAGTGTGGATGTTTATTTTCCCATTAAATAATAACAAAGGGCCAAACCCCAGCCTGCTTCAAACTCAGTGGATTTATGCCAGTATAAAATTTAGCCTGTTCATGTCAGTTCCATTGGGCATGAACATCAACAAACGTCCTTCTTGGTTAAAGCCAATCAAATTAAGCAATATGTATGTATATGTATTCATAAACATTTCTGATTATTTGTCTTCTAAAAATGTGAGTAATGTAATAGATTAATATTATCATAATCTCTGAGGACAGAGTAATAATAAAGGTATTTCTTAGCAAATAATTCATTTATTTTACAACCAGAGCAGAAATTAATTGCTTATTTTATTATTTGTTAACAGTACTTAATCAGCCCTGTGTTGTGTTGTTAAACCTTTCCCTGGCTTAGAGTATGGGTGGCTTCAAGTTGCTACTCCTTTGTAACTACTATTAGCAAGGATGAGCAGTTTCCAGAATAGACTCTGAAGTAACTGATAGAAGTGCCATTTTGGAACCCATCATTTCTGAGACTTGCTGCCTTCAGTTATGTGGCAGAGACTGAGCTTTGGAGTCGGCAAACTTATTCATCTGCTAAAGTTATAAAACCTATTGAGCTTAGTGTAAATATATGGGAATGGACAGTGACAGTAGAAATGTACAGCACGGTATGTTTTTCTGACATTTGAGTTAAGGCAAAAAGAGGAGAGGAATAACATTCCTAAATCCACTGTACATTCATTTGGGACTTTCTTATCTTCAAAATATTCAATTTTTTAGGAAGGTAAGTGATGTGTACAGTGATAAGTATGACCTACAGTACAGTGATAAGTAGGACGTAGTTGAACATAGCACAGAGAAAAAGACCAAGCTCATTGTCTGCATATACTGAGTTTCTTAATTCCAAAGAAGTCTAGAGAGAGATGTGATAAAAGTTTTTAAGTGTGAAAAAGAGCTTAATCTCTTTGTCATTTCTATGGTGGAGAAGATGAGAAATATGAGCTTAAATTTGAAAGGTTAGGTTACTCCTCAAGAATTCCTCTCAGTAAGCAGTTTTAAAAACACAGTAGAACTAACATATTGGGAAAGAAACACCGTAGCTGATAGTTTCCTGTATTAGAGTATAGTAATTATCTAGGTAATCTATTGAGTTCCCTAAATTCCATGATTTTGTCAGCTGGCAACAATAAACAAGGTAGGATCACATTGCTCATAATACTACCTGTCTACAGAGTATGTTTTTTATCAGGTTAGGTAGCACAAACCTTTAAGCAAATATTCTAAATTAAATTTATTCCCTAGGGAAAATAACCTAATAGAACAAACAGAATTTATCTCTATCTGGTGTGGTGCCTATAGCTTCCAGTCATTTTGTGAGTAGTCTGTGTGTCATGCCCTTCTTTCAAAACTCTACAGGAGAACACGAAGGCTGGTCTTTTAGAGGCATGTGCTGCTACTGTGGACTGAAGAAATAATCATTGGAATTAAAAGTTTTAAAACATTTTTGGTGCATCATCTTATGAACATCTTTGGAGGAAAAGCCTTAGAGTAAAGTTGTTGATCACTAACCCTGATATGCCATATTAAATCTCAAGAACTGACAGAGCTCTATTCATGTCCCATCCCACAAGGAAGACATTCATAACCACTGAAGACTGACAGTAGAAATGGGTGAATGCACTTCAAAATGAAGAGTTTATTGATTGAAGGCTAACTATTCAAGAGATGATAATTAAGGTTTTGTGAAACAAGGAATAATAATATTATAACTGGTTTTATATTTACAATTACCTCCTGCACTGCATCAAATGACACTTATTGCTGCAGAAATAGAAAGCATGTGATTTTTCAGTGCATAGAAATCAAGAAATAAAATCTGAAATTAAAAAAAAAAAAAGCTGTTGTGTTTCAGACATTAAACTGTGTTCTGTTCTCTTCCCTTCTTTTTTGTTCTAAAGCGTTTAAGATCTTGAGGAAAGGAAAACATAACTTCAGTGGTTCTGCCTGGTGAAGTACTAGAATATATTTGAGGAATTCATGGTATCACTGGTTACACTCTTGCCAACAACTCAACAGCTGACACAAGCCTCCTGGCTTGCTTTCCAGCTATAGAATAAGAAAATATGACAGAAGCCTTTTTTACTATCTAAAATTTTCCAAAATTTTTAAAGAATAAAGTGTGGTTATGATGCAGCATGGTAGATATAACACAAAAGCATGTTACATTAATGTTACAGTACAATA
Organism: Stictonetta naevosa; assembly: GCA_011074415.1. Lineage (NCBI taxonomy): Eukaryota > Metazoa > Chordata > Aves > Anseriformes > Anatidae > Stictonetta > Stictonetta naevosa. Next base: position 13,292,953 of record CM021701.1, read on the forward strand.
TAGATGTTTACAATTAATGAGGTATTAATTAGTTTACAATTAATTAATTATGTAGTAATTAATATATAGCCCAGTATTCTTCATTGTAATGTAGAATTATGATATTCATAAGCACAAGCAGCTTCCCATGAGTGGGTATAGTCATTTTTTATGCTGTTCCTCACAAGTATAATAATGCATATCACAGCAAAAATTAGCTCAGCACACCTTAAAGTGTTTCTAAAGAAAATAGGAACACTAGTAATCATTACCTTTTACCATGCAAAATCTCCAGATAGGAGAGAGTGTCAGAAGGCTGCTTATCTGATTTAGAAACTGTAGATGTTGAATTTTCACACGGGATGTGTACACATATTACAAACTATTTTTAACATAAGAATTTGAGTTTATGATTAATTGTAGCTTGTTTATATTCTAAGAGTTCTGAGGGTGTCCAAGTCAAGGACCTGAAGTGTCTTCTTTTAGATGCAGTATGGGGTTTATATAAGAAGGCTGTTATCCAAAGTGGATAGGAGAACAAAATATTAAATAGTAAACATTAAAAAAGTTTTCCAGTAAATCAGTAGAAAGTATCTGTAAAAAATAAAAAATAAAAAATAAAATCAACATTTCTTCTCTTCACTCACAACTACAGTTTGTTCTCTAATGCATTTACTCCTCTCTGTCCTGAATCCATGCCAACCCAGAAATCTGCTTTCATGTTTGTTTTTTTAGTACCTATAATGATGCATGCTTTTGCATGCTTTTTACAGCCATATATAAATATCATCTGGATTTTTCCATTTAGAAAATTTGTTCTGAATCCTTAAGCATCCTGATTATTTTCTAGGCTTACAGAATTTCATCTGGATCTGTAAAACCCTAAACATAGATGGAAATGTTCCTTTATTTGTTTTTCATTTTTTCAGCAATAAATTATGAGACAATTTGCTAGGTCTTTCATTCCTGTGTTCTTTTAGTAAAATATGTAATGGTTTAGATCAAGGTTAACCACTGAATTTCGTCTAGAAGGGTGATTATGAAGCTTTTGTCAAAGCTTTACATGATGAATCATTGTCTAAACTCTTTCTTTAGAGCCTGGTAATACCTTTTCAAGATGGATAAAATATGTAGGTAGGTAGCTGAGAGCTGGAGTTGAAGCACACGTATTGGAGAATAACAGGATGTTCTACCAGAATGTTGAATCTTTAGTATTTTTAGTAATATAAGCAACGCAAAGCAATCACAGAGTAAACCATCACCTTTCCATGGAGTTTAGAGGCATTGGAGGTGGCAGTGTTAGGGACAGTCAATAAAACAGTGAAAATTACCACTATCTATCAAAAGGTGATGAGCATGGTGTGTTTTTTTCTTTATACTTGCTATAATAAATACATGTGATGTAGAAGATCCCTCTGTATAGCAACAATTAGAAAATATTTACCCATCATAGCAACAACTGGAAACTGTTATAAAAGTGTTATGTGAATAATCGAGAAGGAATTTGTAAGAGTTAGTACACCCAGTAGATTTAATAGCCCATCCAGAATTTGCCTGTAGATTTTTCAGATTTTCCCTTCCCTTCCATTCCCTTCCCTTCCCTTCCCTTCCCTTCCCTTCCCTTCCCTTCCCTTCCCTTCCCTTCCCTTCCCTTCCCTTCCCTTCCCTTCCCTTCCCTTCCCTTCCCTTCCCTTCCC
>CM021701.1:13294728-13309705 GCA_011074415.1 Stictonetta naevosa
CCTTTCCCTTCCCTTTCCCTTCCCTTCTCATTCCTTTCATTCCTTTTTTTTTTTTTTTTTTTTTTGGGGGGGGGGGCAGGGGTGGGGTGGGGATGAGCATTATTCAATCACTTCCTTGCACATTAGGAGCACCTGAAAAAGCAGCAGGGGAATTTAAGGATAGTCTCAGGCTCAAAAACTAGGATCATTGAGCCTGTGTTAATGTCCTCAATTTAAAAATGCAAAGGCAAAAGTGAAAAGATGTTTTCCTTTCACACAACTGTGAAGTGTTTGAATGAGTGCATGAATATGCTGTAGCACAGTGTCCAAAAATTGAGTAATGGCACCACCTGGACAGTGAAAGCTGACTCATGTGTATGGCATTTCTTGCTTCCATTGGAAGGAACTCATCTCTTGTAAGGACAGAAAGTACTGTTTCTAACTGAGGAAGGGAATGACATTGCTTTGACCTATTATCCAGCTGCCCAGAGAGTAGTTCACACACAGGTCTAAGACTGTTCACCCGACCAAAAGGAAGCTTTGGATGAATTGCTCATTCATCATTCCAACATCATTAAATCAAGCTCTTCCTCTGTGTTGTTGCTTTGTTACTCCTCAGTACTAGCAAAGAAGCCAAGTTTAGCTAAGGCTAAGACAAACAAGATAACTTTGTACTCCAACCTGTTGTTCAGTTAGCTTTCAATACTGATCTGTCTCACGGTAGGATCCTGAGTGGAGGAAAGATGAATAGGGTATGTGTTAAATTTTAATGCTCATGTGTCTCTCTCAGACTAAAAGGGATCTGTGCTATCTTTTCCCCTTCTGTTCTGTATTCTCTGGTACCTTTTTTCTCATGCACAAGAACTCAGGATATAATCAATTCGCATACTAAAAAAAGTACACAAGAAGAAGAGATGCTCAAAAAAAAGAAGGCAAAAAAGGCACAGAAAAACAAGAGTGGTCTTCTATATTCTATGAAGAAAAGTGATCGTCAGGCTCACTATATATATAGCAGCAGGTCTCGACATTCACAGCAAAAAGATGAACCATTCTTGTCATTTTTTTCCCCAAATCTAAACAAGTCTCAATTCATGAAAAACAGGGTTTGGGAGCTGAGCTGAAAATCTCATGAGTTGTTTAGTGAATTGTCATTTAGATTTTCATGTGCTATAGTTTCACAAATTTGGACATTTAAATTGAATGTATATTCATTTAAAACTAAATGGAAGTCTTTTTATTTATGTATTTATTTATTTATTTACTTGCCTGTTTGTTTGTTTATTTAATTATTCATCGGTATTTGCTGGTCTGTCTGGCTCATAAGCATCTCAAAGAGAAGAATTGCTTATGTGGGTTTTCCACTTCTGTCCCCACTTCAGGAGTCACAATGTCAACAGGGAAAAAATGTAACTTTTTCAAGACATAAAAGTAGTTTCTTCTTCAAGTACTGAAGAAAAGGTAGAATAACTTTTCTGCGTAAATTATTACTTCATTGTTTACTCATTTTCCATATTCTTTTACTTATAGAACTGTTTGCCTCAACTGTTATGTGCATAAGCAGTATAACGTATTTCTCTAAACTGACCTAATTTAATTTTCTATTGTGACAGCATAATAACTATAGCTGTAGATTGACTCTCTTTAATCAGCACTTATATTAGCACTGGAGGTTGGAAACTTCATTTGTTTGTCAACAGCAGGTCTGAGCTTATTTCCACCAAAGCCCCAACAAATAATTCTGTGACTTTAATGATGCAAATCCAGGTGCTGTCAAAACTTCTGTAGAAAACTTAAAACAATGCATTGCAAAATGCTTCATTATTTTTTTCTGAAGGATCATATATAATTTACTGAGTTATGAAAATTTTAGGTCACATTATATTAGGGGGAAATCCAATCTCAAGGTAGAAAGGCAGATATGTGCCATGGGAGGATATATGGTATTTAAATGCTAGTCAGCCCCCAGAAACATATTCAGACATGAAATCAACTCCAGACTCAGCTATTAGTTGATGTGTGATTTTGGATATCTCAATATTAAAGCTCTAGAATCTCTCATCTGTCTCCAAACTGAGTCTTCTAAAGTAATTTCTGGCCCATTCTAATGGCAAGGAAAAACAACAACAGCAAACGAATTAATATTGTTGCTTTTTGTGTTTCTATTTGATAATAGAAATTGATCTCTAGTCATAGAATACTCTTAGGCATTTATACATTAGGAATAAAATGGATATTTTTCATTGTATACACAAATGTTTTCAACAAGTATTGTAACAGATAAAAGCTATTCCCTTTATGGATATTTGGCTAGCTGTGACTCCTATGCACAGGGTTCTAATTGTTCCTAGATTGAATTTAGAAGAAATTTTTATGAAAGCCTAATATACAAAAAAGTCTGAAATAAATATTTGCATGTTTGAACATAGCTACCTACTAGAATCATCTTATTTTTTCCTCACAGAAACCATTTTTTTGTCAGTGAAAGCTCTTTAGACGTTCATGGCATTTCCAGTTTTGTGGTTGCACCATTCTGAGACACAATAGTATAGGTGCTTGAAGATCTGAATACTGTAATTCCTGATTTCAAAAGAAATAAAGGTTAGTGAGAGTAGTAGAACTGATGGTCCCGTCTGGCCTTAAAGTCTATGAAATTAAAAAATGAAAATGAAGTAATAATAATAAAAAAACACTAGTCTGCCAATCTGTTTTTCCTATGACTTTTTTTTTTCTTTAAAATACTTCTTTTTTTCCTCTAAAATACATAAGTTTATTTTCTGACTTCTCCTACTTACCTGTCATCATCTAGGTTTCCTTTACCTTGCCCTACCAAAACAAAACAAAACAAAACAAAAAAAAAAATAGTATAATACTCTGTTATCCATCTCAAGTGTCAAAAATAAGCTTCTGGATTTCTGTATGGATTTCTGTATATATGTCTATATATACATATGTATATAAATTTTAATTATAGCTGTTATGGGAAAATGATTTTTTTCATCTTTATTTCCAGATATAATTTATCAGAGATTACTAATCTAGACTGACCTCATCTGAGAAATAGAGTCTGACTGTTGCTGCAAGGTTCGTGTAATAATTAAAAAAAATATTTAAGCATGAAATATAAACTATACTATTTTGACTGTATTGCCTCTGGTTACAGCAGATTCAGTCAGCTGAAGTATGTCAGTTTATGCCCAACATGCTTTCTCAGTGAGAAGGTAACATTTTGAAAAACAGGAAAGCCTCTCAGTAAAAGGAAGGGCCTCTCAAAGCTTTCAGATGGCAATAGTGCAGCACCTCGTTTACAACAGCTCTGTGTGTGTCAAGCTGATCATTTCACTGTCAGCCAGGCTACTTGTCAAACATACTGCAGTCCTTCTCATCTACTAGCAGAAGCTATGTCTTTCCACTTTTATTCCCTAGTACGTGCAGTCTGTTTAAATGTACACTAATTCTTTGCAAACAGAAGCAGTAGAAACATACTAGATTTATCTATGATTCTATAATTTATTAAACAGGGAAATACCCATTTTTTACTGTTGTAGGTGAAAAAATATGCAAATCATGGTTAAGTGTAACCCATTCATTGGCTAACAAGCCAACAGCTCTGCAGAGAGAATCAGATATTCACCTGATGCCCCAGCTCCTGGAGTTCACATCTGAATCTAAGTTAGCTGACATATATATAAAAAAAATCACTTAGGCAAGATAGACAACTCCCTACCAAAACTGTTCCACAGCAGAGAAGGCTTATATGTTAACTTTTCTGGTGTGCAGATCCTAATGTGCTCACGAATGAGCACTTTCAGACAGGGGCAAGTACATTGGACACGAATCTCTCCCAGTCCACCTATTCTGGTGTAGTGTTTGAGCAGGATAATGTTGGCCTCTCAGACAGGTATGTTAATCTACTTGTTTTATAAAAAATGTATGTATTTAAGGCTGTTGAGAAATTTTACTTCTTCTACAAGCAGTGCTGTATTGGCATGCTTTTTCAAAAGTTTTCCTACCATGCATTAACTATAATGGTGTGGAAAAGATCTATCTCACATTTGCTGTCACAAGCATCCGAGTGAACAACTGTACTCAGCCTTTTCTTCTATAAAAGTAACGAAACAAACTCTCACCTTAGGTTACTTGTCATAATGCTGAGTGGTTCAAAGCAGTTCAGAAACAGCAGTTTAAACCACAAAGGGCTGCCACTTCCAGTTCTGTCAAACACACCCCGATGCAAGCAGCTGGCACTAAACATCATTATACCCTGACTGGCTGTTTAAATAGCAAATGCAGCAGAAAGACATGTTATAAAGACAAATTCAAAGGTTTGCATCAAAGACTAAATTAAACCTACTATATAAGCTTCTGATTTTAATATCTATTATATATTATCTATTATCTATATATCTATTAGGGGGAAGTTATGAGAAATAAAGGTAACATACATCTTCCTTACAGAACCTTTTCCATGTTTTGAATAACGTAGCCTTTATTCCAATGAGCAAAGTTACACAATTATTTTCATTCTTACAGTCCACTATTCTACAACTGTAGGCATGTAGAAACACACATTCACATACACAAAATCTAAGCTTTCAAATACTTTCTTATGCCCTTAAGAAAATATTCAGTTCAGTCTAATCACGTTGAAAGAACATTGATTAATATTGCCAGTGGAAAATCAAACAGACTGAGCCATTTGCAAAGAAAACACTACAACCAATATCTTAGTTAAATTTTCTCTCTGCTGCTGCTTCAGCTGTCAAAGTCAGTGGTGCACTGCAGCATTGAAGGTAATTTCCATTTAGTGGTAAAAGCTGTTTTCTTCAATTTTTTGGCTTCTTTGTCTTTTGGCTCCTTTGTCTTTCTACTTGCCCCCTATCCATCTAATACCACTCAGATGTCATTGACACACTTACATTTACCACACCCCAGTGATTCCTATCCACCTACATGACGTGCCTATAGCACAAATGCTGATGATGCATTATATGCCCAGCACTTTTTGTCGCAGTGACATTGCTCCACAAAGTACTGCCTAGGGGCAGCTACGCACTCTCTTATGCAGCAATTATTCACTTGGATTACATGTTGATGATAAGCTATTAAAAAGCACTCATGTGGGACTTTTTATTTACCAACAATCATGACATTCTTCTTTTCTCCTTCTTCCATCTACATACAAATCTAATTGGAGAGAAAAAAGACAAACCATCTGAAAACTTAAAATGCTGGGAATATCTTGAATTAATTAATGACTGAAAATATATCTGTATTAGCCATGGTGTTAGTAAAACAAAAGCTCAGAGAAAGTGAGAGAAAGAGGAAAAAAAAATAAAAATCACTGTATTCAAAATGTCATGTTCTCTAAATAGCAGTGCCCCGTTTGTTTTCAATTTATTTCAGAAATAGCAAAATGACAATACCTATGCATAAATCTATGGGTTTGGGGTCTTGTGTTGATGAATTACCCAGATAGCATGGAGTCTGAATAGAATTCTGGTGGGCAGGATAAATTTATACCAAAGCAAAAAAAAACACACCAGATATTTAGATATTACCACTAAGTATGTGGTAGGGTCAAGGAGAACCTCAGATAGCCTCTCTGTGTTATAGCAGCATTCAGAACTAGCTCTCATGATTTTTTACAGTGTGAACTAGAATAAATGCCTAATTTCAATTTCTTAGAGACTCCTGTGTCTTAAAAACAGGAGTGAAAATTTCATATGACCATCTTTCCTGATGAGATTTTCAATATTTCACTGTTTATTCAACATTTCTGTATCTCACCATATTTATTTATTTATTTATTTATTGCTAACATGGCATCCTTAGATTCCATCTATGGAAAGTCCCCATTCTTAGAAAGTATGCATTAAATAAAGACTAGCAGTTGAATTGGGTTGAAAAATATATTTTATAGTAGATAGTAAATATAAATAAATAATTAAATAAGTGTGATTCAGTCTTCTTGTTAACTTTCTACCTTGAAGGAAAAGAAAACCTTATTTCCACTGAGAATTATACAGAAGTGTTAGGCAAGACCCTTGACTGTCATATGGCCAACCCAGATCCATTATGTCCATTTTGTGTAAATCTGTCCAGAGCAAAAAAGTTAATACAGACATTTCAGTCAAACCGAAATTGAGTGCTACGTTTAATTCCAATTGAGGATCATATAGCATAGAACAATAGGAGAAAAGAGAAAGGAAAATGGTGCAGATCTATAAAATGATCTGATACTTAATGCTACCTATACCTCTTCACTACAGTTCACTTCAAGCTAGAGCAGTCAGTAAATAACTAGCCTTTTAAATCAGTGAGCATTCAATATTAGGATTGCAGATAGTTAAAGTTTTTCCAGACACAGCAAAATGCCCTGCTTGTGTAAATGTAACCTGTTGGCTTGATCTAATTAAGTATGCTAGATAAGAATAGTAAGTCTGACAGTCCTCACCTTGGACTAAAAGCTCCTAGTCTTATATGTTGAGTAATACAAGATATAAAATAGTTCAGTTTATGCAGCTTTAATTCTTTCATGGTGAAGTTCCATAGCTTCTAAAAGCAAAAGGAGAAAAATTATGCCAAACTGTCAATAGCCTTTTTTGGAATGGCAAACTAAAATAACAATAATAATAATAACAGTAACAATAATAATAATTTCACGAATGACATTAAAATTGTTAACATTTTCAGAAATCCTTCCATGTGAGTTAAAGCTACTTAGCTTAGTAAAAGTGTAAGTCAGTTCTGTAATTGCAGTTCTATGCATATGGGTCTCCTTGTACATTGTGTAAGATGGCAGTGTAGCAAATCTGAGGACAAAGATTACATAAAGAAGAAAAATGTCTAAAAGTTAGACACTACAAAGTTACTCCCATGGGTCCTTCAGAGAATTATTCTTGAGTCCCAAACCTACATAACAGATAGATCCTCAATTGAAGCTCATACTTACCACCTCTTTTATGGATATTTACAGAAGGCATTCATGAAATACGTGAGCAGCTTTCAGGTAAACCCTTTTGACATCAGAAAGTCCGTAGATGCTTTGATTCTTCGTGTCTTTTTCCTAGCCTGATTACAAGGTAGTCTAGTAGTTCTGCCAAGTGGAAGAAAGGAAAACCATTACTGAAATGTCACTCTGACCCCATTCAAAGAATCAAAGAATCAAAGACTTTTCAAAGAATCAGTTCTTGAAGTAAACCCAAAGATGATCAGCATTTGATTAATGCAGCTTATTTCTTCCTCTTGAAAGAGACAGAGCCTAGCCCTAAAAACTGTACCTGCTACTGTGCCTCAGCAACATCCAGTGGCTTTAGCTGAATGAATTGGCATGAGAGCTCTATTGGGCAGTTCAGTGTTCTTATCTTTATATATATATATGTATATATATAAGACTGATATAAATAGACAACAGAAAGAAGGCATCTGGGGCACACAAAGTCATATTATGTCGTTGTGGTTTAACCCTATCAGGCAGCTAAGTACCACATAGCCATTTGCTCACTGTCCCCAGGTGGGATGGGGGAGAGAACTGGAAACATCAAAGTGCAAGAACTCATGGGTTGAGATAAAGACAGTTTACCAGGTAAAGCAAAACTACCCATGAAAGCAAAGCAAAACAACAAATTAATTTGCTACTTCCCATCAACAGGCAGATAGATGTTCAGCCATTTCCAGAAAAACAGGGCTCATCATGCATAATGGTTTCTTGGGAAGACAAACACTATCACACCAAATATGCCCCCCTTCCCCTCCTCCTTTCTCCTTTTCCCCCAGATTTATTGCTGAGCATGATGCCATGTGGTATGGAATATCACTGTGGCCACTCTGGGTCAGCTGTCCTGGCTGCTTCCCCCTCTCAGCTTGTTGTGGACACAGCTCCTTGTTCACCCTGAGCCTCCTCTCTGGCAGGGTGGTGTGATAAGCAGAAAAGTCCTTGGCTGAGTAAGCACTACTCTGCAACAACTAAAGCATCAGTGTGCTATCAGCATTATTCTCATCCTAAATCCAACACACAGCACCATACCAGATACTAGGAGGAAAATTAACTATCTCAGCCAAAACCAGGACAATATTCTCCCTTTACTCTCTACCATCTACGTCATGATCTCAGTAGAGGAGAGGTGGTGTGCTATGTGACATTATTGGATGCCAAAGCCATCTCAAGTCGGGCCACTGCTGTATTTGCACTGTGTCTTGTAAGGCTTGTCCTCCTCCATTGGTTCAAGTTGTTCCTGCTACAGGACTTCCTATAACATGCAGTTCGAATCAGGGGTTACAGCAGTTTACAGGCATATCCATTACAATCTCCACTGCTTGTCCTTTTGCACCAGGACATAGTGTTTAACATTACAGTGAACTCCTCCCCTCGCTCCTGCTCCAACCTGGACTTGTCCATTGGCCACAGACCCTTAGAGGTGTACCAGCTCTGGCATGGACTTATCCATGAGACACAGTCCCTTCAGAGATCTACCTACTGTGTCATGAACTTATCCACAGACACAGATGCTTTGAGGTGTACCTGTTCATGTGTGGCCTTTTCCGTTGGCCACCATCCCTCCAGAGATCTTTTCAGACATCTGCTGTGTCATGGTCTTATCCACGACCACAGACACTTTGAGATGTTCTGGTATGGCCTTCTCCATGGGTATGGACACTGCAAGGTGTACCTGCTGCAGCACAGACCTCTGTCACTGCATGCTTGGAGGTGTTCTTGCTCTGAAGTGGATTTAGCTGTGGACAGAGATGCTTTGGGGTGTACATGCTCCCACATGGAGTCATCCACAGGTCTCAGTCCCTCTGACTTAAGTTCAGTCTGTAGTTCCACCCTGTCCAGTACAGCAGCACAAGGACAGCAGCAATGCCCTGGCCATCTGCCAGTCCAGGCACATAGCCATAGCTGTTACCAAAATGTTCTCAGGCACAGAAAAGCATGATGATAAGGAGTAGAGCAAATGGCAGAAGCAAAAGCAGCCACTAACAAGCACCAGCCTCTAACATATGGTAATGAAAGCAAGCCCCTTGGCAAGCGCAGGAGCCTGCCATTTAGCAGCTCAACAGCTATAATATCTCTAAGTTTGGTCTAGCACATTCCACACTCCAATCAAATCTGTCATCATGTCAACCCTTTGGGCCCCACATTGGACACCAAAAGGGGCTGTTGTGGTTTAACCCCAGAAGGCAGTGTCCCAGTAGAAATATATGGAAAAGAGTTTGAAATATTTATAGAATTCTGCATAGAATCATAAGGAGGGAATGCTTTGCCAGTGGATTAGCACTTAATGTTTTTTATAGATTCGTATGTAGTTAAATTTTTATCTCACTAGAAAAATATGGATGAAAAATGTATTTAAATATAAAAATCATTAGGGAGTTTAAACTAGACAGATATCTACTCAAATGTTCTAGAAACTGTGAAGAATTAAAATCAGAACAATCTAAGAACTTTAGAGTTATATATATTATATATATATTACCAAATTGGTTTTACTTTATGCTGGAGAAAATTAACAAAAGTTTACTTAGCTGTCTTCTCTAATTTACTATTTCATAATACATGTAGACAGATTAATTACAGCCTACATTTCTTAAAAATTCACTCTTTATTTTTTTTTATTATTATTTTTTTTTTTAGATGAGGGTTGCTTAAAAATGTGATTAAACATCTATTTTTAATAAACTTGCAGCTTGTTTCATATAACTGTTCTCAGACTAAGGATACTGAAAAAAAAAAAATTAAAAAAATGTTTATTGTGATTTATACAGTTGAATGCACACATTACTTAATGTTAAACACTCAATTTCTTTCCAAAATAACTTGTATATACTGGCATTCATAAATAAAATGCACTCTGCAATTTTCTAAATTTTATATGAAAAAACACCACTATGAATATGAAATTAAATTAATTCAGTGTTGGTCCATAAAACTTAAATGAAATTTTAAAAAACAAGTAAAATTAGATGTATTTGGGCACTATAATCATGCAGAATAATAATAATAATAATAATAATAAAATGAGCTAAGTTATAGCAAAATGCCAATTTCTGATGCACTGCTTTTGGTTCAAATTATTGCAAATACTAAAAATGTCTTTGGAGTATCTCAGGAGGCTTTTGGAGTATCTGCAGGTAAATCAGTAGTTAAATAATCAACAGAATCTTTAAAGATCCTGCACCTTCTGGATGATTTCTTGATCTATAGAGAGCTATCCAGGTTCCCCAGTGCCATCTGCTTCAGCAGCTCAGTGTGCAGCGACATGTCACTGTAGTTCATACAGATTTATATGCTGTAGGGAGACATATACTGCTGAGCCAATAGGCTTTGGAGGACCTGACAGTTCCTCTGATGGGGAAACAACAGGTAAGAGACAGACAGACTATTCAAATAGGTAAGATGTGAAGAGGAACACTCTTTGTGCAACAGTTATGCACAATTCACTCAACTGTAACCCTTCTTAGGTTGACCCTTTTTGAGGAAACAGGAATTTGAATAAGTGAACTTTGTATCATCATGACCATGCAGTAAGAAGTTTTCATGTTGTAAAGATATGCCAGTCTAGCTGATAATATTGCTTTCTGCTGCCAGAAGGAAAAGTTATAATCTCCCAAGAATTTTTATTAATATAGTTTAGTATTACATATGATATTTCAAGCTGTTCCTTCCAAGAAAAAGATTGGAATTGTGACAAAGCACTTAGTTAACATATAAGGTCATCATGCTACACTACGGTAAAGAAATTATCCACTTGATAAAACCAAGCATCAAAGGTCTTTAAAACACAGCTAACAAAATATGGATTTTTAAAGGGAAAAAAACAAAAAACAACAACAACAAAAAAAAACCAGCATTTTACTCACATTTTAATTTGTACCACCAACAGTTCTATGTTTGACATTGTGTAAACTGAAATATATAGAATAGCAATGTAGTAATTTCTGTATATAGCTCCACTGGGTAATATCTTTCCTGAAAACTTAAATACATATCTTTAGCTTTATCTCATACTAGATCAGCAGTGAGAATCAATCTTTAGTGTAATAAAAATCAAATGCAGCCCATCCTCAAGACCCTGGTCAGCTGTCTTGTTGCCAGTAACTACAATTTAAGGCAATAAACACTTATTTTTCAATATATGTGTGCAGCAACAAAAATATTTTATATTTATTGTTTTTAATATGAGATAAAACAACTTTGAAACATAGAATTTGCATGCAATGTGATATATCTGATGTTTGCCTCTTGTACTCTGCAGTTAAGCTTTCTTAAAAATGTCATTTTTATACATGTTGGTGTAAACTTCAGCATTTTGGAAAGGAGGAAGACCATGAGATACCAAATTTACAGTTAATACTGTATGTTACAATTTGTTGGTTTGGGCTCAGAACATGGGTTTAAATGTCTGGACACAACTTTGCTTTCCAGTGGAAACAGGAAAATTAGAAATTTAAAGAATGTGTTTTTGATAGGATGCTGAGGATAACCGAGTGGTGAGAATTTTATATAACCTGTCAAAAAAAGTTAAAGAATGGTATAATTTTTTTACAATGGGGCAGACCGGTGAGAAAAACTAGTGTTATTGCAACTGAATGTTGCCATAGAATTGATGATGACTAACAAATGCAAATTTAGTGTCTGCTATGTAGAAAAGATAGAAGAGAGATTGTTTCTAATAGTTAGTACAAAGAATGATCTATTAAATTAGAATAAGAGATTTTCTCGGTTACAAAAATGCCCAATTTACTCAATAGTTGAAAATAAAGATTATCAAACAGTAACAGGTACTTTTTTGAATGGTCAATGTGTTCATAATGTTAGCTAGTTCCTAATAACAGTAACAGTTACTGATAATGGTGTAATAATGATTATTAAAATATTTTTTCTTTCACAGAAAATTATCTAAAGACATCACTCATTATCTAAGGGAGTTGAAAACCATAATTTTATGAGGTTTGCAGTACACTGATGATGTCATAACTACTTACATAACACTAGAGCAAATCATAAGACACATTGTTAGTCCTACAAGTGAGAGTGAATAAAACTATATTAGTGCCATCTCTCAGTCATCATCTTCTGAACCTAGTCATTAGCATTGATATGCAAACTTTGACAGTCAGTTCCTGTGCTGTCTGCTGTCATCACAAACTGCTGACGTTTTATAGATCCTGACAGTGATGTCTACCAAATGTTCTTCACACGGAAGGATAAAAGAGCCTGTAATTACTGAAGTTAGATATGTATGTATTAAAACATCAAATATAAATGCAAATGTTGCTGTTAATGAAAAACGCAGATTCAGTATTAGAAAACCCTACATTTTTATGACTAAATTTATGAATATTGTGGAGTGACAATAAAGCAAAGCTTTGTAACAAAACTTATTTATAAAAAATTTGGATGGCCTTAGATTTGTCTCCTGACTTCCTTCACATGAGTACTTTAGTATTCACATTTAGTGTCTCAAGTTGACAGTTACAAAAGAAATAAGAATATCTTGGAGTTTATACAAGCTACTCAAATAAAGATAGTTCAGTGAAATGCAATTCATGGCCACTATTTACTAACAAGGAACTAGTTTTGATTCTCTGCAATAGCAAACATTATTTCCAATACAAAATTAGACATTGTAGTAATTCTTCAAGTGTTACAAGCTTTACTAGTTAGTATCCTCAATGGGGTTTAATTGCTACTACAGCAGAGAATATTTCAGTTCAGGACTCTTAGTGCCCATCAGATTAATGTCCTTAAAATGAGGGTGCATGCAATGTGCAAGTTGCCCATTCAGCTTAAAAGACCAAGTCTTTCACTGTATGAAAGTTCCCTCTTGGCATGGCAACTCCAATGGTAGCATACCTGTAAAATTGGAGGCAGTAGATTAACAAGGCAAGTTTGTTGGTGTTACTGAATAATTCTTCCACAACTGTCTGAGATACGGGAATTCTAAGATGTTGCAACTAAGGACTGTAGCTGAGCATCATCTAATGAAATAGTTGAAGTAACATTTCTTGCATGAACGAAGGTGAAGCATCTCTGTTCTTATCCTGAAAGAAAATGAATGAATATATAAATAAATATTTATAAATAAACATATAAATATTTATAGATAAACATATATTTATAAATATATAAAAAAATCTATTATTCAAATAGTTAACTGCTTTCATATTTTTCACAGATGTCCAAATTCAATCTCTGTATTACCTAATACAGTCAAATGTAATTCACAACACATTTTGTAGTCGCTGGGATTCACAGAAACTCTGAAACTATAAATGAGGGATTCTGACAGTTCTGGTCCTGTTCTAAGAAGCCTTTATAAAGGACCAGAAAGAAACAGACCTGCAGCTCCATTCCCCATGAAGTCTTTTTAGTTCATCACGAGGCACTCTACCAGAACAGGTTTATAAGGTAGATAAAGCCATTTTTCAGCTTGCTGACTGTGAATTATTGAATTGCAATTATTGTAATTGAATTATTGCAAACCCCAGAGCTAGGTTATGATTAACAGAAAATGTATTTGCTTTATTCATTGTGCCTTGCTAATAAACAGTTTATTATTACCTTTTATAGAACAGAGTTGGTTTTATTCCATTTCTTTCAATTGTGTGTAAGTCTGAACTCTGCACTGAATTGGCACATGCACAAGGTACTTCTTTGTCACAACTCCAGAAAATTTTATAAACCAAACACAAAGAAGTACCTTCAGAATGTTTTGTCTGTCAGAAACTATGGAGATCTGGGAGCTATGGCATTTATTTAGTTCACCCTACTTTACCAAAGGCAGTTTGTAACCTTAGGAGACTGGTCACCACATTTATAGAATCAGTATACCAGCATGAATTCATTTATGTATTTATGTCCATTTTTGAATTAAGGGCTTCATGAAAAACATACTACTGACCAATCTCTAAAAGTAGATTCCTATGCTGGAATCCACATCTTCGCATAAGATTAGAATATCTCAATTTAATATCTGGGAGTTGTATGTACTTCCAAATAATCTTAACTTAAATGATTTTAAAAGTCTGCCAGCTGAAGTTATCTAGTAAGAAATAGTGCATTTCCCTTCACAAGGCTTTCATAGCTTAATAAGGAATATTTCTATATGTACCTTCTGTGGCTTAGGAACTCAGGATTCATTGCTCTCAGAGTCTAGAAATGAAGAAAGTAGGAAAAGCATTGTACTTGTTCCTCCAAGGAAAATTAATCTGTTTCACAGAGTCTGCAGTCAAATAGCACATACATCTCTACCAGATTCAGCAGAGTTTCTGTTCCTAAGATAGTCTGTGAAGAGTGAGCTTCTGTGTCTTTGCCTGCCAAGGCCTCCATACACTTAGTTTACAGAGTTTTGAATATTTTGATTCAGATCAATATAATTTTTTCATGCAGATTGAATTATGTCGTCAGAACTCATGGTATTCATGACTTTTCTTGTGGTGATGACTTCCACATTTATATATACTTTCCTACTTTAAGAATATTTTAAGCAATTAACTAGGGTGGGGAAAATTACTAGAGGAATATTGTTGTGCTGGTATAACATTAGTGCATAATCAAATATCATATCATTTCTACAAATAGTGTTTGAGTTCCTAAGTCAGAGGAGGTAACTTTATATTATTCCCTTTCCTTCATGTTTTATGTTAATTTTCTCATATCTATGCAATTCTGCTTCAGCTTGGTTTAATAGTCTTTTATTCCAACTATGGGTTGGATTCCCATCCAAAAAGCTGCTTAGGACTCAGTGCTTTGCACTTCTCAGTGTCTTGGTAAATATGGTGATTGCTCTAGCATCTGGCACCTGGTAGGTTTCTGAGTGACTCAGTCTAGCCTACTGTAAGAGAACATTCACTTTCATGATTGCTTAAGTCTTGTCTTCTACAGCTGTGCCCTCATCATGTGCAGTTAGAAAAACCGAGCTTCAAATAAATGTTTGGTCTTTTACCACATCTACTCTAATTTTATTTCAGCTTTAGGAAAATAACAACCTCCTTC